>WOAB01000077.1:850000-1450000 GCA_027886185.1 Rheum nobile
TAATGGAAATTTTTTTATGTAGTGAGTAATAGGCTCTGGTTGTTCGCTGTTCAAGAATTCTTGTTTAGGCCGTTCATACCATCCATACATAGTGTTTTGATCTAAGATTTCAATTCTTCCATGTTTCAGCAGTAGCATATTGTTCCGTGGAGCTAAGGTCCGAAATATGGAAAAAACAAGTATTTCCACGACTCTACCGCCCAGTCAATTCTGTTCCACTTAATCCCTCTTTCATGGCCACATATCTTTACGACTACGGAATGGGAAATCTTTCTCCTGTTACATGAATCCAATTTTCAGTTCATCCGGGAAAATCCATCTTTTTCTAAACAATGTCTTTGTCATTTGATCCAACAGCCTTCCGTTAGATAGGAACAGGTTTGATAAGTACTGATAACTCGCGGATTGAATATTAGAACGGAAAGATCTATTATATAATGAACTAATGGTTCGAAGCCGTCTCCGTCTCTGGCGATTAATAAAAAATTCGAAGTACTTTTCTTTCGGTTTCTTGCTAAACCCGCGTTTATATAGAGTCTCCCTTTGGGAAGTCAGAAGAAGCCCCTTTGACATCTCTTCATCTGCAAAGAATTCTCGATGTGAAAACAGAAAGACAGAGAGCTCGTCGTTGAATATGTAAAAGAGTGGATCTCCAGGGTCCCAAATGAATTGACCTTTTCGAAAAAAGACTTGTTCTTTGGAAGATCTATCTCGTCCCGGGTACTCCATGGTTTCACTCTGCAAGAACTCCCAATCATTCTCTTGAAGCTCATCCTCTTCATCATATCCACCATCCCCTTCACCATAAAATGCATAATCAAAATATTCATCATTAACTTCATCAGAAATGATCGGCTTGCCCCGAAATGACCTGGCCCAATAGGGAAATTCCAATTCATTGGGCCTTTCGATCCAATCAAATAGAAAGCCCCAAGATTGCCATATTCTAGGAGCCCAAACTATGTGATCGACTGCATCCTCCGCTAACTGTTGCGGGTCGGTGCCTTCTGCCCATTCTTTAAACTCCGATTCATAGAGAAATCTACGATCAAAGATAGAACGAGATCCATTTTCCATCATCTCTAAGGGATTCCTTGGTTCGGGCCGAAGAAGCGAGGATCCCACCAGAGCGCCTTCTACTACTTCTAATAGGCCATCAACTAGATCAGAATCCGTCTCAACGAGTCTATAAGAAGTGGGGCTGGTCACTTCGACCCCCTTTGTGAGGAGGCACCCCTTCTATATGCGTCGGGAGCAGTATTTTTGTGTTTCTGCTTGAGCTGTACGAGATAAAATTCTCATATACGGTTCTCAGAGGGGGAGTCCCCCCGGTTTACCTATCTCAATAAAGTCTACGATTGGTTCGAAGAATGTCTCGAGATTCAGGCGATTGCAGATGATATAACTAGTAAATATGTTCCTCCTCATGTCAACATATTTTATTGTCTAGGCGGAATTACCCTTACTTGTTTTTTAGTACAAGTAGCTACGGGGTTTGCTATGACTTTTTATTATCGTCCAACTGTTACTGAGGCCTTTGCTTCTGTTCAATACATAATGACTGAAGCAAATTTTGGTTGGTTAATCCGATCAGTTCATCGGTGGTCGGCAAGCATGATGGTTCTAATGATGATACTGCACGTATTTCGTGTGTATCTCATCGGTGGGTTTAAAAAACCTCGAGAATTGACTTGGGTTACAGGTGTCGTTCTGGCTGTATTGACCGCGTCTTTTGGTGTAACTGGTTATTCCTTACCTTGGGACCAAATTGGTTATTGGGCGGTCAAAATTATAACAGGCGTCCCTGACGCTATTCCTATAGTAGGATCGCCTTTGGTAGAGTTATTACGCGGAAGTGCTAGTGTAGGACAATCTACTTTGACTCATTTTTATAGTTTACACACTTTTGTATTGCCTCTTCTTACTGCTGTATTTATGTTAATGCACTTCCTAATGATACGTAAACAGGGTATTTCGGGTCCCTTATAGAGAAGCTTATAGAGAAGATAGATCATAGATCTTTGTAATCAACCGCTTATCACTCACTTGGGGAAGGAACTATAGTATTTCATTGCTACAAATGTGTCTTATTAATATGAATAAGACATGTTTTTGGACATTCTCTTTCCTTCAACCCCACAATATTGTAATATTGTATTATGTTATTTAACATAACACGACTAGTTGAAGGGAATTCTCCGAAAGGAAAATGGATTATGGGAGTGTGTGACTTGAACTATTGATTAGGCCGTGCGGATATATGCCCTTTTCTGCCACATTGAAATAATGTGTCTTTGTTCCAACCACCGTATAAGCTATATACAGACGATAGGCTGGTTCGCTTGAATAGAATTCTTTCTATGATCAGCCCCGAATCATGTCATGCATGACCAGGCTCCGTAAGATCCAGTCGAATCAATGATTTGGCAGAATCCAGATTCCATTTTATTTATTTCGTAATTTAATTAATGTTTTGTTTTAATAGTATGGAAATGCATTCATTTCCTCTGCATCGACGCGACCTATGATACTATCGGAGTGAAACAAGGCATCTAAAGAAGACTCGAGGCTATATGTTAGTTAGTAACAAGTAAACCTTTTGCTTTGTATGTAAAAAGTCTCAAAAAATTTTGAGAGAAACACCAATCGCAAAGTCTAAGACGACCCAGAAAGCATTTGAGCACGATCAACTTTGTAAGCCTACTTGGGGGTTGAGCATTTATCTGGAAAAACGGAATTCCTTGTAATGGGTAATTGCAACTTTGGAAAGGGGAATCTAGTAAAACTTTTCATACTTCATACAGAGAACCATTCATATATGTATGGATATCAACAACATAAAATGTATATATATCTTAACCTATATATGTTGATCCTTTTCATTCTTGCTCGAGCCGGATGATGAAAAATTCTCATGTCCGGTTCCTTCGGGGGATGAGTCTATAAGAATTCACCTATCCTAATAACAAAAAAACCGGACTTGAATGATCCTGTATTAAGAGCTAAATTGGCTAAAGGAATGGGTCATAATTATTACAGGGAGCCTGCATGGCCAAACGATCTTTTATATATTTTTTCAGTCGTCATTCTAGGGACTATTGCGTGTAACGTAGGCTTAGCCGTTCTCGAACCGTCAATGATTGGCGAGCCAGCGGATCCATTTGCAACTCCTTTGGAAATATTACCTGAATGGTATTTTTTTCCCGTATTTCAAATACTTCGTACAGTACCCAATAAATTATTGGGTGTTCTTTTAATGGTTTCAGTACCTGCGGGATTATTAACAGTACCCTTTTTGGAGAATGTTAATAAATTCCAAAATCCATTTCGTCGTCCAGTCGCCACAACCGTTTTTTTGGTTGGCACCGCAGTGGCCCTTTGGTTAGGTATTGGAGCAACATTACCGATTGATAAATCTCTAACTTTAGGTCTTTTTTAACTTGATTCAATTGTAAAATAATCTGACGTGTGTATCTAGGGAATAGTTGCTTCAAAGTGAATTTTCCCTAGATACATCGATTTCGTTTTAATTGCATGCAGGAGCTATTCCTAATAATACGGATTGCGCTAAAAAATGAATTGATTATTGGTTTTGATTAAATTATAAAAGAAAAAATACAACGAATTTAAACCTTCTTTTTAGGTAAATTAATTACGAAATGCTTTTCTAGAGTGCCCAAAATTTGTTTTACATCTTCTATATGAAAATGCTCAATTTTCATAAGATCTTCTTGACTGTTATTCAATAGGTCCAACAATATATGTATATTGGAATTTTTTAGTCAATTATCGATCCTGGGAGGCAATTCTAATTGATCAATAAAAATCGATTTCAATGCTATTTTTTTTCTTAGTTCAGTCAATCTATCATGAAAGAAAAAAAGGGGTAAAGTAACCTTGTCTTGATTATCCTCGAAATAGAAGTTTTCTTTTTCCGCATATAGAAAGGGAATAAATAAATCAATTAAATTCCGAGAGGCTTCATACAGTGCTTCTTTAGGAGTTAAACTGCCATTTGTCCATATTTCGAGAAAAAGTATCTCTTGTTTTTCATTACCATTACTATATGAATGAATACTATGATTCACATTTCGAACATGCATGAATACAGCATCTATAGGATAACTTCCGTCTTGAAAGTTATTTGGCGTTTTTATACGATATCCGCGATTCCTCTCGAGTTGTAATCCAATACGCAAATCTATCGGTTCTGTCAAGTTAGCTATATGTTGTGTAGTATCAATGATTTCCACATAAGGTGGTAAGATGATATCTTGAGCAGTTACACATCCAGGTCCCCTAACACAAATAGACGCGTCACAGGTTCCATATACATTGCTTCTCAATACAATTTCTTTCAAATTCATTAAAATTTCATGTACTGATTCTTGAATACCTACTATAGTAGAATATTCGTGTGGTATTTTCTCAGATTTTGCGCGTGTAATACATGTTCCTTCTATTTCTCCAAGCAGAGCTCTGCGCATCGCAATTCCTATTGTGTCGGCTTGACCTTTCATAAGTGGAGATAGAATAAAGCGTCCATAATAAAGACGTTTACTATCTGTTCTTGATTCAACACACTTCCACTGCAGTGTCCGAGTAGATACTCTTATTTTCTCTCGAACCATAGTAATATTATAGATAATAGATCAGATCGTTGAGTCATTTATTTCTCTTGAAATCCCTTCAATGCTTAGTTTTTTTTTACACACGTCTTTTTTTAGGAAGTCGACAGCCGTTATGCGGCATGGGGGTTACATCTCGTACGAAACTTAACAGTATGCCGCTTCTACGAATAGCTCGTAATGTTGCATCCCTTCCGAGACCAGGACCCTTTATCATGACTTCTGCTCGTTGCATACCTTGATCTACTACTTTACGAATAGTGTTTCCTGCTGCGGTTTGAGCAGCAAATGGTGTCCCTCTTTTTGCCCCTTTGAACCCGCAAGTGCCAGCGGAGGCCCAAGAAACCACTCGACCTCTTACATCTGTAACAGTCACAATGGTATTGTTAAAACCGGCTTGAACATAAATAACCCCCTTTGGTATTTTACGTGCACTCTTACGTGAATTAATACGCCTATTTCTATGTGAACCAATTCTTGGGATGGGTTTTGCCATATTTTATTGTCTCATAAATATGAGTCAGAGATATATGGAGATATCCATTTCATGTCAAAACAAATCTTTTCGTTTTTTTTATTATTGGTACATCATATTTGTACATCTAGTCCGTTAGAAAGTCTCTTTTATTTATTAGACTTATTATCCTTGTCGTTGTTTATGTTTCGGGTTGGAACAAATTACTATAATCCGTCCCCGCCTACGAATTAGTCGACATTTTTCACAAATTTTAGGAACGGAGTAGTTATTCCAAACGGCAGAGAGCAGAAAATCATATCGATAAAAAGTATGTTTAAGGCCCGAATATGGCAGAGCGTGCCGCTCACGGTATTTCTCTAATTCATATTACAAAGTGGAAAAAGAGTGGATCCACATGTGATCCTAATTTATCCAATCTCCCTCCCGAAACTACATAACCAAACCGCCACGACCTTGGTTTCCACGTTTGACGAGATATTCATTCATCATTTCCCTAAATAGTACATCCCACCCTTCAACACTAGTATGCTTCCAATTGTTCCAAATGACGGGCGGGGGTGGGATAGAGCAACGGTCATCAACTAGCCAAACCTGTAAAAAATGAGCTAAAATGAGTATTACATAATTCACAAGGTAAAGCTTTCGAGTATAAGTATGCTTACCGGGACAATATGATCATGATGTCCTACTAGTGCTACAGTATGCACCGTTGTGGGAGGCCGGGCACCCAGACGAGCTAACATGGGGAGACATGTATGAGGTCCACTCCATGAGAGAAAGACAAGAGCCACCTGGAATCTGGTTGCAAATGCTAACCCAACCATCGGCATTTCCATCCAGTGATCCTCCCAGCAAGGTCCTGTATGATCAACCATCTTGATAAGATGGTCAATGTCAGTCACCATACTCGCTGGTCGGTAGAGATCTCGATGCAATTGCAGTTCCTTTAAAAGCTCATGTCGCACGTAGTCGTAACACTGTTCCCCAACCCTAATAGTATAGACAAGGAACGGTACCCACAATGACCGTCACCTTGTACGTCTTCTACTCGGGTGATGTAGTTGAACATGAAAGGGTCAACATTTCGTACACCCCAATTAAAGTCGAGGTGACAAACATTTTTCCCGTTTCTTGGATCAACTTCAATTTTGGGCGGGATCGGACCAGTGCCACTCTCTTTGCCGTCTGAAACTCTTTTGGTGTCTCCATCAGGCATCGAAGAAGGTTCTTATTCAATAGACGATTGAATGCTATCTGACTTCCTCTTCTTCTTTTGCTCATCCTTCTTCTTCTTTTCCTCCTCCTTCTTCCTCTTATATTCCTTGTCCTTCTTCTTTTTTTCCTCCTCCTTCTTCTTCTTTAGCTCGTCCTTCTTCTTTTGGTCCTCCTCCTTTTTTTGTTCCTTCTTCTTTTGCTCCTCCTCCTTGTGCTCCAACCAAGTGGGGTCCCTCTTGGTCGAGTCCTTCTTAGGTCTTTAATACCCCTCATTTTTAGTAAGGGTATTTGGGTAAATTTCCAACTCTCGTTGGGAAAGCAAGACGCGTTTGGCAAAATTCGGAATTTTTGTAACGTGTATGATCTCTGTAAAAATTCCCTGAGCCTTGGAAAATAAATTCGACGTATTGTTGAGGCTTAGAATATTTGTTCGGGTACAAATATTTAAAATCCGGGGTTTAAACCCACGCCAAACCTTTTCCCGGGCAAACAGACGCGAAAAGGGCAATTCCGCGACCGTGGAATAATAGGGCACAGTGAAGCTGGGCACATGAATTTTCCGCGACCGCGGTGAAGTTTTCGCAACCGTGGAAAAGGCAGACACGCCAACGTCGCATCGTCTTCCTCCTCGTCGTTCGCGCCCGCCGTTGATCCTCTGTGCCGCCGTTGATCTGGGCGGGGAGAGCTCCTCCTTTGGGCTATAAATAGAGGCGAGATTTGAGGGTTGTAGGCACACCAAAATATGATCTCCTCACTCTTTCTCTCTCGTTTGCCATCGTCGCCGGAGTTTCGAGCCTCGCCGGAATCTTCGAAGTGTCGCCGGAGCTCTCGCCGGTGGTCGTGGCAGCCTTGGAGTGGTGCTTTGGAGGCGCAAGGAGGTCAGGAGTCGAAGCCCCCTTGAATCGAGCCCCGTCGCGTCGTCGCCAGTGAGGTTTCCTACATTTTGGGTCGCCGGAGTTCATGGCCGCGACCGCGGACATGAACTGCCGTGACTGCGGCAGTGATAAGGTCGGATGCGTCCGCGGCCGCTGTCTTTGACACTCGCGGACGAAGTCCTCGATGGCCGCGACCACGGATTGCCTTGGCAATCGCGATCGTGGCCTTGGACGATCCGGTCTCGGGCGGGACTTTCGTTCTTTCGATCTCGTTCGTTTTTCCTTAGATTCGTATTATTTGATTGTCGAATCTAACCTAGGGTTTCTTTGTGGGTCATCGTCATAGGAATCTGTAATCCGATTTCCATTCCCGTTCCGGACCCAGAAACCCATCGTCGCTCAATCGTTCGTCTAGACTAAGGCAATTGGAGGTTCGCTCTTGCTTATCATTCCATGTTTCCGTTAATTATCAATTATTTCGAATTGTTATTTAAATTGGGATGAATTGTTGTTTTCGTTTGGGAACATATTTTTATAAACAATATGATTTAAAATGTGATATTATAATAGGTTGTACATATTGCTAGAAACAACGCTATTATATCTGTTATTACCATGATGGTATTGGTGTGGATTTTATGTGTGAACTGATACATTATAGTTAGAATGAGTATTCGTAGTAACGCTATGTACCATGCGAGCTCTAGTCGTTTCTTTATAACTGGTATTAGGAGGATTTTTCCCTAATACTCTCTCTGGTCATGACTATATCCTTACTCAGGGTAGGTGCACAAAGCTGGTGCCGCCATTCAGAATTTATTCCCTCTAATATCTCTCATGATGAGATGATATATCTTAAAAGCTTATAACGTAAATATACGTTTTGGAATTAAACAAGATAAGTACGATTATGCACATGATTAATATATCCTCAGGCGAGGAGTACAACGTGGAAACCGCCCGGACTTCGATTAGAGTAAGTCCTCCTTCCAAATCTGAATTCGCATTACGCGATGAGGTTGGTCGTGGACCCAAATGGTCAAGTCTTTTTAAACGCTTGTGTGAAATTATAACGTTCCCAAACATTTGTCATACTTTCCCGTAAGACCCAATCTTTTGGAGTCTTCTCTCCGTACGTTTCCCATAAGACTCAATTCCTTTGGAGTCTTCTTTTTCAGTGCATGCCTAAACTCTAAATCATTCCATGGAAGTTCCGGGTTATGTATCGTTCCTTCGGCTATTATTCGAGGGACAATGATAGTAAACGGTTACGATCACTAGAACTATTATGTTTTCACCCTTGTATAGTCTTTCATTAGACTAACCAATCGGGTTTTATTCCTTGCATGGTTGGTTGGTGTCATCCGTCCTATACGGCACATCAGTGGTTGGTCCCCGAAGACTCGAAGTAACCAATTGAAGAAGAGGCTTGCAGTTGCATATTTAAGTGTCGGTATTTCAAGGTCGTTAAGTATTACTCAAAAATGTATTTTCATAACCTAGTCATGTAATAGGTTTATTCTTAAAGTCTTTCGCTGTGTAATTTATAAGTCTTTCGCTGAAATTTCACTCTGTTGTAAAAATACTTCTCTCGTCTGATGAGAGATCTTTTAATATAAATGGTTGAGTTTCAATTAAAAATGTCTTTCGTTGTTTAATCTTTCGTTATTTAACATGTTTAATTAAGATTAATTGTTCCGATTAAAGCCTTGGGTGACATCGGACAACAACGTCTGAGGTCACTGGCGTGTGGCACTACCGACGTAAGTCGGGGGTGTTACAATTATGGTATCAGAGCAACGATTTTAAAATTCTTGGCCTATTGTTAGGTTTGAGAATTTTTGGAAATTAATTTCGAAACTATTTTCAACCTATTTTCTATTAAAAAGGAATTTCGAGAATTCAAATGTTAAATTTAAAAGTTTTAATTATTTCTTGGAATTTAAAATAATGATTTAACTATTGAACTTCAAAAGCTATTTATAATTGGTTTTTAAAACGTTGTGTTATAAGCGATTAAATTAAGTTTATGATTGTAACTTTAAAAGTGCAAATTTTTGTCTTAGTAAGAGTTTTGTGATAATCATATCACTAGTTTGAGGAACTAACTTTATAAATAATTATTTTTATATAAGATTTAAGAGGTTTTTTTTTCTTCAAACTTCTGCAAGATTCAAGCTGTTACTTATTCCTTAGATCCATTCTTAGGAATATCGTTTCTCCTTAGATTGAGCGTCATTTAAAAGTTGACATCTCTCCTAGAGTTTCCACTTTCAAGAAAAGAGATGAAGGTCGTTCTGCGGTTAGTGGTGGTGGGCCAGTGAGACTAATATAGAGTTATTAGTTTGGACCCTTATAAATCGTATCATAACGTAATTGACTCACTACCAAGTACCAGTTGGAGAAGTTCTAAACTAACGTTATGGTTCACCAACAGGTGATGGACACCCGATCCACCAACCAAGCAGCCAGCGAGAGTCTTAACAGCGATTCTCGAATTCAGCTGAGGAGTGCTACTCCACCAGGGGAAGAGGCGGGATCTGGATCACGTAGCAATGACCCGACACTGCGACAGAATGTTCTTCATGGACAAGCGGACCCCCAAGCTGCAAGGGGATTTCCACCTCCTGCCCCGATCGTGCTAAATGCAGCGACCATTGGGCAGATAGTGGGGCTAGTGGTCGAAGTATTAACGGCCCAGGTAATACCACAAGCACAAGCGGCCCTCGAACCCCAAGTCGCAGCTAGTGTGGAGGCACAAAATAAGGCAAAGATTGGGCAACAGAATCACAGGGCTGGCTCGCTCAAGCGTCCGGCGTCGCCCACCAAGTTCGAGAAGTCTAGTCGTACTAAGACCAAGGCAACTCCGTCTGATTCCGCCAAGGGCTCAGGCTGGAATAGCGGTGAGATTCAATGCCACAATTGTGGTAAGGCCAGGCACAAGAGTCCTAGTTGCCAGAAAGATGAAGCGGGTATGTTACAAATGTGGGAGGGAAGGCCACATGAAGGCATACTGTAGGAAGAAGGGCCTAAGGCCAACTCAAGCAAATCATGCCTTAAAAATTGGCGGTGGACAGAACCCAAGGGCGGAAGTATCTGTCCCAGGGCAGTCTGCTACTCGTGATAAAGGCAAGGCGCCTATGGAATTTTTGGGTCAAGAGAAGCAACTCTTTGTGATACGTCACCCCGATGGGAGGGAAGCTTTGTACAAGTGGTAGTATTTTGTAAGGCTTTTTAGAATAAGGAGCGAAGACTTGTGTCAATAGTTTCCATAGTTTAGTAATCTGTCTATTCGACTTTCTATCAATTGGTTTATGTAATGTTTCGAATAAAAAAGAAGTGTTTCCTTGTTTCGGAAATTACTAAATTCGTTACTATTGCAAATTGTTCGTTCATACGAGACTCCGTGAGTGCCAAAAAAAACAGTTATGTCACGTATGGATAAGGGTTGCCAGGACTCACAAAGGAGGAGTAACGTATGGAGCAGAGGCGTTCGTTCCCTATATGGTTGACACCAGGGGCGACTCCATTACTGAATTCCTAGATCCATTATTAGGAATCTCTCTTTGTTCTTGGAGTAATGTCACAACGGTATGACATTAATTACTCCCTTCGTTGAGCGGACGAGCGTTATCTCATAAGCTGAGTTTTCCAATATTTCTTAGGGTGTAGGAACAAATGTGTGTGGTTAATGCTCTATGAGATTTAAGAACTAAATCTCATACGTGTACCCTGAACATTTGCTCTGGTAAAAGTATGTACGGATGGACTAAGGCGAAGTCCAGAATGCCTAGTTATGAGGTCATGCTGTAGGCATTGATGTGGATAGATTGTTGAGAAGGGAATGAATGTATAAGAGGGATAGTTCATAGGGAACTCGTTTCCTCTATTACGACCTGGGGTAAGACTTTAGAGTCCAGAGTTATGGTTATGAGATTTATAAATGGGTATGACCAGTGTAGGACCAATGGTTAAAGTTTTTTGAAAAGCCGAATGTATAAAGTCATAGGTATTATTTTGGAAGATCTATTCAAAGTTTCGTTTTGAGGCCCATCAGGAAATGATGTGATTAAGTCTTGGAGAGATAGTAAGTATCCGTAATACAAAAGGGGTTGCTTTAATTGGGATAGTAGATTATGTGAGGAGTATAAGGATCTTAAGTTAGAGATAAGTTATTTGAGTCAGTTAAACAAACCTTTGGGATGTGAGTCATGAAAAGGGCGGCTGAGCCAAATCTAAGTGGACCAAATGATTGAAATTGGTAGGTTGTACGATCAGGGAATAAGGAGTTATGATACTTGTAAGGTTGTAAGGTTTGATATTTGGATTTTATGTGAGTTTGTCAGTTAGAAGGCTTATGGTGCAATTCTTTGGAGAAGACTAAGTTGTGAAGTTACTGTGTTAGAAGGAGGCCACTTAAATGGAAAGATTACAGTTTAAGGATAGGTTATGTTGATGATTCCGATAAATTAAAAGGATTTAGTGGAGAGAATTGTCTATGTGCGCCTAAGGAGTAAGGTAGCAAGCGTTAATCGTATAAAGCTATTAAAGGATTCTGATAGAAGTGACTGATACGGTTGGTAATGAATCATTTATCAGGATGATACCTTAAGGAAATAGGAGTAATATCTCAAGGGATTTTGGTTATTGAAGTTGTAAGTGAGTATGTTCATTGTGGACCAGAGGATTAGACTTTCGGAAAGGCTAAGGGTGTGAAGTTATATGTATCATTTTGGAAGATTTATCTGAGGTTCGTTATGAGGCTTCCTTAAGAGAAACGACATAAGGATTGGCGTAGAGTGATCAATGTCTGTTAATGCGATTTGATGTCACGTTTTGGGGGGAAATCAAGTGATTGGTCACAATTGTGCTAATGGATTTTTCACGGCATTGTTTTGAGGAAACTAAAGGTTTTGAGTTGGAAGTGAGCTTTAGGGCCAAACTTATTTGGGCCAAGGAACTGAATCAGTGAATTGTACCTTCAAGAGATATAGAGATATGATATCTGGAGATTTATAAGGTTTGATATGTGGATTATTAGTGAGTGTGTCGTCTATAAAGCTTATGGTATAACACTTTTTGGAAGAAGTAAGTTGTGAACGATTGTATTGGAGAAAGCCCACTTGAAATTGAAAGATTTTGGTGTAGGGCCTAGATATTCGGAGGATATCGATAAACCAAAAGGATGTAGCATGGAAAATGGTCGTATGTACGTTTAAGTAGTGAAGTGACAATGTTACTTGTATGTACCCATTGAAGGACTTAGGAAGTGAAGTGATTGATTTTGAAGGCAAGGTATCATTCATCAATATGATATTTATGAGTAAATAGAATTAAAGAACCTTAAAGGTTTAAGTTAGAGATTGAATAATGGAATACGTTAGGTTAAGCTTGGATAAATGGTAAATATCCGTAAAGCAAAAGGGTGCTCGATTTGGGATAATAAATCGCATAAGGACAACTGATTGCCTAAGGATTTTTGGGTGAATAGCAAACTCGACCGATAACAGTTGTTACGGTTTTGAAGATCAATAGTGTGGCATAAAGTAAGTATGTGGATGATATCAAGTGGACTTGAGGAAAAGGTGACCCACGTTTATTAAGGTGATCGTATGACACGTTTGGGTAAGACGAGAGTATAATCCTATGGAGAGGATTAGTAAATCATGTTGAGGTAATCGGACATAGGCTGTGGTGTGAGTAATTGTGGGATCATTGGAGTGAAGATTTTGAGTTAAAGATATGGCACAAGGGCCAAATGTGAGTAAGGTAACCAATGTAATAGGTGAGTCGTGTATGTAAGGAGTAAGGTCTATATGACAAGAGAGGTACTAAGTTGAGGTATAGTGGAATTCTATGTATGTACTTTGAGGATCTGATCATCGAAGGAAAGTTAGTAGAAAAATGTTGTATTCTTCTATTTGAGGACATCAAGGTCTTTTTGAGGAATAGGGCAACATAGCGATGTTATACTGGAGATTATAATGGATACTCTGAGCGAGACAATGGTAATCTTATGAATGATCACATCTGTTCTAGCAAGAGTAAGGAATGTAGGCAGTATGTTGTAAGTGGAATCATGATCGAGTAAATAGTTCGTTTTTTTGTGGTATAGGTTTCGGAAACCAAATTTATTCAAGGATATCGACTTAAGGAAGATAAGGTACATACTTTAGGAGAAGTTTAGAGAAAGGTGAAAGAGAAATATGTATAATCTCATGCTTAAGGTTTAGCGAGATTAGTGCGATGATTTAGAGAGACAATTATCCTAAGATAATTATGACTTTGAGGATGGTCACGAGTTAGTACAAGGATAGCATATGGAAATAAGATATGCGAGATAGTGGTATGGTTGAGGAAACAGATCATTTTCCTAGGAGCAAGTACAAGGATGAGATGATTAAGGATACTAAGATCAGGTAAGGAGATTATGGTGGAACAAGTCCCATTAGTTTAGCAATGCTAGTTTCGGGGTCGAAACTTCTTTTAAAGGGGTAGTGATGTAATACCCCTCATTTTTAGTAAGGGTATTTGGGTAAATTTCCCACTCTCGTTGGGAAAGCAAGACGCGTTTGGCAAAATCCCGAACAAATATTTAAAATCCGGGGTTTAAACTCACGCCAAACCTTTTTCCGGGCAAACAGACGCGAAAAGGGCAATTCCGCGACCGCGGAAGCAATTCCGCGACCGCGGAATAATAGGGCACAACGAAGTTGGGCACATGAATTTTCCGCGACCGCGGTGAATTTTCCGCGACCGAGGAAAAGGCAGACATGCCAATGTCGCATCGTCTTCCTCCTCGTCGTTCGCGCCCGCCGTTGATCCTCTGTGCCGCCATTGATCTTGGCGGGGAGAGCTCCTCCTTTGGGCTATAAATAGAGGAGAGATTTGAGTGTTGTAGGCACACCAAAATCTGATCTCCTCACTATTTCTCTCTCGTTTGCCATCGTCGCCGGAGTTTCGAGCCTCGCCGGAATCTTCGAAGTGTCGACGGAGCTCTCGCCAGTGGTCGTGGCAGCCTTGGAGTGGTGCTTTGGAGGCGCAAGGAGGTCAGGAGTCAAAGCCCCCTCGAATCGAGCCCCGTCGCGTCGTCGTCGGTGAGGTTTTCTCCATTTTGGGTCGTCGGAGTTCATGGCCGCGACCGCGGACATGAACTGCCGCGACCGCGGCAGTGACAAGGTCGGTCGCGGCCGCTGTCTTTGACACTCGCGGACGAAGTCCTCGACGGCCGCAACCGCGGAATCCCTGCCGCGACCGCGGATTGCCTTGGCAATCGCGATCGTGGCCTTGGACGATCCGGTCTCGAGCGGGACTTTCGTTCTTTCGATCTCGTTCGTTTTTCCTTAGATTCGTATTATTTGATTGTCGAATCTAACCTAGGGTTTCTTTGTGGGTCGTCGTCATAGGAATCTGTAATCCGATTTCCATTCCCGTTCCGGACCCAGAAACCCGTCGCCGCTCAATCGTTCGTCTAGACTAAGGCAATTGGCGGTTCGCTCTTGCTTATCATTCCATGTTTCCGTTAATTATCAATTATTTCGAATTGTTATTTAAATTGGGATGAATTGTTGTTTTCGTTTGGGAACATATTTTTATAAACAATATGATTTAAAATGTGATATTATAATAGGTTGTATATATTGCTAGAAACAACGTTATTATATCTGTTATTACCATGATGGTATTGGTGTGGATTTTATGTGTGAACTTATACATTATAGTTAGAATGAGTATTCGTAGTAACGCTATGTACCTTGCGAGCTCTAATCGTTTCTTTATAACTGGTATTAGGAGGATTTTTCCCTAATACTCTCTCTGGTCATGACTATATCCTTACTCAGGGTAGGTGCACAAAGCTGGTGCCGCCATTCGGAATTTATTCCCTCTGATATCTCTCATGATGAGATGATATATCTTAAAAGCTTAAAACGTAAATATACATTTTGGAATTAAACAAGATAAGTATGATTATGCACATGATTAATATACCCTCAGGCGAGGAGTACAACGTGGAAACCGCCCGGACTTCGATTAGAGTAAGTCCTCCTTCCAAATCTGAATTCGCATTACGCGATGAGGTTGGTCTCGGACCCAAATGGTCAAGTCTTTTTAAACGCTTGTGTGAAATTATAATGTTCCCAAACATTTGTCATACTTTCCCGTAAGACCCAATCTTTTGGAGTCTTCTCTTCGTACGTTTCCCATATGACTCAATTCCTTTGGAGTCTTCTTTTTCAGTGCATGCCTAAACTCTAAATCATTCCATGGAAGTTCCGGGTTATGTATCGTTCCTTCGGCTATTATTCGAGGGACAATGATAGTAAACGGTTACGATCACTAGAACTATTATGTTTTCACCCTTGTATAGTCTTTCATTAGACTAACCAATCGGGTTTTATTCCTTGCATGGTTGGTTGGTGTCATCCGTCCTATACGACACATCAGTGGTTGGTCCCCGAAGACTCGAAGTAACCAATTGAAGAAGAGGCTTGCAGTTGCAGATTTAAGTGTCGGTATTTCAAGGTCGTTAAGTATTACTCAAAAATGTATTTTCATAACCTAGTCATGTAATAGGTTTATTCTTAAAGTCTTCCGCTGTGTAATTTATAAGTATTTCGCTGAAATTTCACTCTGTTGTAAAAATACTTCTCTCGTTTGATGAGAGATCTTTTAATATAAATGGTTGAGTTTCAATTAAAAATGTCTTCCGTTGTTTAATCTTTCGTTATTTAACATGTTTAATTAAGATTAATTGTTCCGATTAAAGCCTTGGGTGACATCGGACAGCAATGTCTGAGGTCACTGGCGTGTGGCACTACCGACGTAAGTCGGGGGTGTTACAAGGTCTCCCCTTACTAGTATCTGCGCACGGGGTCTCTCCCAAGGTGGACGTGCTCGGGTTATGGAAGTCATCGTACCTTGTTGTGAGAATGCATAACAGCTCCTCGAGCATTTCCTTTCCTTGCCAGTCTTGGATCAGCTTCTTCATTACGACATCTTGTCTTGATATATGCTCAGTATCATCACTTCAGAGATCTTCTTGGCCTACTCCTTCCCACTTTATTTGTTTCCAAAATAAATGGATTTCACTTGGCAATATTGGGATACCAGCCTCTACATATCTCTTGATCGTGTGTGGGCAAGGCAACCCAAGCGAGGATCTCCACCATACATCGCGGCATTCTTCATCAGGTATCTTTCCCTCCTTTGCCCGAATAGATTGTTTGTATAGTAATCTTATGCACTCGTCCGATATCTTGTACTCAAGGCGACTAAACAAAATCTTCACCCATTGGGGCCCATCCTTTATGACGGTGGCCAACTTAAAATTGCTCTGCTCCATAGACCCCCTAATGACACGTATCTGATCATTCATAAAATTCTAATTCATATTATTTTCCCCATAGGCACAAATTAGTACAAATGAAAATAATACAACGAGCCCAAAAGATTACACACACTTGATCCGTGAACATATTGTCGATGTGTACTACGATCGTGTCAAACCCTCCAACAGATGATTTTAGTGTGTCCTTGAGCATAAAGTGCTGAGACTCCACCATGACAAATAATACTCATGTTATACATCATAAAAAATAATACGTATCTAACGAGAAAATATGTTATATAATTTACGTGTTTGATGATCTTGTGGGAAATGAAGAATATGATTAGACCATGCATCAACTAACTTCTTTTTGTGCTCGTTAAGCCAAACTTCCTCGACGTACTTCATAAACGTACCTTTCTTCCACTTGTCCCTCAAATACTTAAGTCGGGACTCGTACACATCCTCCGTGGGTGACCTCAACAACCAACGGATATTCCCCGTAAAATGCTTAACACTTTTGTTGCACATATTCTCGGTGACCCTTGCTTCAACATTGCGGTTCACATGGACCCTGCACAACAAATGGTGTGCATTGGGAAAGACTATTGGTACAGCCTTCACAACGGCCAAATCTCGGTCTGACATGATCGCCGTAGGTTCTTTTTTACCGAACAAGGATTCCAAACGCCACAGGGCCCATACATAGTGCTCCGTTGTCTCATTTCGCATGAATACGATGGCAATACAATAGTTAAGGTTTGTGCAAGTGAACCCAACAAACTTCAAACACGGCATACCGTACCTATACATGTACATTAAAAAAGAAAATAAGATGCAATTATATAGTGCAAATGTAGTGAAAAGTTAAAACTAAAGATTACCTGTTGGTCTTGTACGTTGTATCCATAATGACCACGTGGGGGAACAAACCCAACAAGTGCTTCGAGTCGGGGTGACTAATAAAAATATCACTCACAACCTCCTTCACCACATACTTCCCCTTTTCTTTCATCTTAACCTTAACCCTTTCAACGTCCGCATAATATCCTTTAGACCTTAGAAATTCCAACGTGAATTGCGTCACCGTCAAATGGCCCCTGGATTTCTACCTCTCCCTAGCCTTGCAAGTGTACACTTGACTCCTTGATGTCAAGCATTTCGGGTCTACTCTCACAAAAAGAGAAATAATGTTCTTCGGCGTCGAGCCGGTGGCAGACAACAACCTCACCGCCTCGATTTGATCCGCATCAAGGCGTCCAGCAAAAGCATGCCCTATTAAGGATGTTGGGATGTCATGGGTGTGCCATCCACAAATGACATTTAAGCTCCACTTACTCTCTTTTGATAACAACCCGTACATCTGAAACGGACACTCGCTCTTCTTTGTCCTCGTTGACCGGTTTGATTTAGGGGTTGGCTCGCAACCTTCGACCGCCTTCTTCTTCACCGGTTTGTATGAACTAGACTTCTCACATGATAATATCACCTTTCGATCCCATGATTTTTGTATGACAATCAAAATGTTCAGTTCCTTGCCCACTGAACGAACCCATTGAATCATACTCTGTCTATCATCCCATTCCTCATACGTAGTAAAATGCAAAGAAAAATCGTCACTCACAAAGTTGGCGCCACTAGAATCATCCTATTTATTTCACAAATATTGGTATTCATTATAAACATTGATATTCATTATAAACATTGGTATTCATTATAAATCTACACGAACAAAGTGTTCTATACCTAACCTAATGTTCTACCCTGAAAATCATGGTGCAAATATGAAACACGTAGAAAATTAAAACATTTGTCCGTTCTCTTCATTTACCTAAATTTAAATACGAAGTGTTTCCAATTCTACGCTAATTACATAATTTATCACATTTCTACAGTAACATGATAATGTGCACTAACATAATTTATCACATTTCTACAGTAACATGATAATTTATCACAATTCTACGCTAATATAAGAATATGTCACATTCTATACTAATATAATTTATCACATTCTATACTAATATACATACAATATCTCTAGCATAGAATTATTACTAATAAGAATATGTTAACATATAACTTATCACTAATAATGTGACTAACATACATATAATATCTACAAGATATAATGTACAACTACTACACTAACATAATAACAAATCCATAGTATACGTACCATTACTGTATTTTCACTAATCGATTCAAGATCGGGCCCATCGACTACGCTTGAGAATGACATTCTCTCTCTTACTATTGTGCTTTGAAATTTTGTACATGTGAAGAAGGCATATGGAAGAAACAAATATATACAAGTCTGTGGAATTCGACCGTTGGAAAAAGTGGGAATTGTACACGTGGTAACTTGTACACGCTACGTAGTAGCGTTTTATCGAAACAGTTTTTTTTTTTTGTTAAATCTCATTATGCATTTTTTTTTTGGGTCATTTCATGTCATCCGAAATATGAATATAATATTAAATGCGTACTAGTACATGTCATCCGAAAAATACATACATAACAATCTATGGAATCTTACAAAATCTCGCCAGCCGACCTATTAAATGCGTACTAGTAAATATCCCTAAGCTTTGAATATTCTAACGTGGTATATAACTTGGGGACGCCGACCTATTATTTCAAACAGTAATACATCGTTAATTTCCAATCTATGGAATCTTACAAAATCCCGCCAGCCGTTGCCAAATCTGTATCGATTCTCACTCGTTGCGATACACACATGCAAATTAGCATCACCACAATCCAGGGTGACTTCCGTTGCTGCTGCAGAACTCAAGAATCTCAAAGCATGCTCCCTCGGGATGCTTTGCATATTAGTAAGTGCATTTAAAGTTGATATTATGACCAAATCCGAATCATAAATTTACATTATGAAGGATGTGGTGCCTATCAGCCGATATTCTGGATAGACATTCGTTTGATTTATTACAACAATGAAACTCTTCTGAGGATCACGTCGCATAGCTTCAGCTCTTTCTAATGCTGAATTTGCAACATCTCCAACATCATCATCATCTCCAGTACCGTACGATGTGTAGCTGATGTCTTCTTCGACAATAGATGAATTTGAGTCATCGCTGATTACTATCACATTTCTAGACGACGAAGCCATACTAACTTTTAGAGAATTAAAACAAAATAAGATAGGAGAAGGGTGCATAAGTTATGGTGAAATTGTTTGTATTTATAGGGTGGAATAGAGTCATTGGAAAAATGACCGTTATTTAAACGCTACGTCGTAGCGTTTAAAAGTTTGCAACGGTCATTTTTTCATTTGAAATGTAATGGGTACGTCGTAGCGTTTACGTTTTAAACGCTACTACGTAGCGTTTAAAGTTACCGTTTGAATTGTAAACGCTACGTAGTAGCGTTTACAATTCTCATATGTTCGATTAAACCGGGTCCATTTTAAACGCTATGCAACGTAATAGCGTTTATAATTCTCATATGTTCGATTAAACCGGGTTCATTTTAAACGCTATTGCATAGCATTTAAAATGGACCCGGTTTAATCGAACCCATTTTTTTTGGTTAAATATCATTAATTCTTAAAAAAAAAAAACGCTACCAGGTTGCGTTTAAAACCTGGTGCGAAATCAAAAAAACACGGTGCAAAACCGAACCCCCTAAAACAATGGCAGTATGGTATTTGACGGAAAAAAAACCTTGAGATTATCCGGCGAAATATATAAAAAAGTGGAATACCTTGCGAATTTTATCATATTTCGGGATTATCAGTCGAAAAAACCGTAATATTTTTCTAAAGGTAATTAAGAGGAAAACTATATCATAAATAAATGGGCCATATGCCCATATCCCATGTACAATGGGAATTCCTACTTTGTCCTCCGCTCCCGTTTTCTGCAGCGTCACCTTCTTCCCCTTTCTCTCGAGGATTTCTTTCTCCGCTTCTGGTCGTCACCATCTTCGTCTATAGTCAGGTTAGTTTTCTCGATTGCCAATACCCTAAAAATTAGATCGGTCCTGTTTCTTATTCAATTAACTCGGGAATTTGGTGAATTTTGATTTTGCGTTGTTGTTGACCAGCTAATTCTACCAAAGTTTATTTGAATGACTAGCTAAGTTGCAAATATTGTGCTCAAATTTGTAACAGTTATTCGTATTTGAATGATTAATTCTACCAAATCTTATTTTGATATTCATGGTGTAAATGCTGATTTTGCAGGTTAATAGAGGGAAGGAAGGGCAATGTCGTACATGAAAGTAGACTTGCTGACAAAAACGAGGAAGCTGGTGAAAGGCTTAGCGAAATCCGAGCCCATTTGGCTCAAAGCCATGGAACACTTTGTCCTCTCCTTCTCTTAATCGATTAATAGATTGTAATTTAATAACTATGTGTACGAATCAAGAATTCATATATTGTAGTGTAAGTATTTTCTTGTTGTTCAATCGATTTCAAAGTTTGTAAATTTTTGTGGTGCTGTTTAGGGCTCCTCCTCAGGGGCGGATGCAGGATTTCCGCGTTATAAGAGCACAATCCCGCGTGGTAAAAAATAAATTTATTTACAATAAATATAACACATAAATAACTAAATCACCGATATTTGTAAAATATTTTTTCATTTTTTGAAATTATCAAATTATATAACTATATCAACATATAGATATAACAAAATAGTCAATCATTTTCTACATTCTCTACCTAAATTGAATATAAAACCAATGAGGATTGTATAGTTACCTGTTATTTCAAATAACTACATTAATAATACACTACAAACATTAAGCTTCGATGGAATTGAACACAATCTTCTCACAAGTGAAGCCAATTATGACAAAATAAGTCACCATTGACGAACATCTTCTTTAACTTAGATAGACATTGTTGGAATATAATTGTTCCACATCTAAAGTTTGGACATAACTTGCCTAGTATATAAATTTGATGGGCTACTCCTCTTATTGTCAATTGGTTTTAGGATGGAATCTCATTGGACTTATGTACTGAGCCTATCTACGCCTATACGCTCGTATCCGCACGATCCTCAGTCTATGAGCCCACGGACTTTAACAGACATGGTTTCTTTTCCAGAAGAGGAAACAAATTAAGAACCACTTAGTAATAAAGTGGCACAAATGTAAAAAGAAAAGAAAAAAGAAAGAAAGTGCAATAGTGACAGCTAATTAATTACAAAAGTAACTATAAATTAACCAAATTAAATTAACTAATTAATAATAAACAATTTAAATTCAAAGAATTCGATAAACTTGAACAAAAAATCTATTCAACCAATTATTCAATCAACATTACAATTTAAATTCAAAGAATTCGATAAAC
Organism: Rheum nobile; assembly: GCA_027886185.1. Lineage (NCBI taxonomy): Eukaryota > Viridiplantae > Streptophyta > Magnoliopsida > Caryophyllales > Polygonaceae > Rheum > Rheum nobile. The sequence goes on from WOAB01000077.1 coordinate 871,845, forward strand.
AATTTAAGAAGAAGCAAGAATTTCAGTAAGCTTTATTACAATTCAATTTCAGAACCCTAAAAAAATCTATTCAACCAATTATTCAATCAACATGAACTAAGTATAAAAAACTAAATTCAAACAATTTAATAAACATGAAGCAAGACAAAAAAAAAAGACATTGAATTTGAACTTACAGTGCGGCACTGCGGCGTGTTCTCTGACTGCTGAGTGCTGAGCGGTTGCGTGGCCAGTGGGGGGCGTCAGGCAGGCGTGTCGAGCTGAGTCCACCAATTTGGCACACCACAAAACCCACTTCAAAGACTCTGTAAATCACCAGGCCCTCATTCAATAGTTGCATATTGAAGGTGCAAATTAGCCATCAAAATCCCTCTTTCAAACCCTAATTTCCTAATCCACAAAGACCAATTTCAGCAAAACAACTAGTGGTGGTGGGTTCTTAATTCTTATAGGCTTGAATAACAACAAACAGAGGATTATACAAGAGCACAAAACTTCATATCACAATTCAGAAGCCACGAATGGAGGGGATCGAACATTCAATGGAGAAGGAGAGGATAAATGGTTTGCCAAATTGAAGAAGTTTTAGTTCTTGAAAACCTATAACAACATTTAATCTAAACAGCTAATTAATAAAATTTAACATAAAATTTTAAAATAAATTTCTCCATCTATTATGATTGATTGAATACTCTTTCACCATGATTGTAAAAAGAAGATTGGTCCAATACTAGATTCATCTAGGACGGAGTGTGATCAGAATAAGCTTTGAGATCTGAATTACAAACACTCACATCACCACAAATTTAGAAGTATAAATTTCAATTGAATTCGGATAGAAAGATTGTGGCAAGCCATAGATACATAAAACATATCCCAAAAGGCAAGGCGCGTCTTCAGAAGCGCCTTGCGCGTAAGTGCGTTTTTTAAAATCAAGCTTGGCATTTCAGTAGATCCTTAAAGCAAACTCCTCTCCTGCTTTATATGAAAATGTCCTCGCTTTTTTTATGTTTTAATTGGTGAAAACACAAATGATGGAAAATAGCACCTAACAAAAACATCAATTTCATTGAAAACCATCTTCAAACAAAAAACAGCAACGATTTCTCGATCAGAGAACATACAAATAGGGGCAGAAATTTGTACACTGCAAAAAAAAAAAAAAAAAGAGGGGGGAGATCTAACAATCACACTAGAAATATCCGACCAGAAGCAGTTGAAAATGTGCAAAGTTCTAGGCCCTATCAACACCACATTACGTAAAGAAAATTATCTAAGAAAGAAACTTCCAAAAAGAAGCAAACCTCTTTCTCTCTTTTCAAAGATAACTGCGTTTCTCTCTCAGCAACAACCTTTTTATGCATCTAGTAAAGGAAGACAATCTGATAGATCGGGGCCATCAATAGGATCCCATGGACCACCAATTGCCATAAATGAACGGTCCTTTCTAAGAACAGCAAATCTCAGAAGATTGCACATATCATCTAACAATTTCTCAGAAGACAGCTCCTCGGCAGCACCCCTACTGAGTCCACTCATCAAAATCACATATCCACCATAATGAGTTGCTATCAACAATCAATGGGCCACTTCACTTAATAAAATTGAAACTATAGTCTATACGTGATCCTCTAGTCACCATAGGGAAACAAAAACATAAATAAACAAACAGATTCTTTACCTTTGCATTCCAAACAGTTCTATGCCCTGACCCTGAGCTTCTGGTTTGCACATCCAACTGCTTGATAAAAGGCTCTTTCTGCTCCACCAAGTCTCCTTCCTCAACAAAATCATGCTTAAAGCTAACCCAAAGAATATATTTCAAATATTTTATTTTTACTCCATTATCAGTCATAAATAAGACAAGCAAGGGCAAGGGTTTGGAAAAGAAAAACAAATGGTCATTTCAGTGATGAAAATGTCTTCTGTGGGGTGCTCCAGTCATCGAGGGAAATATTGTTCAATCCCTCGTATAAATAATAGTTCGTCTGCATACACATGGAATCATCTCATCAAGTAGTGAACTAATTATAAACTGTAAAACCATAATTCCCTTTAAGAAATAAGATTCTGCTAAATGGCACGGTGACAAACCGTGCACTAAACCGTGTCATTTTACAGAAGGCCCTTAACAACCACATACTGGTTGTGGGTTCACATGTAACGTGTAGGGATGTTTCACACGTTACGTGTGAAACATCCCCACACGTTACGTGTTGAAGAGTCCCACACGTTACGTGTCAACATTCTTGTAACGAGCATCTCACATTCTAAACCCTAAATCCTAGAAATAAAATCTATTATCTAAAACTTTGTTTGTAATTCCTAAACAATAAAAGTCAAGTTCAAAACTTACAAAATCTAGCATGTGAAACTTGGTTAAACCCTAAACATAAAGCTAGTTTTCTAAACCCTACACATAAAGCTAGTTTTCTAAACCCTAAACTTTAAAAATGTTCAAAACAAAAAAATGAGAATTTTAACTTTAAATAACGGAAATTACCTCATTCGGATGTGGAATATCTTCGACATTGTTGTTCCAATACTCGTTGTTGTTCGTATTGTCCATTTTTTTTGCAAAAATTGAGAGTGTAAAAACAAATTTTGGAGTGTTTCAAATGAAGGTTTAGGCTCAAAATGGTGTGTTTGCCGGGGAAGATGAAGGGGACCATTAATTCAGTTAGGTGGGGACAAGACGGTTAATTCAATGCGTTTTGTAACAGACCGAACCACACGTTACGTGTGAGCATCATCGACACGTAACGTGTGCACATCATCCACACGTAATGCGTGGGCATCATCCACACGTAACGTGTGGGCATCAGGGTTAGGGTTTACAGTTAGGGTTCGGGCTTAGGGTTAGGGTTTAGGGTTTGGGGTTTAGGATTTGGGGTTTAGGATAAAAGGCTCATGACTACAGCTGTATACAGCTATATACTACAGTTGGTTATTAGTTGTCAATCAGATTTTTTTTTTAAGGCTGGTTATTAGCTGTCAAACACATTGTTTTTTCACTATATAAGAAGCATTAGGGTTATTTGTTCACTACAACAAGTCGTTACGGCGCTCGAAGATACATTTTTTGATAAGCTTCTTCTTTCAGTTTCTTTCGATTTATTAACCCTAATTTTTTATATTAATGGATTCATGATATTTGTAGCAAACCAAACACTACAACAAATAATGACATCTTTACCCAAACCATCAACATACGCATCATGCTATTGTAATTTGAAAGTTGTTGTCCTAAGTTGGGTATTGCAATGGAACTACGGAAGGAGGTATTGGGGATGCCCAGAACTGGGGTGTTGTTTCAGGGAGTGGATTGATCCAATGTACGAGGACAGGGCACACGCGGTTATTCGACAACAATGGCAGGAAAAACAAGATCTTGTTAAGGAGAATCAAGATCTTGTAAAGCAAAATCAAGATCTTCTTAAAATTTTTGATAACATTCGTAGGTATAACCTCAAACTACTAAATGATATACATCGTAGGTGATTAATGTCGTATCTTTTGTGTAATGTTGTTCATGTACTATCAACGTGTGGATATGGTCCACATCTGGCTTTTGGTTACAACATTATAATATGATTCATACAAAACATTATAATACACTCAACGCCAATAGAGCATTATAATATATTAAAATATCCACACGTAACGTGTGGAGCATTTCAACACGTAACGTGTGGAGCCTCACCACATGTTACGTGTGGATAGGTTTCACACATAACGTATGGTGAGGCTCCACACGTTACGTGTGGAGCCTATGCGCTGAAAGGCAATTTTGCCTATGTACCGAAAAGTAATCGTATTTTTTTTTTGTATGGAGAAGTGAAGGGGGGCAAGGGTATGACATATTTTTGTTTCTTTACCTTTTGATTTTTGCAGCTTCTTTTCATCCTCCACCGGAGTTGATTTCAATGTATACCACAGTGTGGAAAAGTTTCATCCAATAAATAAATAGATATTGTGGTGTTTTGTTGTCAGGAAATAGTGTACTTTTGTACTTTCTTAATTCAATGATTTTACTTCTGAGTAAAGAAAAATAAGAGTGACAGATCCGCATCTTAGAAGTATGAAACTCGCATTTATCATGCCAACTTAGAGAGTATGAAACATCAACATATACAACACATATGTGGTTTATATGTAATGTAACTACATACAATATACTCCCTCTGTTCCTTTTTCTTCTTCCTGTTTGATTTTTAGGCACTGTTTACCGTTGAAGAGAATTTTCAAGATTTCTTCCAATATATAAGAAAAAATATAGTCATGTGGGATCTTGTTTGATTCGTCTCAACGAGTACTTTGATAATATCAAAAAATTATAATTTTTAGGATTATGTAATTAGAGATATTAACGATACAAAATCCGTCTCGACGGATGTGTCATGTCAAATCAGGAAGAACAAAAAAGGGACGGAAGGAGTATATGATATACCTCCTAACTAGCAACTTTTTTTTTTAAATAACATGAATACATAATGGAATATTGTCAAGAGTTCACCTCAGCTTATCTAATCTAGATCCAAAAGTATCATCTTTTTTTTTGTTCCAAAAAATAAAGGCCCATTGGCCACATTGCATTGAACGATCCATATCAAACCCTCAAAAACTAGCGGTATATTTTCACGAGGGTTTTAGGCTCATTGATCCTTTAAGAGTTTTCAATTAATAAAATTATCCCCTATTAGTTTTTATGTGTTTTTTCTACTTCCTATCAACTTATTTTATTTATTTTTTTCCCTCCCTCTTCTTTGTTTTTTTTCTCTCTAAAATATTGTTTTTTGGGGTTTAGGATTTAGAATGTAGGGTTTAGGGGGAGGGGGTTAGTTTCCTAAAAGATTAGTTTTTTAATAAAAACGTTACGCATAGGTCATTTACCCAACTCATCCTATTTTCATCCCTATTTTCTACAGTTTCAATTCTTTTTTTTACCCCCCTTTCCCTCCACGATCTCTTTCTCTAGTTCGTCGCTCGTCGCCACCTTCTCATTCTTTTTTATTCTTTTTTTTTATTAGGTAAAAATTAGACCGAAAAATCACATAAAGTCGGTTTCTCAGTCTAGAGCATCATTTCGGATGAGAATTACAAATTCTAGATTAGCTCGAATATCTTCCAAGGAACTCAGCTGGACCTCCTTAGCGATGAAGTCGACCACCACGTTTGTTTCTCGGAAGACATGGAAAATCTGCACTGAAGAGAAAAGTTGTAAAATACACAGGATATCAGAAATTAACATTTCAATATCCCATGGACAGTGCCAGATTTGATTTAGAACGTTCACAATGGTTAGGTTATCGCATTCAAGATGAATGTCGGTAATGCCTAATTCATAGGCCTTACCAGGGCATTTCTTACTGCAAGCGTTTTTGTTTTTAAAGGGGTTGAAGTATCACATTTATCCCCAAAGAGAAAGATTGGTTTACCCGTGTTGTTCCTGAGAATGTAGCCAAAACTAGATTCACCATTAGTTTTTGTGGATACATCTGTATTAATTTTAATAATAGTTTTCGGTGATTTTTTCCATTTCTGTATTGATCGTCTGGCATTATTCATTCTATGTGTTTTAGATATATCATCTGCTAAGTAATCAGGATTTCAACTTTTCGTCTTGTTCCAGTTCTCAATTTTTATTCTAATATAAATTGGTACATCTTTATGGAGTCGGCATCATCGTTTATTGTTACAAAGTTTTATTGGTTTCTATAAAACTAAATTTCTCACCAAGACACCATCAATTCTCTTAGAATTGTGATGTAGCCACCTTCTCATTCTATCTCCGTCTTCCTCTAGTCAATCTTCTCGATATCCAATTTTATTAATCTGCTCTCTTCCGGTAATATCAATTCTTTGAATTTTATCCTTTCTCTAGGCATGTTGCGATTTTTAAACTCAATCCTTGTGCGATTGGAACATGTTGTAGATTATTTTGATTATTCCATTCTAGTTTGCTAACTAGACAATCTCTCTTTGTTTTCTTGAAAACAACAACTAGTTACATGTAGATCGGCAATGGCTAATTTCCTTAATTGTCTTTGATTTTAAGTAAAACGTGACTCGTAGCTCTAGTCACCCAATTCTTTTGTTCTTCAGTTGGATGGATTGTATATAAAGTATGATCCCCTAGGCTAGGCATTATATCTTACTTACTAGAAACAAATTATGGAAGTTGGGATTTGCATTATTTTTTCCCCTAGGCTAGCATGGTCTTACTTTATAATGCCTAGGCTAGGCATAATTATGATCCCCTAGCATGGTTTTAAAAATTATGATCCCCTAGGCTAGGCATTATAAAGTATGAGTCATGGTCTTACTTGTAAGATTGGAGCCGTCCAAGGAAGCACAACAAAATGAAGGTTAGTCCAACAGAGCCTAAGATTCAAATCAGACAGTTACATGACACTGAGAGGGGGAAACCAGTTGTGGCCAAACAAGCCAGTTCATAAAAAGTTGAATTCAACGATATAGATTGAGCCAAATAAACCCAAGTCTAAAAAACTCTAGGAAATCCTTTATAAGTGGATAAAGTTTGGAAGAATCATGTCAAGAATTTGAGGATGGTTTACCAACATTTAGTTGGTTTAGTGAATATTAGCGCTAGACCCCTTAAGCGTTATATTCAGAGGACGTGTTGGAATTATTAGTGTTGAGAGGTTCTGTCCCACCAAAAGGTGGTCAATCAGAACTTAGTCTAAACGTAAAGGGACAATGATCATTCGAACCGGACGAAGGATCTAGAAAAAAGAATTTGATGATGGTTTCAATGTGAAAGTTTAGATGATTAATTATTCCTCCAATCGAAAATATAAGTTTTAGGGGTTAAAATATAAGTCATTTTAAGTTTTCAAAATAATTAAATAAGTTTGATTTGTGATAATTTCCGTTCAAATTGGAGTTTGTTGACTATTATTTTGTCAAATTGTCTACTCATTGGTTTAAAAAAGTGATGTAGAATTAATGTGTTGGGATTGAAGAAGACTTTATAACATGATTAATACTCCGTAATGTTTTAACTGATAGCATTTTAATCAAAACAAACTTATATGATTCGTCCATGGATGTCAAATTGGAAAAATAAGACCCGATAACATCCTTGGGTTTGTGATGAATCTTGGGGAATTGCAATTCCAATCCAAAGCTCATTTGTATTTTCCAAAACTCAACATGCAAATTGCAGCGCGTTTCAAATGCAACCTGCCTCCTTCCAACCCAAGGGGAGGATATATAGTTTGAAGCAGAGCTACATACAGGTCAAGAGAAAGAAGCACATCTCTGAATCAGCCCAGCAGCTAAACCGGAGCTTTTAAAACTTTCTGGTATAAACAAAAGGGTGTTGTCAAATCAGCCTATACCCATAACAATATACATCCACCCCAAATCAGTACTATACTCCATCAATCCGGCTCCATACAACAGCGAAAAATTGGCTCATTGGGGCGCGCTCTTGGCAGTCGCCTTCTCAGCCTCAGCCTCAGCCTAAAAAGAATTGTGTCGCGGAAATCTCACCAGATTCCGCCCCTCTTTAAGGTTAAGAGTTCAAGAGCTCCTTCAATCAGGAATCCGAGAAAGGTGGCTGAAACAAGAGCGGTTCTGTGAGATCCTCCTTTCTCGGTATAGAGTGCAAATGAGACAGATAGGTAAATCTGTCTGCTGGAAGTTAAAGCTGAGGTTGGTGTTGTTGGGGATTGATTTGTCAAGGTACAGGTGAAGCATTTCTTGCATATCTTGAAGCAGGGTACCGTTGGAGACCCCGTGATAAGTCGGATCTTGTGCGTTTAGTTGACATGCCTTGCACCGCCCTGCAAAAGGGAAACGTTGTCATGAAATGGAATTTAGGGATTTTTGGAGGGCAAATGTAGCAACTATTTATCAAGTTTTGATTCGCTATCTTGAAGTATGAAGCCAATGAAAGGGGCTATCGAGCAAAAAGGAGACTTCTTGATTTAATGAAAATTTGAAAAATCAAGTTCACATTGAGCAGCTAAGATGGAAAGTAGAAATAAACAACTTGGAACATGGATATGAACACACACCTTGGTGAAACAGGGCGCTTTTGATTAGAATAACCCAGCATGGATTTTAGATTTGCAAGGGCTTTCTCGGCAGCCTATAAAACAAAATTGAATCAAAAGTAAGATTTGTGTTTTGAACACTTGGGTACTGCAAGGGTGGAGAAAACGGTCACTACCTGAACTTTCGCCTCATCCCATGTTAATCCAGTTCCCCTAGAGAAGGCCTGTCCGTCTATTTCTACCTGCAGTACATTATTAAAAACAGACACTCTAAATAATTAGCGGACTACGGCAAATTACTGCAAAAGGATAGGTCACAGCAGCAATCAATTCCATCCCCTATTTGTTTTTTTATTTATACTTTTCCTCAAGTACCAATTTAAAGGCCCAGAAAGCAATCATTTAACTCAAGTGCTTATCAGCTTGTTAGTTTCTTTAGAAGAATATACCATCTTAATGGAGTCAGAAGTTGAAGTTCTATACAGTATGACAAATCACATTAATTCTCATTAGTCAGGTCTTGTAACTACATGCTATAGAAGATGACAAGATGAGGTTTTTATAGGTACTCTGAAACTGTTAGAGGGAATAAATGGAACCCTGGAAAAATTCACCAAGGCTTTACCAGTAGAGCAATCCTCTGTTTGCCTTCTTATTACAAAATACCAACGTGTCAATTAGATATCCATCTTCTTTATTTATACTAGGACCTAAGCAAGGCCACCTCATGTAACATCCGCACAACTTTCCCCCAAGTAAAGGAATTGGAATTATTTTCAGAAGCTTTGTTTCTTACAGATTATCAGTTAAGCATTACTCTGCATTCCTCAACTTTGCTAAAAACTATTGGCAGAACTCGGAGACATATTTAAAGGTCTTTGACTTGATTTGATGTATAGTAAAATACACTAACCTGAGCATAAACTTCATCTTTGTGTAATGAGTCAGCTGAATGTGGACGCTCAATTTTAAAATCAAGACCAAAGCCCTCCGCCATGCACTACAAAAGACACATAAATCAATGTCACAACTAGGATACGGAAGCTAGCAAATTGAGCCCAGTAAGAGAAACATTATTGATGCTATACCAATTCTTTAAGTGCAGAAACTGAAGACATAGATTTCAAAGTGCCTTCTGAAGTCAAGTCCTGAGATCCACCATCTCCATCATGAGACCCTGCAGCCTCTACTGGCTCCGAAAGGCGTCTAGGTTCTTCACTGTGTCGTAACTGATTCCCAAATGAATTTGAATCACAAAAGAAGCCATCATTTGCACCTGCCATTCTGCTTACATCTCCCCTCTTAGGACTAGATTCTGATTTTGTGTGTGAAAGATAGGTATCTGCAACATACATAATCTTTCTTGGTGAGTACTTGGAAGAAAACATGTTAAACAGAGTACAATAAGACTTGTGAAGCAGGTTAATCATATAAGCACACTGGTGAGGTCATTTGTGCACGCGGGAAGGGCTCGTGGTCTGTTAGTTTTCATTTCCCATCTCATGGAAAACCAAAACCCTTTTCGTTCCGCCTAGCCCTATCCCCCTCTAGGGTATAAAAAAATTATTTTGACATTTCATTTCTTACAGCATGTTCGAATCGATAATTTTTAATATATCGCAATGGGCGATTCCATCGTCTGCCCACATAAGCAAATTTGCAATTTTTAAGAAAACATGTTAGCAGAAGTAGGATGAGATCTGGCAGCAGGTTTAGGAGATAAAGGCACTAATTTCCATGTTAACTTATTCACAATACTTGTGCATCCAGGTGCACAGAGAACCAAGTTTATGAATACTTGACACGGTCAAGGTTAAGGAAACTGTGAATATATATCATTTGAGAACTTTCAACACTTGAAATGTTTATGTGAAAAATACGAGGGGCAGAGACAGAGACTATGTTACAGACTACTGTTAGACTTAATACTGATCCTGGACAGCCTTCAACGTACTTGCACCAAAACAGAAGGAGCTTGTATGTAAACTTGACATTGGTGCAAAAGGCAGTATCTAAGGGTGTAATTTTCTACCAATTAGCACATCAAACACAGTAAGTGAAAATAACCCTGGACTGGACTGGACATGACAGGATTGACACACATCTCCATACCCACATCCATAAGCATGTGACCTAATAAAATAAGAGAAGCTTACCAGCTAGATTCATAAGAGAAGCTTCAGCAGCGTAATGTTGGGCTTCCCTTCTTGTTTTTCCTTTTCCTTCACCAACTCTTTCACCAGCAAAAGACACCTGCAAGAGTGCAATGAACATAAAGATCACTAAGGGAGCCAAACAAAATCTTGGAAGTCAAAATTGGAAAAATAATGATTTTTTTATTCTGATTCCATGAACATAAAGGAGAAACTCCTAAAATCATCAAGCCTTTTATGCAACCTGCCAAAAGCACGCTACATAAACAAGAAGGCTAGAAGAAATAAAAAAACTATTAAGAAGGCATGCACGACTGACAATTAAAAGCACCTGAATCATCACTAGTTTTTCAGCATATATAATACATGATAGCTTCATTGAGAACGACTAAAAATACTTACAATGACAAGTGCACAAGGCTGCTCTTTTCTACATTTCTTGATGTCATTAATGCATATAAAGAACAATATATTGTAAGGAAAGTAAACTATGAAAACAAAAATTAAAAAGGATAAACTAAGAAAAATGCAGTTATGGGAAAAACATTACGAGCATTATCTCCTCAAATTTGCCACGTCAGAGACTTGACTTTATAAAGCAAGAACTTCTGCTATTATATATTGGCAAATCTCATGCATAACCACACAGCACGAAAATTGTGACTAATCACTTTGTTCAATTATCAGTAGGCTTACATATGTTTCCTCACATGTAAGACGTGGGGTCAGACATTATCAGGCTTGATAAGGAAGGTTGATGTTGCACATCTTAAGGTGCAAATGAGTAAACATCATTATTCACTTTCCATCTTTGTTGTCACTCAAATATACAACGGATTCGTTATAAACAGAACTGTTTTGCAATATTTCAAACTACCAAAATGTCCCTTCCAAATCAGTATGATTCTTAAAATCTCTTATTTTTATCCCAAAACAACTAATAGCTACCCAAGGTATGTGATAATGATCACTTCCTGTCATTCTCTTTTCAGCATATGTTGCACACTTGCACATAAATTCATTAAAGAAAGAGCAGAACATAAGCTGTTATTTGTATGCCTGCTTATCATGCCTGTCTTCCTTAGAACTATAATAGTGTTCCTAAGATACTTGACATCTTGCTTCTTATTTCACTCGTGAATTTTTATCCAAAACTTTTTTGCTTTTGCCAACTACAACTGTTTTGTCGTAACAGGCCATCCCACCCATTTTATGGGGCCTTATGGTAAAACTGAAATTAGGCCCTAAATGAGAGATGAAAATCATCAAGAAAAACAAAACCACATTCTTTAAGATTCCAAACTAGTGTATACTATTCACTTAAAAACGTGTGAAAAGTATCATTCTTCTAACCTTCTTTATAACAATATCTTTATTCAAATCTTCATAATCATTTTTTTCCAAAAAGTTCATTTTTAACTCCTCACAAAGCTAATCCATTGATTCTTTCACTACTATGCAAATTTGGGTAATCAATAAAAATATATAAATCTAGGGGGTGTTTAGCAAGCAAATTTTGGAAGAGCATTTAGCGTTTTGACAAATGCAAAAAAGCTAAAAGCTCATTCGATGACAAGCTTGTTAAGACTATGTTTGGCATGTAGTTTTTAGCTCGGCATTTTTTGAAATTAATTTGCCTTCCATTGAAAAAAAGAACACTCTGACCATTTAATAAGCTCATAAAAATGTTGAAGCTCCCTCCTGTTTCAGCTTGTTGTCCAAATAAATTAGCAGTTGCGTCTGAAGCCAAAAAATATAACCAAGCTAATAGGAGTAATGTTTTGGATTAGCTTATTCAAACAATAATAAAACTATTACTAGTTTTACCGAAACGCTAACTTACCAATACTTTTTACAAGATGCTAATATAATTTACTATCAGCTAAAATATAGCATCTAATGAATTCACTATTAGTTATAAACTAATTGCCAAACAAGACCTCAACGAGAGATTTAGAGGATTGAATGAGTACTAAAACATAGTGGCCCTCACAAATTCTGTCTGTGCCCCTTTATGGACTGTCATGTGTTGTATATATGAGATTAATAACTCATTACTGTTCCTTTTAGTGTATTCACCGAAGTTCTAGAGAAAGATTAGTTAAACGTTTTATGAACTTGCAACTAAATCTAGGTATATACGAAAGCTCATTCAGAAACAGAACTGACTAGCAAGCATCCAAAGATTTTTCCAGGAGCTGGGAAAAAAATCATTTAAACATAAGATTCATTCACTTACGCAGTATAGGCACCATAAGAGTTCTAGGAACCTCCATAATCTTAACTAGATATTGCATATGCCAAAACAGACATATATTTTAACTGTCAACTTGTTGAACTGGTTTATTTCTTATTTTCCACATGTGAAACGCAATACGAGTATCACAAAGAAAGTTCTACAAATAGTATACCTCGTAAGAAGAAGGGGGGGGGGAATAGACAAATGCAGAAGTAGTTTATGTTCTACATGCAAATGTCTAAACCAAACCTATTTCATCATGTCATATACTTTGTCGCGAAATGTAGCTATCAGGCAAGTAATATTGGATAGAAATGTAGTAAAATAATGCAATTCCAGAAAATCATAAGAAAAGACAAGAAAAAAGTAGACAACCTCCATCAAAAACCTCAAGTCTGCAGAAGCAGCAATAGATGATTTATACTCGACCTACAAAATGCAACAAAATAGTAAGAATCGACAAACATAAAGTAAAATGTAAAAATGTGTGATAACTTATTACTAATTCTCCTTTGATTAGCATTTAACCATACTACCTTAGCACCAAACTTTCTAGCAATGTCACGCAAAGCTCCAGCAGGCGTTTCCGACAGAGAAACGCTTTGTCCAGGTTCATTTTCAGAATCTCTATAGTTGGAGGAGCGTCCTGAATCAGAATCCCAATCCTTGTTGCTGGAGTATGACCGACCAGATTCATTTTCAAAGTCCTTGTTGCCAGAAGAGCTACGGCTTATAGAGACATCCTCACCTGAAAAGAGAATAACATATAGCATGTGAGGAGACAAAGGGCCCCCTATAAGACTGAAATAAAAATAAATGACATGCTAGCAAAATCGATATATTATAAGCAGTTTGAGACAACTAGACAGCCAAACCCGTAAAAAAATCTGGAGAATAAGGAAATACTGTTATCTCATATCAGGAAGATTTTCACGATCTCAATGCATAAATTTATTTCTATAACCAACAAAAGAAACAATAGACAACTTATGGATTCTAGATTACCTAGGCGAGGCACAAATGCTAGTCCTCTAAAAGAAGTTGAAAATATGATTATCGACTTTGACCGACGCTCAATTTCAAAAGGGAATAGGGTAAAACGTGAAAATGACTTTATATAAGTATCTCAATGCAACTCACTACAGGAAGTCAGGAAGAAATGGAAGAGGAATTCTTTAACTGTTCATAGTTTTTTATAGTAAAATATAAACATGGAACTTCCACTGCGGTATGGAGGATTACCTTGAAAGGATCGGAAACTGTCATCCCTACGAGGACCCTGCACATAGGAGGTCTAAAATAATTAGTATCACAATGCGAGCATATTACTGAAGCTGTCAAGTTGAACTTCTCATGTGCTGTGTAAATATGGAAGGTGAAATAACCTCTCTTGAAAATCTCTGCTTTTGTGCATAAGGTCGTTCAGATCGAACGAAATTGTCCATCTTTTTGGAAAAAGAAGGTGGAAGAGGGCGTTGCTTCTCAACATGCAACCCATCAGAAGGATATTCTTTTGCAACTGCTCGACCAGGTTGCCCCGAGCCCATCTGGTCTTCGAACCAGCCTCGACGTGACTGCAGCCGTGGGCCGGTAGGAGGAGGCGGAGGTGGAGAAGGAGATGTGACGGGAATCGGAACTGGTCCAGGTCCTGGACCAGAAATTGGTGCTTGACCATGCTGCAAAATAAGAAGACGCCTCCTTGTATCTGGATCTAGCTCAGATTCCGGTACTTCACCTTCTTCCCTGGCAGGAGAAGCTTGTAAGCTTGGGTCTGTATTTCCAATATGACCCAATGGCCTTGCTAAAGGAGCTACTTGTGGGAGCTGAGTAGGTGGAAAAGGCACAATCGACCCTTGTTGTACAGGCTGCGCAATTGGCATTGCAGTACCCGCAGCAGGAAAGTGCAAAGAAACAGCCCTTGAATCAGGATTAGCTGATAATGACGCAATTGGTGAAGGAACTGTGGAAGACGTAATTGCTTCCTGCAAAAACATGGGAGGAAAATGAAGAATGTGTACCTTTAATACTATCATATGGTATATATGATTGTTAACCACTTAGCCATTATTACACGATTCCAAGCTAGAAGTATTCAAGCCAATACTGCCAAAACTTCATCATGTACATCACAAACTCCTGACGAAGACATCATCAAGTATACCTTTGTCGTTACCCCATCAAAGGTACATAATCATGGCCCACATCCCCCAGACCTAAACATTCAAGGGAAAAGAAAGACAAAGAGAGTTACCTTCAGCCTCCGTTCAACCTCAGCATCTGCCATCCCATCAAAACAAGTTGGTTCTCTGTTACCATTTGCCCCAGATGTATCATCCTGCAAGCGACAATAAAGAATGTGCAAGTGTCATTACAGGCATCAGCCTCAATCAGAAATTTATTTATCAAGTAACAATCAGACTCGAAACGAACAGAATGCAATTGTAAGAATAGAACCAGAAAAATGACAAAATAAGGGAAAGGAATCAAAACTAAAGAGCTATCATACCTCTGGAACCAGGTAATTGCTCACATCAGGGGGGAAGGGCATATTTGTAAGATCATCTTCATATACAACTTCAGACACCAGCTGCAGGAGACCGTCATCAAATTCTCTGTGACAAATTGTATATAGCCATGTCAATTCTGAAGAATGCCATAATCAAGATACCAAAAAAAGCTAATTGGCCAAGCATAAGGGTTGCAAGCATATAAATATACATATATATATGCTTGTGCCAAGAATACCAAAAGTCTTAAGAGTAATTCTTACTTGAAGAAACCACCTCTAACATTGCAAGCAACATTTCTAGCCACGCATAGGACTGGAATCGCATTGTTTGCCTACAACATAACATATGAGAATAAAGATGAAGACCTTGAAGGAAGAACGAAAAAGAAGATTATATCTTTACAAGACAGTTCTCAGCATATGCTGGAAATACCTCAGCCTGAGGAGCATAATATGGAGCGAATGCAGGGACAACATGCACCCGTGGTTGGTCCCTCTCATCCCACACTTTCAAGCGGTCATCAATGACTAGTGCCATTTTAGGATGACAGCTTCTTTTATGAAAAACATTAAATAAGGACTTCTTATTACCTGTAGACGGAAAAATACAATGAAATTCCAGATAAAGTATAATACGGAGAGTCGGGGACGGGAGTGTGGTGGTGGTGGTGGTGGTGGTGGGTGGGTGGGGGGGGGGGGGGGGGGGGGGGACAATATATCTTCCATTGATCACAACGAATAAATACAGAAAAGTTTTTATAACTTACCAGACTTGACACAAACAACTCGATCCAAAAGTTCGTTTGTACTTATCAAGTTGGAGTCTGGATCAAGAAGCCTCCACATTTCCAAAGCATAATCTCTTTCAGCCATCGTGCAGACATAAACCTCAAAACGCTTGCGACCTCTAGCAGTTAAATAACTACGAAGTTCCTCCCATGCAGGTCTCAGCCTCACAAGAACACTTGTATCACGAATCTAAAGACAGAGAACCATTTTCAATTGATAAGTAAACCAACTTATTTTCAGAGACACATAGCTGATATAAGAACTATTCAAGTACAGTAGCCACCAATCACTCTTATTTCTCTTCTGCAAGCACACTATTAGTAGCAAACAATATATACAAAACTTGGTTGCTATGAAAATTATTTTATTTATTTCCTTGCTGTCTCTGGAACGTCATGATCAACATGATATCACAACCCATAGCACCCTTATATGCAAGTTGCCAAATAAAGTTAAGAGCTGAAACACCATGCATGTACTTAACAAATTGCCAGAACAAGTAGATCCTTACCATTGGATTTATTCGAGTAAGGACTATGTTTTTGTCGTACAATCGTATCAATGGGCGGACAAATGGCTGATGGTTGTCAGAGAGAGCTGGTACAAACTCCGTTTGAACTTTGATCACTTCACCATTGTCAATCACCTGATCACTTTCTATGTATTGTTTCAGTATTACTTTGTCATCTTGATATCGCTTCATCTCAGCCACCATCCCAGCTATGCGTTGTTGATCTGTTTCAATACTTATTTTCCTTTGCAGGGAATCAATCCTATCCTCAAACGAGCGCATAGTATTAGCAACAACCAGTGTCTCATCAAGATCAAATACAATGCCAAGACATCTGAGGTTAAGCATGACAAGACAAGAATTATATAATCCCGCCATAACAAGGAAACCCCAGAAACATGTTCTCCCATCATTCCTTCTAGAATCCATGGCTACCAAATGGAGCTCCTCCTCTCCAAGCATCATAACTGCAGTCTGTTTGCACATGTCAAATACAGATGATAAGTCAAAAAGGCAAGGGTCCTATGACTCGATAAAAAACAATCTAAAACTCCTTCATAGATCAGTTTGGAGAAAGATTGGCATACATCTGGTCAAGAACTGTAGAAAACTTTTGAAGTTTAAAATATAGCATATGCCTGTTCAGTATCAATAATGACTCAACATTCGGGATATGACTCGGAATATCGCAGTATAACCACTTACAATTAGGATATAGTTAGAAGAATAGCATGTGACAGACCCTAAGGAAATAACAAGCTGATGATCTTTCAAATCACTTCATGAATCAGTTCAATGTCAATAAAGCTTCACTAACCAAGCTGCACACTCATTAACAGAAACCATTATCTCAAGCCAGAAGAGTTCACCATTTGCACAACTCTTTTTATTGCAAGTCTGTAACTTCCCAGTCAAACCAAGTTAACCAGCTCAAACAATGACATGAATTTAGGCTAGGCAAAAATTGATAATCCCCTAAATGGTTTTCCTTCCTTTACACTCCTGTCAAATTACTATCCACTTTCTTCTACTACTGATCTACCTGTTACCACTTACCAGCAATGCCATTAATAAACCAAACTTCCTGGGTTGAATCACAGAGTTCAAATGAAATTATTTTTATACGACACAAACTTGCTAGGGCTCCGACCCAAAATGCCAGTTAAAATCAAGTATTTGGAATCAATTTGGAGCAGAAAGAAGGATTAAGACGCTCTGAATCCGACCCAGAAGCAGACATTTCATCCCTAGGGTTTCCAAATTCAATCAGTAGTCCTGCAGAGTCCAGAAAAGTCTTGAAACTTCAAATAGTCAATCAGTTTCAGAATTTGAATTAGAAATCAAGTTCCTTTCTTTATTCTCCTTTATTTGTCAAACGGTACTAACAAGATTTCCAGTCTATATAATTTCTTTGCTTGGTGGTGGTGGTGTTACCTTGTTCTCTCTCAGACAGGTCGAGTGCAGAACACCAATCGGCGTCGTTTTGGCGTGGCGGTTGTAGTCGTTGGACTCCATTTTCAAGCAAAGATCTGCGGTTCCAATGGTGTAGAGCACAGCAAGTGGCGGGCACCGTTCGCTGGGTTGCGATAAATGGTTCACTCGGATCCGTTTTTCTCTTATCAGATGATCCAAAACAGCAGCTGCTTTGCTGCTATTCAGGTCTGGATTTGAGTTCAAGTTGGTGTTCTGTTGATGTTGAGGATAAATCTCTACATCTCCCAGCAGATTATCCCCCTGATAAACTACCGTCCTGATCATTGTTGAATTTGTTGTTCTTGTATTCGTTTTGGTCCCGTTTTTCTTGTTTTCAGACGAAAAAAAAATATGAAAGGGGAAAATCCTGTAAACTCGAGTTCTTGTTCTGGTCAAAAATTCTCCTCCTCCACCTCCCGATCTGAATCCTTCAAAACCCTAACCCTCTCTCTCTCTATCTGGTGCTTTGAAGATTGGTGAGATTTGCATTGTTTGAACTAGAAATTCCTCATGTGATTTCGGACAGAAATTTCAAATCCAGTGAAAAGTCATCCCAAGGTACGGTCGCCGGAGGCGGGAGAAGGATTGAAGGAGGCTGTCGGAGAATGACCTAAGCCGGCGACGTTCCGATGACCCTTTCTTTCTTCTCTGAAGAGGTTGAATAAGAGCCCACATAAAGACGTCCGCATTTTATTCCCAACCCTACCCGGATTTCTGTATTGGATTCGGGTCGTCACCCGAGAAGAGCAAGTGGGACCGGATGTGGTGTCTCAGTGTCATGGTCATCGTGGACTACATTCATGATCACATGAGATAAGAATAAGACCGTTTCAAGTTGAATCGAAATTAACACGTCATCTTCGTCGTCGACATAGGAAAATGATTATTGTAAAAATAAATTAATTTAAATTTAGAAAAATATATTTAAAAAAAATCTATAAATAAATAATGGGAAATGTTCAAGTAAGAAAGATTATTAGAGTAAGAATGAGAATAAAAAACGGCACGCACGCACAAGATATAGATTTGAAACTGTATGTACATTTAAACGCGTATATTTGAAACAACTTCAAAAAGACGCGTGCGCATATGATATGGGATGCGTATGGATTTTGGGTTGCGTGTGCATGGATTTGGACTTGTTTTTTCAAATAAAATTCGGTCGTGTCGAATTATTACGTTTTTTTGGCTTTTTTAATTTGGACATTTAGTTTCCTTAGATCACATGGCTCATATTCATTCTTATTTCTCACTTAAGTTCCCTTTATCACTGGATCCGCATCCATAAATAATATATCAAAAATATTGAATTAAGAGTATATTTGATGATTAATAAAAATATTTTAGAATAATAATTTATAATATAACATCATTATAAATATTAATAATTGAATAACATAATTGGATTTAAAAACTACAACCCTAATATTTATATGATAAAATAGACTTCATTTAAAATAAACTTTATTTTAGAACATGCAGGATGTCAAAAAGAAAGAGAGGGATGAGGGATAATTACTTAATTGGTGTAATACTCGTGACATACATGTGTATGTAAAACATACAATACATAATAATAATTTAAAAAAAAGGTTTTTATTTGTTGATGATTAAATAAGAAAAATATAAATGTTGACAATAAATAAACATAATTAATACTAAACTTATTAAAGACTACTTATTAGACCTGTAAAAAACTGATCTGAAACCCTACCTGACCCGATTTTTTTGGGTCGAGACCTGACCTGAAAGTCACTGGGTCAAGAAGGATCCAAATCTGAAGGACCCGACCCGAATAGTGAATTCGAGTTCGAGGGACTCCGTTATTTCATATATTTTATTTCATTTATATTAAATATTTTAAAATAATTTATTAAATTAGTATATAATATTAATTTTTTAATATAATTATTTTACATGGTTGTTATTTAACGCCCACCCTATATTTCTTCATAGCGCCCACTCTACGACCGTGAATTGACCACGGAGGAACTACATCCGTCTGTGGTCAATTCACGGACAAACTGCGTTTCTCCGTGGTCGACTCATGGATGGATGCAGTTCCTCCGTGGTAAATTCACGGAGGAACTACGTTCATTCATCACGGAAGAACGCGTTTCATCTGCGACGGTGGGACGTCGTCTTCTTCTTCCTCAGAAGACGTAGTTGCTCATTCGTCTCAAGAAATCAACCCGAAATGAACGAGCAACAAGAAATTAACCCGAAATCTATCTAAATCATATCCATTATACATTTTATTCATCTATAGACTTAAAACTTTGAATTTATAAGACAAATTAGGTCAATAATACCCAAAATTCAATCTTGAAAATTTGTTTAAACCCTAACTACGAATTTACAAAATTAGTTGATAAACTTATATTTTCTTGGAGATGGTTGGTTGATTCTTAAGCGTGGCACCTCCTTGATCCAAATTGATGGCAATTTAGTGGCTAAGTAAGGAAGAAAGGGCTGATTTTTTATGGCTTGTGAGATGGGAAATGAAAGAAAGGAAGAGAGATGGGAGATGGAAAATGAAAGTGAGGAAGAAAATGAGGGTAGTAGGGTTGTAATTTTGGAACAAATTCCTTATATATGTGTAGAGGGGGCTCTATTTAACGATGATTTTATTTTATTAAATTTAAAAATCATAATATCAATCATAAAAAATGGACACCTTCGACCCGCTGGGTCAACCCAAACCCGACCCGCCCGACCCGAAAATTTTAACGGGCCCGATCGACCCGAACCTGACCCGCCCGACCCAGTTGACAGGTCTACTACTTATATACTTATTATGGAAAACCTCTTTATATACAATATTGTTGTGGTATTTGATGTATAATTGTTTTTATCATAAATCAAAATCATCAATTAGTCTCTATTGGTAACACAACTTAAAACCTGAAAATCAGTTGAGTACTTGTGTCAAGTACGGGATTAGATTTAATATTTTTTTATAAAATTTATATTAGACATTATAAAAATACCATAAACTTTAAAATATTTAAGTGCACTTTAAATATATATATTGTACTTTTTTATCTTGTTATTATTATAATATATCATATATAACATGTCTTATATAATTGTATATCAATCAAAAAATTAATATGCATTATCACTTAAATAAAAGGGAAATTCATGTTGGTGCCCCTAAGTTTAGGGTTATTCCTGATGGTGTCCCACGATTAAGTTTTTTCCAGTTGGTGCCCTTAAGGTTTGGGTTTGTTTGTTTCGTAACTAAACTTTTTCATGTTTGTACCATTCTTTATCAAATTGATTAAATCCAAGTCCATCATTGTGTTCATCGCCCTCAAATTAGTAAGATTTGACTCCTAAAAAAAATCCAAATCCATGTTCGAACCATGTCGATTGAATTTCGAAGCAACAACCCGTTTCCGACCTTAAGAATTCAAATCGGAATGGTTCAAGTATGGATTTGATTGTTTTAGGAGTTGAATCCTACTAAGTTGAGGTCAATAAACATAAAAATGATCTTCGATTTGATCAATTCGAACCGAAATGATACATATATGGAAAATTTCGGTTACAAAGTGAACAAACCAAAATCTTAGGGGTACCAACTGGAAAAAAAAACTTAATTGTGGGACACCAACATAAATAATCCTAAACTCAGGGGCACCAACAAGAATTTTCCTAAATAAAATATGATTGTACAATATTATAACAAACAACTTACATATAATGTGCTCGTAATATAAACATTGCAATGTATAAACATCGATATGCGTAAATATATGTGTATATATATGATCGAGGATACTAATTGAATTCTTAGTATCATTCCCCTCACATACCTTTCAATCAAACACTAGTGTAATCCACGTGTCAGACACGGGTTTTTACGTCATATATGTGATATATTATTAATTGTTAAATTAATCTATGTATTAAAAAAATAGATCTAGGTAATATTAATATCAAAATAAGTATATTTAGGAAATTTTGGATTTGTATATAATTATGAAATTTTGGATTTGTAATCTTTGTGATTAACTTGTAATCTTTGTCCTTGATTTGTATTTAAATTATGAAGAGATTAGTGATAGGTTTAGATAAAAATATTTGATTTATAATTTGATTTATTTTAAAAATTGATTGAAAAAAAGACATGTGACGGTTTTAATAAGGGAGTGTCATGTGGCGTTTTAATGAGGAAGTGTCATGTGGTGTAATTAGTATCTAGTTTAGTAGATATATATAGTAGATTATATCAAGTATTTTATTTATTTTATATTGCTTAAGTAATTATATATACATAAAATTGTTAAAAGAATGACATTTTAATGAACCCATATAAAAGATTGGAATTCCATGAATTATATAATGTTTTGTAAGTTCTAAATTACATGCTAAAAGATATATTTGAAATTTATGTTAAAACAAAAGAAATAATTCTATGACATAGTATAGAGAAATTTAATCGTAAATTATGGTTCTTGTGATTGTGATAAACAACTATAGACATTGTTTGGTTTAACTTTTTTCTAATCACGACAACATATGACAAAATACACAAATTAAATTTTTAATACTAATATAATCAAATTAGTATACACATGAATGGAATGAAATAAATTGCTCAATAATTATGAAACAAAATGCTATTAAAATTGATTGTGAAAATAAAAAAATCAAAGTTAGCCTGGTTTTATGATAAAATATTGTTTTTCAAAAATATATATAATCAAAATTAATCTTATACTTTTGTTATTTTGATATAAATAGATTGAACTAATAGATTTGACTCAATCAAATTGATTTGTAAACGGTAAAGGGATTACACTCTAATCAAATATATTAATCTAAGTACTTGACAATGATTGTTATTCTCAATGGCTGGATTCTTGCGAATGGTCTCTCCCGTGCGAAAAGTGAATGATACACACAATATAAAATGTATATAAATAATTTAAGACAATAAATTATGCATTTCATAAACTTGAAGTAGCATAATTTTTGCCTAAATGTGCATATGTATTACATTGTACGTACATGACGTTTGAATTACATAATTTTTTACCTAAAAGTATACATTAATTTTTAAATGCTTGTCTTAATGTACATATACTTTATAATATATGTACGTTATTCACATTTTTCAGCACGAGAGCAACACTTTTCATATAATCCTATCTTTTTTTATAACTGTAAGTAGATAAAAAAAGATCCTAAAATCAACAATAACTAAAATAGGTTGTTAATATTTTTAAACCAACCTAAATAATAGATGCATTATTCATATAGGGGATTAAAGTTAGTATACTTTTAGGACTAAAAAGTCTCATATCTCTTAACTTGGTTGAATATATTAAGTTTGAATAAACATCAATGCTAGAAAGAAGAAAATGATGGGTACAATGAAAGAATCAAATATGTTTATGTATTAATAAATTGAGGTTATATATAGTTAAAATATAAAAAAACTATAACATTTTCATATTACATCATTTGGTAAAAAATATTATGTAAATAGTAGAACCTATATTCTAGTTTTAGATACATTTACGTAAAATTAGCTAGATTTAAATTAGTGTATCAAAGTTTATAAAAAAATATAAAGGAGGAAAATATTTACAAAAATACAAAATATGAAGTCATGAAAATCAATGAAATGGCTAACCGTTTTCTCCGCAAAGTTTGATGAAATTAATATATGAAAACCTACATAATTAAAACATGTGTTTTATATATAAGTTGAGTAGAATGTATCAATGAGTGAAATAATAATGTATGAAATACCAATACTAATTAATATCCAATCAAAGTTATGAAATTTAGTTGAAAGATTTTAGCAATAACTACTTTAAATAAGTTGGAAATAAGCTCAAAGATAGAGTACAAAAGATTTAATTAAAATATATCCTAATAAATATATATTTAAAAGTTGGCTTCATGCCCACTTTAATGCTCTTCTTCAAGCACTCAATCCTCAGACACACACATATATATATGGGTCAATTAGATTAACATTTTAGGCCCAACAAGATTAAGAAAAATAATATGAGACTTGACCTTAATTGTAACATTTGGCCCAACAAACATGTACTAACCATTACTGTAGGAAGAATGAAGAGGCATAAAAAAGTAAACGACTGATCTTTCACCTACTCCTCCATCAATAGTGTTCCTCATCGTTACACCTATTACTCTAACTTTCCTCATATTCTTCTTCTTTGTCGCCGCACCTTCCTTCCTCTTACCTTCCATTGCCGCCGCTTTGCCTGATCACCCGCTACAATTCGCTACTTCTTCAGGTACATTCTTTCTTCCTCTTCTTTTTTCCGTTTCCCTGTCAAAAAATCCGAGCTTTTTTTTCCTGCTGCAGTTGGTTCAGTTAATGGCGGTCGAAGGTGGATAGCGGAAATTTAAGGGGATAATTCGTCGTTCGTGTTGGCGGAGCTCCCAAAGATAACTCTGCCGCCGCCACCTAATGTCGACGATGAAGAAGTTTGTTAGAAAATTGAAGAAATCTTCTTGCGACGACGATGACAAGTTCTCTCCACACTTCAGATGATTCCCGTCCGATCGATACTCAAGGTTCTCTCCATCAAATTCCAGAATTAGGGTTCTTTTGTTTGTTTCTCCCTCTTGCATCTTACGGGCCGATTTTTTGTTGAATTGAATTGCGCTTTGCCTGTTGTTTTATGTTGCAGAGCAGGAAGAAATCGTTCGATCCTTTGAAAATGTCGAAGATCGCTTTGCCTGTTGATCCTTCGTCTTCAAAAATCACTCTCTCGGTCTTCCACTCTCCCCCTTACTCCCTCGCGCGGCCTCCGATTTCAAAATTCAGATTTCGTTTGAGCACAGTGCTTCTGGATTTTGTCTTCGTCGCTACTCTTGCTGATTTTTCTTCCTCAGTTCGACTGGTTAGGAAGTCGAATTTCTCCACGAATTTGGTGGAGGTTCATCTGTTCTTTTCTTGTGACAGTTATCCGTTGACACTTCGTAATGAATTAGGGTTTTTTGCTGAATCTGGAGATTATTGATAATTTGATATCGAGCAATTTCAAAGGGTTCGTGATTTGAAATAACAGGTAACGTTTAGTATTTTATGTGTTATATTTATTAGATCTAATTAAATTTAGTTTTATCCACATGGGATTGTGCCCCCACAATACAGAAATCCTGCGTCCGCCCCTGCTTGTGAACTATAGCTGTGTATATAAAGAAATGGCTACACGTTTGTTGTTATCTTTATCTTTTTTTTTTATTGTTTGCTTGTAGCTGCAGATGCCTATATTGACCAATTAACTGGTGAAAATGAAAAGTTACGAGCTAACATTAATGACCTACGAAATGAAGTTGTTTCATTGAGGTACTTAATTGTTTGGGTTTCTAAGCCTTCTGTTTTGTCATTTGTGGTGCAAAAACAGTAAACACTTTTGCTTAATTTGATTGCAGATCTGAGAAGGATCAGAAGTATGAAGATAGCCAGAAACTTCACTTTCGATTGAGGAAATACGAGATGCAAAGGAGCAAAATGTTGTGTTTGACTTGCGTCAGAAACTTCTTGACAGAGATTTCTTGCCAGTAAGGCATGACGACTACCATACGTTGCTCAGGTTTGGTCACTCTCTCTATCACATATCACTAATAGGAAGTTAGCAACAATTGCAAACTGGTTTACTTCACACAAAATCCAGCTTTTGTATACAAATATCTCAGAATAGTTGCATCTATGTTTATTGCAAGTTATTAAAAGGTAGAGATAAACGGTGAAGTTTTTTATTCATAGGATCTCTAACTAGCTTGATATCATCGAGGCATGGACTTTATAAGCAGGTGAATGGATAATGCTATTTCTGCCTTCAAGTATATAAATGTCTCTAATTGATATAGCATAGCTCTTAAGCTGTACTTTGAATCTTAAATTAGTAATCATACTGTCGTTTCTTTTCTTTTTTCCAGAAAACTTCATCTTACGGTCATGCCTCTTTTCCTAGATGCCGAGCTCCTTGAAAGAGCAATTGCCCAATTTGGGAAGAATATGCATATATTCATGCATACAATCTCAAATCACTGCGATGCATCATGGTAAATTGCATACTTATCCATGTGAGGAATCATTTAAAAGATGGTCTGTGGTTGTGAATTAATGCCAGAATCTCACTTGACACTGTCAATCTATTGATGGCCTTATAAATATTCTTCAACCTGGAAATGCTAAAGACCTGGTTCATCCTCATGTGGACCCATATTCTTGGCCTCACTTATTTATTCATATAAATGTATTTATATAATTTTTTATTGTTGATTATGAAGGACTTGGAAGCACAACGAAAGCTACTACTTTTATATTAGGAGTCTTGGTTCTATTATATAAATGTTGTTGTGTTTAGTGACTTATTTTTACCTTTAATACCATGGGGTTTGTCTTGGTCAATATCAAAGACTCTATTTCATTAGCTTTGTATTTAGGATATGGTGTTTGGAACATTGTTTCATAGCTTGTCTTTCAAGTCTTGTAGAATATAAGGAAAGAATTTTGATGGTACAGTGTGATTTCAACATTTTTGTTGCTTATCCATCTATCTGTATCTTTCTGATTTTATGTGTATTCTTGTTCATCTTCTTTTTATGTGAATCACTGAAGAACAAATGGAAAATTCTTTTCAAATAGTTTTTTGGCTGAGATAGGTGGACGGGTTTTCACTGGTTTTCAGCAGGAAAATCGTGTTATGTCATCCCAGATGGCAAAGAGCTATGATACAGATGTTCGATTATATCCACGCTCAGATGGCTTCTCTGTTGTTGGATTGGCTGATCAAGATGGTCGGAACTTCCAATCTAGAAATAGCTTGCAATTAACAAACATGGCTTTATTGTACAGTGATCCATTCTATACATCTGAAAAGCTGTATAGTAGTTCATGCAGCACCTATCCTGGACACGAGCACCTTCAGCAGTTGAAGAGCAAGCTGATTGCTGATTTTTCTCTATCAGATGGAAGAACCTACTCATTTTCTTCAAGTGGAAAACAAAATGTTGAAGTAAGCTTTCCTCAATATTTGACATGTATTGAGTATTTTTTTTTAATCACGTACTTATGGTATATTTTTTTGTCTTGGACTTTATTCATCGAGTTAATTTGTATTGATTTATTGTGCGTGTCTCTGTAGATTTTAAATAGTTCCTTTGATTCTCCACAAGGTCAGTTGAATTTCTCTTCTCAAAAAGAGAAGCATGATTCAAGAATACCAGGCAGCACTTTTTTAGGTGTGGGTAATTCAGTTTCATCCGGAGCTTCTTTGTCGAGTAAAACACGAATTAGATGGACACCTGACCTTCATGAGAAATTCGTAGAATGTGTAAATCGCCTAGGCGGTGCAGATAGTAAGTTTTGTTATTATCTTATTTTAGTTTCTGATCTACTTTTAGTAGCACTGAGAATTGATTGTCATTTCTGTTTCTCAACTTTAGAGGCTACACCAAAGGCGATATTGAAGTTGATGAACTCGGAAGGACTGACAATCTTCCACGTCAAGAGTCATTTGCAGGTATTGATTGTATTTGATAACTTGAAATCTATAGACTGGTAAAGGTAACAGGTTCTTCTCTGAATCACCCATTATTGTTTGCTATGCAGAAATATTGAATTGCCAAATACATGCCTGAGTTTTCAGAAGGTAACAATTTGTCTATTCGATTTCTTATATAATTAACACTTTCTTATACTTCTCCGACTCTTCAGTTGTTCAAGTTGTTGTGCACTTGTTAGTTGTTATCGCTAGAAAATTATTGTTTAACTTATGCTAATCTTCACTTTTCTAATGACAAAGCTTCAACTGCTTGCATCTCTGCGTAATTGGATTTGTCGTAAATCACCATCATTCTATGCATTATAGTATCAAAAAGGAAGAAATTAGTTATCAAGTTTTTGAAGTATCTTGTATCAATGGCTTTTCTAAATAGTACTAGGTAACTTGATCAATCTGTTAAATGCAGGACTTTGAGTTTAAGGAGCTGGGAGACGTCGTTCACTATGGGATGCAATGAACACAAAACAACAACGTGCGAAAGATTTGCAGATGGAAATGCATTCGATGATTTTACTTCATTCGGTCTTCAATTCATTGTGTACTATAATCCTTCAATAAGTTTCATTTAGTTTAATAATAAAATAAAATAAATTGTTGTAACTTTTGCAGATTGCAAAATCAGTGCCCTGAATCTGCTTTCTTTCAGGTCTTACAGGAGAGGAGATGATGATGTTTATTGACGCCTTCCCTGAAACTGGTATGTTATATTAACAAGCTTAAAGTTTCAAATGAATTATGATGTATGCTGCTGAAATTGCATTTTTAGTATACGTAAACGATATAAACGACTTTATATAGTGATATCTACATGTGCACTTATGCAAGACTAGAAGCAGCAGTCTTTGCAGCTCTTGTTCCCAACAGTGCAGACAAACCTGTTACCACTCAAACTTGCATCATTACTCATGAGGTCGCCTTTTTCCAGGAAACTCATGTACACTTTTGTAATATCCCTCATTTTTATACGGGTAAATTTTGAACTTTCTTAAGCCCATGTTGCGAGTTAGATTAAATACAGGAAAGTACGGACATTCTGTATAATGTTTGATCTCTGCAATATTTTTCTGAGCAATATAAAATACATTTAAAGTATTTTCGGGGTAAAAGGATATTCGGGTACGAATATATTTAACCCGGGGTTAAAAGAACCCGTACCCATACTTTCCTCGGTCATACAAATGCAACCTTTTAGAAAAATCATCATAACTCTTGATTCCATAATCCATATAATGTGAAATTTGGAAGGATTAAAATAGACTTCTAGATCTAACTCCTCGATTTGGAATCATCTCATTTGGAGTTCGGAGCTGAGAGAACGGCCCCGTCGAAGTCAGGACAGTTTCCTGATGGTCGCCACCGCACCCGCGGTGAACGTCACTGTCGTCGTCATCACGATAAGGTTTTGTCCGCGTCATGCTTGGCCGATCCTTGCTCCCCACGGTTCTTCTTCTGGTTGTGCCACCTCTATGCATGCGTGGCTTGCTTGTAGACGTCTTGGTTGGCCTATATAAGGAGAGAGAGAGGCTGAGGAGAGGCCAGAAGTAAGCCTCATCACCATCTTCTTCCTCCCTTCTGTCATAAATCCTGGTTTTTGCTAAACTTCAAGCTCTGTTCGTGAGCAGATTCAATCTTCGTTCTGAGTTATTGAAGTGGATCCTTGGAGTTGGTTTGTAGCTTAAGAAGGTAGAAGCCTTGGAGAAGCTTTATATAGAGGAGAGGTGGATGAAAATTGAGCTCAAAGACAGCTTCTTCACCATCTTCTTCCTCTATCAAAACTCCATTGTTGGACTGGTTTTGAGCTCGGTTTGAGAGCAACTTCGAGCCTCGTTTCGATCAGCCGAAAGGTGATTCCTAGAGGTGGTTTGAAGCTTAAGAAGGTGGGAGACTCAACCAAGAACGAATCGAAGCCTAAGGGATCGATTTGGGTAAGTTTCTCCCCGTTGTTGCTCTCGTCTTCTCGTCCCTGTCATCCCGCCGCCCCCGCGGCAAGGCCACGACCGCACCCACAACCATGCACCGCACCCCACGGCAGACCACGACCGCACCTGCGGCAGGCGTGGTTCGTGTTGTGTGTGTGTGTGTGTGTGTATTGGGTGTTGGCTTGGTTGAGACTTGGCTTTCTTAGGCCCTTTGATCTTCATTATTTTAGATTCATATATGTAGATATTGAATCTAATTTAGGGTCTTGTTATGGGTCGTCCCAGAAGGATTTGAGATCCGAGATCTGTCCCTGATCAGACCTCGGGACCATCGTCTTTAGAGTTCGTCATCCTTCGTCAGATCTAAGGCAAGTGGCGGTTCGCTCTTGCTTATCATTCCATATTTCCATTAATTATCAATTGCTTAATTGTTAATTAATTTGGATTGATTATTGTTCATGTCTGGAAAAGGTTTTATAAACTGTTTTGGAAAATCATATAATAGGTTGTATATCTGCTAGAACGACGCTATTATTGATGATCGCCTTTCGGGCCTTTATGTGGATTTATCCTAAATTATTATTGTGCTATGACTGTTAGTTAGCACGAGTATTTGTAGGAACGCTTGGATTCTGAGAGGTCCATGCGCGTTTCTTTATAATTGTAAAGGGCGATTAAGACCCTGCGATAGTAAAAGTTTGGACTCTGAGAGGTTCATTCTTTTTAAGGGCAAACAAGACCCAACGATAGTAGAGGCTTGGGCTCTGAGAGGTCCATTCTTTCAATGTAGATTTAGAGGTTTGGATCCTGTGAGTTCCATTTCCTTAGATACGAGTCCTGCGCGACGGGGCATGTATTTAAAAGCTTATAACAGGATGTGAGTGTGTTTTGAAACATAAATCAGATAAGTGCCCGAGCGCACATAATTAATAAACCTTCGGCGAGTAGTGCAGCTAAGTAAATAGTGCATCTAGGAAAGCTCGTCTCGACTTGAATGTAGTACGTTCTCTTTCCAATCTGGATTCGCTGTAAGCGATGAGGTTGGTCGTGAACTGAAGCATCTCAGTCAGCTTTTAAATCATTGTTGAGTGATTCTTTAAATGTTCCAGACTTGTCATATTTCCTTAAGACTCAATCTCTTGGAGTCTCTTTCGGGTCGGTCTCTGTGGAGATTCAGTCTCCCAGAGTCGTCTCTTCTGCATATCTCTTGTTGTATTCCAGTAGGAGTGTGAAGGTTGACTATCGTACTCGGTTATTATTCGAGGGATGATGAGTTTAAACCTAGCACGACTATTTTGAACCTTCTGCTTTGGTCACTTGCTAGTCTATTCAGTAGACTAACCCACGGTATTTTTGTTATCTGCATCGTCATGGTTGGTGCCGTCCGCCCGTTTCGGCACATCAGATAGTGTGTAGTTTCGAAGACTAGAGTGACTCTGAAGACGACGGTGGCTTTTCGACGTTTTAATAATTTCTTTTAATCAGGTTGAGATCCTTGGGAAATGACCATTATGGTCAAGATCCTTGTTTATTGTATTTAAAAGACTTTCGCTGTACTTATTTAAACTCTGTATTTGTCCTATTCGGGATTGAGATGTAATCATGAGACTCATGTTTTATATGAATAAATGTTATTATTTTGTATCATTTGTATTCGAACGGTAAAGCCTTGGGTGACCTTGGTAAGGAACACTGGGATCACTGGCGGTAATACCTTTCCAAATGGGTTATAAATTTAGGGGTGTTATAGATTTGGTATCAGAGCTAAAAAAAAAAAAAAAAAAAACGGGTTTGGGGATTTTACAAACCAATTTCCCATTTTCGAAAATGCTTTAAATGGCTTTAAAGTTTCAAAGTGAAAAGAGTTTGAAAACACCGTTCATAGTCATGTCTTCTGTATAGTCTGATGTAGTGAGCTTGCTTTTACGTCTAGAAAGACTACTTCTTTCTCGTCGTCCCATAAGATTTGGGTGCATTCTATTCTGTTTAGAGGAACCCGGGAGAAGCCAAGATGGTTTTGCCTTATCCAATAAGGTTTGAATTCCCAGTTCCCTCGCCATAAGTTGAGGTGGTAGAACCTAGTAACTCGGTTTGAGTTCATCAATAGAAATTACCAAGTTGATTTTATTACAATAAGTATATCATAATGATACTAATGTGATAAAATCCTTGGAATTTGATCGGTAAATAGATGGTGAACACAAGGAACGTTATCCGTGCTGGTGATGGGCCAAGCAACGACCCCAAACCAAACCCGAGGATTGATGCAGACCCAACAGGAGAGCGTGAGTCTGTCTTCAATAATAATCCAAGAGCTCAGAATGACGCTCCAAGGATATTTGATGAGGCGGCCGTTGCAGAAATTCGAGGAATTGTCATGCAAGCAATCACCGACGCATTACGCCCGAATGTGCCTCAGACACAAGGAGTGCCAGTACCTCTAGAAGTTCCTAGGTTTGAGGAACAACATAACCATGTATACCAAGAAGAAGCGGTCAGGAATAGAGGTGATTATGGCCGAGCGCTAAAGGCCATTAACTCTATGAGACCTGACAGTTATGATGGAAAAGGAGAGCCAGTCAGAGTGGCTCATTGGTTTTCACATATGGAACGGTTGTTTCGTAATATTGAGTGTACAGAAGCGGAGAAAGTGCACATTGCTTCTCTTCAACTGAAAGAAGATGCTAGCGATTGGTGGGAGAACACCGGTCTAGCTGATCATGCTGGTTTGAACTGGACCATGTTCAAATCTAAAATGACTGATCGTTTCTTCTCTCGGGCTATGAGAGAGGAGAAACACAAGGAGTTTTTGTATCCAAAGATTGATGGATTAAAGGTGAATAAGCTAGCTTCAAAGTTCAATCATCTATTGCAATACGCTGGATCGGAGGTATCCAGTGAAGAGCAGAGAATCAGGTATTTTCATGAATGGATGAACCCTGATATTAAACCATTGATGGTGCACCACACATGCTCTACTCTAGAGTAGTACGTGGATACAGCCTATAAGTTGGAGGCAACTCTGGAGGAGTCAGCCAAGAAGCGTGATAGCCAGAGGCAAGTGCAAAACCAGCCTCAAGCAAGTGGATTTAAACGTCCCGCGCCACCTTCTGATCTTGCCAAGTCCAGCAAGGCAAAGACAGAAATGACTCGAGAAGGGTCAGCTCAGCAATCGGGTCAGAGCAGAAGTCTGATCCAATGTCACAATTGTGACGCATTTGGGCACATGAATTTTGCATGTCGGAATGAGAAGAAGACCTGTTTTGGTTGTGGGAAGGAAGGACATATGCAAAAGTTCTGTCGATAGGGAATGCAGAAAGGAGTGAAGTCTCATCAGGGGTCCGTTAATCCAAACAACAGACCTAGGTTTAAACCGGCAGAGACTCCTAATCCTTCGATACAGACCACTGCGCAGAATAAAGGGAAAGCCCCAGTGGCTTCTGGAAGTCAGGGTCAACGCCTTTACGAGATGCGTGAGTCGGAGGGACCCTATGCTCCTAATGCTTAGAGTACTTTGTATCTGCATTCTGCTTTTGTTGGTTTGTTGTTGATATGGGTGCTACCCAGCCTTTCATTTTGGATGGTTGTAAGTTAAGTTATGTTTGCGACAAGGTTTATGAACCTTTTGTTGTAAATATTCTTAATGATAAAATATTTGGTTAGAACAAATCGTCTGTCGGAATTGTCAATTACCATCAAGGGTAAGAAATTCAAAGCGATTTGACCTAAATAACCGTGGTTCCATACGATATAAATTATTCTCGGTATGGATTGACGGAAGCGTCACAAGGCAAGAGTTGAGGAAGCAACTCGAAGGTCTTCTTGACAAGAGTTATAAAGCTGAGTGCATCGGATTCGTGAGGGAGATATTATGAGGATTGCGTCTTGGACAAGAGATGGTTACTACGAGTTTGTAGTCATGCCATCTCGACTTACCAATGAACTAGCAACAATAGTGTTTGCATTGGAAACTGAGGTTACTAGGGAAACCTGAGAAACTGAGGCGGATATGCTTAGACACTTTCCCGAGTTGTCTTTGGCCAAGTTTCGGGGTCGAAACTTCTTTTAAGGGGGAAGTGATGTAATATCCCTCATTTTTATACGGGTAAATTTTGAACTTTCTTAAGCCCATGTTGCGAGTTAGATTAAATACAGGGAAGTACAGACATT
This sequence comes from Rheum nobile, assembly GCA_027886185.1. Taxonomy (NCBI): domain Eukaryota; kingdom Viridiplantae; phylum Streptophyta; class Magnoliopsida; order Caryophyllales; family Polygonaceae; genus Rheum; species Rheum nobile. Next base: position 905,198 of record WOAB01000077.1, read on the forward strand.
CTGTATAATGTTTGATCTCTGCAATATTTTTCTAAGCAATATAAAATACATTTAAAGTATTTTCGGGCTAAAAGGATATTCGGGTACGAATATATTTAACCCGGGGTTAAAAGAACCCGTACCCATACTTTCCTCGGTCATACAAATGCGACCTTTTAGCAAAATCGTCATAACTCTTGATTCCATAATCCATATAATGTGAAATTTGGAAGGATTAAAATAGACTTCTAGATATAACTCCACGATTTGGAATCACCTCATTTGGAGTTCGGAGCTGAGAGAACGGCCCCGTAAAAGTCAGGACAGTTTCCTGATGGTCGCCACCGCACCCGCGGTGAACGTCACTGTCGTCGTCATCACGATAAGGTTTTGTCCGCGTCATGCTTGGCCGATCCTTGCTCCCCACGGTTCTTCTTCTGGTTGTGCCACCTCTATGCATGCGTGGCTTGCTTGTAGACGTCTTGGTTGGCCTATATAAGGAGAGAGAGAGGCTGAGGAGAGGCCAGAAGTAAGCCTCATCACCATCTTCTTCCTCCCTTCTGTCATAAATCCTAGTTTTTGCTAAACTTCAAGCTCTGTTCGTGAGCAGATTCAAGCTTCGTTCTGAGTTATTGAAGTGGATCCTTGGAGTTGGTTTGTAGCTTAAGAAGGTAGAAGCCTTGGAGAAGCTTTATATAGAGGAGAGGTGGACGAAAATTGAGCTCAAAGACAGCTTCTTCACCATCTTCTTCCTCTATCAAAACTCCATTGTTGGACTAGTTTTGAGCTCGGTTTGAGAGCAACTTCGAGCCTCGTTTCGATCAGCCGAAAGGTGATTCCTAGAGGTGGTTTGAAGCTTAAGAAGGTGGGAGACTCAACCAAGAACGAATCGAAGCCTAAGGGATCGATTTGGGTAAGTTTCTCCCCGTTGTTGCTCTCGTCTTCTCGTCCTTGTCATCCCACCGCCCCCGCGGCAAGGCCACGACCGCACCCGCGGCCATGCACCGCACCCCGCGGCAGACCACGACCGCACCCGTGGCCATGCACCGCACCCCGCGGCAGACCACGACCGCACCCGCGGCAGGCGTGGTTCGTGTTGTGTGTGTGTGTGTGTGTCTTGGGTGTTGGCTTGGTTGAGACTTGGCTTTCTTAGGCCCTTTGATCTTCATTATTTTAGATTCATATATGTAGATATTGAATCTAATTTAGGGTCTTGTTATGGGTCATCCCAGAAGGATTTGAGATCCGAGATCTGTCCCTGATCAGACCCCGGGACCATCGTCTTTAGAGTTCGTCAGCCTTCGTCAGATCTAAGGCAAGTGGCGGTTCGCTCTTGCTTATCATTCCATATTTCCATTAATTATCAATTGCTTAATTGTTAATTAATTTGGATTGATTATTGTTCATTTCTGGAAAAGGTTTTATAAACTGTTTTGGAAAATCATATAATAGGTTGTATATCTGCTAGAACGACGCTATTATTGATGATCGCCTTTCGGGCCTTTATGTGGATTTATCCTAAATTATTATTGTGCTATGACTGTTAGTTAGCACGAGTATTTGTAGGAACGCCTGGATTCTGAGAGGTCCATGCGCGTTTCTTTATAATTGTAAAGGGCGATTAAGACCCTGCGATAGTAAAAGTTTGGACTCTGAGAGGTTCATTCTTTTTAAGGGCAAACAAGACCCAACGATAGTAGAGGCTTGGGCTCTGAGAGGTCCATTCTTTCGATGTAGATTTAGAGGTTTGGATCCTGTGAGTTCCATTTCCTTAGATACGAGTCATGTGCGACGGGGCATGTATTTAAAATCTTATAACAGTATGTGAGTGTGTTTTGAAACATAAATCAGATAAGTGCCCGAGCGCACATAATTAATAAACCTTCGGCGAGTAGTGCAGCTAAGTAAATAGTGCATCTAGGAAAGCTCGTCTCGACTTGAATGTAGTACGTTCTCTTTCCAATCTGGATTCACTGTAAGCGGTGAGGTTGGTCGTGAACTGAAGCATCTCAGTCAGCTTTTAAATCATTGTTGAGTGATTCTTTAAATGTTCCAGACTTGTCATATTTCCTTAAGACTCAATCTCTTGGAGTCTCTTTCGGGTCGGTCTATGTGGAGATTCAGTCTTCCAGAGTCGTCTCTTCTGCATATCTCTTGTTGTATTCCAGTAGGAGTGTGAAGGTTGACTATCGTACTCGGTTATTATTCGAGGGATGATGAGTTTAAACCTAGCACGACTACTTCGAACCTTCTGCTTTGGTCACTTGCTAGTCTATTCAGTAGACTAACCCACGGTATTTTTGTTATCTGCATCGTCATGGTTGGTGCCGTCCGCCCGTTTCGGCACATCAGATAGTGTGTAGTTTCTAATACTAGAGTGACTATGAAGACGACGGTGGCTTTTCGACGTTTTAATAATTTCTTTTAATCAGATTGAGATCCTTGGGAAATGACCATTATGGTCAAGATCCTTGTTTATTGTATTTAAAAGACTTCCACTGTACTTATTTAAACTCTGTATTTGTCCTATTCGGGATTGGGATGTAATCATGAGACTCATGTTTTATATGAATAAATGTTATCATTTTGTATCATTTGTATTCGAACGGTAAAGCCTTGGGTGACCTTGGTAAGGAACACTGGGGTCACTGGCGGTAATACCTTTCCAAATGGGTTATAAATTTGGGGGTGTTACAACTTTAACCATTCTGATTGATCTGAAGCCAATGGAGTTTTCAGAGTGATGCTGATTGTAGTAAGGCTTTTACCGCAAATTGAAATTGAGTATGAATTCGAAGCAAAGGTGCTTGAATATCACCAGGCTTTCCTAGCTGCCCACAAGCAGCCATTTTATCATCTCCTCTGCTTGGTCTCAACAAGACTGTGATGCCGGCTGCAGCTAATATATTTCGAATCTCAATCATCTTCTCTTCACTTGTCGATTTGAAGAGTGATCCGTTGTGGGGATTGAATGATATAAGGTTGATTTTGCAAGGGATTTCCTGAACAAGATCAATGATTCTTTTTGCATCGTCCATGCTGCACAATATTGATGATGAAAAATTAAGTTGAAATGAATACAAATAAAAAATGCCACAGATTTTTAGGGGCAAGGAAACTCTCCTGTCATTCACTCCCAAAAGCATTACATATTCAAACAAACCTTTGTACTTGTGTTTGTGACGCAATTCTGCTCGAAGTGTCCCTAGGAGCAAGTTCAAGTTGTACTTCTGGTTTATTGGCATGATCCAGTTTCTGATCTGAAAATGTTTACAGAACAATGTTTGTTTTTGGATAATTTAACTCCACGTGTTTGATAATACTTGTAATTTTAACGTTTAAAATAAATTTTAAGAAATATGATAATTTAACTAAAATATAAAATTCTATAGAAATGCTCCGGCATTTTGGGGTTTCTAGTCTACTATAATTTTGGGGTTTTCACCAAATTAATGCTCCGGCATTTAATGCTGCTACTCAAATCCTCCCACTCAAATCAACATGGGCTTGGGCCAAGCTGATGTGAAGCAATAAGAAGAAGCTGAAGGCCGTCCCATCATCATCAATCAACATCAATCCACATTCAATCTGATCCATTACGGTACAATAATAAATTAGCATAAATATTTTTTTTATTTGTATATATCTTTGTCTTATGCCCACCAGTATAATTAATGTCCACCAGTAAAAGCTATATACATTATATGTTGTAATATGTATGTATATAATATATGTAAACTATTATTTATAACTACAAAATAAGAATTATATAATTTTGGAAAACATACTAAAAATTAATATTAATATTCTTACATATGTTATAGATTATAATACGTGTTTATATATATGGAATAAATATATATCTATCTATTTCATAATCTATATAAAAATTAGCATTCTGGTAGTATTAATGACAGGCGTGACTACATTTGTGAGGAGTAAGGCAACCCATTCTTAGGAGAAAGTAAGCTCACATTCTCAATTAATGTTTATGTATTAAGTGAGTTTTTGAAAGGTCTCAAAAACTTTTTAAACGTGTAAACACATCCAGTAAAACCTCTTAGCATGCTTCAGTTTTTTTGCAATCTTTTTACATTTCAAAACCTATAAATGCCCATTAATCCATTTAATACTCCACCCCTTGGCCTTCTTCAGTTTTTTTTTACAATCTATTTTACATCCATTAATCCGTATATAAATACCACAAGTGAATATCAATTCTCTCTGCTCACGCCATCGATGTTACGGTCTTCCTCCGCCATCAATTCCGGCTCTGCCGCGTTTGGATCTCATCCTCCAATGCCGCTATCCACTTCCTCCTCCGCATCACCGAGTTTGGCGCCGGCATATCTGTTGCAATCGCTCCCGGAGACCGCGGCAGGAGCCCTGTCATACAACGGAAGAAGACCGGTATTATTAGCCCCTTGATTTCGGAAGGCGGTGCCGCCACGATATCCAGCGTGGTCGCTCCTCCGGCGCCGTGTTGATGTTGTTCCTCCTCACAGATCTGGCATCACTTCGTCACAAAGTAATGCTGGTTAGTATTAAGTTGTCTAGAGAAGTTCACAGCCGGTGAGCAGAAGGTGAGCAATCCGGGGTCCGCTATAATAAAGAACCGCTATGTACTGACTGGGGTCACGTGGGTAACTGGAGCCTTCACCAAGGTTACAAAGGCGGCTGAAGAGGTTGGGCGGAAGACTAAAGAGAAGGTGGACATGGCTGAAGACGAGCAGAAGAGGAAGGTGGTGGATGAGTTTGCTCAGACTCATATGTCAAAATCAAACTCCCCCAAAGGGGTTGTTGCTGACAAGGCCGAACCCGAGTATCTAAAGCCCAATGTTACCAAACCCAGTGAGCATTTGCGGGCTCCTCTGAAGCTCGAGACTGGACCCGTTAAAGGTTTGGTCCCTTGACCGCGCTGTAATGATGTACACATGCTCGACACAAGAACCTTGTTTCTTCGTCGCCTTTATTTAATCACTTATTCTATTGTTATTAGAAGTGTCTGAGGAAGTGGTACATGATATATGGTTTTGCCTTTACAACAATTAGTATTGTTTTAGTAATACCTTTTAAACATGTTAATTTTCTAATGCAACAAGCTTGAATTTTTGAGACTGGAGATTTTAGTACCTTGTCCTTGCTGTTTTTTTAGCAACCTTTCCTTTCCGTTAGTCATATTTTGAGGTCTAGGTTCCAATTTCTTCATATTCTAAGCTGATGGCAAAAGGCCTATGATTGATCATTTGGGTTTTTCACCAAATTAATCCACCATCATTTAATGCTACTACTCAAATCTGCATGGGCATGGCCCAAGATGATGTCAAGCAATCATTCATTATGTGATAATACATAAGGGCCAATCCACATAAGGGTCAGTCCATTATACCACATAACCTAGTATAGGAATAAGTTGAAGACCGTCCTATCAGCATCAATTGACATTAAATTTAATCCATTAGAGCACATTAAATCTGCTATTTAATTGAACCTTAAAAAAACATGCTCATAAAAATTGAACCTTTTTTTTGTGGCTCAAATAAATAAACACAAATTAGACTATTTCATAGTCTGTATATTACACTATTTACCTAGATCTTTACTTTGGCATGTTATATAATATTTCATATAACCATTGATTATAAGGAAATTGTTATGTATAGAAAAACAACATGTAAATGTAGAATATTTAATACAATCTTTTTAAACTAAGAATTAGTCATCTACTTACAAATTAATTATTACGAGTTGTATACTCCTTAATCATGCAATAATGGTTGAAATTTGACCAAATCTAACGTTTATGCAATTGGGAAGGTAGTGAAATTAGTGGCCATTATATATAGTATTTAAATCTATATATAATGTAACTACAATCAATGGACATTAAAAATAAAGAACACATAAGCCTTCAAGAGTCTTAGAGCCTCAAACTGTTACCCTTCACTGTTAGCCTTATTAAAAGACATTCCATATAGTATTTTAAATCTGGATATAATATTCTTAGGAAAAAAACAAATTTACTAAAATGAAAAACCCCAACAAAAGTATTTTTTTTATAAACTATAACAAACTCACTCTCAATATGTATATAGGTAGGATATTTGCCTTTTAAAAATGAAATTGATATTGTATATTGTAAGCACATAATATTTGCTCTTTATCTTTGATTACATACTATAATTGAATACAATTCTTACTATTACAACGATGAACTTATATCAATCTAAATGAATAAAAAAGTTACAACAACTCACCATGAAGCAAAACCATCAACATCAAGCAAAACCAATCCACAAAACCAAATGTATACCAAATTGCAGACTTGCGCGTAGCGCAGATTTACCTTCCTAGTATTAAATGGAAAAAAAAAGTTGACATTAATTGGTGGTGTAAAACAAAATAGGTTGATACAAGTCTAAGAAAAATCAATAGATATTTATTATTCTAATTTATTTTTGTTGTAGGTTGTTAAAAATCTAATTAATTCGAATGGAACAATCGTATGGAAAGTTAAATTTATGTTTCTTTTTACCCACCAATTGAATAACCTAAGCTATATAGGTGGCTTGAAAAGGGAGAGATTTTAAAATCTCTTTGTTAATTTAAATTTTATTAATCTATTAATATAATAATAAATTAAAATAGTTACAGATAATAACTTAACAACATGGACCTAAAAACACTCTAGTGGCTCGAAAGGTGTGAACTTTCATATATATATATATAGATGATTATTTTTTTAAAACCATCATTGGTGATTATTTTATTCCGTTTACACAAAAATTATGAAATGGTTTACATATGGATTAAGTTTGAGTGTATTTAAAAACTATATTTATGAAGTTGTCTAAGGTAATTAAATTGATTTGATCATAGTTCGATTTATTTATAGAAATATATGATGATAAGCAATATAATTGGACATACATATATAATCTATTTATTAAAAAGTTCTAAATTAGTGGTAGGTTTAAGGTAGATATGATATTTTGGAAAAGTTTTTTTTTGGGTGTGTGCTCATGTGCAACTTTAGTAATTATAGAATTTCTCTAATTAGAGTGTAGATATGTATAAGTGTATTGTTTTTAGAGGAATAAAATTGGGAACTGCAATATTTAGAGATATTATTATACTTTCAAAATTAGTTAAGTACTTAAGTTGCTCTCCTTTATAAAAATATGTTCATCGCCCATCCTACAATATGTACATCGGATTACCGCGAATTAAAGAGAAAAGAGTTGTGATAGCTAGTTGTTTTCCATAGTTTTATATGTATAAAAAAAGTATAATGACATCTTTATAATTATTTTGGTTTTAGATTAATTGAGTCAAAACTCCACGGGTCTTTAAAAACAATTTATCAAAATCCATAATGCAATCAAGCAATTACATCTCGTGAGAGCTCATGTTCGCGCGAGAATAGTCCCCTTGGGTGAGAAAACTTCTCCGTCGTCAAATCTGGACTTTGCGGCCCAAATTTGTTCATGTGTGCATAAGAGGAATTGCCGCGTGGTGATATTTTTGTAATTTCTTAAAACTTTATAAAAATAGGTCGTTAGGTAAAATAGGTCGGGATATGGATGCGTACATCTGGACTCCCCAGACTCTGTCGTTGGTGAAACTTTACTGAGTCGATTGTTGTTGTTGTAGGTAAAACACATTTCTTATTTCATTTAAATGAGTCATGTGCGAAGATGCGTACATCTGGACTCCCCAGACTCTGTCGTTGGTGAGATTTTACTGAGTCAATTGTTGTTGTTGTAGGTAAAACACATTTCTTATTTCATTTAAATGGTCATGTGCTTCGCACATGACTCATTTAAATGAGTTGACTCGGGGTCTCCGACATTAACCACCCGGTCTCCGACCGTTGACAATCCAATTTTTTTCCAGGCCAACTTTTCCCCCCAACTATTTTTTTTCAATCAACTTGTGTTTTTCACAAACATTATTACGTGTTTTTGTCAAACACATTATGTGTTTTTTCATAAAAATACCTTTATGTTCTTTTCAGAAATGCACATCACTCGATAAAATGTGTTGGCTATTTGGTTACTACTTGATGTGCATTTGAATATTATAGGATGTAGAATTGGATATGACTAAATGTGCATTTGTATATAACTAGATGTGGATTGGGAATATACGTGTATGTCATACCAAATGTGCATTTGATTATAACGTGATGTACATTTCATTATTATGTGATGTGTATTTGAATTTTTTGTATGTTGTGCAATTGGATATTGTAACACCCCCAAATATTCCCTTGAAAGTATTACCGCCAGTGATCTCAGATTACACATCTGGGTCACCCAAGGCTTAACCATTTTATAACAACCATATAATAACACAAACTATATTGAATATCATAAAATTCCCAAATATTATTCAAACCAAAGTCACGGTTTTACAACTGTTAATACCAAATATCACCAAATACAGAATTGTTTTAATACAACGGAAGTCTTTGAAATAGATAAACATCACGAAGGGTCTTGATCTGCGCGATCTCACGCCTAGGATCCTTAACCTTGGAAAACTCTTTAAACGTCATCTGCCTTCATCATCGCGTACTAGCCTTCACGGAAAGGGAGTTTATCTGATGTGCCGTATGAGACGGATGACACCAGCCAACCATGCAAAGGAAAATAATCGGTTGGTTAGTCTAATGAAAGACTATGTAAGGGTAAACTAGAAAAGGTTCTAAGTAGTCGTGTTAGGTTACACTCATCGCTTCTCGAATAAAAGCCGATGACGATAGTGAACCTCAACACTCCTATAGAAAATATATGAAGAGGTATGAACAAGAGAAGACTCTAAAAGATTGAGTCTTATGGGAAACGTATGAAGAGAAGAATCCAAAAGATTGAGTCTTACCGAAAGTATGACAAGTGTTTGGGAACGTTATAGTTTCACACAAGCGTTTAAAAACGACTTGATCATTTGGGTCCACGACTAACCTCACCGCGCAATGCGAATCCAGATTGGAAAGAAGACTTACTCAAACCGAAGTCCGGGCGGGTTCCAAGTTATACTTCTCGCCTGAAGGTTCATTAGTTATGTGCATAACCGCACTTATCTTATTTAATTACAAAACGTATATTCGCGTTAAGGCTTTTATTGCATATCATCTCGATACGAGAGATATTCTGGGAATAAATCCCGAGTGTTGGCACCAGCTGTGTGCACCTACCCTGAGTAAGGGTATAGTCATGACCAGATAGTACTAGGGCAAAATCATCCTAATACCAGTTATAAAGAAACGACTAGACCTCGCAAGGTACATAGCGTTCCTACGAATACGTTCTAACTACACGTTAAGTTCACACAATAATCCACACCAATACCATCACGGTAATAACAGGAATAATAGTGTTGTTTCTAGCAATATATACAACCTATTATATGATCATTATTTAATCACATCATTCATAAAATCTGTTCCCAAACGAAAACAACACTTCATTCCAATTTAATTAACAATCAAAGTAATTGATAACTAACGGAAATATGGAATGATAAGCAAGAGCGAACCGCCACTTGCCTTAATCTAACCGAATTGACGATGTCGGGTTTCAGGATCTGGAACCGGAATCTGATTACGGATTCCTACGACAATGACGAAACCCTAGGTTAGACACAATACGGACGAAACGATACGAACGAAAATGATACGAATTGCAAAGAACGAAGGCCTGAGTCATGACCGAGGCTGTCCAAGCCACGATCGCGCTTGCCAGGGCAAGCCGCGGTCGCGGTTTGGACTTCCGCGATCGCGGAATTCTGGGCAGCTTCCACGGTCGCGGAATTCATCCCCGCGACCGTGAATGCCTCCTTCCAACGCGACTCTAAATTGATTCGAGGCTCACCGACGACGCGAATGACCTCCTTAGCTTCGAACGAGGGCTCACCACCACTCCAAGCTTCCAAGGCACCACGACGACCACCAAAAGCTCCGGCACAAACTCCAGCGAGGCACGAACTTCGACGACGATGCAAAACGAGAGAAAGAGAGATGATTTGCAGCTGTGGATAAAGATCTCTTCCTGCTGAAGACCTCTATTTATAGGGTTGCAAGGAGCGTAACGCCGGCCACATGAATCGACTCGAGTTCCCTCAACGGCGGCGTTACGGCATGTGTGCAAATTCGGATCGGCGAAATGCGAGAAGGAGATGAAGACGATGATGAACAGGTTTCCGCGACCGCGGAAACACTTCCGCGGTCGAGGAAATGCCGCGAACGTGTCTGTGGCCTCTGGTCGCGGTTTCACTCGCAGATCATGCTAGAATTTAATTTTAGTATCCATAAAAATATTCCAAGACCCGATAATACATTAAACGTATATTAATACGTTCGAAAGATTATTACAGAGATTCCGAATACGCCAAACGCGTCTTGTTTACAGAACGAGGGTTGGGAAAATCACCCAAATACCCTTACTGAAATTGAGGGGTATTACATCACTACCCCCTTAAAAAAAAAAGTTTCGACCCCAAAACTTGGCCGAAAACAGCTCGAAATTGAGGGGTATTACAGATATAACTGAATGTGCATTTGTATAAAACTATATGTGCATTTGGCTATAACATGATGTGCACTTGGTTATACTGTGATGTACATTTGGATTTTGTATGATGTGCAACCGGATATAACTGAATGTGCAGTTGTATATAACTAGATGTGCATTTGGATTATACGTGCATTTGGGTTATATACTAGATGTGTATTTTTTAAGTATATGTGCAATTGATTATAATGTGGTGTGCATTTGAATATAACGTGAAGTCATTTGAATTTTATGAAATGTTCAACTAAATTTAATGAATGTGCATTTCGAATTAGATGTGGACTTTGTATATTATGTATGGACTTTATAGTCATTTTGTATGGACTTTAATAGTCGTGTGTGTTAAGGATATTATGGTTTGTGAGACGTGATGATATCTTTATGATTTGGTATTAGGAGGCGTAATTCTCTAATACTTGTTCGGTCATGACCATGTTTCTTATTCATTATGGAATAAGAAGTGTCTGGGGCACCTAGCTAGTGCAATGTGTGGGTTGACATTTAGACATCCATTATTGTCTAAATTTTCAAGAATGTGTTAAAAGCTTTAAGATGATGTGTGGTGTGTTGAAACTAAATAAGATAAGTGTTGTGAACACATAATTAATAAACCAGAGTGAGAAATATAACTTGGAAACTGCTCTTCCTCCGGTTTAATAGGGTCGTCTTTCCAATTTGAATTCACGTATGCTGTGAGGTTTGTTGGACTCAATTATTCAATGGAGTTTTATATATGTTGTATGATGAGTTTTCAACGTTCCCAAACAAATTCATATCTTCTTCCCATAATACTCAATTTTTTTTCAAGTATTCTCTTAGTGCATATCTCTTTTGTCCATCCTTCGTTTCAGTGGAAGTATTTCAGTTATTTATCATCTATCGATTTTTATTCGAGAGACAATGATAGTAACTAGATACGATCACACAAAACCTCACATAAATATCATTGCTTAGTCTTCCATAGACTGACCAATCACTCTTTTTAATTGTATGGTTGGCTGGTGTCTCATACGACACATCAATCGACTTACCTTAGGTTATCTAGAAGTAACGAGACAGAGAAGAAGCATTGCAATTGAAGTTTAATTTCGAAGTATTTCAAAGTTGTTTGAATATATAATTTAATTTTCCTAATTGATGTATTAGGTGAAAATATTAGATAACCTAGTCATGTAATAAGGATTTAATTAGAGTCTTCCTCTATAATTTGATATCATCTTGTACAACTTATCTCCTCAATTTACGAGAGGAATTTGAATAAAGATTGAGTATTTGTTCAAAAGTCTTTCTCTATTATTCCTTTTTTTTATAAATGTATTTATATTTACGATAAATGTTCATATTAAGCCTTGGGTGATTTTGGACATTAAAGTTTGAGGTCACTAGCGTGTGGTACTACCGACATAAGTTGGGGGGTTGTACAATTAGGCGAAAGTAGTACTAGGATGGGTGACCTCATGAGAAGTCCTCAAATTGGCATAAAATGACGCTTCTAAGGCCTCGATCCTTACAAATGGTACTAAAGTCGACTCTTGATTACGAGTGGGCTTGGTCCGGTGGACAGTCGCTCGACCTAGAGGGTGGTCTTTGGGCCTTGGCGAGGTCGTCGAGCATTTAAGTGAGGGTGATTGGACCACCCCAGATTTGTATTTCTTTATAAGGATTATAGTGTTACCCATGTTCACAAGAACTCTTCCTTTTCAGGGTTCAAGTGAGGACAACTAACTTTAAAGTTTAGCGTGATAGGACGGGAGTAGTACTAGGATGGGTGACCTCTTGGAAAGTCTTCGGGTTGGCATGAAATGACGCTTCTAAGGCCTCATGCCTTACATTAATTACTAACTTGTCATTTATCCTCAATCATCGCTACTATGCAGCAACTACGAAACCCAATTTTTGGGTCCAAACCCTATGTAACCTATTATGTAGCGCATAGGTTTTGAAGGCAGAAAACCTTAAAAAATTTGAAATCCTTTATGCGTTACTATGCATAAAGTTTGTGAGGTGTCTAAGGTCGGTTTTTCTTTATGATTTACGGTTTAGGGTCTTACGGTACAAGGTATGAGATTTATGACTTTAAGTTGGTTTAGTGACATCTAGTAGTTAAACATGGCCCAAATGTGTTATAATTTATAGTGTATGTCATCCTCCTCATCATGTACTTACTAAACCCTGTCATTTATCCTCGATCGTCGATACTATGCATCAACTACGAAACCCAATTTTAGGGTCCAAAACCATATGTAACCTATCATGTAGTGCATAGGGTTTCAAGGCAGAAAACCTTAACATTTTGAAAATCCTTAATCTTCTACTATGTAGCGCATAAAGGGTTTCCAAAATAACCCTTTATGCGCTACTACATAGCGCACAGTACATAAGGTGGCAAAGGTCAAAGTTGTTTAGGTTTTAGGGTCTCATACGTTATGGTACATGGTATGAGATTTATGAGTTTAAGTTGGTTTAGGGACATCCAACAGTTAAATATGGCCTGAATGTTTTAAGCAATTTATAGTGCTTGTCATACTCCTCATCATGTAATTACTAAACCTCATCATTTATCCTCGATCGTTGCTACTATACAGCAACTACGAAACCCATTTCCAAGGTTCAAAATCCTATGTAACCTATTATGTAGCGTAAGGGGTTTCAAGGCAAGAAACCATAAAAAAAAACCTTAATCCACTACTATGTAGCGCATAAAATACGTGAGGTGGCTAAGGTCGGGTTTTTTAGGGTTTAAGTATAGTAGTTATTTTCTCCATACAAGGTTTCCGTATTTATCTATTTTTGGGATTGAAACCCTTTAAAGGGGTTTTAGGGGTTACATGGTTTCAAGGATTGGTTCCTCACTCTAGTTAATTACAAAAATGAAACTTGTTTACCATACCATGTGTAATAAACATTATAAGTGCATACATCTTATATAACCGTATGTATTACACCATGTGTAATAAACAAAAGTTGTCACTCCCTTAAATTATAACTGTATGTACTACATCATATAATATGAGAAACTAACACGTCTGCCAACAAGTCGATCATCAATTGCCTCTTTGAATCGGTCTGAAAGGTTGAAAGTTGAAAATTACAAAAACATTCGGGTCATATATAGCTATTGGAAGTCATTTAAACATTATAAGTGCATATATCTTATAACCTATAGTATAATGTATAAGACCGTAAATCCTAAACCCTATACCCTAAAACCCCAAAAGTATTGACACTAGCCTCCTCACAACATGTGAGACTGGAACCCTTTATGCGCAATGGAACAACACATAAGGGTTCCTTTTATGCGCTACAATGTAGCGTATAAAAGCAACCGGTTTGAACCAGTTCTATTTTATGGTTTTTAAAATACTTTGATTTATTTTAAATGAACCGGTTCTTATGCGCTAAGACGTAGCATATAAAAACTGGTTCATTTTTGTGTGCTGCCTCCTAGCGTTTAAAATGCGATGTGAGACAAAAGGTTTCCGGGGCGAATTCATCCGCCTAAAATGGTTTAGGCGTTTAGCATATCCCGACTCTTGTCCTATGGGTAGAGGTGTTCAACGGTTTGTTTGATCTGTTGAACCGACAGTTCTAGAACCGCCCAAAACCATCTGGAACCAGAACTAGTCGAGGCCGATTTCGGTTCATGATTTTATAGAACCGTGGAACCAGCAGTTCGAATTAGTTCCATACCGATTCAGAACCACTATTTTCGAAGCGATTAGGTAAGTGAGGTTTCATAGTAAAGGTAAGAGAAACATGAGTTTTGATTCCTCTAACCCTAGAGGACACGTAACCAACTCAAATCCTTTATTTTTTTCCTTATAATTTTGTATAAAGTTAAATGCTTATTATATTTTTTACTGTAAGGATTTATTGGATAATAAAAAATGTAAAGATTAAAATGATTAATGTTGATCTTTGTTTTTTTTATATTCATCTTATTTTTTAACTGAATTTTTTATAAAAAAATATTGTTTAAAAAAAAATCTCAGTTCAGAATTGGAACCGAAACCGGCCGAAACCGAAACCGTAGTCAATAAAACCGGACCTGGTCGGTTTCGATATCGATTCATCATATTTTGGAACCGAAACTGACACTTTTAACATATTTGATACCATACCTTGAGGATTGGGAATGAGTATAGGAATGAACAAAATCCTTTTTGTATTTGGTTAAGGTATTGTTTCAGAATTAATAACTAAACCCAATTCCTAATATTATTTTCAATTTTTTTGCCTGGTACCCCTGACTCCCTGAGGTACGGTAAATTTCGCGAGGTGCCCCAAATTTTGACCCATTTCGCGTGATACCCCTGAACTTTCCCCCCCTGCCAAATACCCTTCCTTAAATCCCTAACAGAAATCGTTTAAAAAAAATTGAAAAACCCTCAAAAAATACTTCTTCAAAGTCTCACCTGGTCGCTCTTCTTCGTGCTCGACGAATTCATCCCGACTTGACTCGACGAACACAAACACCTATAATCAAACTCTCTCTTCCGGCGGCCATTCTGCCTGCCACGACGACAAGGCGGCTGATCTCCGGCTTCTGCCGCCCTCGACCCTCCGCCTCTACCGCTTATCCGGCTCGCCTCCACCCAGGTAAGTAGTGTTAGGGTTACTGTTGGTGCTTTATAATGTCGGGGTTAATGGCTTCCTCTCCCTGAGCCATTGTTTCTCCTTCATTTGCAACTTCCAATCCATTCTCCTTCATTTGACGTAACTACAATGTTAGGGTTAACTGAGGGTTCAGGATCGTCGAAGAATTTATTTACTTCATCTTTCGAATTATTGAGACTTGCACTAGTTTTCAACGTCGATCTCTAAGCCATTGAAAAAAGTTATTCTGGTATCCCAATGTCTCTGAATAACTCTCCATTAGAGCATGTGCTGTTGGATCCTGATTTAGAGGGTGAACAACTCTCTTAATGTTGCATAACATAATACAACCGACACATACTCGTATCAATAATTCCAAAGAACAAAGGAATCAGTTGTTGATTAGTACTATACAAGTGTACCTGCAATTCTTTCCAGCATATTGATTGTTATAGAATCTTGATATAGATGATAGAAATTGAGATCTCCATGATTTCCAATCTATAGCAAGCATGTGTCTCACAACTGATTGTTTTCCTTGATTTATGGGGGTGATTATATATCCACCACCTGAGGAAAATGTTGTTAAGATATCCAAAGATAAGACAACAAATAAAAGGTAAAAGACAGTTTAGTACTCTTAAGATATCCAAAGAAAAGACAACAGTTTAGTACTCTTAAGCGAAGCTCGATGTTGCCATCTAAGGAGTAGCAAATATTCAGTAACCTGAACATACACATGACTTTAAATTGATTTTAGTCCTTATATGTCTTAGTGCTAGTTTGTTGTATATCTTAGTTGCTTGTTTGTTTTATGATTTTAGTCCTTATATGATGATACTTAAAAGTTTATACTTAAAAGTTGATACTTGTTTATGTGTTGTAGAATGGAAGATAAGATATTGTTGAGGTTGCGGTACATTCATTAGGAATATCTAGACATAGTGGTGGATGATCCTGATAAGTGCAATATTCTGGACATATTTGTTGATTTAATAGAAGGGGCTGGAAAAATGGGGATGTTCCTTCCTGAGCATCCAACTCTATGGTATGCATATAGCTCTCAGAGTTTTCAGCTGGAAAGTGACAATGATGTTGTGAAGATGTTTACTGTATTTCATGACAAGAAGTTGATTAAATTGGCCATTGGATTTGCTGAATCACCATCAAAAAATCTGGAGTTGGCACGAGGTTTGATTGAATCAAAGAGATATGCAAAGAACTCATTACTTCCAAAGTCAAGTCATGGAAGTCAACCCACTTCTAGTAGGAGAGTTCCTGCCACATCTGCAAAAAGAAGAGGAATACATGCTCCAAAATCAGTAAGTACCTCTCATTCGACAGGTACCCAACCTATTTATGGTGATTTTAGTAGGACAAATTTAATTTTGCCTGAAACTGTGGTGCCTCATGCTGTGTTGCCTGATGTTGTGTCACTTGATGTTGTGTTGCCTGATGTTGTGCTATCGGAGGGTGTGTTGTGTGACGATGTGTTGTCTGAGGCCAGTTTACTTGAGTCTAATTTGCCTTCTCTTGATGCACGTAGTGTTGTTACGCCATCTATTTATATACCTGATGTTGATGTGGCCTCTAAATCTGAATCTGATGCTAGTGACTATGAGGATTACTTTGATAGACTATATGATAATGGAGAAATTTATGGTGAGCATTACTTTGGGAAAATCAAACTGAATGTATGGATGATTTTTTTCTGACAAAGATCACTTGATGGATGTGTTGAGGGATTATTGTGTCCAAGAGGGTTTCTCTATAGTAGTATTAAAAGCTGATCATAGAAGGTATACAACTCTGTGTGGAGATTCAAACTGTAATTGGAGGATTCATGCATCGAGATTGTCAAACGAGGTTACATGGGCAATAAAATCACTAAGTGAGAATCATACTTGCCTTAAACTGCGTAAGTATAATTCCATGGTAACTCCAGAATGGGCAGCAAGAAAGATTATTGGATTGGTGAGAGGAGATGTAGAGGTCAAGGGAAAAGCCATTCAAACCCACTTGTTTAAGGAGTACGATATAAATATGAAAACAACTTCCTTGTACAAGGCAATGACACTTGCCCTTAAGTTGATTAAAGGAGATGATGACACTTCTTATGGGATTTTGCCTGGCTATTATGAGATCCTAAAAATCTCTAATCATGGCTCAATGGCTCATATTGTTTGGAGAAATGGTGAAGGTGATCCCAAAAGGCCAATTCAATTTAAGAATGTCTTTATTGCTTTAAAACCCATGATAGACGGATTCATTCACGGATGTAGATCCTTAATTGGAGTAGATGGAGCCCATTTAAAAGGGAAATATGGTGGGGTCGTTTTGTATGTTGTTGGTGTAGATGGAGACAAGGGTATTTTCCCTATAGCATATGGTGTGTATGGCAATGAAAGTAAGACAACGTGGGCTTCTTTCTTTTATCGCTTGAAGGAGATTTTGAGTAGTTATGAGCGAGACAATTGGTGTATAGTGTCGGATAGACAAAATGTATTGTATTTGTTATATTATACTATTTTAATACTTTAAATACTCTTTATTCATTAACAAACATTGTTTTTGTATTTTAGGGGGTTGAATCGGCTCTTAGGGAAGTGTGGCCCTCAGTTTCAAGACGCTATTGTAGTACACACCTTTGTGCCAACTTCAAGAAAGCATTTCCATGAAAGCCTATGAGAAACTTTGTGCCAACTTCAACAATGGAGGAGGTAGAAGAAAAGGCATGCTTGGGTGTTGGCCGTGTTGTTAGGTGGCTACAAAGTGTGGGTGAATATGAGTGTTGGACTAGATACAAGTATAACACAACTTTACATGCTCCTCATACATCAAGCAACTTTGTAGAGTCATATAACACAACATTAGGAGTTGATAGGTGCCTTCTAGTGTTGAGCTTTCTTGAAGGTAAAATGTCTTTATAAACTTTATAGAATATGTTTTGAGGTTTATCATAATCTGTTTTGAGACTTATCCATTTAAAATTTTATAGGACTTAGACGAACACTTATGAGGAGACATTGTATGAGACAAGAAGTTGTTGCGAACATGCCTTTGGATGGCATTAGTGAACATGCAAAATGAAAACTAGTAAAGGCGGAGATGGAATCACGTTCTTTACAGGTTGTGTGTGCTATTATCCTTTGTGAAGCCTCTAGCTTTGAATTTGCTTTTGAAAAACTGCGTAATATTTGCAGAATTTATGTGAAGTTTCTTACATTTTGATTTATGTTTTAGATTTTCAAGGCATCTAATAGGTGTCATTTCATACACCTTAACTAGCAATTATTAGCATTACTTATAGGAGTTTATGACTATATTTGAGGTTAAGTCTGTAATCCAGAAGATGTGGAGAGAATTGAAGATATCCAGGGATTTACAGCTTAATGAAGGATGCAGATGATGAAGATCCGCTTGAAGACTAATTGAAGAAGCTACCAACACTTGGTAGTATGGAATAGCGGAAGAGAAGAAGAAGAGTTGAGGAAAGGAGTGGGCGAGTGTCACCGCCCCGCTCCAGAGCCACCGCGACCCGGCGGTGGGTCTCAGAGAAAGTCATCGCCCCGCGGTGGATGAGGACGCCCCGCGACCATCTGGGCAAAGCTGCTTAATTAAATACAAGGCCGCGTGATGCTGATGTTGATGATGATGGGCCACGTTGGAGGAAGAAAGGCCTAATTGAAGGAAAGGCCCAAATGAGGAAAGAAACCAGCATGGGGCCAAGCGGGAATTAAAGCGTGAAATTGCAGCTAGAAAGTGAGACGGGGTGACGTCAACACGACGTCAGCGATCTGATGATATTGGAGATGGGCCGCGCGCTGGTGGGCCGCTGATGCTTGCACGAGATGGGCCGACCGAGAGGAGAAGCCGAGCGAGATGCGAGATTAATTTCCCCGGATTTGATTTGTTTATTTTGCTTTTATTTTATTTTTATTATTTTACATACTTTTAGAATTAGGTTAAAAAGAACTTTTAGTTAACCTAGTTGCCACTATCTAGAAATCGAGAGACTCGTTTTCTTTCTGCCTCTAGGGTTTTAACCCATGGAGAGCTAAACACCTTTATTTCGCTAGACGATTGAAGCATTGCAATGGATTGGTTATGAGATTTCTATTCCTTGTTCTATATCTTATAAAGTTGGTTTAATTCTTTTGAGCATATTGTCTATTGGTTTGTATTGATTTATCTAGAGTTGCTAACTAGGTTTATCGATATTTATCATAGTGCTAGGGTTTGCATATAGTGGAATACGAGTGCATACCTAGTGGCAAACACAATTGTTACATATAGTGGAATACGAGTGTGCAATTGTGAAAGAGAATTATTTGCATGTTAAGTAGTAAGATTTTCTTCTATTTGCATGTATCTTATATCCTTGTGTGCTTTGCTATTGCTTTGTTAGTGGTAAGTCTATCAACAACTGTGAGAATTGGTAGTACTTAAGATCAGAATATGAACAACTATAAGATTGTGAAAAGAACTTGGAACAATAGTTATCAGTGATCGACCTATTTCATCGGCAGTGTGGATATTTGTCTAGTGGAATAATTCCACCAATCATACTTATTCTTTCTCAAAAGCTTGCATCCTTGTTACTCTGTGTTTGATAACCAAAAACCCCCCTTGTTACTTTGCATGCTTAGAAACACATAGATTGATTACTTCCTCCCTGTGGATTCGACCCTTGCTTGCCTCTACTACTTGTTTAGGTTTGTTAGGATTATTTTGTTTAGGTGTCACGACAACGCCTATCAGCATCTCCCATAGAGTTTGAAGTTACGGAAGGTCATTCATCTTTAGCTGTCAACATTGAAAACAGAACTTGTAGATGTGGTGAGTGGCAAATTCGCGGCATCCTTTGTCGACATGTTGTGAGGGTTATAATCGACAAGAGGGGACATCCAGAGCATTATGTTTCTCAATGGTATTCCACAAGAATGTACAAGATAGCATATTCTGTGAATGATAGGCCCGTTCCGGATGAAGAACAATGGCCTAGATTTGATCTCCCAAGAATCAACCCGCCACCAATGAAAAGAGGAGTTGGAAGACCTTCAAAAAAGAGAAGAAGGCCAGAGGGCGGTGAAGTTGCGCCAGGAAAGAGGTCTCGCGTTGTGCGGTGTGGAAGATGCAAGGTATTAACTCTTTCATGTCTGACTTATTTATGTGAATTATAGGGTTGTTTCTTCCTTTCTTGACACCAATTCATAACTAACTTATTTTTCTTATTCAAGGCTTTTGGACACAATGTGAAGACTTGTAAAGGAATAAAGGTGGGGCTACTTCTAGAGAACTCAAGGAACAAGGTATTCGAGTTTAAAGGAACCAAAAGAATAAAGCAAAACAAGCAAATGAGTGCATGGAACAAGTCCAATCTATGGAGAACGTGATGTGCTTAGCCTCGTGGATTCCGGGAAGCCAATAGAAGACTTATTTGCTTGATGTGGGAAGACTAATGGCTAGAAAACCCGTTGTCTTTTTTGTAATATCCCACATTTTGTACGGGTAAATTTTGAACTTTCTTAAGCCCATGTTGCGAATCTAATTAAATTCAGAGATGTATGAACATTTTGTATAATGTTTGATCTCTGTAATATTTTTCTGAGCAATATAAAATACAGTTAATGTATTTTTTGGGTTAAAAAGTCGTTCGTGTACGGATATTATTAACTCGTACGACAAATCGGATAAGAATTGGCCAAAGCGGCGACCGCCGCCAGAAAGCGGCGACCGCCGCTAGGCATAAATCGGGCGGCGACCTTCTGTCGTCGGCGGTGACCGCCGCCAATATCTCTGACATCGCCGGAGCTGGAAACTCGCGCCGTTAACGCCTCGGAGGATGTCCAGTTGGTCGGGCAACGCAGCTGGCTGCTTCTCCTCCTTGCTTGGGTTATATATACAGAGAATGAAGAGGAATTCGAGCCCATCTGAACTCGCCCTTTCTCTTCCAAAATCTCGCCGAAAAACCCATCATCTCGTCGGAAATATTCGAAGCTTCGTCGAAGCTTCGTTCTTGAGTTTGGTTGATCTCAAAGTAAAGCTTTGGTGGCCTTAGGAAGCTTAGAATCCAAAGAAAACCAAAGGAGAAGCAAACCGATCGACGTCGGTGAGATTTCTTCTTCTTGAAAGTTTTTGACCTGTTCGCAGCGGCGACCGCCGCCACGAACAGGCGGCGCCCGCTGTAAGGCAGGCGGCGACCGCCGCCGACATGACCTTGGCATGTTTTGGCCTTGGCTTCTGTGGCTTTTGATCGGGCTCCGTTCCCTTCGATTCCTTTCGTTATTCTTTAGATTCGTACTAGCTATTGTCGAATCTAACTTAGGGTCTCATTATGGGTCGTTCTAGAAGGATTTAACATCCAAGATCCGTCCCAGTTCCAGACCCGGAAACCTCTTGTTCCTAAGCTTCATTCAAGCTTTCGGCTGATCTAAGGCAAGTGGCGGTTCACTCTTGCTCATCATTCCATATTTCCATTAATTATCAATGGTTTGATTGTTAATTAATTTGGAATGATTTACTGTTTTGTTGGGAACAGTTTTGATAAATGATATGGATTAAAATATGATATTATAATAGGTTGTATATCTGTTAGAACAACGCTATTATAGATATATATTTTATGAGGATTGCCGGGAGGGCAACAATATGAAAAGAATATGATATTATAATAGGTTGTATATCTGCTAGAACAACGCTATTATAGATATATATTTATGATATTAGCCTGGAGGGCTTTGATATGATTATTACTGTGTTGAATTGTTTAGTTAGCACGAGTATTTGTAGGAGCGATGGACTATTCGAGGTCCAATCGTTTCTTGATAATGATTAATGGTGCAAAGGGTGATAAACCCAAAAACCATTTGGTGGGTCATGATCGATCTCTATACTCGGTTATAGAGATGGTGGCACTTAACTGATGCTACAAATCTTGGGATTCATCCCATTCAGGAGTATGTCCCTCATGGCGAAACATATGTCCTATATGTCCCTCATGGCGAAACATATATTCAATATATGTCCCTCATGGCGATACATATATTTAAAAGCCTATAACGTGATGCGCGTTTTGGAATTAAATAAGATAAGTGCCGTCGTAGCACATGATTAATATACCTTGGGCGAGTAGTGCAGCTAGGAAAGCTCGTCTTGACTTTGATCAGAGTACCATTCTCTTTCCAATCTGGATTCGCATTAAGCGGTGAGGTTGGTCGTGAACCGAAACATCAAGTCGTTTGTGAACGCTTGTATGATTAATTAATGTTCCCCAACATTTGTTATGTTTCCGATAAGACTCAATTCATTGGAGTCTTCTTTTGGGTTGATTGTTGTAAGATTTGGTCTTTCAGAATCTTCTCTTGATCATGCTGCTTGATATATTCCAGTAGGAGTATGGTGGTTGACTATCGTCATCGGTTTTAATTCGAGAAACGATGAGTCTAACCTAATACGACTACTTTGAACCACTCTGCTTTGTACCCTTGCGTAGTCTTTCATTAGACTAACCAACCGTAGTTGTTCTCTGCATGGTTGGCTGGTGTCATCCGTTCGATTCGGCACATCAGATGAATTGAGGATCCATGAAGGCTAGATCGACTATGAACATGAACGGTATTTGAAAATGTTTTAATCAGGTTACGATCTTTGGGCGTTGACTGTTGAGGTCAATACTCTTGTAAATTATTTTAAGTCTTTCGCTGTATTGTAATAACTCTGTATTTTGTCGCATTTGGAATTGTGTTGAAATTCCGCGACTATGTTTTAAATGAAAGTTATGGTAATTTTGTATCATAATTGTTCTTTATGAATTGTGTTTCAATGGTAAAGCCTGGGGTGGTTTCGGTGTGGAGACCGAGGTCACTGGCGGTAATACCTTTCCAAATGAGTTGTGATTTGGGGGTGTTACATTTTTGGAGACATACTCTATCTAAGAATGTAACCTTGCTACTTGCATCCTTTTGATTAGACTATTCATCCTAGACTAATGGCTAGAAAAACATGATATCAAGCATTTGACTATATTAGAGAGTGCTTCTAATTGATCTTTTCTGTCTAGGAGCATTCTATTTGATCTTTTCTGTCTGGTCATGGATTGTCCTTCTATATTCTATTTGATCTTTTGTAATAACTCTCATTTTATCATAAGGGTAATATGGTAAATTTTAATTTGATAAAAATAAAAGTTATGAAATTTATTTTCTTTTCTTTTAGATGAGTAATTTAAATTTTTAGTAACTTAAGTTACAAAAAAAAAAAAAAAACTAGTTCAAGATAATTTTGTTCAAATTATCAAATGGTTATAATAGTTTGGTGTAGAAATAAATAAATAAGTGTAACAATGAATGTAGTTTGTAATTTAAATATAATAATAAAGGTTATAAGAATTTTTATGTTTATCCATAAAGGGATAAAATAATAAATACCTTAAGTATGTTATCTCTCTAAGTTATGAATGGTTTAAAATTATGTTAAATTTATAATTATAATGTAAATAAACTTAATAATTTAACTTTAACTATTTAAATTATCGTGAAGGATCAGGATTCCGAAAATCATATCAACGGTTATTGTCTCGTCTAGATTCATCGCCGAATCTAGTTTAGACAAGTAGTGGTTCGCTTTTGTCATTTTAGTTATTCTTTTGACCGACAATTAATATTAAAATTAATTGTTAATTAATTGAGTAATTTTTAAAACTTAATTAATGTTTGGGAACACTTGTGTGATATAAATAATTTTGTACCTATGTTGTTAGTTATTATTGATATATATAGTTATATATATGTATAATGTTGTTATCGTCGTAATGACGGTATTGTGTGTGGACTTTGTGTGTTATGTTGTTAGTTATTATTGAATATTATGGTCTTACGATGCGTAATGATCTTTTTATAACCTATGATACACGTAAACTCCTAAACAGTACCGCATCCCATGTCGGAAACTAGGGGAAACGACGGGGAAACATCTCCCAGGGGGTGGAAACGGTCAACGTTTCCGTTGACATGTACTTGGGACACGAAACTCCATTTTGTACATGAACACGTATTTTCTGATATGTTTCCCCCTTTTTTAAAAAATAAAATAAACTTTCTAAAAAACTAAAACCCTAAGTTCTGCTCCAGTGCTCCCCTCCAGCCTCTTCTCTCTCGAGCTCCCCTCCAGCCTCTTCTCTCACTCTCAACTTTTACGCATCTTCTCTCAACTTCTCGGCGACCGGTGACTGGTTCCCGAATCTCGGCGACCCATCTTCTCCGGCGTTCGGCAACTGGTTTTGCGGCTACTGTCAACTGGTTCCGGTGACTGGTCCACTACTCAGTGCTCTCTTCCTCTCTCTGTCTCAGCCTCTTCCTCTCTCCATTGTAAGTCCACTGCTCAGTGCTCTCTTCCTCTCTCCGTCTCAGCCTCTTCCTCTCTCCCTTGTAAGTCCGATTTTTGCTTAATTCTTATTTTTTTAGTGTCTTTCATTAGTTTAGATACTGATTAGTGTCTCTCAACCTCTTAATCATACAAAGATTCAACTTCCAAAATGTGGGATGTTGGAGGAGATGAGTTTGGATCAATGGAGAACACTAGGATTCTGGAGTTTGCACAACTTTCTCTTGATGAGCCAGAGTTGGAGGAAGAGTTTATATTAAGAGAAGAATGATGATTTATGAAATGACTATGGGTTGTTTTAAGTTTTTAACTACTAGATGATATTGTTGAACTTGATTTTGTTGTTTGTGTGGAACTCTAGTTGCCATGTTTTTTTTACTTGACGATGTTGAACTTGATTATATTTGCAAGATCAAGATGTTAAATTTGTCATACTCGTTTTTATAAGTGATTAAATAGCATGAATGTAGTCTTTTTTATGCATCCTTTGTTGATATATTTATTCTACACCTCCCTGCCTTTAAAATAACATATAATATATGTTGTCGTTTCCCTTTTCTACAAATTTAAGACTGCCTTTTCCCCGTGTCGGAAACGTATCCGTTTCCCGTTTCCGTGTCCGGGTAACATAGTTTATAACTTGGTATTAGTCGGAATATTTCTCTAATACTTTTAAGGTCATGACCATTGCTTCTTATCCACCCGTTAAGGATAAGATGTGTTTAAGCACCTTGCTAGTGCAATTGGGTTGGACGTAATGTCGCCCTGTGTTATTCTCATAGTTATTCGAGATGGTATTAAAAGCATTAAGGGGGTGTTTGGTTGTTGGGGTTGAGGGATGAGGAATGAGGTTGGGAAGGGCTGTGGAATCTCAACCCAAAATTTAGTGTTTGGTGTGTGATATCTTGGAATCAAACCCATTCCCCAAACCCAGTCAAACCCAAGATATCAACCCCTTCAATTTCTTTGGGGTTGAAAAGAAGGAATGAAGTATGGAAAAAGGTGGGAAAATAGACTCCAAAACTTCATTCCAATATACTAACCAAACACATAAATTCATCTATCAATTTTTAAATCCATACATTCTCAACCTGATACCTCATTCCAACCCGATACCTAATTTTTACCAAATGCCCCCTAAGAATAATTGCGATGTGGTGAAATTAAATACGATAAGTGTTGCGAGCACGTAATTAATAAACTTCCAGCGAGAAGTACAACTTGGAAACCGCTCGTGCTTCAGTTTAAGCGGATCGTCTTTTCAATCTGGATTCGCATTATGCGGTGAGGTTGGTCGGGCCCAATTATTCAATGGGATTTTATATGTTGTGTGTAATTTAAA
The DNA here is from genome assembly GCA_027886185.1 of Rheum nobile. Lineage (NCBI taxonomy): Eukaryota > Viridiplantae > Streptophyta > Magnoliopsida > Caryophyllales > Polygonaceae > Rheum > Rheum nobile. The sequence continues at coordinate 931,073 of WOAB01000077.1, forward strand.
ATATTCTCAAACAAATCATATCTTCTTCCCATAATACCCACATTCATTTTGGGTATTCTCTTGGTGCATATCTCTTTTATCCATCATTTATTTCAGTGAAAGTATGTTAGTTATATATCGTCTATCAGCTTTTACTCGAGAGACAATAATAGTAACTGGATACAACCACAAGAACCATTCTGTTTGTACCCTTGCTTAGTCTTCATTAGACTAACCAACCACTATTTTTCCTTGCATGGTTGGTTGGTGTCATCCGTCTTATACGACACATTAGTCGACTTGCCTCAGGATGTTTAAGGGTAACGAGACGGAGAAGAAGGCTTGCGGTTGAAGTTTAGTTTTTGAAGAACTTTCGAGTTTGTTTTGAATATAAGATTTATTTTCTTATTAATGTAATAGGTTATAAGTGTTAGGTAACTTAGTCATGTAATTGGATTTATTTAAAGTCTTCCGCTGTAAACTTTAATATCATTTGTAAAACATATCTCCTCAATTTACGAGAGAAATATTAATAAAAGATTTGATATTTATTTTAAAGTCTTCCGCTATTTACTCTTTATTATGATTGTTTTAAGTATAATTGTTCAGATTAAAGCCTATGATGACTTTGGACTTAAAGTCTGAGGTCACTGGCGTGTGAAACTACCGACGTAAGTCGGGAGTGTTACAAGAACACCGAGAACCCAAGAACATAGAACAAGTCTCATAGTTATTTTTTCTCTTGTAGCAATCATATGATTTTGTGTCTTCAAGGTAGAATTTTCAGTCTTCAAGTCACTATTTTCAGCCGCGAGTTCCTTAGCCTTCATTTTCCATGTCTTCTTCTTACCTTTCATCTTTGCAATTTTTTCTTCAAGCGTCTTCGTTTTTTATTTAAAATCTTCATTTGCATTATCCACTTGTATATTTGACCCCGTAGTAGAAGTCTCATTATCACACCGTTTAAAAAAAAGTTGTACATACCCTGCAATCAAAACATAAACTAAGAATCTGACATAAATAAACACGCAAACTAGTTATGTAGGTAAATGATAAATTTTAAGAGACATAGATACCTTCCACCTAGGACACTTATAAAATTGTTTTTCATAGCTAGCTTTGTTCTGGTCGATCACCGTCAAAACCACGACGGGTAGTTGGTGCGAGCAAAGAACGCTTTCACAATTTCTGACATTTGTTCGCCAACTTGTTGACGATTGACTACTCATTTTTACAAATAACCTAGATTTTGATACAACAAACAAGCAACTAAGATATACAACAAACTAGCAACTTATGTGAATAAGTTTCTCCCCATCCTGTAATACCCACACCACATTGGGCCGGCCCATCACAGGGTTGCAGCCCATACACCCCAACCCATCCTTGGGGGCTACTCCAAATTAATGGAAGCCATGCAGTACAATTGGTATTCACTTCTTGTGGGGAGTGGATAAAGGAGAGATGTCTCGTGTTCGAGCGCTCCCAACAACCTCTTGGCTAATGACTTCCATTAATTTGGAGTAGTCCCCAATGATGAGTTGGAGTGTATGGGCTGCAGCCCTGTGATGGGCCGGCCCAATGTGGTGTGGGTATTACAAAAAATTACACTTTGAATGAGAGGGGCTCCGACCTTATCGGGCCAGCCATTTCTCTATCCATGGGACACAGCCCATGTACCCCAACCAAATCCCCATGGCTGGGAGGTTGTTCGTGAGTCTCGAACTCGAGACCTCACGCTTTAACAAGCGGCCTAACGCCCACTTGTGCTGCAGCACAATTGGTATCAAGGTGCTTGATAAAGGGTGGAGAGGTCGCGTGTTCGACTCTCGCCAACAACCTACCCATTTGGGGGGAAGGGTTGGGGTACACGGCCTGTTAAGGATGGCAGTGTCGGAGTGTCTGTCAGGCCCGTTGTCGGTCAGGCACCAACATAAAGTGTACTTTTTTGTAACATCCACACTACATTGGGCCGGCCCATCACAGGGCTGGCCCAACCTCCATAGTGTGGTTTCCTGCCTTAAGGGTATGGGCCAACATGGGATGAGTTTGGGTGTATGGACTGCAACCCTATAATGGGCCGGCCCAATGTGATGTGAATGTTACACATCCTTCCTACAAGGAACCTGATACACAAATTTTAATAACTTTGGTTACATAGATTTTGATACACAATCACTGTACTGTATTTCTACAAGAAACCTGATACAATATGCAAAGCAACACTACTCATGTTTAAATGACGAATATTGATCTTTGGCCTTATCATTGTTTCCATATTTCAACTAACACCTATCAACAAAAATCATTATCTCCTCTCAATACTGATACTAGTTTTATTTCGTGCATTAGACTTCACTTTTTTGAAAGTGTTGACACAAGCATTTACTAAACTAAACCAAATCAGCAAACATTTGAATTTCAACTTTCAGGGACAAACCATAAACACAATTCACTTCACACAAGCAAAGCAAAGTCCCAACATTTGTTGGATGTATTATTGCACAAACTTCTGTATAAAGAAACAGAGAGGAAGGGTGAATACTCCTACTAGTTGAAATTTCTTGTTCTTCAGGAGGATTAGCACAAAAAAAGAAGCAAGACAAGCAATTTTGAAAATCTAATCCATTGATCTAAACACCATGTTTCCAAAACATGAAAAACTCACATGGAAAGATATACATACTATTGGAGCTGCAAATTTGAAAAACTCAAGGAAAAAAACCCCAACACTAACCCTAACATTGCTTACCTGGGTGGAGCGGTGGAGGCGAGGTGGCAGAGGGGAGGCGAGCAACAAAACGGCGGAGGGTCGAGGGCGGCAAAAGTAACCCTAACACTGCTTACCTGGGTGGAGGCGAGCCAGATCAGCGGTGAAGGCGGAGGGTCGAGGGCGGCAGAAGTCGGAGATCAGTCGCCTTGTCGTCGTGGCCAGCAGAATGGCCGCCAGAAGAGAGAGTTTGATTATAGGTGTTTGAGTTCGTCGAGCACAAAGAAGAACGACCAGGTGAGACTTCGAAGAAGTGTTTTTTGAGGGTTTTTCAAAAAAAAATTAAACGATTTCTGTTAGGGATTTAACGGAAGGGTATTTGGCAAAAAAAAAATAAAAATTCGAGGGTACCATGCGAAATGGATCAAACTTTGGGACACCTTGCGAAATTCGCCGTACCTCAGGGGTATCAGGCGAAAAAACCGTATTATTTTTATTCATGATATGGTAGTAAAGGGATCCTAAAATCGAAATCCGCGGGTCCAGAAATATCGATTCTAGATCGTGAACGTTTCTACCTAGTGGCTTTAGGGGTGTTCATCGGGTTTGGTTTTCGTTTTTTGGACCGAACCGAACCAATTATATTCGGTTCGGTTTGTATAAAAATAATATTCGGTTCGGGTTCAGTTCAGTCAAAATCGATTATTTTTAAAAATAATTTAAAAAAAATGGATTTCTAGATAAATTACTCCAACCTTATTCGGTTCGGTTCAGTTCGGTCCAAATTCGGTTCGGTTTAATTCGGTTTTCTGCACTAAAACCTACTTCAATAACCTAAATTAACATAATTTCAAAATATTCGGTTATTTCGGACCAAAACCGAACCAAACCCGATTTTTGGTCCACAAAATTCCGAAATTTGGTTTCGGTTTTGGCCCCATGAACGGCCGGCTTTGGGCTGTATCCGATATGAAACGTTCACAGGGAAAAACTATCGCCTGAACCGAACCGGACACGCGGCCGTTTCCGGTAACTTTTATTTTTGAATAAAACCCTAAAAAAGGCTCAAACCCAAAGCCGGCCTGTCGATTTGTTCTCCCGCTCGCCTGACTGAATAACACAGTTCCGCCCGATTGCTCAGTCTCCGACGATCACTTTTCCGGCGAAAGGCCACTCACCTGCGTCATCTTCTTCTCTTTTCTCGCATTTCGAATTTGTTCACCTGCTTCTGTTTTCACTCCTCTCTCGTTGTTTTGAGTCGTTGCACTGCTTATCTAAAACCCTAAACCCTAGCTACTGGTTCTGAAAGCAACGACTCGACGCCTCAATTTCAGTGTAAACTCGTGTTTTACAATCCCTGAATTTTGTAGGGGGTTTCAGTCCTTGTCCCTGGGCTCTAGGCATGGAGCTGGTACAGCCATGCTCCAAGCTGTGTTAGAATGCATTCGAGGATTGGTTTTCTCTTGTTCTGTGGCAAATCGATTTATTCACTCTCCAAGCAGAGGAGTCCGCTTCCTTACAGAGCTGTTTCCAGTTTCCTCTCGTCTCCGGTCTGTAATCGAGCGCTTTTCATCCATCGATTGGGAATTTTGTCGGATTGTTTCTCTGGACAACGTTTTGGATTCTGTGGATACGCCGTCGAGCAGTTCTCGGATGATGAGTACGAGTGCGACTTCGAAAATCACCCGGTACACTTTAAACTTTTTTAATTTAATCTGTTTGTTGTTTTATAACGGTACGAGGTAGTATTATATGCTTGCTAAAAGTAGAATTTTTGCTTCAAGGAAGTAGAATTTACGAATTGCCCTGCTATTCGTTTTATTTTCCATGAAGTTGAAGGATTTTCTTGTTTAGAAAATGTTGTTATGAGTTGGAAGATTGTAAACATATACCACGAAGGTGCTTTTCTTCTTTTGGCAGAAGTTGATAAAAAAAATTGCTAGTTAAATGACACTTTATGTTGTGTTTGAACTTCCATACCATTTTGATGTAATTTTGAATCACGTCATGCAATTATTTTTTGAGTTATCAAGCAATCTAAGATGTCGTAATTAGTTCTGATCTGATGGCTTGGAACATCATGAAAAATCTGTAAACTCAAGTTTTTAAATCATGTTTTGTGGATAGGCATCATCTTCTGTGGCCAATATCGATGAGTGGAAATGGAAACTCAGCATGTTATCGCGGAATGAAAACGAGCAAGAGATTGTTTCCAGGGACAAGAGGGATAGGAGAGACTTTGAGCAGATCTCTAATCTTTCAAAAAGAATGGGGCTTTACTGGTACTGTGCACCTTCTGATCAAATATATGTCTTTCTGAGATATATCTACATGTTAGTATGCTTAATTTTAAAAACTCTGCAATTGCATGTCCAGTGAAATCTACGGTAAAGTGGTAGTTGCAAGCAAGGTTCCTCTTCCTAATTATCGCCCTGATCTTGATGATAAACGACCACAAAGAGAGGTATATTCTTAATCCTTTTCTTCTTCATTCATTTTTTCCATGGTTTTTTACGATGCGAGATAAATCTGCTTCCTATGCAGGTAGTTATTCCATTAGGCTTGCAAAGACGAGTGGAAAGTCTACTACAGGAACATCTTGACAGAATGCAGTTAGTCTTCGGAAATCATGATGACAGTGTAACTGAGAATAAGACTAACGATCTTGCTGAACATGTACATCCAGATGATAATCCAGATTCTTTTTTAGATGGGTCTTTTATGGAAAAATTTCTCCAAAGGAGGAGCTTGCGGCTACGTAATATGCAAAGAACATGGCAGGTTAGTATAATGCAATGGTAGTTTCCTTTTGGATTATTGTCTTTAAGCAATTCTTTTGATCAGTATAAACTAACAGATTTGTTTCTCAATTGAATGTAGTGAATCAATTGTGTCTTGCATTGAAAGGATTCATGCAATTGCACTGATATATTTTAACTACCATTTATCTTCTCATGTCATTGTGAATCCATTGCTCAGTTGAAGCTCAATGTAGTCACTCTAATTTAATAATATTTGAACCTGCAATTTTGCAGTTTTTGATGATTGTGATTTTTGTTCACTTTTGGAAAAATCACTATTTGTTTCTCCATTGTTTGGAAGAAAAATATATTTCTTTGACTTTGAATTCCTCACTTTGCTCAAATGTCATCAGTAACTGATCTTTCTACTATGTACAGGAATCACCTGAAGGGAAGAGGATGCTGGAGTTCAGGAGATCTCTTCCTGCATTTAGGGAGAAGGATAGGTTGCTTCAAGCAATTGCTAAAAATCAGGTTAACATATGTCAGCTGATCTTCCATCATCCATTTACAAACTTAGATAATGTAGATGGTGTATTAATGCTCAGTCTTTCAGCTTTACTGCGACTCTTCCAGCATTACGGCCTTCTCATTTTCTTCTTAGTTTGATGCTCTGTAAGATGTAACTATTGGCAGTTTTATCTACACTTGATGATTATAAAGGATGGACCATTTAATATGCTTATAGGCCTTTACTTTACTTTGATGGAACATTAAGCATTGTAATTTTTTGTGACTAGAATCAATAATGCATAATATCCCCAAACTCTTGATTAGTTAGAAGATCCATTGTTGAGTTCCAGCTATACTGAAAAATGTGAAAAAACTTCCTCAATTTTCGGGCGCTTAGCATATGGTGTATTACTTCACGTAAATCTTCATTATGAGTATCATATAAAGAATCGAAAGAGACACAAGCATATGAACGGGGAAGAGGCTTTGATCTCTGCTGACCTGTGATTGTAATATGCTTGATTTACTATCAAGTTTCACCCAGTGATTCTAATACCAGTAAATGACAGGTCATCGTAATTTCTGGTGAGACTGGTTGTGGTAAGACCACACAACTTCCTCAGTACATATTAGAGTCAGAGATTGAATCTGGCCGTGGTGCATTTTGCAATATAATATGTACCCAGCCTAGAAGAATATCAGCTATGGCCGTTTCAGATAGAGTCTCTGCTGAGAGAGGAGAGCCCCTTGGAGAATCGGTAAGCTTACTGAAAACATGATTTAAATTTGGTTACATATGAGTCATGCTATTCTCACTATGCCTCCATGCCCCAGTAGTAATTTCTTATGGAATGTTCCCCAGTAGAAATTTCTTTGCTTAAATTGCCGTACAATATCAAAGATTTTTTGTTAGGTTGGCTATAAAGTTCGATTAGAGGGAATGAGCGGAAAAAATACCCATCTGCTTTTCTGTACCAGTGGTATTTTGCTGCGGCGTCTGCTGAGTGATCGCAATTTGAATGGTGTAACACATGTCTTTGTTGATGAAATTCATGAGCGAGGCATGAATGAAGGTAAATATCACAATGAACTTTTTCAATCTTGCTACGATTCTTCTTTCAGTACAAACGATTTTCATTCCTGGTGGGTTCTTAAATTTGTTGTATTTTGCAGACTTCTTGCTGATTGTGTTGAAGGATCTTCTTCCAAGACGCCGGGATCTGAGATTGATTTTAATGAGTGCAACTTTAAATGCTGAGTTATTTTCCAATTTTTTCTGGGGAGCACCAATGATCCACATTCCGGTAAGCTGAAATTCGTTGTTTAAAATCAATTGCTCATGTATCCACTATCAAGAAAAATGATTGATGTCTGTGTCATTTCTCTTTAAATTCAGGGCTTTACTCATCCTGTCAGGACTCATTTTTTAGAAGATGTGCTTGAAATGACTGGATATAAGCTGACTTCATTCAACCAAATTGATGATTATGGTCAAGAGAAGGTTTGGAAAACCCAAAGGCAGTTGGCCCCAAGAAAAAAGTTGAATCAAATTACTGCTCTTGTCGAGGTATTCTTTTCCTAAGAAATTTGGATTTACTTTTGCAACCTGGATTTAGGACTCTTTGTCTTGCTTAGTGGAGGGTAATGAGGGAATTGGGATTGATTGTTAGTGTTCTCTATTCTATAATATGCTAATGAGTCATTTTCCCTTACCTGTACTCTTTATCTTCTTACTCTCTTGCGCTATGAACTTGATTTTGCATTTGGATCACCGAGTACATCATTGCAGTGCACTATTGAGTGCTGGTTCTTGTTATGATACACTTGAAAATGCAGTGTTTAGTAGTAGTCATGACATGGTGCAATTGTTCAGTACAACTAATTCTAAGAGAGACCTGTTACCTGTTCTATCAATATTGACCTTGTTTGTTTGATTCCACCATCCTTTTGGTGCTTTCAGGACGCTTTGAAAAATTCAAACTTTGATAATTACAGCCCACGTGCACGTGATTCTCTGTCATGCTGGTTTCCTGATTCTATCGGGTTCAATTTAATAGAAGCAGTTTTATGCCATATATGTCGGAAGGAAAGACCAGGGGCTGTCTTGGTTTTCATGACAGGATGGGAGGATATTAGCACATTAAGGGATCAACTTAAGGCTCACCCTCTTTTGGGAGATCCAAACAGGGTTCTCCTGCTTACCTGCCATGGTTCAATGGCAACATCAGAGCAGGTAAAATTAATTGCAATTGTTCTTTTATTTGAATTTTTCTAATCTTGAAGCATCCTCATTTGCTTCTGAGGTTTCAGTTCAAGTGTGGCTGGAGTAGGGGGGTTTATAATGTTAAACAATTTCTTTTGATCTTTTCCATTAGGTTTTGCTCCATCTGGGGTGCGAAACTATGACTTGCTGATAGGCACATGTTGATGCTCCCTTTTTAGATTGTTTGGTTCGATGGTTGATTGTGCTTAAGGCTTTCTATAACTATGATTTGTTGCCCATTTTTTAACTACATTGTTATTTTATGCAACTGCGTTGTTTGGTTTTAGTTACTCACGTATCTGCGCTCAATGTTGTCATTATTTACAGAAACTCATATTTGAGAAGCCACCTCCCAATGTGCGTAAAATAGTTTTGGCAACAAATATGGCTGAGGCTAGTATTACAATCAACGATGTAGTTTTTGTGGTTGATTGTGGGAAAGCAAAAGAGACTACTTATGATGCTCTAAACAACACACCTTGTTTGCTTCCTTCTTGGATATCAAAAGCTTCTTCTCGACAAGTGAGTACGGAAAGCGTGTTGCTTTTTTTTTGGAACAGATGAGATGACATATTGCTTATAATATTTGCTGTTGTTGCAGAGAAGGGGCAGGGCTGGTCGTGTTCAGCCAGGGGAGTGCTATCACTTGTACCCGAGATGTGTATTTGAAGCCTTTGCTGATTATCAACTTCCAGAACTATTGAGGACTCCTCTAAATTCTCTCTGCTTGCAAATTAAATGTTTACAGATCGCAAGCATTGGAGAGTTTCTATCAGCTGCTCTCCAGCCACCAGAACCACTGGCTGTAAGCAATTTTAGAAGACCTCACTCCTCAGGCATATAGTTCATGGTTTATAGAATTAATCAGATAATTTAGGATAGTTCTATCGGGTTACTTATAAGTTCATACTGGGTTGCCTGACTTTCTTTGATTTGACTAGCATGAATTTGTGAACTTGACCTTACCTGGAAGTGGATGTTTCTTCTAGGAACTCCCCCCTACTACAGTGTGATTTTAACTGTAATAAGACTTTCTGATTTAATCTACCTTGCTAGAGGATATACTGTGTGGTTTCTTGTGATTTTTGTTGGTATTTATGCTACTGAATTTTCTTGTGTGATACAGGTTCAAAATGCTATTGATTTTCTTAAGTTGATTGGAGCCCTGGATGAGAATGAAAATTTGACAAATCTTGGTCAGTGTGCTGCCCTTTTGTGAACTCAAGTCCATTGATTATGTTGAGAAGGTTGACCTTATGTTATGTTGTCTTTGTGTCTTTTCAGGGAAGTATCTGTCGATGCTTCCTGTGGATCCAAAGCTTGGAAAGATGTTAATAATGGGTGCCATCTTCCGTTGCTTTGATCCTGTTCTGACAATTGCAGCTGGACTTAGTGTTAGGGATCCTTTTCTTTTGCCTCAAGACAAAAAGGATGTAAGTATATCGTACAATGGAAAATTGCTGTCTTGTTAATTGTTATTGAATGGAATTATTTCCTTTCTCACTGAATTAGCCAAGTGATTCTTGCCTCTAATGGCAACACAAAGATATCGAAATTTTGACTCAGTTTTTTGTGTGAATGTGAAACAGTTAGCTGGAATAGCAAAGTCCAGGTTCTCTGCTAAGGACTACAGCGACCACATGGCTCTTGTTCGTGCCTATGAAGGATGGAAGGATGCAGAAAGAGAAGGAGCAGCATATGAGTTCTGCTGGAGGAATTTTCTTTCTGCCCAAACACTTCAGGCTATCCATTCTCTTAGGAAACAGTTCAGTTCCATTCTTAAAGATGCAGGCTTAATAGATAGTGATGCAAGCACCAATAATAAACTGAGTCATAATCAGTCATTGGTTCGTGCAGTCATCTGTTCTGGCCTCTTTCCAGGCATAGTTTCCGTAGTGGTAATCTATCCCCTTCAAACATGCCTAAAGTGTAAATATTTTTCATTTTGAGGAAACAGTGAGGGAGTGGAAAGAACAATAACTGAGATACATTATCTATGATTGATGCAGCACAGGGAGACATCCATGTCCTTCAAAACAATGGATGATGGACAAGTCTTACTGTACGCGGTATGTGGATAATGCTCCCTTTCCTTTGTTTTCTCTTTTCAAAACTCATACTAGAATTTTACATTCACTACTTGTTCAATTGTTAATGACCCCTTTGTATGCCCATGGACAACAGTTGGACACTTTTCTCTTCCTACTGGACAATTTTAGTGGCTTTGTTTTATCACACACTGAAAATCCACAAATGTGGCAGTCTGTGTCAAGGGAATTAACCTGCATATATCTGTATCAGAATAAAATACCGGATTAAGGTTGTTATTGACCGAGTTTTGGGAATTGAGATTCACTCATTAATATCTGTTTCTTGATCATCATATTCCAAATATCCCTTATATTTTTAGTTTCAGGTCATTTATGTTTGTTTTATTCCCCGCCATTCCAGTTTCTATCTTGTTAGGTTGTATGCTTTCTCTGTAATAACTCACTGTAAATTTCTTTATTTAGAACTCTGTAAATTCACGCTATCAGACGATTCCTTTTCCATGGCTCGTCTTTGGTGAGAAAGTCAAGGTCAACAGCGTCTTCATACGTGATTCCACTGGCATATCAGATTCGATTATGATCCTTTTCGGTGGTCCTCTTAGCCGTGGCACACAGGTAACTACTCGCTGTACATGGTCGTTCTTAGCTTATAGGAGTGCCAAATCTCTTGAAATTTCCAAGATATAAAACTGAAGCTCTCCAATTCCCTTAGGCTGGCCACTTAAAGATGTTGAGTGACTACGTTGATTTCTTTATGGATCCTAATTTGGCCGATTGCTACTGGAAGCTCAAAGAGGAAGTTGACGCTCTTCTTCAAAAGAAGGTTCATTAAAACACCGCTTTTATTTTAATTTATATGTTTACATGAGTGTGGTTTGGTCTAAATGAAACTGTGTTGATGCAGCTTGAAGATCCATCAGTCGATATCCTCAAGGAGGGCAAGTATCTTATGCTGGCCGTTCAAGAGCTCGTTTCTGGAGACCAGTGTGAAGGACGTTTTGTATTCGGGCGTGAAAGCAGGAGACCGAAGAACGCCTCTGACGCAGAAAGATTCACAAAGGACGGGACAAACCCGAAGAGCCTGTTGCAAACTCTACTAATGAGAGCAGGGCACTCGCCTCCCAAGTACAAGACCAAGCACCTCAAAACGAATGAGTTCAGGTCACTGGTGGAGTTCAAGGGAATGCAGTTTGTTGGGAAGCCAAAGAGGAACAAGCAGATTGCAGAGAGAGACGCCGCCATTGAAGCCCTGGCGTGGTTGACTCATACCTCGGACGACAACAAGGACGAAGACAACACGTCACAACCTGACGTCACTGACAACATGCTCAAGCTTCTAGGGGTCTCGGGGGGTAAGCGTAAGAAGTCGAAGCGTCGATCTGGTTAGTTTTTTGCTTCCCAACTGGGTCCATTTTGCTCAGCACATTGCTCCCTTGTTCTGTGACATGGTTTATTTCAAAATTTTGTATTGGTTTTTACTAATTTTATGCATAATTATGTAAAATCAATGTTAGGGTTTAGAAATTAACCCATATTGGGGTTTTACATGTTCCTTTTCCCCCATAAAGGTGCATTCTTGTATGTCCAAGCTAGATGTCTCGTTTTTTTTAATGCAAGACTAGATATTACATTAGTGGAGTGGCTATGTATATTGTTATATGGGTAGGCACGAGTTGTCAGTTGTCACATTAGTGGAGATGTCACTTCTTTGTTTTTGTGCTGGAGAAATTTCATGATACTGAGTTTTTCGCCATCAATGAAAAATACCATAAATAGAACTCTAGTGTGAACCTGTATCTAAGTGGGTCTTGAGTCTTGACCCATTGACATATTGAACCACACTTTTTTTAATACAGTAAAAATTAGACTGAAAAATTACAAAAAGTATGGTTTTTCAGTCTATAAGAACTAAAAGTTTTAAATTTGCTTGAATATCTTTGAATGAACTTCGCTGACTCAGCTTCGCGATGTAATTGGCCGTAGCGTTTGTTTATTGGAAGACATGACATATCTGCACTGAAGAAAAAAGTTGTAATAAACAAAGAATATCAAAAATTATCATTTTAATATCACATGGACAATGTCAGATCTTATTCAGGACGTTAACTATTGTAAGTTTGTCACATTTTAGTTGGATATTAGGAATACCCATTTCGTGTGCTTTGATTAAAGCATTTCGAACCGCTATGGTTTCAGATTTAAGAAGAGTTGATGTACCCTATTTTTCACCAAAAATGCTCAGAGGTTCACCTTTATTATTAAGGAAAATGAACCCATAACTAGATTTACTATTCGTTTTCGTAGATCCATTAATATTAATCTTAATTATATTTTCTGGTTTTTTTTTTCAATATCCATCCTTTTTTGATATGCCTTATATATTTGGGGTTAGAATCAACCAAACAGTCTGGATTTCATTTTTTCGTTTTATTCCAATTGTCAATTTGATTGTTGATGTAACGAGTTACATCTTTTATCGGTTCATTGTCATTATTTGTTATGCCGAAGCTTTGTTGGTTTCTATCAAACCAGATATCCCACCATGATACTGCTAGTTTAGAGAATTGTGATCTGTCTGTTTTATTTCTGATTTCCTCAATAATCTCATCAGTTTTTTCAGTGCCATTGTTTAAGGATCTTATGATTCTATAAATTTGTTTGTTCATTTTTTCTATAGTTTTCAACGAATGGTTACACTGGAACAAAATGTGATTAGAGTCTTCAGTTAGTGAATTACATCTAATGCAACCTTGTGGGATTACAACACCTTTTTCAGCTAATCTTGATTTGGTCGGTAGTCCATTTCTTAAAATTTTCCAACGATTTTTTTAAACTTTTGGATAAGTGTCCAATTTCCAGATCCATGAAGAATCATGTGTTGTATATTTTTTCTTTTTAATGAGCATATCCATAGCAGATTTGGTTGAAAACCAACCATTTTTAATGGCTTCTCAATACATTCTGTCATGAATATTGTTTATAGGTATTGGTGTAGAGATAATTTGTTTAACTAAATCCTCTGGTAAATATTGTTCAATCATTTCTTTATTCCATTTATTATTTGGGAGCATAAAATTTGCAACTAAGACAGTTTTGTTTGATATATGTTACATGTCAATGATGTCACACAGATGGATTGTAGATAACCATTTATCTGTCCAGAATCTAATGGTTCTACCATTTCCTACTTGCCATATAAGTTAGGGGTGTTCATCCGGTCCAGACCAGACCGGATTTTTTGAAAAGGGTGGACCGAAGATCGGACTGGACCGAATAGGTCCGGTTCGGTCTAAGACCAGACTTTATTTTTTTTAAAAATAATTTAAATTCTTATTTAAAATCTATAAAAAAAAATCTATAAAACATATATACTCCTAACTTATTAAATTAAGAAAATATCTATAAAAAAATACATATAAATCTCCAAAAAAACATATAAATTAAAAAAAAAAAAAATTAAAAAATTCGGTCCACCGGTTCGGACCGGTTTTTTTCCGGGTTTGGACCGGACCGGACCAGAACCGAATTAAGGGAAAACCTTGGACCGGAGACCGGACCAGAATTTCACCGGTCCGGCTTTCCGGTCCGGGCCGATTTTGAACACCCTTAATATAAGTCATGATTTGAACTCATCTAAGATTTCACACATTTGGACCATTGCCATGAACATTGTCCTTTTTTTTTCGTCATATTGTAAAATATGTTCATTTTTAAAATATTTTTCAGTGATAACTTTGACCCGGAAATTATTTGGTTCAACCAAAATTTTCCATAGTAATTTAAATTGTAAGGCTTTATTCATATCCTTTGATTTTCTCAATCCTAGTCCGCCTTGTTCAGTCGGTTTGCATATTTTATCCCATCCTATCAGGGATTTATATGTATGGTCTTTGTTCCAGAAAAAAACCTCTATTTAGTTTATCAAGTTCATTATGGGTTTGAGTGGGTAACATAAAGCTTTGCATTAGGTAATTTGGTCGTGATGCAAGATTTGCATTGATAAGAGTTGTTCTGCCTGCTTGAGAAAGGGAATTAGTCTTCCACTTTGTTAATTGTTGTTGTGTGCTGACGGGGCTAAAAGATGCGCAATGCAAATATCGTTGATTAGCCTTATCAAAGTAAAAAGTCCTAACAGACCTACTAAACAGATGTATAGTAAGCAAGCAAAGGTCGAACCCACATGGAAGATCTGATGCAGTATGCAATTGTGAATGACAAGTAACAAGCAAGGGGGGTTTAGTTATCACGAGAAAGCAAAGCAAACAAGTTTGGTTGAGTTGAGAGAATATAATGGGAAAGTAGTCCTACTAGAGCGAGATCCACAATACAGAGATATAATTTGATCACAGAAATCTATGTAATCCAAGTTCTTTTACTATCCTTATAGTTGTTCCCACCCTGATCTTAAGTACTATCGATTCTCACAGTTGTCGGTATAACTTACCACTGACCCAGCAATAGCAATGCACACAAGGATATATGATACATGCAAATTGAAAGACATATTAATACTCGCATGCAACTGACTCTCACTCACAATTGTACGCTCGGAACCCCTATACGCACAATTGTGTATGCCACTAGCTATGCACTCGGAACCCCTATATGCAATCCTAGCAATTGATAAAAAGTATTCAATCTAGTTGATCAGGCTAAGAAGAACAACAAGAAATCAATATTCAATATAACCAAGAGAATCAAACCAATATTTATAAGGATAAGAACAAGGAATAGAAATCTCACAAACACATCAAATGTATTGCTTCAATCGTCTAGTAGAACAGAGGAAAGTTAGTTCTCCATTCAACCGAGAATGAAAACTAAGGGAAATAATGTCTGAAATAAAGCAGTAACTGATACGATCATGGCCAGCCATCAGATGGTTCACTAAGGGGCTGAGTCAACCAAGACCATGGCGTCCTCCCTGGAGTAGTACTTAGCTTAGTTTACTATATATTTCTATATTATAAGTTATTTCCAGTTATAGTATATTTCCTGTTTTAGTATTTCTATTTCAGTCATTTCTATTTCGGACGTGTGCCAACTCTTGTAGAGTGGATCGGCCCATTTAGCTAGAATTAGGCCCAAGCCCATTAGGGTTTTTGGGGGAGTTCTTTGGCTATAAGTAGCCCCCTTTGTACTTCATTTTAATTACGTTGAATTTAAGTAGTAAAAGTTGAGTTCGCTCCTTAGAAGTTGAGTACGCTCCTTCCTTGAGTTCTAACGTCACCCTTTCGATTCCACGAATCGTTTATCCCGTAGCTCGTCGCTTCGAGCAAGTTTTACACCGTCTCTTCGGTATTCAGATCATCTCTTTGATCTTCACGTCATCTCTTTGACGCAATTGAGGAAATCCATCACTTTGGCTACGGAGGAGAAGAGTCAATCCAAGCTTGAGGAGTCAAGATCCTGCGTTGCAGACAACACTCATGGGTTGTTCGCATCAACTGGTATCAGAGCCAATCCAAGCTAAATCAGATTCATCATTGATCACCGTTACTGTTCATCTTCATCACACGTCATCACCAACGTTTATCATAGTTCATCATCATCGTCCATCTACATCATCACCGCTCATCACCGAAATTTTTTGATCTTCACCGCAGATCTGCACCGCCGCGCTCCGCCGTGTCCCGTGCCGTTGCATCCCCACCCCTTGATCTCGGCAGATCTCTACCAATCATCATCTTCGCAGATTCCGGCGCCCTCTTCGGAGTTCATCAACGCCCCTGTTTCCGCTGCGGCAACGCACCACCCTCACCGACTCTGCCTTACGTCTCCGAGGACGCGGATTCGCCCAGATCTGCAGAGTCGCCACGCCTTCTTCGACTTCACCTCGCCGAACTCGCCGCCGATCTCGTCTTCAACCTCCAGCCTCCGCCGCCCCTGTTTCTTCGGCAGCCCACAGCGCCCAGTCACCCCTGTCTCGAGAGTCTCGCTGTTGCTCGTGCACCCACCGCCGCCCCCTTGTCCGGCGTCACCAGCAGCCCCGTCGCCGGCCACGCACCGGCGTCCACTCCCTCCGTTGAAGTCTGGCGGCTGCAAACGTACAGAAAGTAAAAATCGAGAGATGGATTAGAAAATTAGGTTAATTTTGTTTGTTTTGTTTTAATTTTTATTTTGTTTGTTTTGTTTTAATTTAAAAAAAAAAAGAAGAGAGATTGTTAATTTTGTTTGTTTGTTTTTTTGGGAGCATGCGTGGCATTCTCATTTACGACGAGGATGCGCCACTGATAACAGGTTTTTGTCGTGTAAAAAACTGCTATGCAAAATATCCAAACAAACCTTAAACCGTAGTCCTAGGTAAGTAAAGGTCGAATCCACAGGGAGGCGAATTCTATCTTAATATGCAATTCGTATGTCAATCAAACGTAACCAAAGGGGGGTTTTGTTTGTTTTAAGTAACTAAGCATGCAAAGGTAAGAATAAGCTAAAGATGAATGAATTCAGTAATGGGGAAAGACACTTAGTCAAACAACATTCACTATTCGTATGACAAGTTGATCATAGATACTCATTCAAAATCTCATGCAATGGTAATTCCAATTCCTTTTCAGATGTAACTAATAGCACAACCAGATACTATTAGAACTAACTAATTAAACAACCCTGAAACTATCAAGATTCAGTTTAACAGCAGCCTTATGGATATGAATATAGTTGGATACAACCCTAGAATAAAACAACCAGATATTATCCTAGAATGTAAATCAATTCTCTTCTGCATAAGACTAGCACAACCAGTTACTAGTACGATGCAGTTGCTACTCTGAAATAGATATGCTCAATCAGTAACAATCTAGATCTAGCAATCAACCAATAACAATAAACCCTAGTTGCGTCCAAATAGAGATTATCAATATCAATCATAAACAACTTAAGCAAGATAAAGATAAAAACCATACAATAGATTAAGAACAAGAATCTCACAACTTAATCCAAACGAAAGCTTCAGCATCTGACTAAGCCAGGGAGGCTTAGTTCTTCATAACGAGGTACGTAGAAATAAATTAGGGTTCCAAGAGATGATGATTGAAGATAGGCAAATAAGCCTTTTTCAACCCTAAAATACTAAAGAAAATAAAATCTAAAATTAACCTAAAACGAAATAATAAAATAACAATAATTAAACCAACTAAAACAAGGAATTAATCCCGTAAGCATTCTCGGCCTTGAATTCTCAGTGTGGCTCGTCTGACACTTCGTGATGGCCCACTTTCTTTTTGCAGCTCGGCGGCCCACTTCGTTCGGCCCAATTCCAATTAACACATGCCGACGTCATGGTGATGTCATCACCAATCTCTTCATTCCAGCTTCACGTGGCTGGGCTCCTTCAACAATTTCCAATTCAAATGCTCGCTGATGTCATTGTGCATCACCCTCCAATTAATTTCTTCAGCTCTCAGCTTTCCTTCACGCGGCATTTCACGTGGGCTTCTCCCTCCATTTCTCCTTTTGGGCCTTTATTTAATTCGGCCCATCATCCTTTTAATTAATTACCAAACTTCGCCCCCACACGCCATGCACATGAATGTGTCTAAATCTACCCGAATGACACCAATAAAACCTCTAATGACTCTTACTTAAGCCCTACAAAGTAGTGCTTATCAGCCACCCATTTATGATGACTATCCTGAGGACACATCGCCCGTCTTTGATGCTTACCCCGGGGGTGCGCGGCCCGTCTATGATGACTACGTCGAGGACGCGCTGCCAATCTACGATATCTATCCCGGGGATGACGAATGGTATGCTTGGGAGCCCACGATTGTGACCGACATCGAGCCTTTGGCGCCAGTGAACACCCAACCGCCCCCTCTGGTGATCTCAGCACTCGCTTCGATAGATTACATGGTGTTGGACGTGCCTCACTTCGTTCATTGTCTGTTCACCCTTGCCCGTACATGTTCGAAGCGGGGACGCTTCGATTCTAAGGGAGGGAGATTGATACGATCATGGCCAGCCATCAGATGGTTCACTAAGGGGCTGAGTCAACCAAGACCATGGCGTCCTCCCTGGAGTAGTACTTAGCTTAGTTTACTATATATTTCTATATTATAAGTTATTTCCAGTTATAGTATGTTTCCTGTTTTAGTATTTCTATTTCAGTCATTTCTATTTCGGGCGTGTGCCAACTCTTGTAGAGTGGATCGGCCCATTTAGCTAGAATTAGGCCCAAGCCCATTAGGGTTTTTGGGGGAGTTCTTTGGCTATAAGTAGCCCCCTTTGTACTTCATTTTAATTACGTTGAATTTAAGTAGTAAAAGTTGAGTTCGCTCCTTAGAAGTTGAGTACGCTCCTTCCTTGAGTTCTAACGTCACCCCTTCGATTCCACGAATCGTTTATCCCGTAGCTCGTCGCTTCGAGCAAGTTTTACACCGTCTCTTCGGTATTCAGATCATCTCTTTGATCTTCACGTCATCTCTTTGACGCAATTGAGGAAAACCATCACTTTGGCTACGGAGGAGAAGAGTCAATCCAAGCTTGAGGAGTCAAGATCCTGCGTTGCAGACAACACTCAGAGGTTGTTCGCATCAGTAACGAGTTGTGTTCTAAGTGTCTCCCTCTTAACCTAGAAAGAGGGCTTAAATAGTCTTCAGAAAAACTAGGTTAAACTAATGAAAATAATAAAGGAAACAAAATAATAAAATAACAAAATCTGAAAACAATAAAAGGAAATAAAAGTCTTCAGACGCGCGGCACTTAACACGGCCACCGCGGGGCGGTGAGATCCACCGCGGGGCGTCAGGCTTTCCACCGCGGGGCGTCATTCTTCTCTGAGAGTCACCGCCGGGCCGCAGTGACTCCGGCGCGGGGCGGTGAGCTAGCTCACTCTCTTCTTCTGCTGTTCTTCATTACTACCCAGTGTTGGTAGTCGTCTCCATGCATGCTCTAGCAGCTCCATCTCCATCATGTCTCCATCTAAGCTGTAAATCCAGGAATATCTTCACTTCTCTCCATAACTTCTGGATCACAGACTTAGCCTAAAAACCACTCATAAATTCCTCCAAATCATGCTAATAATTGCTAGTAAAGGTGTATGAAATAACACCTATCAAATTCCCCCATACTTATACCTTTACTCG
Source organism: Rheum nobile (assembly GCA_027886185.1). Taxonomy (NCBI): domain Eukaryota; kingdom Viridiplantae; phylum Streptophyta; class Magnoliopsida; order Caryophyllales; family Polygonaceae; genus Rheum; species Rheum nobile. Next base: position 950,416 of record WOAB01000077.1, read on the forward strand.
TCCCGAGTAAGCTAAAGAAAAACCTACTCTCTCAATCAAACACCAAGGCCTCAGGAAGTACAAGAAAATAAGACACTAGCAATTACAACATATCAACAATAAGCTCTAGACAACCAAAACAAGGGATGCAAAGATAATTCTAGTCCTAACTCCAATCTAGCTCCTTATCGCTCTAGAATGGCCTACCCGAACTCCTTATACCACCTCTTCTTATGACACCTCGCCAAGAAATAGAGAGAGATCCTAGAATCACTCTTCTTCTTTTTCGCTCATCTTGCCAAGGCGTCCTTTCGGGTTTTCACCAAGCCACTCATTTCATTTTGCTAGATATCTCACATATACTCACATCACTCCAATCCACTTTTGCCCTGGTCTATACCAGCCGGACTACCTGCTTTTTACCTGAACTGTCCTTTCGGGTTTTCAGCTCATCCCAGGATTTTGATTGCCTTTTTACTTTTTTTTTGGCTTTTTCGATTTTTTTTAAAATCAAAATGGGAAATACAGCACACGAAAAGAAAACAATATGTACAAAGGATAGGCAGATGGCAAGTCTAAATTCCCCCCCTCCATACTTAAACCGAACATTGTCCTCAATGTAGAAAAGAGAACAGCAAAGGAAATAGGGGAAGAAGAAAATAAACTCACTGCGGGCCTGATGGTGGTGGTGGTGGGAACCTCCCGAAGTAGTCCCTCATATGAGCGTACATACCGTCCAGACGCTCATCTAAATCAGCATGGAGCTGGGTCTGCCAAGTCTGCAGACCGGTCTCTACTCGGGTGTTCCAGTGCGTCTGCTGCACTGAGAATGCATCAAATCTCAAATACAACTCCTGCCAAGGTGTGGTAGGACCGTAATAAGACGAAGGCGCATCATAAAGTGTAGGCATAGGAGTGTCCTCGCCCGCAAACTCAGCAGCAACAGCAACACCACTAGGGCCCTCTCCATACGGGCTTGAAGGAGCAGCAACAGGGGTATCATCAGTCGTCATTCTGCTATCACTGGAGATCCACCAATCTGCAAATGAAGGTGAATAGGCAAACTCCCGTGGAAGAATCAGAATGTGGCCATCATATGACGACCAAACTAAATCACCATCTTCTCCCAATGGCTTCAGCATCGAGCACACCTTCATGTGTGCCATATCATACACCACGTAGGCAACATGCCGAGGAATCCGATCGCAAGCTATCACTCCAGCACAAAGGAGGGTAATCAGACCACCCCCACAAATATCACGTGGCTCACCATCACGAATCCTCTTCAAGGAACCCAAAAAGAGGGTAGCCCAACATGGCGTGTACGTGACAACCTCCAAGATGCTCATAAACCACTGGAAATCCTTCAGAGGGACCTTACCATCATCAGCATGGCCAAAGAAGTCTCTCATCATCACTTTGTGGATCAACCATAGACACGGGTTCACCAGCTTCGAGTTCACCTCCTGACCCTTCCTGAACGTCCTGCCCGTAGCAGCCTTCCAGAACTCCATCATATCAGACTCTAGAATGCCACCAGACCACCCATCAGTGGGCAGCTTTGTAATGCCCAGGGCAGCACGCACCACCTTAGGGGACAACGAATAATCACGGCCGTTGTAAGTGAACGTGACCCTCATCATCCTCTTGTCGTCTGAGCCATCAGAGTACCTCTTGAAGGAGTTGATGAACTGGTAACAAAGCTCGGGATACGCAGGGGCAACTAAGTTCAGAAATGTCCCCAAACCACACTGTGCTAAGCACAAGGACACACATGCCAACAAACCAAACTCAGCCAATGTCGGCTTGTCAAAGAATTTTGGCGCCAACACCTTCCTTTCTTTCACCACATTGTAGACCTCATTCTTATCCCTTGTAGACACTTGCTTCCGACCCTTAGGTGCCATAAGTAATGAATGTAGAATTTCAAAACGAAGGGCAACTAAGAGGACTTACAAACGAGCAAACACGCAACCAAGTGGTCCCGCCGCGGGGCGGTGAATGAGTCGCCGGGTCACGGTGGGAAAACTGGGAGCTTTGGCCGGGTTGCGGTGAAGTCGACGCGGGGCGGTGGCAGCGCGAGGCGGAGCGACAGCGAGGCGGGACTGAAACGACGCGGTGGGGTTGTGTTTGGCTGGTTTGTGAGGCTAGACTTCCAATTGGTGAATTGGGGGCTAGATTCGGATCAAGGTCGAGAGAGATTTTAGGGAGAGTGGGGGATTTGGCTTTTGGGAGCTTGAGAGGTGTGCTGGGAATGGAGTGTTTGTGAGTATGGGGGCTAGGTCAGGGAATGGAAAGTGAAAGGGAAGAAAGGGATGATGGGGCCGGGTATGTACCATGGCCCAAAGAAAAATCTTGGCCCAAAGGGGCCCAATCCGTCAAATCCTTCGTAACAACTCAAGAAATAAAAATTTTTTTACGCACCCGTTTAAGGTTTTTTCGAGCCTTTTATTCTTGTTTTTTTTTTCCCGGAGTTGAGAAGGTATACCAGACATTCACCGCGGGGTGGTGGGCTCCACTGCGGGGCGGTGAGGATCGCCTCAGGGCGGTGAGACGAACTGGGACACTGTCTCCTCTCCATTTACTTTCGTACCTGAAATGTGAGTAACAGGCGAACGAAACAAAGCAAAATAAATTACGAAAATAATCCAAAGAAAATTCAAAGAACAATTACCACGGGTTGCCTCCCGGACATCGCCTTGGTTAACGTCGTTGGCTCGACGTACTGCAGATCAATTACCACCTGGAATAGGATCCCCTCGGAATCCTCCTACTCGTCTCTTCCTGTTGAGACTTCCCATGGAAAGGTTTAGACCTTAAGCCATGTTCCCTCTTTTCCATTGACTCCATGCTTACTTCCTTTGGAGTATCTCCCCCATACTTAGAGAGATGTGGGGGCCGATATGGCTCAATCTGAATATGCTGCACATCACTGGATAAAGACTTACAGACTTGTATGGTTAGTGTAGGGGGGCGAGTGCCCAAAATGGAGGGAATGGAATCTCCTATGTCATCCAACAAGACATCACCAACATGTAACTCATGCGACTCAATAGGTTCATCAATAGTAGAACACTTAACTACGGTCTCTACTGCACTAGTTTTAACATTGTCATGCACATGAGCATCAATATCGCTAATGCAGCAAGGAGCAGACAATTCAATAGAGTTGGCTTTATGAATATTATGTTCAAAAATTATTCCATCAAATTCCATAGTTAAAATTCCACTGTCTACATCAATCTTTGTCATGTATGTTTTCATAAAAGGTCGCCCTAGCATAACTGGAGCAACCTACTCATCATAGTCCATATCCATAACAAAGAAGTCAGCAGGAAAAATCAAAGAGCCTATCCTCACAAGAACATTTTCCACAACACCCTTAGGGGGTACACAAGAACCATCAACAAGTTGTATAACAATGTTAGAATCATGCAAGGGTCCTATTCCTAAATTCTCAATCAAAGAATAGGGTAACACATTAATTGAGACACCCAAATCTAACAAGGCTTTCTCAAATCGATGCTCATCTATAGTGATAGGAATAGTAAATGTACCTGGATCCTTGCACTTCTCAGGCATGCGTCTCTGAACCACTGCTGACACATGTTCACTCACTGGAATCTTCTTTTGAGCCTTCTGCTTCTGAGTCATCTTCACGGTGCACAGCTCCTTCAAGAACTTGGCATATCGAGGGATAGCCTTGATAAGCTTGATCAGGGGAATGTTCACCTCACAGTCCCAAAATGTCTCGAACAGATCGTTGTCTTCAGCTACTCTCTTGGCCTTCAGCGCCTCAGGGAAAGATGATGGTGGCTTCTCAGAACCTAGAGGGGGAAACACGGGGCGAACGTAGTCATCGATACGGGTTTCTTCAGCGGAGTCAGGTTCTCGAAGGCCAGGTCGCGGTAAGTCCACCGCGGGGCGTCGATCATCACCGCAGGGCGGTGAGGTCGCAGTATGTTTACTGAGTTCAGCCGCCGGGTCGCGGCCAGAGTCGCCGCGGGGCGGTGGCTTTAGCGTTTCTTTCCTGGCTCCTTCTTTAATTTCTGGCCAGGCCGCGGTGGCATCCACCGCGGGGCGTCCGGTGATTTTCTCCTTCTCGATCTCGTTTTCCTTCTCAGCTATAGGAGCAACGTCCAACTTTTTACCACTTATGAGGGTAATAGAGCTCACAATCTCCCTTGGGTTCACAGTAGTCTGAGATGGCAATGAATTAGATGTCCTCTGGTCAAGTTTGGTCACAACATCAGCAAGCTGGTCAATCTGTCTCTCCATGTTCTTAATACTTGACTCAGTAGCCTGCACATGTGTGGCGAAATGCTGAGTCAGAGTCTTTAGCATCTCTTCGGTAGAAGCACTAGAGCTTTGGCCTTGAGGCCTCTGTTGGTATGGGACTCTCTACGGGTACTGCTGTTGTGTAGGCTGTTGACCACCTTGAGGGTCACTCCATCTAAAACCTGGGTGGTCTCGCCCTCTCGGATTATAATCGGACTGTCCACCAAACTGTGGTCTAGGGGGTCCATAACCTCCTATAGCATTAACTTCAGCAACACCCTCCTCCTGCAGCTGAGGACAAGTGTCGGTGGGGTGGTATTGATCAGAGCAAAGCCCACATGCTTTAACTTGTTGAGGGGCGTTCTGATTCGCCATCCTCTTCACCATCTCTTTCAGCTCAGCTAGCTCAGTCAACACTGGGCTTGGTCCTGCAGGGGTCACAACATTGACCGCCTTCCTTTGGTATGTCTTCCCAAAACTCCTGGTGCTCTCACTCATCTCCTGGAATCTCTCCATGACTGCATCCGGTGTCAGATTCAGAATGCTTCCACCGCAAGCAGCGTCAACCATCCTTCTATCTTGGTCCAGCAGACCATTGTGTAAATAGAGGACAAGGTCCTGCTTGGCGTATCCGTGGAATGGGCAGCTAGAGCAAAGCCTCTTGTACCTCTCAAGATAATCATACAGCGTCTCATCACCAGCCTGCTCAATATTGGCAATTACCTTTTTCAAGGCATTCGCCTTCTTCGTTGGAAAGTACTTGTCTAGGAATGCCTTGTGCAGTTTATTCCAGGTATCTATGGTTCCTGGTGGCAAGTGATAGTACCAGTCGCTTGCAGAGTCTAGCAGGGAGAAACCAAAAGCTCTCATCTTGATTTGGTCTTCCGTCACGTTCCTGGGCTTCATAGTCATGCAGACATTGTGGAACTTGCCCAGGTGAGAGATCGAGTCTTCTCCACTCAAACCGTGGAACTTTGGGAGATAAGCAACAACTCCAGATTTCAGCTCAAAATTCACCCCTTCGTCAAGTGCAGGGATGACGACAACCAGGGGTTGTGCTCCAATATTCGGCTCAGTCAATTCTCTCAGAGTCTCAGCCATTGCGACAGTAGGGATGTTAATTGGCTCAGTCGGCTCAACGACCTCAACCTCGACTTCTTCTTCTCCTTGATCGCGTAGGTTCGCACAGAACGATCTGTCGACTTCTGGATCAAAAGCTATGAGGGGAGAGTCAGTAGAACGAGTGTCGACCATAAGATAGGTCTCCACCAAAAATCAATCACAAAAACACACAACAAAACAGAAAACTTCCCCGACAACGGCGCCAAATTTGACGGGGCTAAAACATGCGCAATGCAAATATCGTTGATTAGCCTTATCAAAGTAAAAAGTCCTAACAGACCTACTAAACAGATGTATAGTAAGCAAGCAAGGGTCGAACCCACAGGGAAGATCTGATACAGTATGCAATTGTGAATGACAAGTAACAAGCAAGGGGGGTTTAGTTATCACGAGAAAGCAAAGCAAACAAGTTTGGTTGAGTTGAGAGAATATAATGGGAAAGTAGTCCTACTAGAGCGAGATCCACAATACAGAGATATAATTTGATCACAGAAATCTATGTAATCCAAGTTCTTTTACTATCCTTATAGTTGTTCCCACCCTGATCTTAAGTACTATCGATTCTCACAGTTGTCGGTATACCTTACCACTGACGCAGCAATAGCAATGCACATAAGGATATATGATACATGCAAATAGAAAGACGTATTAATACTCGCATGCAACTGAGTCTCACTCACAATTGTACGCTCGGAACCCCTATACACACAATTGTGTATGCCACTAGATATGCACTCGGAACCCCTATATGCAATCCTAGCAATTGATAAAAAGTATTCAACCTAGTTGATCAGGCTAAGAAGAACAACAAGAAATCAATATTCAATATAACCAAGAGAATCAAACCAACATTTATAAGGATAAGAACAAGGAATAGAAATCTCACAAACACATCAACTGTATTGCTTCAATCGTCTAGTAGAACAGAGGGAAGTTAGTTCTCCATTCAAACGAGAATGAAAACTAAGGGAAATAACGTCTGAAATAAAGCAGTAACGAGTTGTGTTCTAAGTGTCTCCCTCTTAACCTAGAAAGAGGGCTTAAATAGTCTTCAAAAAAACTAGGTTAAACTAATGAAAATAATAAAGGAAACAAAATAATAAAATAACAAAATCTGAAAACAATAAAAGGACATAAAAGTCTTCAGACGCGCAGCACTTAACACGGCCACCGCGGGGCGTCAGGCTTTCCACCGCGGGGCGTCATTCTTCTCTGAGAGTCACCGCCGGGCCGCGGTGACTCTGGCGCGGGGCGGTGAGCTAGCTCACTCTCTTCTTCTGATGTTCTTCATTACTACCCAGTGTTGGTAGTCGTCTCCATGCATGCTCCAGCAGCTCCATCTCCATCATGTCTCCATCTAAGCTGTAAATCCAGGAATATCTTCACTTCTCTCCATAACTTCTGGATCACAGACTTAGCCTAAAAACCACTCATAAATTCCTCCAAATCATGCTAATAATTGCTAGTAAATGTGTATGAAATAACACCTATCATGTGCTAATTATCAGATCAACAAATGTATTAGAGTTGATTCTGCCATTAATAATAGGGCACCCTAGATATTTGTCTAGGGAAGTCATTTTTGTAATTATAAGTGTTCCTTGTATTGCTATTTTTTGGGTGTTTGTAACCTTCTTTGTCACTTGAAAAACAGATTTATGAAAGTTTACTTTCTGGCCTGAGATTTTGCAATATTCATCCAGGATAACCTTGATTTCCTTACAATTTTCTTGTTTTGCTTTGGAAAATATCATAATATCATCCGCAAAAGCCAAGAAAGGATTTCGGGCTCCAATTCTTGATATTTGGAAGCCAATGGGATTTCTTGGTCTATCCGCTTCTTTTTGTAATTTTCTTGCTAAAATTTCAGATCCTAAAATAAAGAGGAAATGGGATAGTGGATCTCTCTGGCGGAGACCTCAAATTGGTCTAAAAATTTTCGTGGGTCCATTATTGACCAGTACCGAAAAGGACACCGTCGTGATACATTCTCTGATCCAGTTTATGAATTTCGAATGGAATCCAAATTTCACCATAATTTTAAGAATGAGATTCCATTCAATTCTGTCAGATGCTTTTTCCATATCTAATTTGAGTGTTATAAATCCTTCAGCTCCTTGTTTCGATTTGAAAGAGTGGAAAATTTCATGAGTTATAAAGATATTATCTTGGATGACTCTGTTGGCTACAAATGCACCCTGAAGTGGGTGGATTAATTTTTCCATAGTGTTTTTCAGTCTACTAGTTATAATTTTTGAGATTATTTTATAAATTGTAGAGCATAGACTAATCAGTCTATAATGGTTTGTTGAATTTGGATTGTCACATTTTGGTATTAGAGAAATAAATATATGATTGATTTGTGTAAGTAATCTTCCTGAAAGAAAAAAGCTTTTCACAGCTTGGATTACAGAAGGTCCCACAATATCCCAGTATTTTTGATATAATTCAGCAGTCATGCCATCCGGTCCTGGCGATTTGTCTGTACCAATATCAAACACTGCCTTTTTAATTTCATCATTAGTGATATTTCTAGTTAATTCTTCGTTATCTTCCATAGATATTTCAGTGTGTATTAATGATATCAGGTTTTCGTCGTGTAAAAACTGCTATGCAAAATATCCAAACAAACCCTAAACCGTAGTCCTAGGTAAGTAAAGGTCGAACCCACAGGGAGGCGGATTCTATCTTAGTATGCAATTTATATGTCAATCCAAAGTAACCAAAGGGGGGTTTTGTGAGTTTAAGTAATCTAAGCATGCAAAAGTAAACAAGCGAAAGAGTTGTGAAATCAGTGATGGGAAAAGCACTTAGTCAAACAACATCCACTATTCGTATGACAAGTTGATCATAGATACTCATTCAAAATCTCATGCAATGGAAATTCCAATTCCTTTTCAGATATAACTAATAACACAACCAGATACTATTAGCACTAACTAATTAAACAACCCTGAAACTATCAAGATTCAGTTTAACAGCAGCTTTATGGATAGGAATATAGTTGGATACAATTCTAGCATAAAATAACCAGCTTTTATCCTAGAATGTAAATCAATTCTCTTCTGCATAAGACTAGCACAACCAGATACTAGTACGATGCAGTTGCTACTCTGAAATAGATATGCTCAACCAGTAACAATCTAAATCTAGCAATAGATCAATAACGACAAATCCTAGTTGATCAGACTAGAAATTATCAATATCAATCATAAGCAACTTAAGCAAGAGAAAGATAAAAACCATGCAATAGATTAAGAACGAGAATCTCACAACTGAATCAAAACGAAAGCTTCAGCGTCTGACTAAGCCAAGGGGGCTTAGTTCTTCATAGCAAATACGTAAAAACTAATTAGGGTTCGAGAGAGAATCCAAGATTCGCAAACAAGCCTTTTCTCAACCCTAATATACTAAAGGAAATAAAGTCTAAATTAACCTAAAACGAATTAATAAAACACTAATAATTAAACAAACTAAAACAGGGAAATTAATCCCGTTCTCGGCCTTGAATTCTCGTTCAGCACTGCTCCGCATCACGTGATGGCCCACTCCATCTCGACAGACATCTCGGCCCAATCATGCAGTGGCAACATGGCCCAACTCCAATTCAGCCCACGCACGGCCGATGTCATGGATGACATCACGCTTCATTCTTCAATTCTCCAGCTTCAATTTGACGCGGAGGCTTCACGTGGGCTCCTTCCTCCAATTGGGCCTTCTCCAGCATGCTTCTTCTCGGCCCACTCCGTCTGCAGCATCAACACGGCCCCTGCAACTTCCACATGCTCGCTGGTGTCATGGTGACGTCGTGCTTCAAATTCTTCATTCCAGCTTCACGTGGTTATCAGCCTTCACGTGGGCCGCTTTTCTCCTTTTTTTTGGGCCGAGCTTCCACAGCCTTTCTTCCAACTTGCCCCCAGCATTTAAAAGCAGAATCACGTGGCTTGTTAATCACCAAACTTCGCCCCCACACGCCATACACATGAATGTGTCTAAATCTACCCGAATGGCACCAATAAAATCTCTAATGACTCTTACTTAAACCCTACAAAGTAGTGCTTATCAAACCACCCCATGCTTAGACCTTTGCTCGTCCTCGAGTAAACTAATAAAGAGTCTACTCCTCCAATTCAGCATCCAAGGTCTCAGGAAGCATATCCTCCAACTAAGAGTCACCTAACCCATGCCAAGCTCCTGGCACCACTCTCATTTACAACACATCAACAACTCAATAGCTTAAGGGGGAAGTAGAGTACTTCCCCCAAGCTAAATCCGGACATCCAAAAGTGTGAGTAACCTCTAATCCTAGCCTCCATCTATTGCTCCTTATGTCTCCCAGAGTGACCTACCCGACAATCCTTCTTTGACTCCTCTTCTTATGACGCCTCGCCAAGAATAGTGAGAAATCCTAAAATCACTATTCTTCTTTTTCGCTCGTTTTGCCAAGGCGCCCTTTCGGGTTTTCACCAAGCCACTCATTTCATTTTTCAATAGATGTACTCACATAAGCTTACGTCACTCTTGACCTCATATTATCCCAGCCTAATGCTGGTCCAAGCCACCTGCTTATTACCTAGGCCGCCCTTTCGGGTTTTCGACCTATTCCAGGATTTCAATTTTAGCCTTTTTTCAAATTTTTGGTTTTTTTCATCTTTTAATTCATTTTTCTCCTCAACAGCGTAGCAAGTATAAAACCCCACCCCATGCTTAAACATTGCATTGTCCTCAATGTAATGAAAGACAAAATAATAAAGCACAGGGAAAAGCAAAAAAATAACTCACAACGTTGCCGAGTTGGCGTGGACACTTCCTTGTTGCTGGCGGTGTAGTCATGAAAGTTCTTGTCCTGGATGTCTGCATCAACGCTATAACCTTCATATACTGTGCAACCATAGGGAACCACTGCGGTGAATAGTGGTAATCAAACAATGCGGGGTTGCACGACCTTCAACTCTATCAACTCCTACCACGCAACCAAGATGAACCACTCTGGTGAAGACGTGGTCAGTCAAGGGAACGGGGTTGCATGGCCTTAAAAAATGGGCCCAGATGTCATCGTGGTCGGGCCCTGGTGTACCTCCTCTCCAACTGTCGACTGCAGGGCCATCATCGTTGCCAAATAAATGTAGGGTGAATGTATTCCTCCGTTTAGCAACATGATGCGCACCTCTCCGTGGGGAACTCTGGATAGCATGGTAAAACTTTTTTTTTTCTCGATTTTTTTTTGGCTCTCCGTTTAAGATTTTTTTCGGGATTTTTTTTTTAATATTAATTTTTTTTTTTACCTGAGAAATTGCGGCGGTCGCCGTAAGGGGTGCGGCGGTCGCCGTAAGGGGTGCGGCGGTCGCCGTTCTCAAGTTGTGGCCAACTTTCTCGGCGAGGCATTTACGGCAGGCGCCGTAAGGTTAGCGGCAGGCGCCGTGAACTCCTTCTTCACTTTTTCGCGCTTCCTGCAGGTTAGTTCGACACAGAACTACAAAACTAAAAAAAAAATTCAAAAGAAAATAAACTAAGGGAAGGGGAAAGAAAGTACCTAACATCGGGTTGCCTCCCGAGAAGCGCCTTGTTTACTATCCTTGGCTCGACATAGTGCTCAACCTCTTCAACTCGGGTTGCTCCTATCACTTGAACTCCTGAGGTCTATATCAGGGGGATGCCGCTTTGTGTGCTCCATGTTGAGCCTTTCCCCCATGCTTGTGCCCTTCATGATGGTTGGACCGCTGTTCATATCTATGAATGCACTTGACATCTTCAGAAATGGCCTACCCAACATCTCAGGGCCTGCATGTTTGTTCTGCCCCGCATCCAACATGTAAAAATTCGCCACCTGAATTAAGGCCTCCTTCTTGTGCTTCCCCTTTGGTTTCTTCTTTATATTGCCCAGCGCCCTTAAAAACTCTGTGTAACGAGGGATGCAATTTGCCAGTTCGATCAAGGGAATGGTTGCCTCGCAGATACTGAAGGTTTCATATAGCTCTTTGTCGTTCTTCAGCCTTTGAGTATCTTGTACTGCCTCAGGGAGGGGCGTGACGGGGTGCAGCGCAATGAGCGGGGAGGAGTTTAGACGCACATACTCATCATAGGCAGCCTCGAGAGGGTCAGGGGCTGTCGGGGCATTTTCGAGAGGAACGAGCGTCGCAGGATCGTTTTCGCGATCGCGACTCTCCTCCTCTTGGTCGCTGAATTCCTCCAGTCCCATAAAATACTCTTCTTCAGAAAGCACAACGCGGTCCAAAATATCGTCTGGAATACCCATCTCCTCAGTGGGTGAACCGAGGTCGAGGTATACCTCCCGCGGTCTTGGGTTCTCTTCTGCTTGAGACGGAAGTTTACCAGAATCCTCCGCTTCAAGTTTACTCACCGCTTGAGACATCTGACCCACTTGCCTTTCCAAGTTCTGAATGCTAGCTTGTGTAGTTTCTTGGAATTGCAATGAGCTTTTAGTCAGCTTGGCAATACTCTCATTGAGATTGACGTTGCTCTACATCAGCATCTTCATCATATCTTCCATGGAAGGTGATGGGTTTGAGCTCTGCCCTTGAGGTCTTAGCACAAACAGCTGCCTAGGTTGTTGAGGATTACCCTGTTGTTGCACTTGACCTTGATTCTGTTCTGGGTCTTTCCACCTGAAGTTGGGATGATCCCTCCAACCTAGATTGTATGTATTGGAGTAGGGATCATATTGCAGCTCCTGATAGGAGTGGGGAAATCTATCCATCTCTGTAACAAAATCAAAAAAGGGAAAACAAAAATCAGTAGCACGGGTGTGGACCGTAAGATAGGTCCACACAAAATTTGACACACAAATCGCACACAAAATAGATTATTGCCTCCCCGGCAACGGCGCCAATTTGATAACAGGTTTTCGTCGTGTAAAAACTGCTATGCAAAATATCCAAATAAACCCTAAACCGTAGTCCTAGGTAAGTAAAGGTCGAACCCACAGGGAGGCGGATTCTATCTTAGTATGCAATTTATATGTCAATCCAAAGTAACCAAAGGGGGGTTTTGTGAGTTTAAGTAATCTAAGCATGCAAAAGTAAACAAGCAAAAGAGTTGTGAAATCAGTGATGGGAAAATCACTTAGTCAAACAACATTCACTATTCGTATGACAAGTTGATCATAGATACTCATTCAAAATCTCATGCAATGGAAATTCCAATTTCTTTTCAGATATAACTAATAGCACAACCAGATACTATTAGCACTAACTAATTAAACAACCCTGAAACTATCAAGATTCAGTTTAACATCAGCTTTATGGATAGGAATATAGTTGGATACAATTCTAGCATAAAACAACCGGCTTTTATCCTAGAATGTAAATCAATTCTCTTCTGCATAAGACTAGCACAACCAGATACTAGTACGATGCAGTTGCTACTCTGAAATAGATATGCTCAACCAATAACAATCTAAATCTAGCAATAGATCAATAACGACAAACCCTAGTTGATCAGACTAGAAATTATCAATATCAATCATAAGCAACTTAAGCAAGAGAAAGATAAAAACCATGCAATAGATTAAGAACGAGAATCTCACAACTGAATCAAAACGAAAGCTTCAGCGTCTGACTAAGCCAAGGGGGCTTAGTTCTTCATAGCAAATACGTAAAAACTAATTAGGGTTCGAGAGAGAATCCAAGATTCGCAAACAAGCCTTTTCTCAACCCTAATATACTAAAGGAAATAAAGCCTAAATTAACCTAAAACGAATTAATAAAACACTAATAATTAAACAAACTAAAACAGGGAAATTAATCCCGTTCTCGGCCTTGAATTCTCGTTCAGCACTGCTCCGCATCACGTGATGGCCCACTCCTTCTCGGCAGACATCTCGGCCCAATCATGCAGTGGCAACAGGGCCCAACTCCAATTCAGCCCACGCACGGCCGATGTCATGGATGACATCACGCTTCATTCTTCAATTCTCCAGCTTCAATTTGACGCGGAGGCTTCACGTGGGCTCCTTCCTCCAATTGGGCCTTCTCCAGCATGCTTCTTCTCGGCCCACTCCGTCTGCAGCATCAACACGGCCCCTGCAACTTCCACATGCTCGCTGGTGTCATGGTGACGTCGTGCTTCAAATTCTTCATTCCAGCTTCACGTGGTTATCAGCCTTCACGTGGGCCGCTTTTCTCCTTTTTTTTGGGCCGAGCTTCCACGGCCTTTCTTCCAACTTGGCCCCAGCATTTAAAAGCAGAATCACGTGGCTTGTTAATCACCAAACTTCGCCCCCACACGCCATATACATGAATGTGTCTAAATCTATCCGAATGACACCAATAAAACCTCTAATGACTCTTACTTAAACCCTACAAAGTAGTGCTTATCAATTAATTCCAGATTTTCTCGGAGTAAAGCATCATTCATTTCTTCACTTTTAAATCTTTTGATGAAATCATTTATAATTTCATTTCTGATATTCTCTTCACCAATAATGCTTGTTCCTTCTTGGGTTTTTATTTCTTTAATGATTTTTCTATTCCTTCTGCCACTTGCAATTTTATGAAAGTAGCTTGAGTTAGTATCAGTGAGCTTCATATGTTTCACTTTTGCTCTTTGGTTCCAGAATATTTTTTGGAAGGTTAGTAATTTATCTTTCTTATCAACTAGTTTTTTTTGTTTATGGATTTCATTATTTGCATTAGTACAGATATTAATTTGAATCTCAGATAGTTGTTTCTCTATGTCGTAATTGGCATCAGGGGAAAAGTTGTGGTGTATATGGTTCTTGGGTTCGTAATTTAGTTGTAATTTGCTGCCATTGTTCCTTGATTCACACAGTAAAATACTGTGCAGAGTTAAATTAGTTTTTATAGTTGTTAATTTATAGAGTATTTCAGATGCCTGTTTAAAAGTCCAATGAGAGTAAGCACAAATAATATATTTTAGTTGTTTTTGGTTTGTTTCAGGATTAGAATAAATTTCAAATTGTTCTTGTATCAATTGTAATAGATTGTTATTACATCCATCATCAGAACACACATGGGTTGATCAACTTCATTGGTGTAGAAATGTTTACATGATTCCTTGTTCGAGACAATGATGAGATCATCAGTACAGTTATTAGAGCACCATAACTCATCCTTAGAGAGGCTGTGGTAGAAACCAATCATGTAGTTTAATAATTCACCATTGTAGGATACACTTTTAAATCAAAGTAAACATTGCCTAATAATTTTTTTACCAGTTACAAAATCACATGTTTCAATCGTGCAACTTTGATCATCATAAGCTTTCTTCTTTAACCAGCCTTGTTTATGTAGACTCACAGCCCACCCCTGTAAAGCCATAGATACATTACAAATTTTTTCATGCTTCTCAGCAAAAATTATGAACTTAGTCAACATTAAGAATTTTGTATACATGTTTAGATGCATACATCTCTAAATATGATTGTTCCTGGGATGATTTCCTTGTGCTATGGCTTTTCCCCTGGGTTCAGTTTTTGCTGATTTTTTGGTGTAGAAATCAACTCCAAATATCCACTTTTGATTTTCCATCTTTTCCTTTAGAATAAATAACCCTGTAGTAGTTCGAAGCATCTTTTTAGGATTATAAAAAACAAAATGATAAACAAAGGGAAAGGAAATTACCCAAGGCCTATGAATGGCTTTCAAGAACTTGTTGTTCACATGCTTTCTAAACATCCTTTCTTTAAGAGTTAGCATCTTTTCATCAAGAATAAGCATCCAATCCAAGCATAGCCCATGAAAGTCGTCCTTATCAGTGTGTAAAGTCATGTAAGACAATTCCAAAGAAAGAGTTAATTCAGAATCATGGTAAAAAAACCAGAAGATAAACATGATTTTAATCATGGCAAGATTAAGACACTAAAAGATAATGGATATCGGTTTTTGGATTTAAATTTTCAGAGATGAGAATATCTGCATCAAAGAGCTTTGTATGATTGTATTTTGGGGAGTTCATAGAAAAAATGCATTGACAGTAATAAAGACACCGTAAATATATATACTTAACCATATTACCATAAGATAAAAGGTACCAACCAATACCAAAAGTGTCAAAGATCACAATCAAGGACCAAAGACACTCAACAACAAGATCAAGGGAGTAACTACACCTAGTAATCCAGTAGGTTCTGATGCAACAAACATCACAAGTCAAAAGAAGGATCAAGGGGGTTGCCCTTTTTGCAAGATTGTTATCTAAGGATAAATCAGAATCTAAAGCAAGATTATTGAGCCTACACATAAAAAACTATTTCTTCAATTTTTTAGGGCCCTTCAGCCCCGAGGTGGCGGTGTCTTTCTCTTGGGTCAACTCCTTGTGTTTGCCTGACTCAGAGTTGGAGGGAGGATGACTTTCTACAGTGGATCCATCACCAGTAGGCTTGGTTGAGCCCTTAGAGATAGTTTTCTGGCTCACTGGGATCAAAGAGCCTCCAGCCGCAACCAGTTCATTGACCATCTCTTCAACTTCTTTGTGGGGAATCTCAGGACATTCCAAAAATTCATCCAACAGGTCGTCTTGCTCCAGAATATTTTGAAATTCTTTCCCCTTGGTTTTGGAGAGAGCCTCCTTGTCCAGCAAAGGAGTTGGCCCAACAGGTGCCCCCAGGCACACCCCAGGGATGTCATCATTGGGGTATGGAATAGAGAAAGGAGGAGTGAGACTCTGATGGAGTTCATTATTCCCAATGATTTTTTCAGTGCTCAGACCATCACCACCAATAGGATCAGTGGGTGACACTGTAATGTTTCCAACCATAGGAGTGATATGAGAACCCAAATGCTCAGTGGGAGTAACATTCTTAGTAGCAATAAAGCCAGTATCATTGATAGGCAAGCTATCCATTACAGCAGGCTCATCAACATCATGAAAGACAATACTAAACCCACTGTTTTTTATGATAGGCTTGGATAGCCCAGCAGAAGGGCTCTTTTTCTTATGAGTAACTTTACTCCACTTTTTTTCCTTCTCACCAGCTTCCCCAGTGGCTTCTTCAGAAGGAGAATTAACACTCAATCTTTGAAAATTCAGTTGGAGGGATTGGCATTTCTCAGTGGGCACTTGTCAAAAATATGATCAAGTGCCCCACAATTGCCACACCCTTCCAGACTCTCTTCAAACCAAATGTTATAGATCTTAGCTTTGCCATCTTCATTAGGGATCACAAGGGTTTTGTATTTTACTCTGTCTACATCCACATTGATGCACACTCTAGCATAATTCACTCTCTGTTTTTTCTCTGTGAAAGGGTCAAGTTTAATGAGTTTCCCTAGATTGTTCATCTCAAGAATAGTGTTGATTACATCAAAACTGATGTATTCCATAAGAAGATTAGGGATTTTGATCCACATATAACAGTTAAAATTGGCTCAGTAAAAGGATTGAAATTTGAACACCAAGGTTTTAGAAGCATCAATTTACCAAACACATGGTAAGGTCGCCCATCCCAGGCTTTTTTCAGATCAATAGGGTTTGCAAACCTCAATTCAAACCAAAGATTAGGTTTCTCAAGAATTTCAAAGGAGCCTTAAAAAGTGTCCCTACTTGTTGCAGCCCCCTCACTTGCTGCGAACGGTATCCGTCTCAATAAGTGTCAAAACGCCCGCCTCAAAAAGGGTTTTTTCTACTAGTGCTTTTATAAAACGCCAGTCATTTTTCACTTTGGATATAAGTTTAGAGAAATCCACATGATCTCCAATAATGTAACCTAGAAGAGAGGTTTCTTTGAGTTTCTGAATATTTTTCCTGACACCAACCAGTTTAGAAAGATAAAGCTCCATATCAATATCATGCTTGTTTAAGGAATGGAGACTGTGAGTCTCAGAGTTTTTTCCAGTGGTTGGATCAACCACTGAATGAGGGGTTACCTCAGAAGTTTCAATAACATTTGGTTCAGAAGTAGGAGTTGCAACCTCAATAGAGGGGCTGAGGTTACAAGGCAAGGAGCAAAGAGCCTCTTTCATTGTCATTTTCCCCTTATTCATTAAATTGGAAAGGAAAAAACCAACACAGAAGCAGAGAGGAAATAGCAGAGTAAATCAAAACACCAAAATAAGAGAGAACATAGAAAACTCAAGGAGTTCGGAGGGTAGAATATCAAGTTCAGCCAGTCACAGATAAAATTTATAGAGCAAACATCACAACGTATAGGAAAAGCAAAATACAAAGGAGATAAGGAGAGAGTACACCTGATTTTCGGGGAGGGATGGACACCACGACCATGCTGGGGGCTCAAACATCTGTCTTGGCTCATCCACTCCTCTGCAGAAGTGAAGACCATCACTCCAACAGAAGACCAAAGCCGGATCTGCAAGCGGCGGGGCAGGAACCATCTCCTGGAAAGGACATCACAGGTAAAGTGCTCCCCAGAGTGAGCACTCCACCAACCCAGGTCCAAGACCGGATCTTGCTTTTGAAAGGGTCAAAGCACCATCCACATAAAAGGAAGCTTCAAGCATCTTCAAGTCTGAGTAGAGGGAATGTGTGAGATTTGCTGGTAATCAGGAGTAGGAGAGCGAAAAGATTAACCAACAGTAGGCGAAGGACGATCTCCTCCTTAATCATCTCCCTAAAATCCGTTTTTTCAACAGATAACACGGAACACGCAAGATTAAGGAGGGAGATGGAGGTATCATCATGGCAGTCATGGTTGATATGGGCAAGAGGATCGCAGTAAGGGTTCAAGGAGTAAGATGTTGAGGCGGCGGCCGCGTCGTTGCTAGGGTTTCGTTGGTTTGTGGGTTCCGAGTTCTTTCTAGAGAGTGTTTTCTCTTTCATTGTTTCCAATCTCTTGAACCACACTTATTTGTCCGCATCCTATGATTTTTTTATATTTCAAATTTCAATTGTTTTAAAAGGGCCCGATCCTTCTTATTTATTTCATGGAGCTCTCTATCTTGGTATGTGTTTTATTTTAATCTCTTACTTCTTTCACAATTTTATTTTGATCTCTAATCTTTTTGTCTATTATTATTTTGGCCCTATTTTCTTCTTCTCGTGTTTAATTTTTACAATGTCTTTTTAACAAGACTAAAAATCTCCCTAACCTTCGCCTTTCATTTTGATAAACATCTTTATAGCGAAATGACTAGAAATAAAACAAATAAGAAAACAATTCGGACTTTCATAACATTATAAAGATGAAAGACTAAAATGTTAAAGAGTCTTAAAAGTGAAATCTATGTACCCTTGTTGTATATTGTACAAGTTGTTTCCTTGTGTTTGGTACAGATTGATTCTCTTGTGTTTAAGTACAACCTGATATTGCTTTGATACATACAATACAAGTAGGGAAGAGAGGTGTTGTCTCTCTCCACCCAACGTCTATCCCATATTCCTTCCTAGTTCCTCGTCAGTATATCACATGACCTCTTACTTGTTGTCATGCCACCTGAATTTCAGAGTGTTTTCTGAAGCAAACATTACAACAAATTGAAACAAGTGTAGAAGTGTCATCTTGTCTATTTATAGAGGAGAGTTTTGTACATATATAAGATTGTGAAACATGTATTGTATTGTATTGTATCCCCGTGAATGCTTTTACTGATGGAGAGAGCTTTGTCATGTTCTGTTGATTTTTGTGCTCATATCAAATCATGCTTTGGACTCATAAATTGACTGCTTATTTCATATCATATGCTTCCAAAACGAAAAGAAATCATTTTTCTTTTAGGTAGGAGTAGGACCAATGCACTAGTTAAATTCATATATCTTCCTTTAGGGCTCTGTGCTAGTTGTAATATAGTAACCCATCTTTTCTTATCCTACATTGCAGATAATTATAGTGTGGTGCTCACCACTATTGTTTTTATTTCAACGCAAATCTAGTGGTTGTAATCAGATTACTATTCTTTTTTTGTGCAAGTAACTTCTCTTTTCTTGAGTGGCCAACTCTTTTGCAACTCCTTAGGCCATGTTTATTCATGGTTCCTTTAAGGGATCTTTCAACCTAGGGATGGCAACGGGGCGGGTTCGGGGCGGGGAGTACTCTCCCCGTCCCCGTTTTTTGCCCCAGTCCCCGTCCCGAACGGGGATCAAAATCTTTCCCCGTCCCCGTTCCCGCCGGGGCCCCGCTCCCCGTCGGGGATCCCCGTCCCCGTTTCACTAAACATAATTTTTTAAAATTTTGTCTAAATTTATATATTATTACGATTTAGGATATAAATGATTTGAGATTTATGGTTTAACGTCTAAAGGGTACAAGGTTTAGGGACTAAACAATATAAAATTTAGGATTTAAGATTAAGAAAATCACAAAAATATTATATACGCCGGGGATCCCCGTAGGTTTCCCCGCCGGGGACGGGGCGGAGAACGGGGTGGGGACCTCTATCCCCGCCCCCGCTCGGGATTTAAATTTTCCCCCGCCCCCATCCCCGTTTATCCCCGTTTAAATTCCCCGTCCCTGTAGCGGGGATTCCCCACGGGGAATGGGGAATCCCCGCCCCGTTACCATTCCTATTTCAACCCATTAATTCATTATTTTTTTTATTTTCTCTCTCCCCAAGAAATTCATATTTATTTCTACCATTTTATCAAGAGGCTCTCCGAAAATTCCTCCAACTCATTATATCCTTTATATTAAATTACCAATATACCATTCCTATTAAATTATCAATATACTTTAATATTAAATTATAAAATATACTCATTTTATTAAATTATCAACATTTCTTAAATTAAATATATTTTAATCCAAGTGTTTTATTATATGGATGCGGATCCGGGGAGAAAGGGAGCTTAGGTGAGAAATAAAAAGGAATATGGACCATTTAATCCAATAAAACTAAATGTCCAGATTAAAAAAGCCAAAAAAACGCAATAATTCGGCACGATCGAATTTTATTTGAAAAAAAACGCGTATTTTTTTTGGGGGGGGGGGGGGGGGGATACAGGCGGGTGCATGCACATGCGTTTTTTTATTCTCTAGCACATACAACACAAAAATCATACACATAGAGACTTATTTTCATGCACATACATGCAAAAATCTGTACATTTTTTAACTAGTCCACTTAAAGTAAAATGATATACAAACTTATGCACATTTCAAGGCTAGGGTAAGTGTTTTGCATGTATGTGCATGAGTTTCCACTGAACAAAAACAAACAAATATTCATGCACATATAAGCACAAACTCGTGTACATTCTAAAAAAGTACATTAGTTTTTGCATGTATGTGCGTGTGTTTCCTCTTATACAAAGCCACACATACAGTCATAATATGTGCACATACATGCACAACCTTGTGCACATTCTAAGAAGTGCATAAGTTTTTGCATGTATGTGCATGAGTTTTTACTTAAACAAAATCACACATACAGTCAAAACCTATGCATATACAAGCACAAACTTATGCACATTTTGGGAAGCGCATAAGTTTTTGTCTGTATGTGCATGAATTTTTACTTACACAAAGTCATGTACATTTTATTTCTAGAAAATATGTAAGTGGAAAGTCATGCACACCTAGTACAAATTATATGCACATACAAGTATAAAAGCATGCACTTTAAAAGGAATGCACATATAGTTCAAAACTCATGTGCATTTTAACCCAGAATAACAATGTACACAAGTAGAATTTAGATGCACACACAACCCAAAATTTATGCACATCCCATATCCTATGCGCACGTGTCCTTTTAAAATTATTTCAAATATACGCGTTTTTTTTAAAAAAAAATGGCACAATCGTTTTTTATTATCATTCTCACTCTAATAACCTTTCTCACTTGAACCTTTATCTTATTATATTATTAATTGAAAATTAAGAACAAATATTAAAAACAACAAATTGCACTGCAGATTTCCTAGCTTCTAAAGAGTGTGATCTACAGAGTCTACATAGTTTAATTATGAATGACAATACTAGTCAAAATGAGACCCTTCACCCTATGTTAAAGTCTTTTCTTAAAATTGTTTACAATGATGATTTAGGTTGGACTTTTCTTAGGAAGACAACCTAGTTCCAATCATATAAAATTAATAAAATTGCATTGCATAAATTGAAGAGAAAAACATGAAATTCATAAAAAAATCTTCCCATTGTCATTTTGATATAAAGAGATTAAATTAGTAAAAGCAACCCCAAATGGAAAACCCTAATCGAAAACCCTCTCTTTCCCTCTTCCCCCTTTATCGGCGCCACACCTCACCCAAACCAAAAATCAATCCTCTTCAACCTCAATCTTCTTCCAGATTCTCTATCCATGTCACATGGAATGCTCCAACAACTTTGTTTGGCCTCCTCTTCGACTTCTACCCAGGCTATGGCCACAAAACGGGTTCTCCCTCAAAAAAATCATCTTCTCTGTCAACCGAAACTCAAAACCTAGGTTCTCTTGAATCGATCTGGTTGAAGCCTCCCCTGCTTCCCCGAAGGAAGAAATCTGATTTTTCCTCCTGGTATGGACAACGCCCCCCCTCCAAGTTTCCTGAGTTATCTAATGTGACTCCACCCTTTACAATGGCCGCTCGCATTTGCTTACCGGTGAAGCCGACGGCAACGACAAGGCTCCATCACCTCCTAGGTCAGTTGTACCTGTTCTGGATTTTTCTAATGATGGCCCTGGGTGTGCTACCCTCCACGATCCAGCGAGATCTACAAGACATTAAGAAGTTTCTACGCCCTTTCCTCAGGTGTGAAATTCCAGTTTTAAATATAAACATTACTACTATCAAATGGTTAACTGATGTCTTGTTAAATTGTTATGGTTATCCTGCTTATTGCATATACCCTGCTAATCACATTTTACTGTATTATGAGTATGGGAATATCATAGCTGACTCAATTACCAACTATGGTGTTAACTCTGTTTGCTCTTCAAATTCTCTGTTATCACCTTCGTATCTGGAATATAAAGATAAAAAACTTTTCTCTGGGATTTTGTACTCTGGATCCCTTATTGTGAGTGCTTCACAAGCATCAATCATCACCAAAATCCTTGTTGTTATCAACAATGTTAAAGCAAAACCTACTAAAGGTACTAAAACTGGTAGTAATGGTACCAGATGGTTTTTAAATTATAGTGATCTACACCGGCCTAACATATTTGTTGTTGTACTTTCTATGGGGCATAACCCCCCTAAAACTAAACCAAAACCTACCATAACTATATCTATTAGTGACCACTGTTTAGAAGTAATTGAAATTACCTCTTACAAATCAAGGTTTGAGACTTTACAATCTAAGAACTTAATCTACAAGCTTTGCTTTCGCTTATCTGTGATTTTGCATCCTTCCTTTGATATCTATAAGGGTCTGATCAAGTCCTACTGGCAGCTTTACACTTACACCAATATCAACCAAGATGTCACTTTGAATAAAACCAATACAAACTTACTTTGTTACTATCCTACCAAGTATGTTAGATTACATGATTTAAGAATCGATGATACCTATTTACAACTCTACAACTCATTCTTGCATTGGCTTATGCATTACCAGCTCAGTAACTGTCGATCTAAATACTACTTAACTTTCACTAATTTCACACCGAAACTTTCTTACTCTTTGCAGACCTTTTCTCTCCTTGTCTTCTGGAGGAATGCTCTGCTATCTCATCACTATCAACAATGGATGCTCTCAAAGTATTCCGTAGTGCAGGTTTTGGGTGAACCCAGACATTGCTGCAATACTAGTTATCTTGCTACTCCTACTATGAAGATCATGTATTTGTACTATATCTTCCACTACCTTATCATACAAATAATGAGTCACTCTTCCCCTAACAGGGCATTACTAAAGGCTTCTTGTTCTATAATAAGAACTATTAGCTGTCCTACCAACTGTTCTATAATAAGAACTATTGGCTGGGAGAAGTGTCTCCACCAACACACAACACATTTGGAACTAAACTACTGGACTTGTAGAAACTACCCCCATGAACAGTGCAAGAGGAACTACTATAAGAATAACTTCTTCCTTAGACTTGTTTTGAGTAGTTCAAACATGTGTAAACCAGTAAATCTTACCAATGAACTTTCTATGTACTATGGAAACTCCTTAACAGGGAAGCATCAATCGAAGTGGAGCTACTATGCACCCCCTGTATGGTACCCATATCATGCATATACTATATGGGTTTCTTATTCCCTCTTCGATTTGCATAGCAATTGGCATTTAAAGGCCATTTTTCTTCATGATTACCAATCCAACTCTGGTTCCAAACCATCTTACAAACAGGAAAAATGGAACATTAGCATGCACGTGAGTACACATGGCAGCTATTGCACCATTCTATCCATGGCCACAAAATTACAATCTAATTTAACCGGTGACGTCTTAAATATAGTAAACAACAGTAGGAGATTGAATCAGAAATCCTTTACAAAAATCAACCCCAAAATGTACAATGCCTTGTATCAAAATACACAACTAAATTCGCACAAAAAAAACCAACCTTTGGCAAGACCAAATTTACTTGCAAAACGACTCCTCAAGTTTTTATGAAGATAAGCCTCTGGAATTGTCGTGATATCGGTCGGAAAAACCTTTGGACTGATATTGACACTCTTTGCAAAATTGAAAAAATACAAATTATGGCCCTTGTTGAAACAAAAACTAACCAAGAACCTGAGAAAGGACTTTGGCTTAAAGCCGGCTTTGATACTCTCTATTTCTCACCCGCAACTGGGTTCTCGGGTGGTATCTGCGTCATGTGGAAATCCTACCAATTCCAAAACAAAATTTGCGAACTTGCACACATTGACAAGAGATTCATAGCTGTCAAATATAAAATCATTGACAAAAATTACTATATGATGCTCATCTTTACATATGCACCACCAAAGGAAAATGAAAAAAATGATTTCTGGAACCTCCTCACAAACTTTATTCACCAAACACATATGCCTTGTATCATCATAGGTGATCTTAATGAAATTGAATCACCCTCGGAAAAGAAGGGTGGTTGTGATAACTCTCCATCCAGATTTCAGAGACTTTACAACTTTAGAAATAACTGCGACCTGCTGAACATCCCAACACAAGGCGGAGAGTTCACCTAGCGAAAGAATAAAACAGAAATAAACAACATATATGAAAAACTAGATCGAGTTCTCATCCAAGATCAAATCCTTCAATGGTTCCCAGATATCTACACTAAAAATCATGCTTTTACCTCCTCGGATCACTGCACCATCTCAATGGAGCTTGAAAATCCCAACTCACTAAAGGCATAACCCTTCAAATTTGAAAAAATATGGACAACAAGAAAAGATTTTGAAAATCTAGTTGAACAAGCTTGGAGAATTGAATCCCAAGGATCCCATATGTACAATCTTGTTAAAAAAACCCTTGCTCTAAAAATAAGCGCCAAGAATTGGAACAAGACCACATTTGGCAACATTTTTAACCAAATATAAGAAACAAAGGCATAACTTACAAAGATTCAAAAAGATATCATACTCAACCCAAATCAAACTCTAATTAACAAACAAAACAAACTCATTAACAAAAAAGACTGCATGCTATCCTTTCACAAAAAATACTGGAGCCAAAGAGCCAAGACCAAACATATCAAATCAATCGACTCAAATACAAACTACTTCCATAGAATTGCGAATGGAAGAAGAAGCCGCAAAATTATTCGTGAAATTAGAACACAAGAAGGAACAATCATTATTGGCCTAGAAAACATCCGAAATGAAATTAGAGCAGACTTTGAAAAAAGGTTCAAAAAAGGTACAATAAATAACAACAATCTCCAAAACATGTTGTGTAACATAACAAATGAGGTTACAGACCAAGAAAATACCAGCTTAACCAGGAATGTTACCAATGAAGAAGTTAAAAGAGCTGTCTTCAACATTGGCAGTGATAAATCACCAGAACCTGATGGAATGTCCGCACTTTTTTTACCAAAAGTATTGGCACATTGTGGGGCCACTTGTCACGAAAGCAGTCAAAAGCTTCTTCCACTCTGGTAAACTCCTTAAACAGATCAATCATACCTTCATTACCCTAATACCCAAATGTGATAATCCTAACTCGACAAACCATTATCGACCAATTAGCCTATGCTCAACAATTTATAAGGTCATCTCTAAAATCTTGACGGAAAGATTAAAACCAATCCTAAACAAACTCATCTATCCTCTACAGGGCACTTTCGTTGCTGACCGCGCTATCCAAGACAATATCCTGATAGCTCGTGAAATCTTCCACTCCTTTCGCTCTAAAAAAGGAAAAGAAGGATGGATCGCGATCAAACTAGATATGGAAAAAAACATACGACAAGATAGAATGGGTATTCGTCCTAGAAGTCCTTAACAAATTCGGGTTCTCCCCAAAATTCATTGACTGGATCAAAGAATGTATTAAAACTGTATCATTCTCAGTACTTGTTAATAATGGGCCAACCGATGTCTTTTACCCTAAGCGAGGGCTTCGCCAAGGAGATCCCCTATCGCCCTTCCTGTTTATCCTAGGCGCCGAAGTACTTGCGAGAAAACTACAGCATGAAGCAAACATCAATAACAAACAATTAGGTTTTAAAATGAACCGAATGGGATCAAACATCCCCTTTTTAGCCTTTGCAGATGACATCCTCATCTTCGCCAGAGCTAATCAAACATCCTGCCAGAAAGTCAAATCTATTATTGAATATTACTGCTCCATATCAGGGCAATGTATCAACTATCATAAATCAGCATTCCAAACGACTCCCAACACATCAAATAACATAAAAATTTCAATCCAGTCCATCCTCAACATCCCTAGCTCTGTATCTTTAGAAAAATACCTAGGTTGCCCAATTATCAATGGAAAGGTTAACAAAAACACCTTTCAAGATACTGTTCAGGCTACCACTACACAGTTATCAAAATGGAAAGCTAGCTCTCTCTCCCTTGAAGGGAGAGCAACCCTCATTAAAGCAAACTTGGCAGCCAAACCAAACTACATAATGCAATTAGGGGTGAGCACGGGCCAGAACCCGACCCGAACCGAACCCGAAAAGCCCAAACCCGAAAAGCCCAAAAACATGGGACCGAAGACCGAACCCGAACACTTCGGTTCGGTTCGGGTTCGGGCTAAACAACACTCAAAGGGGGAAAAGGGGCAAAAGTGCACTAAAACCCGAACCGAACCGAAATGGTAAAAAGTGCGGCCCGAAACCCGAACCGAAGGAGTATGGGTTCGGTTCGGGTTTTTCGGGTCGGGTTCGGTTCGGGCTTCGGTTTCGTCGGCCCGTGCTCACCCCTAAATACAATGCTTTATGCTACCAACTGCTATACATTAATACACTAGACAAAACCAATATGAACTTCTTATGGAACAAAGAACAAACGTATAAACCCCTAATCAGTTGGGATAAAATTTGCAAGAATAAATCCAATGGAGGAATTGGTATTAAGAAAACAGAAGATATGAATAAAGCTCTCCAAATGAAACTCATTTGGAAACTCTTTGCTGAACCAAACAACATATGGGTTAAAATCATTAATGAAAAGTACCTAAAGAATTCTAACATTCTCAACTATACAAGGAAAACTAACCATTCTTGGCAATGGAGACATCTCCTCAAACTCCGTAATGAGTTCAAATCTGGCCTGCAATGGCTCATAGGAGATGGATGCTCTGTAAACTTCTAGGAGGACCCTTGGACTCCTAATTTTAAACTCAAAGATTATATTCGTCCACAGACCATCATCAACCCAGAGACCAAAGTTAGTGATCTTATTACCAATAAAATATGGAATTCTACTGAACTAAAAAGGTTACTTCATGATGAGGCAGTTGACTTTATTTTCAATATCCACTTACCTCAAAATGATATTCCTGACCGACTCTATTGGGCGCCCAATAAGAATGGGTGGTTTTCTACCAAAACCGCCTTCGAACTCATCACCAAACAGACTAACCCCATAAATAACAAATTCTCTTGGTTATGGAAACTGGATACCTACCCGAAAGTTAAAAATTTCTTATGGAAAATATGCCATAACGGACTACCTATTAAAGCTAGACTAGCCCAACAACATGTGGTGGTTCCACTTGCGTGTGATTCTTGCAATAACCCGCATGAAGACTTAAGCCACTTCCTATTCAAGTGCCCTAACACTCTTAAACAAATCAAAAACCAAAGTCCATACATTGAAAATCACATCACAAGGTTAAATACCGATAACCAAAAACCAATTGAAACAATCTGTCAACTACAGAACTTACTGACTAAAAGTGAATGGGTTTGCCTTGCAACTACCTGGTGGGGCACCTGGATCAACATAAACCAAATTATCTTCCAAACACCCAACTCGGATAAAATAAAAGATCTGACCTTATATATAAAAACACTTATTCTTAATTGGAATAAAACAAAAAAACTAGATATAGATGTCGCTACACACCAAAAACCTAATCCAACTCAAAGGCATAAAACCAAAAATATAAAGTGGGATAAACCCCGCTCCAGATTCTGTAAAATTAATTTTGACGGGTCAAAACTACCAAATGGACAAATAGGGACATGCTTTATTATCAGGAATGAACATGTTGATACTATTCATATGTCCAACCAAAAGTACGGGTGCCAATCTGTCCTCATGGCAGAGACCATGACGTTAAAAAACAGTATTCAAAAGGCTATTTCACTAAATCTCAACAAAATTGAAATTGAAGGAGACAATCTATGCCTTATTAACTCTATTTTAGGCATTTGGACTTGCCCTTGGGAAATTAAAATGGTCATCGCTAATCTTCTTATCGATCTCCGTTCTTTCCAGGAAGTCCTCTTAAGGCACGTTTTTCGAGAGGTGAACCATACTGCTGACCACATTGTGAAACTAAGCTTCTCACCCTCGAGAATTGCCTTACATTCCAACCAAGAACTCAGTGTTCTCATCCGCAAGGATGCTCTAGGCCGGACCCTGCACCGCTGCTAGGTCCCGTCTAATTCTTTCCTCATCAAAAAAGAAAGAAAAAGAGATTAAATTAGTATGCATTTATATTATAAACTATTATAAAATAATTATAATTTAATTCATTTGGACTTAATGATATATAAAATATTCCTGTTCTAAATCTATCAAGGATATCCAAAATGAATGTTTATGTATAAAGTAAAGTGAAATTAAAATTATGGTATAGTTTTAGTTTCATTTTAATATCCCAAATATGAGATAAATAAAAAATAAAATAAAATATGGCCGTGTTTGCTTCCTTAGAGCAACCCAACAACAATACCTCCATCAAAACTCCATTATTATAGGCCCTTATTTTTCGGCACATAGGCGAAATTGCCTTTCAGCGCATAGGCTCGCACGTAACGTGAGGATAGGCTTCCCACGTTACGCGCGGGAGGAGACCTTTTCAAGCTCCACACGTTACGTGTGGAGCAGTCCCACACGTAATGTGGGGAGAGACTCCACACGTAAGTCTCTCTGGCTTTAAAAGCCAAATTTCTCTCATTCGTCTTCATTACCTTATAACTAGCTCCACACTTTATGTGTGGAGCATAATCACACGTAACGTGTGGAGCGGCTCCACACATAAAGTGTGGAGCAGTCCCACACGTAATGTGGGGAGCCGCTCCACACGTTACGTGTGGAGTCTTTCTAGCTTTAAAAGCCAAATTTCTCCCATTCGTCTTCATTATCCTATAACTAGCTCCACACTTTATGTGTGGAGCATAATCACACGTAACGTGTGGAGCGGCTCCACACATAAAGTGTGGAGCAGTCCCACACGTAATGTGGGGAGCCGCTCCACACGTTACGTGTGGAGTCTCTCTGGCTTTAAAAGCCAAATTTCTCTCATTCGTCTTCATTACCCTAAAACTAGCTCCATACGTTACGTGTGGAGCATAACCACACGTTACGTGTGGAAAAGTTTTCCCTCACGTAACGTGGTGAGTCATTCCACACGTTACGTGTAGACCCTATGCGCTGAAAGACAATTTTGTCTATACGTTGAAAAGTAAACGTGTTATTATATACCCCTCCGGAGGAACCCAATAAACATGCTTAAAATCACTAGATATAAGGTTATACCTAGTTAGATATGAAAATTTAAATATATTCATTTGCATTTTATAAAATTAATTAGATAAACAAGAACCTTAAGAACAAGGACAGAGTGATGACATGTTTTTGGAATCCCAAACCATTGATTTTGCACATGTAAAAGTTGTGGTCATTTGTTTCACATTTTATTGTAGAATTAAAAAAAAAAACGATTTTTCCCTCTTATGTCCTATATGTATAAAATAAGAATTTAGTTTAAGAAACAAATATTCTACAAACCTTATAAGTTAATAAATTTTAAATTGATAAATTTAACCTATCTTTCCACCTTTGAATTCTTATTCTATGCTTAAATACATATGATAAAAACACATAAAAAAGATTACTAACATAAATTTTTATAAAAACTTTTACCTGTAAATCGGTAAACACTTTGTTAGGTCCATTCTAGTCTCACTTGTAAGGTCCCAGTCTATTCTTTCACAGTTTCACTCGGTAGCCTTTTTAGCTGACTTGATAGCATAGTCTGAACACCTAAGATAGTAGTATTGCACCACACATATATAAGGAAATTCCATTTTTTCGTTACAAATCATCATACTGTTAATTGTCAACTAATACGGAGTACTTTTTTTGTTCATAGAATTGTCAACTAATACACTATCACAATTCGCACTTATTTTGTTACGGAGAACCCCAATTCGATATTTATCAAATGTGCATTCTTAAATTTGTTGAAAAAGCTCAACTAGAACCAAAAATAGCATTTTCAATTAACTATGAAAATGGAATCTACAAAGAAGCAAAGACACAGAATTTACAAAATTTGCAGCTAAAACCACAAAGACCGTAGATTAAGGTGATTAAAAAAATTAAAATGGTTTCTAAAAAGTAGTATGAAAATAATGGTCTTGAAAAGATAACCTAAAATTTCGGGTGGTTTCTGGAAAGTTTCCTTTAGAATAAAATTAATTAATCCGAAAGTTATGTAATTCTCAAAAACCATTCTGAAGACATGAGAAATGGAATTGTAATTTATTGTTTAATCATCCGAAAAATCCCCTCCTCTGAACATCGTCTTCTAGCAATAAACAAATACTTTTTTTGTGGTTGAGATGTGATTCAGGTGAAAGCAAAGTGGAAACCATGTTAGATGTTACCAGTGAACTCACTAAAAAAACAAGCTCAATCCAAACGTCATTAATAATTAATCAATAACGCTAAAGAAAAAGAAATACAGTAAAACAATAGATTTGCACTGCGTACGGGCAGAATATCTGGTTCAAAAAGCACCCTAAATTCAGACACGTAAGATTTTCCCCACTGCCTTCTTCGTATGCGTGCAGTGCACCTGTCTTCCCCACTTTCTGTTTATTTCCCTTTTGTAATTTTCATTTAATACTTTTGATTTTGGAGGTGTTAGTGGTGAGAAAACCCACATCTCCAATGGCTTCCTTTTGATGGGTTTTTGTAACAAAACATTGGGAGCGCACACCAGCTGGTTGATGTAATGCCCATGTGCACACTTTGTGTTGTAATGGCGAAGCCAAAATCTCTGGTTTCACACTTGATCTTCTTGTTTGTGGGTTTGCTTCTCTCAGCCCATTTCTCATACCAGTTGCCATATTCTCAGTCTCAAGCCATCTTGACCATCCAGAAGCTTCTGAGCCACCCACTGACCAGCTTGGAAGACAGCACAGATTTTTGTGATGCTGAGAACCCTTTCATGACTATTCTGTGCTATGAAGATAACATTACACAGGTCCACTTTCATGGGGTTGAAAGGGCTTCTTCTCCTTTGCCAAGTCAGTTCTCCATGGGAGCTCTGGTTGAAGCTCTTGCTGTCCTGCCAAGCTTAAAGGTTGTGACTTTGGTCTCTCTAGGCCTCTGGGGCTCTCTTCCTCCACAAATTGGTAACTGCTCTTCACTTGAGATACTAAATCTTAGCTCAAATTTCTTGGATGGTAGCATTCCTGTTGAGATTCTGAGACTTGGGAATCTTCAGACACTGGTTCTGGATCATAATATGTTGACTGGTCAAATCCCTGGTTGGTTGAGCTCTCACACTAGTCTAACTGTCTTGAGCTTGAAGAACAACTCACTTAGTGGCCCTTTGCCAAGCTCACTCTCAGGTTTGGAGAATCTCAGGATTCTCCAGCTTTCACAAAACAACTTTTCTGGGGTGATTCCTGACCTTAGCAAATTAACCAACATTCAAGTTCTTGATTTAGGAGACAACTCTTTTGGGCCTCAGTTTCCTAGTTTGCCTAACAAGGTTTCAACTCTGGTCCTTAGGAGGAACAAGTTTCGATTCGGAATGATAAGGAATGTAACCTCCTTTTACCAGCTGCAAAGGCTTGATGTTGCTTCAAATGAGCTTGTAGGGCCATTCCCTCCTGCAATTTTTTCATTGCCTTCAATCAGTTACATTGACATATCTGGGAATAGGTTCACTGGATTGCTTCAAGAGAACATTAGTTGTGGCGCCCAACTCGAGTTTGTGGATATATCCTCAAACATCTTGGCTGGGAACTTGCCTACTTGTCTGCTGAAGAGCTCTAAGAAAATGGTTGTGAAGTATCGAAAGAACTGTTTATCGAATGAAGGCCTTCGTTGGCAGCACCGTTCTAACTTCTGCCGGAACCAAGCATTGGCTGTGAAGGTGGTGCCGCCTATAGAACGGAGAAGAGGGCAGACTTCAAAGACTGTAGTTGCTATGAGCACTGTTGGAGCAATCTCACTTGTGGGTCTTGTTTTGCTTGTAGTTACTAGAGTTCTGTTTACTAGGCACAATTTGAAGAAGCCTCAAACAAGATTCATAGTGGAGGAAGTGACACCCAATTACGCGTCAAGGCAACTCCTAGATGCAAGTGAGTTCTTTATAAAGCCCCATCATTGCCTGATTTCTTCACAATGTTGATACTACTTTTGCGTTACACATAACTATTAGGAATACATTGATGAATGGTATGTTTCCTTGTCCTTGTTTGTAGGGGAGATCTGTCAAGTAATGAAGTTGGGACCGCTTGGTCTCCCTGCTTACCGAAACTTTTCATTGGAAGAGCTCAAGGAGGCCACAGCAAACTTTGATAAGTCAAGGTTGATTGGTGAAGGATCTCTTGGTCCGGTTTACAAAGGAAAGTTTTCCAATGAGTCATTTATTGCTATCAGAAGCTTGAAAATGAGGAAGAAGCATGGAATTCAGACCTACACACACCACATTGAGCTTCTCTCTAAACTTAGGCACAGTCATTTGGTCAGTGCTTTAGGACATTGCTTTGAGTGCCACCCAGACGACTCAAGCGTCAACAAGATACATCTGGTATTCGAGTACGTTCCAAATGGGACACTCAGGGACTCCGTCTTAGGTAAAGACTTTTTATTCGGTAACTCTCATGCTTGTATGAAAGTTAAAAACTTATACTATTTGTTGTCCTTTTGGTGGATTTAGGGACCAAACTTAGTTGGTCGCAAAGGATCACTGCTGCAATTGGAATTGCAAAGGGTATTCAGTTTCTGCAAACGGGGATCATACCTGGCATGCACGCTAACAAAATCAAGATAACGGATGTTCTGTTGGACCATGATCTTCATGTGAAAATAAACCGCTATAACCTGCCTTTGCTGGCTGAGAACAGGGAACCGGTAAGACTACAGCAGTAATTTGTTGAAATTTTTGGCGGTTAACATTACAAATGAATAAGCATTTAGTCATCAACACTAGCATTTCTGATTGTTTCAGGTTGATGCTGGTTTTCAATCCTCAGGATCCAAGGAGAAAGTAAAAGCAATGTAAGTGTCCTTTTTTTCCCCCATTATTACCTGCAAATGAGGTAAAATATTTTGTTGAAGCTTCTTGTTAGTTGTTGTAGTTTAGAAGTAGTCATGTGATGTTAGGTCTGAAGCGCATTCGTGCTCCCCAAATTTCGCTATTCTAGTGCATATTAAGAGTTGATTTCTTTGTTTGTCTGACTAAGAGAAGATCATTCATGCCTTGTGCAATGTATTCCTTTTTGTTGCATTGTTTTTCTTGGTGACATGGTATCCAACCGGTTTGCATATCTTCAGGCCGAAGCAAGACGAAAAGAGCGACGGCTATGACTTCGGAGTCATCCTTCTGGAAGTCATAACAGGACGAGCAATGGCAACCGAAAATGAAGTTCAAGTAGTGAGGGATCTTGTAAGTATAGGCTCATTCCATTCATTT
This sequence comes from Rheum nobile, assembly GCA_027886185.1. Taxonomy (NCBI): domain Eukaryota; kingdom Viridiplantae; phylum Streptophyta; class Magnoliopsida; order Caryophyllales; family Polygonaceae; genus Rheum; species Rheum nobile. The sequence continues at coordinate 983,948 of WOAB01000077.1, forward strand.
AGAGTTTACGCGTCTCACCACGTTTGGCTCGTACATAAACTTTTTCGTGCTCGTGCAGTTTCAAGTAGGTGTGGATGCAGACGACGTAGCAAGAAGGAACATTGCTGATCCAACGGTGTGCAAGAGATGCTCAGATGATTCGCTGAAGACGCTAATGGAGCTTTCGGTGAGGTGCCTCTCGAGTGTTCTGAGTGAAAGGCCTTCGATTGAGGACGTGCTATGGAACCTGCAATTCGCGGCTCAAGTGCAGGATTCATGGCAGCTGGGAGACTCGCCGTCTCCAAGCAGTCGAGGGACAGGGACCCCTATGTGTTCATCACAGTGAAGACTCCTTTTGGGTTTCTGGGTCTCCCATGAATGTGTAAATGCAATGCTTTGTATAACGATCAATGAGGAGTTCAATTTTAGCTGGTTTTGGTAACCGTGAGCAGAGATGTTCACGTTTCCGGTTCCAAAAAATCATGAATAAGCCGGAACCGGCCAAGTCCGGTTTTGCCTGTTGCAGTTCCGGATCCGGTTTTTTTGCCGGTTGCGGTTCCAGTTCTGGACCCGGTTCCGTTTTTTTTTGCCGGTTGCAGTTCCGGTTCCGGTTTTGAGCCGGTTCCAGTTCCGAGGCGGAAAAAAAAAATCTTTTAAAAAAAAAATGAAAGATTAACATTAATCATTTAATTTTTATAATTTTTTATCATATAATAAATTCGTAAACTAAAAAGTACAATAAATATTTGTCTTGATAACTAAAAAGTTTGGAAAAATTAAGGTTTAAGTTTAATATTAACTTGCTTACGTGTCCTCTTGGATAAAAGGAATCAAAATCCATGTAATTTTCTTATATTTATAAGGGAAATTATTGTTGGTATCTTTGAGTTTAAGATTATTCATGTTGATGTCCCACGATTAAGTTTTTTTCGGTTGGTATCCCTAAGGTTTAAGTTTGTTCGCTTTGTAATCGAAATTTTTCATATCCGTATCATTTCGGTTCGAATTGATCAAATCGAAGCTCATTATTATGTTTATTGATCTTAATTTAGTAGGATTCAACTCCTAAAACAATCAAATTCATACTCGAACCATTCCGATTTGAATTCATAAGGTTGGAAACATGTTGTTGCTTCAGAATTCAAATCGACATGATTCGGACATGGATTTGTGTATTTTAGGAGTCAAATTTTATTAATTTGAGGGCGATAAACACAATGGTGGACTTGGATTTAATCAATTTAAACTAAAATGGTATAAACATGAAAAAGTTAGGTTACGAAACAAATAAATCCAAACCTTAGGGATACTAACCAGAAAAAACTTAATCATGGGACACCAACAAGAATAACCCTAAATTCAAGGACACCAACATAAATTTCTCTATCTATTATGGAACCTCACTAAAGTAATCGGTTTGAAATTAGTGATTTCAAACCGGTTCGAACCGCCGATTCAACAATTCTACGAAATCATGAACTAAAACCGGCCACAATCGATTCCAGTTCAATTCCGGTTTCGGGCGGTTTCAAACGGTTTCAAAACGAAACGTTGAACACCTCTAACCATGAGTAATTTTCAATTATAGTTGCCCTAACTGCACATATAATCAACTTGCCATAGAAACCAAGCGATGGGGCAAGGCATGCCTGCCAAAAACTGTACAGAAAACTTTACTATTGAACATAAACCCTGCAGAAATTGAAGCATTTGATCGATTTAACCATGCTAAGAACGATGCAAAATCAACATAGAACATGATTCCGAATCATGGAAAGCTGAGGGATGTCACTTCCATAACACTTGATAAAGTTCAATAAAACTAAAACAAAATTGAAGTCCGACTCAGATGCAAAACAACACTACAGCTGTACATGTCTAAGTTTTGTCTATAATAAGCCAATCTGAGCCAAGCACTGAACGAAATTCTTGCAAGCAGAACTTAAAAGTCTCTAAAAGGAAGAATTCTACTTACATATATGGCTGCTATACCTCAGATGTGAAAAAAAAAGTCTTTCTTGTGCTTTGAAATCCCATGGAGTTCTACCAAATGAAGGCAAACTAAACCGAAAACGGATGTTGTCTCTAGCAATGACCAACATAGTCCTGAGGCAGATAAAGATCAAAAACTAGAATTTGCGCTGAGTTAGAAGTCGCTAGGAAGGCTACCCACCTGTCATCTCCTAACACCATATTGAGTAAGAATTTGAAGATCCTCTTCTGAATGATCAAGTCGGATTTCCTGAAGAACCAGAACTATGTCGCTGACCTTATTTTCCCTGTAAACGATTCCACCACGGCAGATCACAGAGACAGAGAATTCTTTACTAGTTTCCTTCTAGGTGCTCTCCTGGAATGCCTTAAATCGTGAAAGAGCAGCAGGATTAGCCTGCAAAGTCTGGTCACCTTGTGACGCCGGAGCATAACCTTCGGTTTTTCGCAGAAGTTCTTTCAGGGGCTTACCCTTGGAAAATGGTTCTCTGTCATCAGGCTTAATTCCCAAAGTTGTCCATATGGAACTCTTTGCAGCTTCATCTGGGTCATCAATTCTCAGCGTCTTAGGGACCCAAAGACACTTCTCTGTTGCTTCTTCAGCCTGAGAATTCAAATCCCTCGAGTGTTTTCCTAGGGGAGAAGTGTTTCCAGAACAACTACTATTGCCAGCAGAGGACGAGGGTGATAGGTTGTTAGATTGCAAGTTCCAGGCACTAGTATCCCAGTTCAAATACGGGGATGGAACAAGAGGGATAACACCTTGGGTTGGACCGCAAAATCTGGGAACTGTTGCCATGGGTGGGAAACTCCAAGGAACTAGAACCGTATGCCCACCATCAGAGTTATAAGCCATTCCAGCAGTCCAACCAATGTTCCAAGGATAAGCTGGAGGACCCGGATAGCCCTGCAGAGTAGGTATAGGAGCAATATGAGATCCAGAAGAACCAAATTGACCCATTTGTGCCACTTCTTTTGGGAATACGTTCTGTGTAGGGACAGCAGCAGCTGCTGCAGAAGAGCCAGACAAAGAAGGCAGTGCAATCCCTTCTCTACAAGCATTGCCAGAATTGTCCATTGCTTTATTCTGGTCATTAAGGGTAAGCAAAGTTGCCACAGAGTTACAAAGAGGTGGGTCATTTCCATTCTGACAGACTTCCTTGGTTTCCATTGCAAACCCAGTAGGGCTACATAGTCCAGAAGACACACCACAGGGATCAGCAGAATTGAGGAGGTTCATGTGGGTCACTGGTCCTCCATTGGGTGACATGACCAAAGGTTGAAACTGGGAACCTATTTGCTTATTCTTACGTCGGCCAGCACCTACAGGTACGTTTCTTATTGTTCCTCCAGCAGTCCAGTACCTTTGGCAACTCTTACAGAAATGCCTAGGCTGGTTGACATTGTAATTATTGAAGTAGCAAAACTTGGTTTCCATGCTATGGCAACGAGGACAAGGAAGGACCTTGTCAGGTTTCTTTAAAACCTTCTCATCACTGCCTGGATCACACTTGACAACCCTATGCTCATTAGTCTTCACATCTGTGTCTTCCATATCTTCATGTTCCTGAAACTTCTCTAGTGATTTTCCATTTTCTATACGAGATTCTCCAGCAATGCCATTATCTAACTCTTTTGTGCCTGCCTCTGCATGACCGTCCTGATTTCAAAAGCAAAATGTCAGGGAACATCAAGGGTTCCTAGAATGCTTAATCTTAGTAATGATTGTCTAAGCATCTTACACTCCAAGTAAAATATATACAAGACACAAAAAGATGAAATAAACACCCAGTCAAAACCAAACCTCCACAGCCTAGCATTTCTTGATTGACAAATTCGCAAGCCTTAACTATATGATTAGGTAGAGCACTAGAGCCACAAATGGAAGGACACTGACCGTTGAACTGCATAGATTTCACAAAATAAGGAAACATCGCAAACATATAATTTGCATAATTCTAAGTCGTTGGGTAATTTTATGCTCCATGCCGCTTGCTTAGTCATACTCATGCCTATAAAGAGAAAGTCAATAACTTCTACATACTGCCACATAGTTTGACCTAGTAACAAAAATCTTGTCCTGGAAGACGTTATAGAGTATCCATATATATATTTCACAAGTTACCACCACAAGAACACAATCACACAAGAGCCAGCAATCAAACAAAATGAAGTTGCTGATCATTCCATCCCTTTCTTATTCATGAGAACTCAAATGTTTCCTTTTCATGTTCAGTCTTAAGGATTAAATCAGCCAAACTCATACGTTTTTATGATACATGAAACATATCTTTCCTACCCAGCATTACACTCCTTCATGTTTCCTAAAAGAGACCAATAATAAGGAGAACTCAATGCACCGTTTTCCCCCTCTAATTTGGAGTAATAGCCACTTACCTTACGAAACACGTAATATAGTTGTAAAAAACCTTAGGGCTGATATAAACGGTAAGGAGAACATGTGACCAAATCTAAGTTATTTGTAGAAACTAATTATTCATATATGAGATCTATGTAATTGTTTTAAAAAATGCATGCTATCACATAACCACACTGTACTCATCATCTTCTATTATTCATTCTCATAAGTAAATTTATTTCATTCCATCCATTAATTACCTTGAATCAAGCAAAACCCTAAGACTTCACTGACTATATAAAGTCAGATAATTTTGAAGAAAGGCAATGAAGCCCAGAATTCAACAATTCACAGCATATATCCTTCAAACAAGAGCAACTATCCTCTAAGCTTCTCATTGGCATCATGATCTATGAGTTCTAATCACAAACTCCTCCACAGTAGAAGAATGTTAAACTTTTCAAAACAACTCTAATTGATTAACCACACTGTACTCATTGTCTCTTGACCGTTAAATCTCAACGAAAACATAAGTACATTTATTTCATTCCATCCATGCATTACCTGGAATCAAGCAAACCCTAAGACTGCACTGAATATTGAAAGCCAGTAAATTCCAAAGCAAGGCAAGGAAGTGCCGTAATTCAACAATTCACAGCAGATATCCTTCAAACAACAACAGCTATCCTCTAAGCTTCTCATTGACATCATGATCTATGAGGTTCAATCACAAACTCTCCCACAGCAGAACAATGTCAAACTTGTCAAAAAAACTCTAATTGATTAACCACACCCTACTCATCGTTTCCTTACCGTTACTTCTCAAGGCTTACATAGTAAATTTAGTCTCTTTCGATCCATGCATTACCTTGAATCAAGCAAACCCTAAAACTCCACTGAATATAGGAAGCCAGTAAACATCGAAACAAGGCGAAGAAGCCCCGTAATAATTCAACAATTCACAGCAGATATCCTTCAAACTACACCAACTATCCTCTAAGCTTCTCATTGGCATCATGATCTAAGAGTTCCAATCACAAATTCCCACATATCAGAAGAATGTCGAACTCGTTAGATAAAAACTCCAATTGATTAACGCAATTGACTTCAAGTTCATCCAAATAAATCTAACCAAAATGATTGCACTACCTTATCCAGCAAAAAAACACAATCCAAGGGCATCCAAAGCAAAAGCTCAAGCAAGCACAGCCTCAAACGAAACCACGAAAGTAAAAAAAAAAAAAACGGTAACAAAGAACACAAAGAGCAAGACAACCGCAAAACTCCGAAGCACGAATGCAGAAACACGGTATACAGCAAGAATCCGGAAGCCAGAAAGCAAATCAAATTACTTCTCAACTCGAAACTCCAGCTAATCCACATAAAAAACCTACAGAAACAAACAAGACGAAGCACAGAAAAAGAGAAAGAGAGAGGGGAAACGATAGCCATTTGGTTATACCGCAGTTTCAGCAGATGACGAAGCGTCAGGCTCAGCGGAATCGGCGGCGGCGGCGGCTGCGGCGGATGGTGGAGAGTTGGAATCTGGTAACTGAATACTCCGTCCGAAGAGCTTGATAGGCGCATCGGCGAACTCCGGCATATGATTCCGGCGAGACATGACTCGAGGCTTTGCTCGGAGAAAGAGATTCCCCTCTCTCTTCTTCTCTCTATCTAACAGTTTGTGGGGAAGCAAACAATGAATGGGAAAAAGGGAAAAAACAATATAAATGGAAGCCAAAAGAACACGGTGAAGGAAAAAGATTTGCCCTTTTTTCGCCTACAAAAAGAAAGGCACCAATTTTTTACTCATAAAGGAAAAGAAAAAGGTCTTTGTGTTTCAATTTTTTTTGTCGTTTAAAATAAATGTGATTTGCTTAGAATAATAGAAGACAACTTTCTAACCAGAAAAATTGCGTCAACAATCACGACCTTTTGTGTCAATAAATGCGATTTAAACTTAATTTGGAAGGGTGTTAAATTAGTACATATAACTTTAAGTTAGTTCAATTTCTATGAATTGTAATTGACACCACACTACTAATACAAATGTAATTGAAAAATACTGTATTGTCTTTTAGGGTTTTTAATGATAAAAAATACAATATATAATACAAATCTAGTTGTTAATACTATTTATAAGAAAATACAAAAAAATTAAACAATACATGCTTAACAAGTTAGTTGATAAAACATGCAATGGTTTTTAAAACCAAAATAAGATGCTTTACAATCTCTTTCATTCATGAACGAACCTAAGCAAAAAATATATTCCCTTTGTATATAAAGTGGATACCCTTCATTTTTTGGCATCAAAGGTTGAGATTATCTAATATGCTCTTCCAATTAGTGTATGAAAAATAGCTTAAATAATCTAAATTCTCAACTCCATACATAAAAATAATATAAATCACAATGTAATGAGGTTGGTACATTCAATTATTAAGTTATTATTTAGATTCTTTTCACATATCCAAAATAAATAGAACACATATGGGAAATTATGATCTCAACTGTTTTCTACTAAATTCAGAATAAAATCATAAATCTTGCACCAATTTGTTGTTCTTAAATAAGAAAAGAAAAAAAGAGGGGAGATGAACCGGGAGAAACGGTAGACGGGAAAAAGGAAAGCCAGGTGGGAGTGTCTAGTCAGCATAAAGGGTTGAAGCCGAGCCGCATGTTCTCTATGGCCCACGTTCTCTTTCATTTTCATAACTAAGAATTTTTTTTAAAATATTTATATAAAAGTAGGGTCTTTTCTAAAAAGTGTAAAAAGAAGGGGCTTTGGAGAAAAATGGATTTTCACTTTTTTTTTTAGTTTGTGGCCCACCTTTCTTGCTTTTTTTGGGGGTTTGTTTCTTGAGTTTGCAGAATTCAATTATATATCTGTCCTACATTCAAGTATTCAACTCTCTTTTTTTGCTCTCTTTTTCTTTTTGCTTTTTGTGTGCCGGTGAGATGGGATGTTGATGAATTTATCCTTTTATCTGATTCGTTGTCTTTATTATGGATGAGAACTTCAGCATTATATGATTGTACAACAATTAACTACTTATACCAGTATACCACTGATGTAAAATGAGTGAGAAAAAAAAAGTGAGAGATGTAAAAGGTGACTTGTGATTAGTAGGGTTTTAAATGAGTCGAGTTATCGTAGTCAGTTCGTCATCGGTTTATATGCTCTATTTGACATATCTATCACCGCAAATATTTTTACCCATATTTGATCTGTCTACTATTCACAGGTGTGTCGGATCATCAGCGAAACATTTTATTGACACTTTTATGAATATGTAAATATAATAAAATACATACGAAAATGTAAAAAAAATAATTAATATTTGAAAATATTATACCAAATATAGGATTTAATAGATGTTAATGAAAAATATTCAACTTATAAGCATAAAAAATCAATAATTGAATATGTAAATTATGATAAAACAAACTTAGACTTACATTTTTTAACGGATAAACAAGTGGGATGAGGATCGGCCGATCGAGAGCTGATCGGTCATTCGTTGCACTCGACCCATCAATCACTTGGTTAATTCGGGTGATCATCCATATATTCGGTCGGGTTTTCTGGATGGGTCGATCACCCATAGGTAATTTTCAGTTCTCGTAATGAGTTTGGTATTGTTTACAATGGGTTTAAGTGAAGTTTTATCCAATTTGTTACTCACCTCGTTACACAATGTAAATATGTAATAGGTATATTAATTGTAGGGAAAATCACGTGAGAACCATTTATTAGGAGAGAATCGAGAATCAACTTAGGTCATCTAGATCTGAGAAATAAATGGTATGAATCTTACTTTCATTAATACAATAAGAAAACGCATGGTCGTATGTTTTCCGTATAATACGGGTTGTCTTGGAAATATTCGCAGTGTGCTTCGCTGTGAACATGTTTTAGATGTTTATCTTTTTTGTACATAGATGTTCATCACTTATGTGCCTAGATATTCATTACATTTTTATATGCATGTAAGTTCATCACTTTTAGTTGTGAATATGTTTGGTCATCACTTATAAATGTTCACCACTTTTATGCTCATGTATTCATCAATTTTATGTCTAAATGTTTATATTTTTTATGCATGTATGAACATTTTGTCTATACGTTCATCACTTTTCGTTGTGAACATGTTTTAAATTTTTTTCACTTTTGTGCATAGATGTTCACAACTTTTATGTCCAAATGTCCATCACTATATATTATGCCTAGACGTCATCACTTTTGTCCCTATACGTTCATCACTTTCTATGCCTATATATTCATCACTTTATGTCTACATGTTCAACATTTTTATGCTTATATGTTCGTCACTTTATGCATGTATGTTCGTCACTTTTATGACTATATGTTCATCAGTTGTTTATGCTTATATGTTCATCACTTGTTTATGCCTATATATTCATCACTTATGTCTACATATTCATCATTTTTATGCTTATATGTTCGTCACTTTATGCAGGTATGTTCCTCACTTTTATGATTATATGTTCATCCACTTTTATGCTTATATGTTCATCACTTGTTTATGCCTATATGTTCATCACTTGTTTATGCGTATATGCTCATCACTTTTTATGCTTATATGTTCATCACTTGTGTATGCCTATACCACTATACGTTCCTAACTTTTGTGCATCACAACACGAAGTTTTAAGAAAAAACAATTTTTTTTTACATATTTTAGACTTAATTTCATATCAAAGATTATCAATTTGTGTCTTATAAACATGCGAACATTACATGATAATTTATAAGATTTAAGAGTTTAGAAAACACAAACACAAACATACAAATGTTATCGAATTCTATATTTTTTTGTTGTAAGGCGATGAACATCACTTATATATTGTGATGAACATTTATGAACAAAAGTTATGAGAATGAAAAATCACTTACAATGCGCATGCGATAATATACATGAAGCATTGTCAAAACTCTCCTACATAATTGTTCTCACCCGAAGTGCATCCATTAATTATATATAATATAATATGTAATATACTATAATTTTTTATTAATGGACTTTATAATAATTAATTTATTATGGAAACAAAAATAAACATCCGATCCTATCACAATTACGAATTTTGAAGTCATCAAAATTTATATATGATATATGAAAAATAAATAATAGTATCTCCTTTTAAATAAATATGTCATTTTAATATTATAATTTTGTTAAAAAATAGTTGTTATTTTAGGTTTTTAAGGGATGAATTAGGAGACACTAAGTTACGAGGTTATTGACTATTTTTATATTAATTCTTTTTAAATATCGGCTAAAAAACTTTGTATTTAGAAAATGAGAAATTTCTGAAAGATTATGCAGTATTTTAGCTCAATCATCGTACGGAGTATTTCTAAACAATTATATTACATTTTAAAATGATAATTTTTAGTATACATATGAAATACTCCATCCGTTAAGAAATAAATATCGTTTTAGCTTTTAATTTTTGTTAAAAAATATTTGTCAATTTAGAGTTTTAGGTAATGACGACTTATTGTCCGCTGTCAATCGGGTCGGTCAAGTCGGGTTCGGTTCGGTTATTTCGGGTTCGGGTTGAAAACGGGTCGGGTCATTTCGGATAACAGGTCAAGTCGGGTCGGGTCGGGTCATTACAAGTCAGTGAGCGGTTCGGGTTGACCAACGGGTCAAGAACATCATTTTTTAAATATTTTGTTCACTATTTAAATATTATTAAATAGTTAAAAACTAATTTAAATATATCAAAATAAGTTTAAATGAATTAAAATAATAATAAAATTATTAATTATTTTAGTGTAATTGATATTAGTAGACCAAAATCATATTTTATCTTTAATTTTAATTTATATTATATTAATTTATAAATTTTTACATTAAAAAAATTATATAGGTACAACAATGTTCTTTTTTAGGATAATTGAGCATATTATCAATATTTATATGTCATTTATCGTATATATTTTATGTTATATTTTATTAATATTCCACATTTATTCGTTAATCGGGTCGGGTTGGTCGGGTTCGGTCTCGGTAAATTCGGGTTACCAAAAATTTCGGTCAGGTCGGGTCGGGTCCAAAAGCGGGTCGGTCAGGTCGGTAAAACGAGTTCGGTCACTTTTTGACAGCTCTACTTATTGGTGACTTACGAGGTAGGTTATTGGAAGTTGCACTTATTGATATGATCTATGCAAATTCTCTTTATTCATAGGTTAAAAATGAGGTGCATAATTATTGAATTGTAAATTTGAGAAAACGTTTGTAGGATTTAGCTTAATGATTGTTTTTTCTTAATAGTTGTGTCGAAAGCTAAAACAAGATCTATTTTTTAATGGAGGGAGCATAAATTATCCGACTCACTTTCATGTGATAAGTAGACTAGGGCTCTGTTCGGTAAATTATGCTGATACTCATGCTGATGCTTAATTTAATGATGAAATTATGTACTTATTGTTTATATGTATGTTCGGTAAAGAATACTTATTAATTATAATTTTCATACCAAAATTACCAAATTATCCTTAACATTTTAATTTTAGATTCACATGCACATCACGTGATTTTTATTTTTTTCAGTTATTTCACCTAGCACGTAAGCTGCACGTGATCACTTGGAGTCTCCTTCAACCTATCTACCCGATGAAAGTTCAACCTGTCTGCACTGCAGCCAGCACTCCATTTTGCGGACCCTTAGAAGTAAACCCCATCTCCTCTCCTTAATCCCATCTGCGACTGGAAGCAACTTCATCCACGTAGGCTGGCGCTAGGAGGCTCGTCGTCCGTCGTTGTTGGAAGGCTGGCTGTTAGAGACACATTAGAACAAGATGATTTGGGGCTAAATGGTTTATGCAAAAAACGAGAGGAATCTGGGGAGAAGAAGAACGAGAGAAAAGCTACTGGGAGAAGAAGAACAAGGTGATTTGTTGTATGGCCTGATTTAGGGCTAATTACAAAATGGCTAATTTAGGGTTGATTTACGGCTAATCAGAGGAGAAGAAGAACCAAGGGAGAAGAAGAACGAGAGCAAACCTGTTGGACTTCTTCCAGGAAGACAAGCGACCTTCTTCGATTCCACGAACTATCGGGAGTGGGGACGCGGCTGGAAGGTCGGGGGGCAAATGAGGGTAAAAAATTTGAGTAGATTTTTTTTTTGATTAGGTATGAATTAGACTGGAAGCCACAGAAGAGTCGGTTTCTCAATCTATAGCATCCTTTCGGATGAGAATTACAAATTCTAGGTTAGTTCGAATATCTTCCAAGGAACTCAGCTGGACCTTCTTGGCAATGAAGTCGGCCACCACGTTTGTTTCTCGGAAGACATGAAAAATCTGCACTGAAGAAAAAAGTTGTAAAACGCACAGGATATCAGAAATTAACATTTCAATAACCCATGGACAGTGCCAGATTTGATTCAGAACATTCACAATGGTAAGGTTATCGCATTCAAGTTGAATGTCGGTAATGCCTAATTCATAGGCTTTTACCATGACATTTCTTACTGCAAGTGTTTCCGTTTTTAAAGGGGTTGAGATACCACATTTATCCCCAAAGAGGAATATTGGTTCACTCGTCTTACAATGTTCGTTTTATAAACTTTTTGATTGTCTTCTGTAACACAGTCAGGGTTCCAGTTTTTCATTTTATTCCAGTTTTCAATTTGTTTCTTAATGTAAATTGGTACATCCTTAATGAGTTCGACATCATCATTTGTTCTCTCAAAGCTTTGTTGGTTTCTATAGAACCAAATGCTCCACCAAGAGACCATTAATTCTGTGAGTTGTGATCTATCAGTTTTTTGTCGAATTTCTTCAATGATTTCATTAATTTTTTTGTTTCCTATGTTTAGGGATGTGATAATGCCGAATGTGTCATGATTCAATTTTTTGATTGTTTTTAAGGTATGCTTGCATTGGAAGAAGAGGTGGTTCAAATCTTCCAACCGAGCGTTGCAGCGTATACAACCCGGGGGGTTGCAACACCCTTTTCTGCTAATCTAGCTTTTGTAGGGATTCCATTTTTCATTATTTTCCAGACAAAGTTTTTAACTTTGGGATACGTGTCCATTTTCCAGATCCAAGAGGAATCATAGGCAATGTAATTCTTATTTTTGTTAATTAGTTCCATAGCAGAATTTGTAGAAAACCAGCCGTTTTTGCTAGTTTTCCAGTACATTCTATCATGGATCTCATTTAAGGAAATTGGGATCGAGGTTAATTTTTTGGTCAAATCATTTGGTAAGTATTGTTCAAGTAAATCCTTATTCAGGTTTTATTTGGCAGCATAAAGTCAGCTACCAATGCATCCTTATTCAGGATTGTCTGTGGGTTTATGTTATCACATAAGGGGGTGTTCAGAACCCAGTTATCCGTCCAGAATTTGATAGTTTTTCCATTACCAACTTGCCAAATTAATCTAGATTTGAACTCAGGCATAAGTTCAATCATTTTGGACCATTGCCAGGAGCAATTTCCTTTTCTCTCGTAATGAAGTATATGGTTTGTTTTCAGGTATTTATCCGTAATAACTCTAACCCAGAAGTTATTTGGTTCGGCTAGGATTTTCCATAGTAATTTGAATTGAAGGGCTTTGTATGAGTCTTTAGCTTTTCTCAAGCCAAGACCTCCTTGATGAGTTGGTTTACAGATTTTTTCCCAACCTATAAGAGGTTTATAGGAGTTGTCTTTGTTCCAAAAAAAGGATCTATTTAGTTTATCAAGTTCATTGTGTGTGTGTAGGTAACATGAAGCTTTGCATAAGATAATTTGGTCTTGAGGCCAGATTGGTTTTTATTAGTGTTGTTCTTCCTGCTTGGAAAAGGGAATTTGCTTTCCATTTAGATAATTGTTGTTGGGTGCTAACCAAAAGGTCAGCAAAGGTGTTTGAGTTAACTCTACCATTGATGATAGGGCAACCCATGTATTTTTCGAGAGATATCATGTTTGTGATTGTGAAAATGCCTTGTAGAGCTAGTTTTTTTTGGTTGGTTACCTTTTTTGTAACTTGAAAGGCCGATTTATGAAAATTTACTTTTTGTCCTGAGATCTTACAGTAGTCATCAATAATATCTTTGATTTCTTTACAGTTTTCCTATTTAGCTTTTGAGAATATCACAATGTCATCCGCAAAGGCCAGAAACGGGATTCGTGTTCCTTGTTGATTGATTTAAAATCCTAGGGGATTTCGAGTTCGATCTGAGGCTTTTTGGAGTTTTCTAGCAATGATTTCAGATCCTAAAATAAACAAGAAGGGCGAAAGGGGGTCTCCCTGTCGAAGTCCTCTTGAGGGCTTGCAGATTTATGTGGGTCCATTGTTAACAAGTACCGAGAAAGATACCGTTGTAATGCATTCTTTTATCCAGTTGATAAATGTTGCATGGAATCCATACTTTTCCATTATTTTAATAATAAAATTCCATTCGATTATATCATAAGCTTTTTCCATGTCTAGTTTTAAGGCAATAAAGCCTTCAGTTCCTTTTTTCGATTTAAAAGAGTGAAAGATTTCATGTGCAATCAAGATATTATCTTGAATGACTCTGTTAGCAACAAAGGCACCCTGAAGGGGGTGTATCAATTTTTTCATGGTTCATTTGAGTCTAGTTGTTATAATCTTCGAGATGATCTTATAAATAGTAGAGCACATACTTATGGGTCTATAGTGGTTTGTATAGTTAGGATTGTCACATTTTGGGATTAAGGATATGAATGTGTGGTTTATTTGTTTAAGCAGTTTCCCAGAAAGAAAAAAACTTTTAACTGCTTGGATAACAGAGAGGCCTACGATGTCCCAATATTTTTGGTAAAATTTTGCTGTCATGCCATCCGGCCCCGGAGATTTATCCGAGCCAATGTTAAAGACCACCTTTTTAATTTCTTCGTTGGATACATTTTTAATTAATTCCAGATTATCCTCTGTAGAGATTTTAGGCTGGATTAATTCGAGGTTTTCCTGGAATAGTCTCTGGTTCATATCCTCACTTCTGAATCTTTTTATGAAATCATTTCTGATGTTTTCTTCACCAGTGATGCTTGTTCCTTCTTGGGTTTTGATTTCTTTTATAAATTTTTTATTTCTTTTTCCACTTGCTATTTTATGAAAATAGCTGGCATTCGTGTCATTTTTAAAATTTGAGTAGATTTGATAAGTAGCAGAAAGTAGAGGGATGGATCTTTTTTTTGGGTCATTTTTAAGCAAGAGAAAGTATGAGGAAGTATGTTGAAGCAAGAAGAACCGAACGGACAACATATGCTTTTTTTTGAAAAATAAGTATGAGAAATCATAAGTACTGAAAATAAGTAAAAAAAAAACATCTTATCGAACGGAGCCTAGGTTCATAATCATCCCTGCTTATTACTTTTAGGTCTGTGCCTATACATTATTCTTTTTTGAGGACAAACCATGCATTCATAGATGATATTTCCTAATGTGTGCCCATGAACATACAATAATTTCTCTATGTTTAATAATAATCTTTTCTAGCCACTAATTTAACTTTTTTTAAAATGTGTATCATTTCTATTTTAGGGAATAATTTAAAATAATTTTTAAACTTAACTTCTTAGCATGTATCCATGAGACCATGACACACACTAGAAAAACCGTAAATAAATATCCAATTCCTTGTGAAAGATCCATACTAATCAAAACTTGTTCATGTTCAATAATTGAGGCCATAATCGAGCAACGAAATAAGCAACCATATTGTCAACCCTACTAACATAAAAGCAAAATGAAAATATAAAAGACGATAACAAAGATTGAATATCATCTAAAACTAAACCCAAATATGAGAGATTTGGAAATTGCTTTTGAACACCAAACACACAAGCACCACTAAGAGATTATACAAATTTGTGTTTTATAGACATCCACACATTTAATCCGAAATAATTAATAATTTATATCACCGAGTTAATTTTTTTGGTCAAGATATCGATCACTGAGTTAATTAGAATACGTGTTACATCAACTTTATATAAGTCTGAATACAAGAAAAACAAGTATTTGTATAGTGGAACAAAAATAAAAATATTATACAATAATTCTTAGTTAAGTTGGACGTGTAGATATTGCATGGTTTTACTTTTCTCCTACTAATTTTTTCTTCATCTTTATTTGTATTCTCTTATGATATTATACATGCATCTGAATTATTTGTTTAAATGGAGCAGTATTACATCACGTTTGATCTCATGACAACCTCCTCACCACATATTCTCATATCTACATAAATATATATTCTATAATGATGTGATTAGGATAAGCTTTCATTTGGAGTCTTTTAAACTGTCGTGTCATTAACTTGTTGCTAATTTCAAAAGTTGGTGATTAGTCAAGTTTAAGATGATTTCAGATAATGTAATAAGCAAAGAAAATACGGCATCTGGTGGAAAATAATTAAATTCG
Source organism: Rheum nobile (assembly GCA_027886185.1). NCBI lineage: Eukaryota > Viridiplantae > Streptophyta > Magnoliopsida > Caryophyllales > Polygonaceae > Rheum > Rheum nobile. The sequence continues at coordinate 999,695 of WOAB01000077.1, forward strand.
TGCGGAGTAAAATACTGTCAAACCTAATATTCAACCATTTTTTTCTTATAAATGTTGTAAAATCATATCCCAACTTCATCAACTTGTGATGTTGACCAATTTACATATATATACCATTTGTTTATAGGAGGCGTGATTATGAGATTAACCGTAGGAAAAGAGGTTCAAAACTTTCACTAGTGGGTGAGTTAGGTAAATGATCATTTGATAAACCTTTTTTTTAAACTAATGGATCCTTAGTAAAAATGGATTCCTCCCCATCTCCCTAAATCCTACTCCTTATCCCCTAAATCCTACCTCTTAAATCCTAAACCTTAAACTCCAAAAAATAATATTTTAGAGAGAGAAAAAACAAAGAAAAGAGAGAAAAAAATAAAGTAAAATAAGCTAGTAGGGGCACTAGTGAAAAAAAGGCTTTTTATCACGGTTATTTTGCAAAGCTTACCACGGTTGCATAACCGTGGTAAACGTGGCCGTAGTAAACATGTTTACCACGGTTCAAGAACCGCGGTAAATATGCAACCGTGGTAAAAATGTGAAGATTCAATAGTAGAATAGACCGTAGTAAAACTGTATAACCGCAATCAAATTAAATCGTAATAAATTTATTTGTAAGCGTGGTAATTTGCTTTCCACGTAGTAAACTTGTATCGCTATGAATTTGATTGAATTGTGCTAAATCGTTACAACCGCGGTAAACATGGATGTGGTAAACATTGTTACCATGGTTAATTTTGTTATCACAAATTCCTCTGCACATCCATTCACATTGCAAATTAGTCAGTTACCAATTCACAGAGATTACACAAGTCATAAACCAAACCAGTCATTTATACATGAATATACACATAACTGAGACGATATGCAAATCCATTGTTGTAAGAAGCCTAATGCTAAAGTTGTAGCACAATACATTGGTTGTTGATTAAGGGAAAGATGTTAGCTAAGATCAGATACAGAGGATGAGCCTCTCAATCATATTTCTTGTAGGGACGCCGAGTTGTATTCCAAAGCGTACTAGTGTCGCCAGTGATCTCTAATTGTATTTCAGGAGATTGTCGTCAATCTTGATAACACCTAGCAACAAAATTCATGATATGGAGTAACTCTAGAAATTAATTATTGCTAGCAAGCAGACTGTAAAGACTCCCATGTGTTCATACCTTCTCAAAGACACAAATGATAGTACTTCCACCAAATGAGAAGTATCCAAAGTGCGAAACACCATGAGTGAAAGACGTTCTTTTATGGCATTCCAAAGTTAAATCAAAATATATATGAGTCGCATGAAACTAAAAAGAAGAAAGAGGTAGACAAAAGATATTCAGGATGGACTAGTATAGACTTTCTCGCTTAATGAAAGCATCCCTCTAGAAGTTCACAAAAGGGTATATTCATACCGTGTACAAGCAACCAAGTACATCAACAAATTTCTCTACCACACCCGAAACCGGAAAATGAAAAAGATGATAGTCATGCTGCAAATTCAACATTACAAGGAAGATGAGCATTACAACAATGTGGAAAGATGCAAAATATTGTTACCTGCGGTGCCAACTGCCAATCGGAATATGACCAAGGTTCCATCAAGAAAAGAATCAGAGGAAACTCTGTTGGTCAATAATCCTTGAATAGAGAATTTCCTACCCTGCATGGTCACAAAGGGATAAGTTAATATCATAGCCTTGATGAAAGTAATAGAGAGCAATGTGTGATTCAGTATAGTTGTATAAGAAGAAGAGGCTGATATAGAAGCAGTAGACAATGGAGAGCAACATGTGAAAGTTGTTAAGGTGTGTGTTTGGGGAAAGATGAGACAAAGACAGAAAATAGTCAAATTTTAATAATTCATGTAGCTTAAGCAAGCTAGACTTGGCTATCCTCCAGTTTCCTAATACAAAGATGAGAATTATTGTTTGATTTTAAAACTCAAACTAAAGTTATGGGTCTGGCCCCCCAAGTATAACTTGCATATACATAATGGTGATTAACTAAATAAAACACCAGTGAATAAAGTTTTTCATAGCATAATTTCCCCAATTTCCGTATAACTCTCTCCACTGAGCTTATTTAACTCATTTTTATTATGAAGTTGTATCATTATGCATCTAATTTATCCTCTAATCAGTTAGGTATATCTGTAGGATCTTGATAAGCACTACTTTGTAGGGCTTAAGTAAGAGTCATTAGAGGTTTTATTGGTGCCATTCGGGTAGATTTAGACACATTCATGTGCATGGCGTTTGGAGGCGAAGTTGGTGTATTTGGAGGTGTTTGAGCTATTTTGGAGATCATAGGAGACACTGAGGAGAAGTCACCAGTAGTAGACGCCAAGGAGTTATGAAGTATTGGCGAGGAGGTGCTGAAGACACGCTTTCGGGAGCTGAAGAGACAAAGGAGGAAGAAACGAGTGCACGACGACCGACGTGCAACTTACGGCGCCCGCCGCCAATTCCTACCCAGAGAAGCTAGCTACGATTTAATTGCGGCGCCCGCCGTGGAAATGCGGCGCCCGCCGCGATTACGGCGCCCGCCGTGAAGGTTGCAGCGACCGCCGTGCGTGTCTGAAGTCCGCCGAGCCGATTTTCCTTATATGTTATTTTGCATTATTTTATTACGTTTTTATTATTTCGTTTTAGGTTAACTTAGCTTTATTTCCTTTAGTATTTAAGGGTTGAGAAAAGGCTTGTTTGCCTTTCATATCTATCATCTTGAATTCTCTCTGGAACCCTAATTTCCCTTTCTACGCTATGAAGAACTAAGCCTCCCTGGCTTAGTCAGACACTGAAGCTTTCGTTTTGATTCAGTTGTGAGATTCTTGTTCTTAATCTATTGCATGGTTTTTATCTTTCTCTTGCTTAAGTTGCTTATGATTGTTATTGATAATCTCTATTTGGACGCAACTAGGGTTTGTCGTTATTGATCTATTGCTAGATCTAGATTGTTACTGGTTGAGCATATCTATTTCAGAGTAGTAACTGCATCGTACTAGTATCTGGTTGTGCTAGTCTTATGCATAAGAGAACTGATTTACATTCTATGATAAAAGCTGGTTGTTCTATACTAGAATTGTATCCAACTATATTCCTATTCTTAACGCTGCTGTTGAACTGAATCTTGATAGTTTTAGGGTTGTTTAATTAGTTAGTGCTAATAGTATCTGGTTGTGCTATTAGTTATATCTGAAAAGGAATTGGAATTTCCATTGCATGAGATTTTGAATGAGTATCTAGGATCAACTTGTCATACGAATAGTGGATATTGTTTGACTAAGTGCCTTTCCCATCACTGATTTCACAACTTTGAGTCTGTTTACCTTTTGCATGCTTAGAATTACTAAAACAAACAAAATCCCCCTTTGGTTACTTTGGATTGACATATAAATTGCATACTAAGATAGAATCCGCCTCCCTGTGGATTCGACCTTTACTTACCTAGGACTACGGTTTAGGGTTTGTTTGGATATTTTGCATAGTAGGAATTAGAACGACAAATTCCTGTTATCAAATTGAGGTTTGATAAGCACTACTTTGTAGGGCTTAAGTAAGAGTCATTAGAGGTTTTATTGGTGCCATTCGGGTAGATTTAGACACATTCATGTGCATGGCGTTTGGAGGCAAAGTTGGTGTATTTGGAGGTGTTTGAGCTATTTTAGAGATCATAGGAGACACTGAGGAGAAGTCACCAGTAGTAGACGCCAAGGAGTTATGAAGTATTGGCGAGGAGGTAGTGAAGACACGCTTTCGGGAGCTGAAGAGACAAAGGAGGAAGAAACGAGTGCACGACGACCACCGTGCAACTTACGGCGCCCGCCGCCAATTCCTACCCAGAGAAGCTAGCTACGACTTAATTGCGGCGCCCGCCGTGGAAATGCGGCGCCCGCCGCGATTACGGCGCCCGCCGTGAAGGTTGCAGCGACCGCCGTACGTGTCTGAAGTCCGCCGAGCCGATTTTCCTGATATGTTATTTTGCATTATTTTATTACGTTTTTATTATTTCGTTTTAGGTTAACTTAGCTTTATTTCCTTTAGTATTCAAGGGTTGAGAAAAGGCTTGTTTGTCTTTCATATCTATCATCTTGAATTCTCTCTGGAACCCTAATTTCCCTTTCTACGCTATGAAGAACTAAGCCTCCCTGGCTTAGTCAGACGCTGAAGCTTTTGTTTTGATTCAGTTGTGAGATTCTTGTTCTTAATCTATTGCATGGTTTTTATCTTTCTCTTGCTTAAGTTGCTTATGATTGATATTGATAATCTCTATTTGGACGCAACTAGGGTTTGTCGTTATTGATCTATTGCTAGATCTAGATTGTTACTGGTTGAGCATATCTATTTCAGAGTAGCAACTGCATCGTACTAGTATCTGGTTGTGCTAGTCTTATGCAGAAGAGAACTGATTTACATTCTAGGATAAAAGCTGGTTGTTCTATGCTAGAATTGTATCCAACTATATTCCTATTCTTAACGCTGCTGTTGAACTGAATCTTGATAGTTTCAGGGTTGTTTAATTAGTTAGTGCTAATAGTATCTAGTTATGCTATTAGTTATATCTGAAAAGGAATTGGAATTTCCATTGCATGAGATTTTGAATGAGTATCTAGGATCAACTTGTCATACGAATAGTGGATGTTGTTTGACTAAGTGCCTTTCCCATCACTGATTTCACAACTTTGAGTCTGTTTACCTTTTGCATGCTTAGAATTACTAAAACAAACAAAACCCCCCCTTTGGTTACTTTGGATTGACATATAAATTGCATACTAAGATAGAATCCGCCTCCCTGTGGATTCGACCTTTACTTACCTAGGACTACGGTTTAGGGTTTGTTTGGATATTTTGCATAGTAGGAATTAGAACGACAAATTCCTGTTATCAAATTGGCGCCGTTGCCGGGGAGGCAATAATCTATTTTGTGTATGTGATTTGTGTGCCAATCTTGGTGTGAACCTATCTTATGGTTCACACCCGTGTTACTAATAATCTACCTCTAGTTTTTGATCCAGAAATCGAGAGAACTTTTCTTCAAGCTCACAGGATGGCAGCTCGTGTTACACTTGAGTCTTTGACAGCTCCTAACTTGGAGCAACCTACTCGTGCTGTGCAATTCCCTGCTCTGGGTGAAGGGGTTAAATTTGAGCTCAAGACAGGAGTAGTCCATTTACTCCCGAAATTCAGTGGAACCCCGCTTGAGGATCCTATTCAGCACCTGGATGAATTCCTTGAGGTCTGTACCAGTATGAGGCCATCTGAGATTACTGAAGATCAGATGAGGTTGAGAGTCTTTTCCTTTTTTCTGAAGGATTCTGCTAAAGACTGGTATCATTCTTTACCCCTAGGAAGCATCACTACTTGGGTGAATTTGAAGAAGGTGTTTCTTGATAAATACTTTCCGGCAATCAAGTCCAATCAGCTCAAGAAGAAGATTTGCAACGTGGAGCAACTGTCTAATGAGTCTCTCTATGATTATTATGAGCGCTTCAAGAAACTGGTGAAGAGTTGCCCCTACCATGGCTATGCTAATCATGATCTGATTCTTTATCTGCATGGAGGACTCCGTGAAGATGACCGTCGGATGGTGAATTCTTCATGTGGTGGGAATATTCTGAAGAGGACTTACGAAGAAACTCTAGAGATATTTGCTACTCTGGCTGATGATTCTAGACAGTACAGTGGGAGAGGTTCCCAAAGCTTGGTCGTTGCTAGCTCTCAATCAAGAATTGATCAAGCTGATTTTGATGTGCTGAGAGAGGAGGTGAGGCATCTGAAGCTGAAAGGTACACCTCAGCAGGCTAAGGCCTGTGAGATTTGTCACGACGACTTGCACCCTATTGATTCGTGTCCTACTCTACAAGAGGAGGTGAATCATGTAGGAGGATATCAGCAGAGGCCCAGGCATGATCCCTACTCCAGTACTTACAACCCTGGTTGGAGGGATCATCCCAACTTCAGATGGAGAGACCCAGAACAGAATCAAGGCCAAATGCAACAACAAGGTCATCCTCAACAACCTAGGCCGCCATTTGTGCCAAATCCTCAAGGGCAGAGTTCGAACCATTCGTCGTCTATGGAGGATATGATGAAAATGCTGATGCAGAGCCACGTGAACCTCAATGAGAATGTTGCTAAGCTGTCTAAGAACCAATTGCAATTCCAAGAGACTACACAATCCAGCATTCAGAACTTGGAAAGGCAATTTGGCCAGATCTCTCAGGTGGTGAGCAAGCTTGACGCAAAAATTTCTGGTAAACTTCCATCTCAAACGAAAGTGAACCCGAACATTAGGAATGTCAGTGCTATGACTCTGAGGAGCGGGAAGAGGCTCGAAGAGGATGATTCTGAGATCGACAAGGAAGCAGATCAGGAGCTGGAACAGAACAGCGACGGCGACCGCTGTACAACTTACGGTACCCGCCGTGACATCGACGGCGACCGCCGTGAAGACCACGGCGCCCGCCGTGAAAATGACTCAGCTCTCGAATTTTCTGATGAAAATTACGGCGCCCGCCGCAATAATCACGGCGCCCGCCGTGACGGTGAGCAAAATCCCGAACTTTCTGATGATGTTCACGGCGCCCGCCGCACTTCTTACGGCGCCCGCCGCCCACCTGTAGTCGATACCGAGGCTGAGAAGGAGTATGAACCGCCGATTTTTCCTGATTGGAAGCCTGTTGCACCATTTCCGTTTGCTTTGAAGCGTACCAAGCCACTTGCGCAGGACAAGGACATGTTTGAGATGTTCAGAAACGTTGAGGTCAACATGCCTCTCCTAAATTTGATCAAGTCTGTCCCTCGTTATGCAAAGTTCTTGAAGCAGATGTGCACCACGAAGAGAAACCAGGACAGGAACATCAAGAAGAAGGTCAAGGTAAGCGAGCATGTCTCTGCTATTTTTCAGAAGCGCTTACCCAAGAAGTGTGGTGACCCAGGTATGTTCACCATCCCCGTCACTATTGGAGGTACTAAGTTCAATAAAGCTATGTTAGATTTGGGTGCCTCCATCAATGTTTTACCTTCATCTCTTTGTGAATCCTTAAGATTAGGACCCATGCATGCACCCAAAATTTCCATTCAGTTAGCTGATAGATCTAGTGTGCGTCCTATAGGGATAGTGGAGGATGTTTTGGTTAGGGTTGGTGATCTTATCTTTCCTGCTGACTTCTATGTGCTTGATATGGAACATGATATGCATGCAGCCCCTATTCTGTTAGGGAGACCCTTCTTGAAAACTGCCAACACTAAGATTAATGTGAGTACTGGTTCTTTAACCATGGAATTTGATGGCCAAACTATTAACTACAATATCTATGAAGCCATGAAATCTCCTTCTGATGATCATTCTTTGTGTGCAATTGATGTACTTGAGCCTGTGGTACAAGATGTTTTTGATGAGGACCACCTAGATGACACACCACCTATTGTTGATCCTAGCTTGGATATTGCTATATCTGCTGACTTGCAGGAAGGTGTTGCTGAGTGGGACGCTTGCTATAAGCTCCCTCCGGAGCTTCCAGGTAAATCACCTTTGCTGCTAACTCCGAGCGAGAGGCTCGTTCCCTCTTTAGTGCAGGTCTCTGAAGTCAAGGCTAAACACCCCCCTAATCGATCTAAGCATGGGGTAGACGCGACTAAGAAGGTCAAGATGGAGAAGCCGCTGAAGAGGAAGTATGGTCTAAGGTTCAAACCTTTCCATGATTGGTTCAAGAAGGAGGTATGGATTGAGAAGGTTCCTAAGGAGCCTGATGATATGGATTGAGGTTGTTCGAGTAGTATGTCGAGCCAACGACATTAACCAAGGCGCTGCTCGGAAGGCAACCCGAGATTTGGTAGTTTATTTTCTTTCCCTAGTCAATTTCTATTGTTTTTCTTTTAGTTTTTGTGTTGAACTAACCTGCAGGAAGCGCAAAAAAGTGAAAAAGGAGTTCACGGCACCCGCCGCCCACCTTACGGCGCCCGCCGTTTTCGCCCACTTCGACACTTTGCTTACGACAAATGACGGCGACCGTCGTTTAATTACGACGATCGCCGCCATTCTCAGGTTCGTTTTCTTTGCTTCGAAAAATAATAAAATAAAATAAAATAAATGGCCCGGAAAAAACCTTAAACGGGGAGCAAAAGATGAAAATAAAATACCCCGAAAAGACCTTAAACGGGGAGAAAAAGTTAAAAAAAAAAAATCTACCGGAAGCCAGCTGCCCAGCGTTTCCTATGGAGAGATGGTGCGCATCATGTTGTCAAGGAGGAGACATTAGCCTCACTTTGTATTTGACAACGATGATGGCCCTATAATTGGCAGCTGAGGAGGAGGAACACTAGGGCCCACACCACGATTACATCTGAGCCCATTTTTGTGTTCGTTGAAGGCCGTGCAGCCCTGCTTTCCTACATAACCACCACGCCCCACGGTGGATCCCTATGGTTGCACGGTAGATGAAGATTATGGCGTTGATGCCGACACCCGATACATGGACGTTTATTGAGAAGACCGCCAGCAACAAAGGAAGTGTCCAAGCAGCTTGGCGACGTTTGTGAGTTATTTTTTGCTTTTCCCTGTGCTTTATTCTTTTGTCTTTCATTACATTGAGGACAATGCAATGTTTAAGCACGGGGTGGGGTTTTATACTTGCTACGCTGCTGAGGAGAAAAAAATGAAAAGAGCCAAAAATTTGAAAAAAGGCATACATTAAAAATCCTGGGATAGGTCGAAAACCCGAAAGGGCGGCCTAGGCAATAAGCAGGTGGCTTGGACCGGCATTAGGCTGGGGTAATATGTGGTCAAGAGTGACGTGAGCTTATGTAAGCACATCTATTGGAAAATGAAATGAGTGGCTTGGTGAAAACCCAAAAGGACGCCTTGGCAAAATGAGCGAAAAGAAGAAGAGTGATTTTAGATTTCTCACTATTCTTGGTGAGGCGTCATAAGAAGAGGAGTCAAAGAAGGATTGTCGGGTAGGTCACTCTGGGAGACATAAGGAGCAATAGATGGAGGCTAGGATTAGAGGTTACTCACACTATTGGATGTCCGGGTTTAGCTTGGGGGAAGTACTCTGCTTGCCCTTAAGCTTGTTGAGTTGTGGATGTATTGTGAATGAGATTGGTGCCAGGAGCTTGGCATGGGTTAGGTGACTCTTAGTTGGAGGATATGCTTCCTGAGACCTTGGATGCTACATTTGAGGAGTAGACTTTTTATTAGTTTACTTGAGGACGAGCAAAGGTCTAAGCATGGGGTGGTTTGATAAGCACTACTTTGTAGGGCTTAAGTAAGAGTCATTAGAGGTTTTATTGGTGCCATTCGGGTAGATTTAGACACATTCATGTGCATGGCATTTGGAGGCGAAGTTGGTGTATTTGGAGGTGTTTGAGCTATTTTGGAGATCATAGGAGACACTGAGGAAAAGTCATCAGTAGTAGACGCCAATGAGTTATGAAGTATTGGCGAGGAGGTGCTGAAGACATGCTTTCGGGAGCTGAAGAGACAAAGGAGGAAGAAACGAGTGCACGGCGACCGCTGTGCAACTTACGGCGCCCGCCACCAATTCCTACCCAGAGAAGCTAGCTACGACTTTATTGCGGCGCCCGCCGTGGAAATGCGGCGCCCGCCGCGATTACGGCGCCCACCGTGAAGGTTGCAGCGACCGCCGTGCGTGTCTGAAGTCCGCCAAGCCGATTTTCCTTATACGTTATTTTGCATTATTTTATTACATTTTTTTTATTTCGTTTTAGGTTAACTTAGCTTTATTTCCTTTAGTATTTAAGGGTTGAGAAAAGGCTTGTTTGCCTTTCATATCTATCATCTTGAATTCTCTCTGGAACCCTAATTTCCCTTTCTACGCTATGAAGAACTAAGCCTCCCTGGCTTAGTCAGACGCTGAAGCTTTCGTTTTGATTCAGTTGTGAGATTCTTGTTCTTAATCTATTGCATGGTTTTTATCCTTCTCTTGCTTAAGTTGCTTATGATTGATATTGATAATCTCTATTTGGACGCAACTAGGGTTTGTCGTTATTGATCTATTGCTAGATCTAGATTGTTACTGGTTGAGCATATCTATTTCAGAGTAGCAACTACATCGTACTAGTATCTGGTTGTACTAGTCTTATGCAGAAGAGAACTGATTTACATTCTAGGATAAAAGCTGGTTGTTCTATGCTAGAATTGTATCCAACTATATTCCTATTCTTAACGCTGCTGTTGAACTGAATCTTGATAGTTTCAGGGTTGTTTAATTAGTTAGTGCTAATAGTATCTGGTTGTGCTATTAGTTATATCTGAAAAGGAATTGGAATTTCCATTACATGAGATTTTGAATGAGTATCTAGGATCAACTTGTCATACGAATAGTGGATGTTATTTGACTAAGTGCCTTTCCCATCACTGATTTCACAACTTTGAGTCTGTTTACCTTTTGCATGCTTAGAATTACTAAAACAAACAAAATCCCCCTTTGGTTACTTTGGATTGACATATAAATTGCATACTAAGATAGAATCCGCCTCCCTGTGGATTCGACCTTTACTTACCTAGGACTACGGTTTAGGGTTTGTTTGGATATTTTGCATAGTAGGAATTAGAACGACAAATTCCTGTTATCAAATTGAGGTTTGATAAGCACTACTTTGTAGGGCTTAAGTAAGAGTCATTAGAGGTTTTATTGGTGCCATTCAAGTACATTTAGACACATTCATGTGCATGGCGTTTGGAGGCGAAGTTGGTGTATTTGGAGGTGTTTGAGCTATTTTAGAGATCATAGGAGACACTGAGGAGAAGTCACCAGTAGTAGACGCCAAGGACTTATGAAGTATTGGCGAGGAGGTGCTGAAGACACGCTTTCGGGAGCTGAAGAGACAAAGGAGGAAGAAACGAGTGCACGACGACCGCCGTGCAACTTACGGCGCCTGCCGCCAATTCCTACCCAGAGAAGCTAGCTACGACTTAATTGCGGCGCCCGCCGTGGAAATGCGGCGCCCGCCGCGATTACGGCGCCCGCCGCGATTACGGCGCCCGCCGGGAAGGTTGCAGCGACCGCCGTGCGTGTCTGAAGTCCGCCGAACCGGTTTTCCTTATATGTTATTTTGCATTATTTTATTACGTTTTTATTATTTCGTTTTAGGTTAACTTAGCTTTATTTCCTTTAGTATTCAAGGGTTGAGGAAAGGCTTGTTTGCCTTTCATATCTATCATCTTGAATTCTCTCTGGAACCCTAATTTCCCTTTCTACGCTATGAAGAACTAAGCCTCCCTGGCTTAGTCAGACGCTGAAGCTTTCGTTTTGATTCAGTTGTGAGATTCTTGTTCTTAATCTATTGCATGGTTTTTATCTTTCTCTTGCTTAAGTTGCTTATGATTGATATTGATAATCTCTATTTGGACGCAACTAGGGTTTGTCGTTATTGATCTATTGCTAGATCTAGATTGTTACTGGTTGAGCATATCTATTTCAGAGTAGCAACTGCATCGTACTAGTATCTGGCTGTGCTAGTCTTATGCAGAAGAAAACTGATTTACATTCTAGGATAAAAGCTGGTTGTTCTATGCTAGAATTGTATCCAACTATATTCCTATTCTTAACGTTGTTGTTGAACTGAATCTTGATAGTTTCAGGGTTGTTTAATTAGTTAGTGCTAATAGTATTTGGTTGTGCTATTAGTTATATCTGAAAATGAATTGGAATTTCCATTGCATGAGATTTTGAATGAGTATCTAGGATCAACTTGTCATACAAATAGTGGATGTTGTTTGACTAAGTGCCTTTCCCATCACTGATTTCACAACTTTGAGTCTGTTTACCTTTTGCATGCTTAGAATTACTAAAACAAACAAAACCCCCCTTTGGTTACTTTGGATTGACATATAAATTGCATACTAAGATAGAATCCGCCTCCCTGTGGATTCGACCTTTACTTACCTAGGACTAAGGTTTAGGGTTTGTTTGGATATTTTGCATAGTAGGAATTAGAACGACAAATTCATGTTATCAGATCTATGCGTTAGTTTCAAGGGAACTGAGACACAAATGTGTTCAGTTCCTATGGTCAGCGGAATAACTAGTAAACAAGTTATCAAGAACAATTACTTAAGGTGGAAACCTTTGATAACCAACTAGTTATCTAGGATAAAAACCACCCCTCTTTCAAGGATTTCAAACAGTCTACTTGTATATTAATATGCGATTACAACTTCCGAACTATCTCGTTTCAGTCTAATTCACTAAGACTAAACCTAGTTCCCTAGAAATCACAGATTAACACACAATAGACTTACTTCGACACTATCAACTCGAACACTTATTCTTTCTGTTTCTTCTTTCTGATGCACTCTAAAGCTCGTGAAAATGCATAACATTCACCTACTAACAGCGTCATGTATTTATACAATATGTTTGTCAAGGAAAGATCTCAGAGGAGATATTATTTGAACAAGCATATTCCATAAATCCATGATTCGGTATTTCATCTCTTACCTAAGATAAGATAAGAAATATTTCCTTAACCGAATTACAATATACACAATCATATAAAGATAATCTATGTGTATCTTGACGCCTAAAGTCTTCTGCTGGGCGCGTAAAATCCAAAAACAAATCTTCACAAAGATTCTGTTGATAACGTTGGTAGTTACACAGATGCGGTTCCCATCCAGTTCCCTTGATCTTGATCTTAGCTCACTTTGGACTTGGTTCCCTTATCTTTTCAGCTGTAGATTAAACACTAGAATAACCAGTTAAGTTCAAGTGTTTGTCATCGTCAAAACAAGAGAAACAGAGGAATGAAACTCCATGGGAACTGACGTTCCAAAGAGTTCCATTCCAACAATTTCCCCCTTTTTGATGATGACAAACTAATACCAGTAATAAGCACAAAACCAATAGGCAAGTTATTTGACATATTAAGGAAGCAGAGATACTGGGATAAATGCTTCATAGTTCCACCTTAATTTTTGAACACAGTACTTAGTTCCCCCTTAGAAATACACCAGTCCTATTGGTTCCAAGATTCCAAAGTCTATTCCCCCTTTTGACATCATCGAAAAGATAGATTAGTTTCAAATGGTAACCCAGAGAGGAAAAAGTTCAAAGCAAATGGCAAGTCGCAACTGAGCAAACAGATATTCATTAATTATAACAAAAGATGCACAAAGCAGCTAGCAAACACACGAAGAGCAAACAAACAAGATCACGAAGAGATAGTAACCAACAAAGCATAGCAGTTAGTGTGCAGGGGAGATCCTAGGAAAACTAAGCTAGAGACAAGCATGGGGAATTCAGGAGGAACTGGGAGGCAGCCTGGCGGTCAAAGCAGTTGCAAATGAGGTGAAGGCAGAAGACAGTTCCCTCACAGCCGCGGTGAGTCCCTTTAGCTCGGCAGAGATTTCAGCAAAGATATTGGGAAGGTCAGACTCCTCAGGCGCAGATGGGGCAGTGGCAGCACGAGTTTTCTTTGGCTTAACTTCCGGTTCCTCAGCAACCCTGAGACTGTTGATGTATGCCATGTCCATGAGGTGCTGGTACAAAGACTCAGAGGGGGATGCCGGGTACCCATCTAGAGATGTCAGTAGGGCTTTGATGATGGTGGGATAGGGCAGAGAGTGTGATGGATGAGAATGACAAGCCTGCATATGCAGCATAATTATCTTTGTGGGTACGACTGACAGGGGGGGGGGGAGGTGTCTTTGAGGCAAGGGGAGGGTACAATGTCCGTGGAGGCGATGTCTGTGGGGGGGGGGGGGGGGGGGGGGGGTCTAATTTGAGTGGGGAAGGTGAGGCGATTTCAGTAGGGGCTGATTTTTGTGGGGTGGCCTCAGGTTCCGGGAACTCCATCGCCGAAGATGCAGGAGCGGCGGTGGAGGTGGGAGTAGGGATGGCTGGGTCTTTTGTGGGAGTGGGGTTCTCTGTGATCGGAGCGCTAGAAGCCAGTGATGCAGCAGACCGGCCGTGAGCAGCGAGGAACTCCAGATCGGCCTTGGAGATGGCGATGTTGACGGTTTCTTCAGCCATGAGAAAAGTTTTGAGAGAGAAAGTGAAGATCTGTGGAGAGACTGGAGAAGACGGAGAGCAAAAGCAGAGAAAACAAGAGCAGTGATCTTGAACAGTGTAGAACTTCCCTTTAAAAAGAATATCCGACTTCCAAATAAACATGCCCAACAACGGTCACACGGAGGAAATAATATCCAGATCTTTTGAATTTCCAAATTGCAAAGATATCAAATTCCCAAATCTTTCCAAATCTCCAAAGATCAGAAGATAAAGATCACGTCACATCCAGAATCATTTCAAACGGCTAGAAAAAGCAGAGTTGCCTTAAATACTTCTGAGCACAAAGGAGAAGAGCAAACCCAAAATCCGAGGCGGCGGCAGAGAGAGCACACAGGCAGCTACCTTTTCAGTTCCCCCTTAGTTCCTTAGAAGTTCCTGGCTAGGGAAGGCTTTGGATGCATATATGTAAAGGGTATATAAATCATGAAGAGTACACATCCAAAAGCATATAAATAGTAGGAAGGCAATTTTGACGCTAAACTAGTAAGTTTCCAGTTGTGGACTTAATCAAGAAAAGGTTCATAGGAAACTACTAGGGAAGCCAGGCTAGGGACATCTTATAATCAATCATCCTTTCGGCTTATGATGTGGGTTTAGATATCAGATTGATTATGTATTGTTAAAAGAAATGCAAGCAAGATGTTCACTTAATGCATGAAGGTGAGAAGAATGTCCAACTAAAATCATAACAATAAACACATGAAGGCAGAGATGGACAAGAAAAGCAGTAAACATAGTTCCCAACTAGTTACCAAAGAAAATAATAAGTCACATAACTAGTCAATACCAGGGAAATAGGCAAGGGAACTCAGAACCGCTAAGCTATGGAAATCATTCCAAGAAGGAGTCTAAAGTACTCATAAGGTTCTCGATTAAGGGCTTTTGTGAATATATCAGCAATTTGTTCCTCAGTACGACAATGTTCCATAATAATGATCCCTTTTTCCACGTTATCTCTCAAAAAGTGGTGCCTTATGTCAATATGCTTAGACTCGGAGTGAAAGACAAGATTCTTAGAGATGCTAATGGCACTAGTATTATCACATAGAATTTTGAGAGGGCCATAGGATTTACCAAAGTCCGCGAGTTGTTGTTTGAGCCAGAGGAGTTGAGCACAGCAAGCAGTAGCAGCAATGTATTCGGACTCAGTGGTGGAGAGAGATATGGAGGTTTGCTTCTTGGAGCCCCATGTGACCAGGCAGGGGCCAAGGAACTGAGCCATTCCAGAAGTGCTTTTCCTGTTATGGAGGAATCCAGCATAATCAGCATCCGTGTAGGAGAGGAGCTCGAAGTCACAGTGTTTGGGGTACCAAAGACAGAGATTGTCAGTTCCCTTCAGATAGCGGAGAATTCGTTTCACAGCGGCCATGTGCTTTGAGCGAGGATCAGCCTGAAAGCGAGCACAAAGATACACATAATACATAATATCTGGTCTACTAGCAGTTAGGTAGAGAAGGGAATCTATCATTTGCCTGTATAAGGATTGATCAGCCTTGGGATCAGAATCTTCCAACGTGAGCTTGGTTGCTGGGGAAATGGGAGTTGCAAAGGGTTTGCAAGTGTCCATCTTGAATTTTCTAAGAAGTTCCTTCACATACTTCTGTTGATGGATCTGAGTTCCCTTTGAGAGCTGATTCACTTGAAGACCTAGGAAGAAGTTCAGTTCCCCAATCATGCTCATCTCAAATTCACTGCTCATTAAGTTCTTGAACTTTTCTACAAGAGAGAGGTTAGTGGAACCAAAGATAATATCGTCGACATATACTTGAACAACCAAGATATCATCCTTAACTTCCAGTAAGAAAAGAGTTTTATCAATCAAACCTCTTCTGTATCCATTGGATAACAGGAACTAAGCAAGACGGTCATACCATGCACGGGGAGCCTGCTTTAGCCCATAGAGAGCTTTGTCTAGGAAGTAGACGTAGTCCGAATGCTCTCTGTCCTCAAATCCAGGGGGCTGCTTGACATACACTTCCTCTTGAAGAATTCCATTTAGGAAGGCAGTTTTGACATCCATTTGGAAGAGCTGGAATCCCTTGTGGGCAGCAAAGGCAATCTTTAGGCGAATGGCCTCCATTCGTGCAACAGGAGCAAACGTCTCATCATAGTCAATTCCCTCTTGTTGATTGTACCCATGAGCTACCAGACGAGCTTTGTTCCTTGTGACGACACCAGAGTCATCAAGCTTGTTGCGAAAGATCCACTTAGTGCCTATGATGGTTCTGTTGGGGGGGGGGGGGGGGGGGGTCTAATTTGAGTGGGGAAGGTGAGGCGATTTCAGTAGGGGCTGATTTTTGTGGGGTGGCCTCAGGTTCCGGGAACTCCATCGCCGAAGATGCAGGAGCGGCGGTGGAGGTGGGAGTAGGGATGGCTGGGTCTTTTGTGGGAGTGGGGTTCTCTGTGATCGGAGCGCTAGAAGCCAGTGATGCAGCAGACCGGCCGTGAGCAGCGAGGAACTCCAGATCGGCCTTGGAGATGGCGATGTTGACGGTTTCTTCAGCCATGAGAAAAGTTTTGAGAGAGAAAGTGAAGATCTGTGGAGAGACTGGAGAAGACGGAGAGCAAAAGCAGAGAAAACAAGAGCAGTGATCTTGAACAGTGTAGAACTTCCCTTTAAAAAGAATATCCGGCTTCCAAATAAACATGCCCAACAACGGTCACACGGAGGAAATAATATCCAGATCTTTTGAATTTCCAAATTGCAAAGATATCAAATTCCCAAATCTTTCCAAATCTCCAAAGATCAGAAGATAAAGATCACGTCACATCCAGAATCATTTCAAACGGCTAGAAAAAGCAGAGTTGCCTTAAATACTTCTAAGCAAAAAGGAGAAGAGCAAACCCAAAATCCGAGGCGGCGGCAGAGAGAGCACACAGGCAGCTACCTTTTCAGTTCCCCCTTAGTTCCTTAGAAGTTCCTGGCTAGGGAAGGCTTTGGATGCATATATGTAGAGGGTATATAAATCATGAAGAGTACACATCCAAAAGCATATAAATAGTAGGAAGGCAATTTTGACGTTAAACTAGTAAGTTCCCAGTTGTGGACTTAATCAAGAAAAGGTTCATAGGAAACTACTAGGGAAGCCAGGCTAGGGACATCTTATAATCAATCATCCTTTCGGCTTATGATGTGGGTTTAGATATCAGATTGATTATGTATTGTTAAAAGAAATGCAAGCAAGATGTTCACTTAATGCATGAAGGTGAGAAGAATGTCCAACTAAAATCATAACAATAAACACATGAAGGCAGAGATGGACAAGAAAAGCAGTAAACATAGTTCCCAACTAGTTACCAAAGAAAATAATAAGTCACATAACTAGTCAATACCAGGGAAATAGGCAAGGGAACTCAGAACCGCTAAGCTATGGAAATCATTCCAAGAAGGAGTCTAAAGTACTCATAAGGTTCTCGATTAAGGGCTTTTGTGAATATATCAGCAATTTGTTCCTCAGTACGACAATGTTCCATAATAATGATCCCTTTTTCCACGTTATCTCTCAAAAAGTGGTGCCTTATGTCAATATGCTTAGACTCGGAGTGAAAGACAAGATTCTTAGAGATGCTAATGGCACTAGTATTATCACATAGAATTTTGAGAGGGCCATAGGATTTACCAAAGTCCGCGAGTTGTTGTTTGAGCCAGAGGAGTTGAGCACAGCAAGCAGCAGCAGCAATGTATTCGGACTCAGTGGTGGAGAGAGATATGGAGGTTTGCTTCTTGGAGCCCCATGTGACCAGGCAGGGGCCAAGGAACTGAGCCATTCCAGAAGTGCTTTTCCTGTTATGGAGGAATCCAGCATAATCAGCATCCGTGTAGGAGAGGAGCTCGAAGTCACAGTG
Source organism: Rheum nobile (assembly GCA_027886185.1). Classification (NCBI taxonomy): domain Eukaryota; kingdom Viridiplantae; phylum Streptophyta; class Magnoliopsida; order Caryophyllales; family Polygonaceae; genus Rheum; species Rheum nobile. Next base: position 1,017,567 of record WOAB01000077.1, read on the forward strand.
TTTGGGGTACCAAAGACAGAGATTGTCAGTTCCCTTCAGATAGCGGAGAATTCGTTTCACAGCGGCCATGTGCTTTGAGCGAGGATCAGCCTGAAAGCGAGCACAAAGATACACAGAATACATAATATCTGGTCTACTAGCAGTTAGGTAGAGAAGGGAACCTATCATTTGCCTGTATAAGGATTGATCAGCCTTGGGATCAGAATCTTCCAACGTGAGCTTGGTTGCTGGGGAAATGGGAGTTGCAAAGGGTTTGCAAGTGTCCATCTTGAATTTTCTAAGAAGTTCCTTCACATACTTCTGTTGATGGATCTGAGTTCCCTCTGAGAGCTGATTCACTTGAAGACCTAGGAAGAAGTTCAGTTCCCCAATCATGCTCATCTCAAATTCACTGCTCATTAAGTTCTTGAACTTTTCTACAAGAGAGAGGTTAGTGGAACCAAAGATAATATCGTCGACATATACTTGAACAACCAAGATATCATCCTTAACTTCCAGTAAGAAAAGAGTTTTATCAATCAAACCTCTTCTGTATCCATTGGATAACAGGAACTAAGCAAGACGGTCATACCATGCACGGGGAGCCTGCTTTAGCCCATAGAGAGCTTTGTCTAGGAAGTAGACGTAGTCCGAATGCTCTCTGTCCTCAAATCCAGGGGGCTGCTTGACATACACTTCCTCTTGAAGAATTCCATTTAGGAAGGCAGTTTTGACATCCATTTGGAAGAGCTGGAATCCCTTGTGGGCAGCAAAGGCAATCTTTAGGCGAATGACCTCCATTCGTGCAACAGGAGCAAACGTCTCATCATAGTCAATTCCCTCTTGTTGATTGTACCCATGAGCTACCAGACGAGCTTTGTTCCTTGTGACGACACCAGAGTCATCAAGCTTGTTGCGAAAGATCCACTTAGTGCCTATGATGGTTCTGTTGGGAGGACAGGAAACTAAGCGCCAGACTTTGTTACGATCAAATTGATGTAATTCCTCTTGCATTGCATGAATCCAGTCTGGGTCAGTGGGTGCTTCTTTGTAGTTCTTGGGCTCTACAAGAGATAAGAAGGCATTGAAAGAACAATAGTTATTTAGAGAGGATCTAGTGGACGGACCTGGTTTGTGATATGGAGTTATGATTAGATCCACGGGATGATATCCTTTGTACTTGTAGTTGGGAACAGGAATTGAGTCATTGGTCACAACAGGATGTGTGACATCAGGGTTCCCTACAGAATGATCATCAGAGTTCCCTGTGGCATGATCATCAAGGTTCCCTTCAGCATAGGAACTGGAAGCAGGAGCATCGGAGAAGACGGGTTCCCTAGAATTGGGAGCTTGAACAGACGTTCCGATGTCTTGAGGACTCTTAGTGGATGGAGTATCATTTTGCTGATCAGGATTCGGAGAAGCAGGAGAGGATTGCTCTTCAGAATCGGGGGAGTTCCCAACAGAGTCGCCAGACAGGTTGAGAGAGAACTCAGGAGTAGATGAGGGGAAGGATTCATCGGGGTCATCATCAGCAGGAGGAGAACTAGAGGGTACCTGTGGCATGTTAGAGAAAGCAGATTCATTGAATACAACATGAACACTTTCCTCAATCTTTTGTGTACGAAGGTTGTACACTTTGTAAGCCTTGCTGTTGCTGACATAGCCAAGGAATATCCCTTCATCGCTTCTGGGATCAAATTTCCCAATTGGATCTGTGCCATTATTGTGCACAAAGCATTTGCACCCAAAGACCCGAAGATGGGAAATGTTGGGAACTCTGCCTTTCAAGAGCTCATAGGAAGTCTTCTCAGTCATAGGGCGAAGCATGTCACAATTCAGAATATAGCACGCGGTGTTGACTGCCTCTGCCCAAAACCTGTGAGGAAGACTAGCAGATAGGAGCATAGTACGAGACATGTCCTCCAAGGTCATATTCTTCCTTTCAACAACTCCATTCTGTTGAGGAGTGCGAGGAGCTGAGAAATTATGAGAGATTCCCTTGTCCCTGCAAAAGGTTAGAAACTTGGCATTTTTGAACTCAGTTCCATGATCGGAACGTATGGCACGAAGATTGTGCCCAAGGGAGTTCTCAAGAGTAGGAACAATAGCTGAGAACCTGTCAAATACTTCATCTTTTGATTTTATGAAAATGATCCAGGTGAAGTGAGAGAAATCATCAACAAGTACAAGAATATACCTGTTCCCTCCAAAGCTTTGAGTACGCATGGGACCACATAAATCCATATGAACAAGTTCAAGAGGATGAGAGGAACTGATCTCAGATTTTGACTTAAAGGAACTACGTACTTGTTTCCCCCTTACACAGTCTGAGCAAATGTTGTCCTTTTCAATTTGAACAGAGGGAAGTCCTCTCACGAGTTCCTTCTTGTGTAGCTTATGAATAAGCTGAGGGCTAGCATGGCCAAGTCTTTGATGCCATATTGTCGTTCTATCAGCTATAGAAGACAAGCAAATATTTTCCTCAGGAATGAAGCTTGTGTCTACGATATAGACATTGTTGTAACGTTTCCCTTTCAATAGAGTTTTGTGTGTCTCTGGATTCAGAACGAAGCATTCTTTGGGAGTGAATAAGACATGGTTCTCCCCTTGGTCGCAAAGCTGAGACACACTCATTAGATCAAAACCCAAGTTGTCAACAAGATGAACATCACTTACCTGTACTTTGTCAGTTAGGTCCACGCATCCAACGCCACAAATGGCTCCTTTTCTCTTGTCTCCGAAGGAAATCTTTCCTCCGTTGTATTTCTGAAGTGAGTGCAGTTTCTTCCTGTTTCCAGTCATATGACATGAAGCTCCACTGTCTATGTACCATTTTTCTTCTTTACTCACTTTAGCCTGCACAGTTAAACATCATTTCTTACGAACCCAGGTCGGCTAACCGTTCCCGGGTTTGTTAGGAGGAGAGTTCCTAGGTGGATTAACATGATCAGTTCCTTGAGAAGGAGAATAATAATAGGGATCATTCAAGTAAGAAATTTCAGTTATTTTCCTATTATCTTTCCTCATATAGTTTCTCTTCATAGAGGCCTTTTCCTCGTCCCTTTCCTTCTTGTTGCATTCGTCAATGTTGTGACCTTGGTTCCCACAGTACCAGCAAACCCGATTGTTGGGAATCCAGAGGTACTTACCCTTTTTACAAAAGGGAACTGAGTTGGCTTTCTTTCTTTCCCTTAGGTCAACCTTTTTCCTGGGAGTATTTCGCCCAATTCCCTTATACATCTCATGTATCTTAGAATCATTTGGAGCGCATGGAAGGTTTTCATTAGATTCATTTTCAAGGACCTTGATTCTTTCTTGCAAGTATTCATTTTTGCAGTTTGAGGTTTGAAGAGCTAAATCAAGTCTTTCATTTCTAGCCTGAAGATCACTAGACACTTTATCAAGGTCACTATGAGCATGACAAGGGGGGTCAGATGAATCATTTGGAAGATAACCTATTCCAGCCCTAGGTCTCACAAAAACAGTTTGAGTAACAGTCTTTTCATGAATGCAATCAGAGAGAGAGTCAAGTTTATCAATGATAGACATCAGCAATTCATGGTCAGGAGAGGAGCTAGCAAGGGAACTGTTACCAAGATTCAGTTTATCATGCAAATCACACGTAGGACAAATGACATGCGAGGTGTTACTAGACTTAGAAGCATCCTCAAATTTCTTACACCAAACAACATTCTCATCAGTTAAGCAAGAGATTTCTTCTTCATTTTCAGTTATCTTTTCTTGCAGAGAGTTGTTTTCATCGCTAAGTTTGATAACCAGTTTAATCAAGTGCTTTTTATCATACTTAGAGAGAGTTTCAGTGAGTTCAACAGACGATACCTCAGGTTTAGTAGGGTCTGAGTCAGCACTTGGGTCTGTATTTTCCATGAGACAGACGTCAAGGGAACTGGTATCGAGTTACCTTGAAGATGACGTTTCAGCAATCAGACACTGTCCAGCGGATAAGTTGTCTGGTTCCCCTTCAGATTCTTCATCATTGTCACCCCATGTGGATGTAGCAACCAACGCCTTTTTCTGTTGTGGTTCAGCATCCTCCTTCTTGTTTGGGCAATTTTTAGCAAGATGCCCAACCTGGTTGCATTGGTAGCATTTGAATTTCTTGTGTTCCCTCTTGAAGTCTTTCCTCGGGAACTTGCCTTTCTGAAAGTTCCTTACAGTGCGAGTCAGAAGAGCAGTGATCTCATCATCATTTTCTTCATCAGAGTTTTCATTAGTCTTCAGCCTTTCCATAACTTTGGTCAGCATCAGGGCAATGCTTTGATCAGTTTTCACTTGCTCAGTTCCCTTAGCCTTGTCTTCTTGTCGCTGGAGTTGACCAATGAGTTCCTGAACATGGAGAACTCTGATGGAAGGAGTTTGTAGCATAATGCTCTGTGTCATTTCAAACTTGGAGTTGAGTCCGTTGATAATCACCATGGATTTGGACCACTCTTCAGGTTCTACACCACAAGCTGTGAGTTCATTGCATAGGATTTTAAAACGAGAGTGATAAGATGAGACATTTTCAGTTTCAAGCATTTTGAATCTGTGGTATTCTCCTTGTAGATCAAATTTCCTGCTATTCTGAAGGTCTTCACTTCCTAGGTTGAACTCCCTCAGAGCTTTCAACATCTCCTTAGCATTGTTGATGCTAATGACTTTGTCTTGATCGGTTTTTGTCAATGCATTCAGGATGTATTGACGAGCCTTGGCATTCTTTTCTTGTTGATTGAATTGCTCTTGAGTCCATTCAGAGATGTGAAGAAGCTTGGTGGGATCCTTTGTATCAGTTGGCTTAGGATAGTTCACATTCTCCAAGACATACCAACATTGCATGTCGTTGGTTTGCATGAAGCCAATGAGTTGTTGCGTCCACCAGTTGATTTGTCCATTCTTAAGAATGTATGGCTTGTTGATGGAGACACCGAGTTCAGGTTCGTTGTTGCAAGACATCTTGACAACCTGCTTAGTAAACACACAATCTAGAGCGCTAGTTCTGATACCAATTGTAGGATCTGTGCGTTAGTTTCAAGGGAACTGAGACACAAATGTGTTCAGTTCCTATGGGCAGCGGAATAACTAGTAAACAAGTTATCAAGAACAATTACTTAAGGTGGAAACCTTTGATAACTAACTAGTTATCTAGGATAAAAACCACCCCTCTTTCGAGGATTTCAAACGGTCTACTTGTTTATTAATATGCGATTACAACTTCCGAACTATCTCGTTTCAGTCTAATTCACTAAGACTAAACCTAGTTCCCTAGAAATCACAGATTAACACACAATAGACTTACTTCGACACTATCAACTCGAACACTTCTTCTTTCTGTTTCTTCTTTCTGATGCACTCTAAAGCTCGTGAAAATGCATAACATTCACCTACTAACAGCGTCATGTATTTATACAATATGTTTGTCAAGGAAAGATCTCAGAGGAGATATTCTTTGAACAAGCATATTCCATAAATCCATGATTCGGTATTTCATCTCTTACCTAAGATAAGATAAGAAATATTTCCTTAACCGAATTACAATATACACAATCATATAAAGATAATCTGTATCTTGACGCCTAAGGTCTTCTGCTGGGCGCGTAAAATTCGAAAACAAATCTTCACAAAGATTCTGTAGATAACGTTGGTAGTTACACAGAAGCGGTTCCCATCCAGTTCCCTTGATCTTGATCTTAGCTCACTTTGGACTTGGTTCCCTTATTTTTTCAGCTGTAGATTAAACACTAGAATAGCAGTTAAGTTCAAGTGTTTGTCATCGTCAAAACAAGAGAAACAGAGGAAGGGAACTCCATGGGAACTGACGTTCCAAAGAGTTCCATTCCAACAATATCCTTATGAACTCATCATTCCTATTAATTTATACAATATAGTCATATTGTTTTAGAATTTATATATGATCCTGACAATTCTACTCTACATTCAGCTCTATAATTTTTAACATGATTGTCTCTATAAGCTATTAATTTTATATAAGCCACTAAACAAGATCAATGGTGAAAGGGGAAAAGTGAAAACAACTTGAGCACAGAAGTAAGAAACACATAAATACCTATTTCTACACAAATTTTCATTTGTAAAAAAAATAGCAGAACAAGGAAAAAAAAAACTACCAAAAAAATTCCATTTGTCTCCCAAATATGACATATCAGATGAGAAACTCACAATTAATCCATTACTAAAATTAAAAAACACTGAAATTTCACTAAAAAGCTCAAAATCCCTAAATTACAAAAAATTGAAAGCAAGGAAATTTGTAGCATACCTGACTGCGGGGGCTGAAATTTCTAGCATCACCACCAATGCACCACGCCACCACCACGTTGAAGTTGTACCACTTCACCGTCCTTCCAGTTCCAACCGTCGCCTTGTCGCAACAACACCACCTCGCCGTCCTCAATCCTTCCAACTGTCGCACACCTTGTCGTCCAGGCTATTGCGGAGGTCTACCGGACTAAGGTCAGTGGGGTGGGTGTGACTCCTGGCCGGGGTGTGAATTTGATTTTGAGGATGAGGAGAAAGCAAATGGGGGCGGCTGGGTAAGAGGTATGTGTTTAGGGTTGGGGCACAAATGAGGAGGTATGTGTTCAGTTAAAACTTCAGTAAAAAAATATTAGAATTGTATAGACAACGGTTGTATTTAACCGTGGTAAAATAACTTTACTACCGTTGTCAAAGAACCGAGTTAAAATTGGTTATAAAAATACCACGGTACCAAAACAACCGTGGTAATATAACCCATCTGATTAGATTATCTCGAAAACATAACCGAGGTAAAACACACAACACTATTACTTCGGTTCGTTATGAACCGTGGTATTTTCGCTATCGTAGTAAATAAGTATGTACAAATACACCGGTTTAAACTTAAACCGTGGTAAAAGTATCACAAAATTACCTCGGTTGTGCATACAACTGTGGTATTTTTACTAATGATGTACAATTACCACAAAAAAATACGGAACCGTGGTAAATGTAACGGTAGCCAAAGCCCATTTTTCTACTAGTGGGGGTAGGAAAAATACATAAAAACTAGTAGGGGGTAGTTTTATTAATTGAAAACTCTTAAAGGGCCAATGGGCCCAAAACCCTCCTAGTTTACATGCATGTTATAAGGTTAGAAAATCCGTGAATAAAAACTGTTGGGCCTCATTTTTTCGGTCCATTGGATCGGCCCAATAGCTTGAATCAAAGTTGTCTTCTAGAAGGTCCGGTCAGAAATAACCTCAAGAGATCTTGGTCCGGTCAGTTCAGCCTCTAGAGATCTCAGGACGACTAGTGGTCAAGGCGACGACCTCCGCGGATTTCGGAGTGACTAGTACGCAGCTAGATGACTCCCGTAGATCTCAGACGATTTTAACCGACCCACGTGCAGGATAACGTCTTCCATGAATCTCGGGCGGATTTGCCAACCGATTCAAGCAAAAAACTAGTATAAATATAGAGAAAACTATCTTGTAACGACACACTGTCATTCTTACTCAATTCAAGCAGCTTTATACTATTGTTCTACTCAAAATAAAAGATCATTCTTGTGCTTAGTCCGTTATTCCAACATTGAAGCGACCGACGACTAAATTTCTGTATTTGATTAGTCTCTCATTCCAGAGAGATAAGTTTATATTACATCCGTTTAATCTCATTCTCTTGATTGTTAAGTTGATTTGGATTATTTAGATATTACTCATCTTGTTGTTGTCTAGTTGCCCTTCTTTAAGCGATTCAGGTCGGTTCGATCTTTTTCGCCCAAAATAATTTGGCGCCCACCGTGGGGCATCTAGCCAATCAACGATCCATTCCACATCCAATCATGGCCAGTTCCGGGGATCCCATGATCGTCGCTGAAGAGCAAGTCACCCTAGTCGGAAATCAAGCCGAAGACGTCGTCAATCCGCTCACCTTGGACACCCGAATCCAAGAATTAGCAAAAAGCATGAGCATCCTCCAAGAGGAACTGGCTCAACAACGCCTAAGAACCGAAACCCTAAGTATCCAATCTGAAGTTGAAATTGCAAGACTAATCCGTGAAAATGAACTTTTGAAATCGCAGGTGAATTCGGCCGCATCGGTCCCAGGGGGATCAAGACGCGTAGTCAACACTGAAGGCCTCCAAGCACGTCTCAACATGAATGGGGCAATCCCGACGCCCATGGCTCTGGTCACTCAGAGCATCGTTCAACCCATTGGTATGTTTCAAGCTCCTCTAGTCAGTACTTTCATGACTAACGTTCCAGTTTCCGCGACCGAGCGCACCGAGACTTGAGTAGCCCCTCCATAGTTTGCCACACCGATGGATCTCCAAACCTTCACACAACAAGCCATCAATGAACATATGAAGGCCTTAGACGACCGCATCGCTCAGATTCCAGGAGTCCCGCAACCGATCAAAAAAGAAGCAATCGACGGATATGAAGACTCACCGTTCGTAGAGGCGATCGCTCGCATTGAGATCCCTAAAAAATTCCACGTCCCCAACATTCCCAACTATGATGGGACCGGGGACCCCGACGATCATATCTCTATTTACAAATAGAAACTAATGACTATCTCTATTCCAAGAGGGAATCGTGAAGCGGTCATGTGCAAAATCTTTGGCACGACCCTCGCAGGACCCGCACTAACTTGGTTCATGCATATGTCGTAGGGTTCGGTCGCTTCGTTTGCCGATCTGGTCAATTCATTCAAAATCCAGTTCGCCAGCAGTCGGAGACTGGAAAAGCAATCAAGCGACCTATACATGATCGTGCAAGGGTACGGTGAGCCCTTAAGGGATTATCTTAACATGTACAACAAAGAGAAGGTCGCGATCCCGCATTGCGACGTCCCAACGTTTATTGAAGCCTTCCGCCGGGGATTGATCAGGGGCAGCGAACTCTATCGCGAGCTAACCAAATATGCATGTCGAAGCTTCGAAGATGTACAAGCCAAATCCATGGCCTAGGTCAGACTAGAAGAAGATGAAGAGTCCACAAAAGACGACCAACCAAATTGGAACACGACCCATTGGGAGTTGTATTACTTTTGAAAACTTATACTTTGTACTTCATTTAGATTTAGTCGATTATACTTATCCAACTGTTTACTAACTTAAGTATCGGAGGGCCGTTGGCCTCACACCCAATGGTCACCCTTTGATCTTTTCTATACTTTTCAAGTGTCTTCAACAGGAACACGACAAGAGACCTCAAGACAAAATCAAGTTGATCAACATACACAAAACACAATCACACATAGCGCTTATACATTACACGATTGATCGGTACACAAGGAATAGAGGAACAAAAATACGACACATTTTTACAAGACCTGTCCTTATTAAGGTACACGTCTTATACAAATACTACGACGCTCTTCCCTGGAACTACACGACATGTCACACTAAATTACAAGTCTACTCGACCAACTTCACATGACTTGACTAGGAAGCGACTGATGAGTCCACCTGCAAAACAAAGCAAATGACAAACAAGGAGCGGTCTCCTGACCCTTCACCATCACAAGAGACGCCCTCAGCCGTCTTCACACGATTATTGGCTGTATTAAGCTGACTCTCAGCTTGAGCAATACACATGTCGGCCCCGTCGCCAGAACGCATGTAGCAAAATCGGGATGAAGATCACGCCAGAAGAGAGAAGTTATAAAATCAAACCGTCCCTGTCACACCCCCAAATCTTAACCCATTTGGAAATGTATTACCGCCAGTGACCCCAGTGTTCCTTACCGAGATCACCCAAGGCTTTACCGGTTTAAATACAATTCATGGAATACAATTGATACATAATGATCAAAGTATTCAAATCAAAACATCAATCAAATGAAACATGAGTTACGGGATTACATCCCAATCCCAAATAGGACAAATACAGAGTTTAAACAAGGTACATCGGAAGTCTTTTAAATATATAACATGGTAAATAAGTTACAGCGAAAGTCTTATAAAAGATATTACAAAAAGGGTTGTGATCGTAATGATCACTTGCCCAAGGATCTCAACCTGATTAAAAGAAATTATTAAAACATCCAAAACAACCGTCGTCTTCATAGTCAATCTAGTCTCCTCATATCTTCGCTCTATCTGATGTGCCGAATCGAACGGATGACACCATCCCACATGCGGAGAACAATGTTCGTGGGTTAGTCTACTTGAATAGACTAGCAAGGGTACAAAGCAGAATGGTCCGAGTGATCGTAACCGTTTACTATCATTGTCCCTCGAATAATAACCGAAGGAACGATACATAACCCGACACTTTCACAGAATAACAACAAGAGGTATGCACAAGAGAAGATTCTGGAAGACTGAATCTTCACAGAAATCGACTCGAAAGAAGACTCCAACGGAAATGAGTCTTTAAGGAAATATGACAAATCTGGAATGTTTAAGAATCAAACAACAATGATTTAAAAGCTGATTGAGATGCTTCGGTTCACGACCAACCTCACCGCTTACAGCGAATCCAGATCGGAAAGAGAACGTACTATGATCAAAGTCTAGATCGTATAATGATTTAAAAGCTGACTGAGATGCTTCGGTTTACAATCAACCTCACCGCTTACAGCGAATCCAGATCGGAAAGAGAACGTACTATGATCAAAGTCGAGACGAGCTTTCCTAGCTGCACTATTTACTTAGCTGCACTACTCGCCGAATGTTTATTAATTAAGTGCTCTCGGGCACCTTATCTTATTAAATTTCAAAACGATTAACACGTTGTAAGCTTTTAATTATACATGCCCTGTTACACAGAACACATATCTAAGGAATGAACTTCTCAGAGTCCAAACCACCACTATCGATGGGTCTTGCTCGCCCTTTAAAAGAATGAACCTCACAGAATTCAAACTTCAACTATCGTTGGGTCTTCATCGCCCTTACAGTTATAAAGAAACGCGCATGGAACTCTCAGGATCCAGGCGTTCCTACAAATACTCGTGCTAACTAACAGTTACAACACAACCACAGTACAGGATAAATCCACATAAATGCCCGGAAGGCGATCACAGATAATAGCGTCGTTCTAGCAGATATACAACCTATTATATGATTTTCCAAAACCGTTTATAAAACCTTTTCCATACAAATAGGATAATCGTCCCAAATTAATTACTCAGATGAATAACTGATAACTAATGCAAATATGGAACGAATGAGCAAGAGCGAACCGCCACTTGCCTGAGTCAGCAGAGATTGAATGAAGTCTAACGACGGGATTCCGGGCTCGACACAGAGACGAATCTGCCAACTCCGGTACCTTTGGATCGACCCATACAGAAACCCTAAGTTAGATTCGACAAACAACAATACAGAAACTACGAAAGGACGAAAGGAATCGACGGAAATGAAACCCGAACGAAGGCCTCAGAAGCCAACCACAACAACTCACGGCCACCACCTCTCGCCGGCGGGCGCCGCCCAAATCACGGTGGGCGCCGCCTTAAATGCGACGGGCGCCGCCTCACACGCGGCGGGCGCCGCTCATCCACGGCGGGCGCCGCTCCTTGGCCACACATCACGGCGGTTGGGCAACCTCATCACGGCGAGCGCCGTTCCTGGCGGCGGGCGCCGTCTCCCTGGCGGCGGTCGCCGTCTCCCTGGCGGCGGTCGCCGTCGCGAACGAAAACAGAAATACGAGAGGGAAAAACTTACCCTCGATGATCGGTTTGGCTCGTCTTCCGCCTTGCTTGGTTTCTAGGCCTCTAAGGGTCTCCCAAGCTTCCTTTTGCCACCGAGAATGACACCGACCGAGCTCCGACGCTCGACTCAAGCCTTCCGAGAGGGAGCGTTTTCCTTGAGAGCGTTTTTGAGAGTTTGAGAGCGTTTTAGGATTTCCCACCCCTTCACTCTCTCCCAATGCTCTCTATTTATAGGCAAACCCAAGGGTTAGGAAGGTGCTAGGAAGCTTCCTCTCCAACCTTTGGGTAATAACCTCTTGCACTTTGCCTCTTGGATAATAGCTCTTGGACAATAACCTTCGGTTAAGGAATCTTGTATTTTATGCCCATTAGATAACAACTCTTGGGTAATAATCTTAACCCGCGTTAAATAAAGTCGTACACGAACGAGTATTAACTCCCAAAATACGTTGACTGTATATTATTTCATTGAGAAAAATATTACAGAGATAGAGCACATTACAGAATGTCTTAAGCTCTCAGAATTAAATCCGACGTACCAAACGGACGTTCGGGAAAAATCCATAACTCCCAAAATAGCCTTACAAAATTACGGGGTATCACATCACCTCCCCCTTAAAAGAAGTTTCGACCCCGAAACTTAGGTCGCAAATAACTCGGGAAAACGTCTGAGCATCTTTGCTTTGGTTTCCCAAGTAACTTCCTCTGTCCCAGACTTGGACCACAGAATCCGTACCAACAGTATGATCTTGTTGCACAGTCGCTTCACACGGCGTTCGAGAATGCACACTGGCATCTCCTCTCAAGCATCATTGCCTGAATCTCGATGTCCTTAAAGCTTAGCACATGAGACTCATCTTGGCACGAATTTCCTTAGCAAGGATACGTGGAACACATTATGCACTGGGTGTGCCGATGGCGACAATGTCAAACGGTACGCTAGAGATCCTACTCTAACCAGAATCTCGAATGGTCCCACGTAGCGAGGGTTAAGCTTCCCACGCTTACTAATCCTGAAAAAAAAACTCCTTGGATGGCGATACTCTGACAAGTACCTTGCCACCAACCTCGAACTTGACAATTCTACGCTTCTGGTCTGCGTAAGACTTTTGTCGACTCTGAGCGGTCAACAACCTCTGTCTAATCAAAGCAATGTTCGAAGCTGTCCTTTCGACCAACTCTGGTCCAAGTAGAATCTTGTCGGCGTACTCAACCCAACAAATCGGAGATCTGCATCTGTGACCATATAAAGCTTCGAACTGAGCCATCTTGACCATAGCATGCCAGCTATTATCGTACGTGAGCTCAATCAGACTTAGGCTGTCTTCCCAGCTAGTCGGATGATCGAGTACGTATGCTTCTTAGCATATCCTCCAGGGTCTAGATGGTCTTTTCAGACTGACCATCTGTCTGAGGATGAAACGCTGCTGAATCTCAATTCAGTTCCCATGGCCTTATGAAGTTCTTGCTATAAACTTGACATGAATCGGCCATCTCGATCCGATACAATGATCTTAGGAATGCCATGTAAACGGACAATCTCCTAGTGGAAAACTTCTGCTGACCTCTGGGTCACCCAAGTAACCTCAGTTTCCAATGCAAACACTATTGCTGCTAGTTCTAGGTCATGTGTTGGTTAGTTTGCTTCATAGGTTTTCAATTGTCTAGATGCGTATGCAATAACCTTGCCCCTCTGCATCAAAGACACATCCCAACCCATTTCTCGAAGCATTACTATAGACCATATAACCATCATTCCTTCCGACAACGCCAAAACTGGTGCATAAGTCAGACACTGTTTCAACTTCTTGAAAACTGGTCGTGCACTTGTCATCCCAGACAACTTCTTGTTGACCTTGCGGAACAGACTGGTCATAGGTGGAGTGATCTTAGAAAAATCCTTCCATGAACCGTCTATAATGCTCAGCAAGCTCTGGAAAACTATGCACCTCGCTCACACCCTGAGGCCGCTTCCAAACAACTACTGATTCACTCTTCTGGGGAATAACCATAACCTCATTCTTATTGATCACATGGCCTAAGAAAGCCACTTCTAGATCCAACAATCGCACTTAGCCCACTTTGCGTACAACTGACTTGGTCTAAGGACCGATAAAGCAATCCGCAGATGTTCCCTGTGAGCTTCCTTGCTTGGGAAAATATCAAAATGCCATTGAAGTACTGGTCTAAAACATCGATGTACTAGGTTCAAGAAAACTGATGGAGCACTCGTAGATCCAGATGGCATGACTACAAACTCGTAGTGACCATCTCTTGTCCGAAATGCAATCCTCGAAATATCATCCTCACGAATCCTGAGCTGATAAAAACCAGATCTCCGATCGATCTTGGAGAAAACTTTTGCTCCCTGTAGTTGATCCAACAGATCATCACTCCTTGGCAACATATACTTGCTCTTGATCGTGACTTTATTCAACTCTCGAAAGTCAAAACAAAGTCGAAACGGTCCATCTTTTATTTTGACAAATAAAACTAGGGCACTCCTACTTAAGGTGATGCACTCAGCTTTATATAACTTTTGTCAAGAAGATCCTTGAGTTGCTTCTTCAACTCTTGCATCTCAACAGGAGCCATCCGGTATGGTGCCTCAGAGATCGGCGTGGTACTCGGCTCGAGATCAATTGCAAACTCCACGACACGATTCGGGGTATCTAGGAATATCTTCTGGAAAGACACCCGTAAATCCTCTAACCACAGGAATATCAAAAACTGAAGTCGATCACTGCCTTATGACGCTTCCGTCAATCCATACCGAGAATAATTATCGTATGGGACCATGATTATTTAGGTCAAATCGCTTTGAATTTCTTACCCTTGATGGTAATCGACAATCCCGATAGACGATTTGTTCTAACCAAATATTTCATATTAATAATATTTATAACCAAAGGTTCACAAACTTAGCCGCATACAGAACTTAACTTACAACCATCCAAAATGAAAGTCTGGGTAGCACCCACATCAACAACACATTAACAAAAGTAGAATGCAGATACAAAGTACTCTAAGCATTTGGAGCATAGGGTCCATCCGCCTCACGCATCACATAAAGGCGTTGACTCTGATTTCCAAAAGCCATTGGGGCTTTCCCTTTATTCTGCGCAGTTGTCTGCATCGAAGGATTGGAAGTCTCTGTTGGTTTAAACCTAGGTCTGTTGTTTGGATTAACAGACCCCTGATGAGACTCCGCTCCTTTCTGCATTCTCTGTCGACAGAACCTCTACATATGCCCTTCCTTCCCACAACCAAAACATGCCTTCTTCTCATTCCGACATGCAAAACTTGTGTGCCCAGATGCACCACAATTGTGACACTGAATCACTCCGCTGCTCCAACCTGAGCCCTTGGCAGAGTCAGACTGAGTTGTCTCGGTCTTAGCACGACCAGACTTCTCAAACTTGGTAGGCGATGCCGGTCGTTTGAATGAACCAACTTGGCGATCCTGCTGCCCACCCTTTCCCTTAACTTGATTCTCCCGCTTATGAGCGGACTCCTCCAGTGTGACTTCCAACTTGTAGGCCGCATCCACGTACTGCTCCAGAGTAGAGCATGTGTGGTGCACCATCCATGGCTTAATATCTGGGTTCATCCATTCATGGAAGTACTAGATCTTCTGTGTCTCACTGGATATCTCTGGTTCAGCATACTGTAGCAAATGATTGAATTTAGTGGCCAGCTCAGTCACCTTCAATCCATCCGTCTTAGGATACAAGAACTCCTTGTGTTTCTCCTCTCTCATAGCTCGAGAGAAGAAACGATCCGTCATCTTGGTCTTAAACATTGACCAGTTCAAAACCGGGCTATCAGCTAAGCCGGTACTCTCCCACCATTCATTGGCTTCTTCCTTCAACTGTAGAGAAGCTATGTGCACTTTCTCCGCTTTAGTGCACTCAACATTACGAAACAACCGCTTCATATGTGAGAACCAATGAGCCACTCTGACTGGCTCTCTGATGCGGTACTGGCCCGCCATCAGATGGTTCAGTAAGAGGCTGAGTCAACCAAGACCATGGCGTCCTCCCTGGAATAGTACTTAGCTCAGTTTATTATATATTTCTATATTATTAGTTATTTCCAATTTTAGTATGTTTCCCTTTGTATGCATTTTCTATTTCGGGTGTGCGTTCCTCTTATGCTTAAGAGGGCCGGCGCATTAGTTAGAATAGGCCCAAGCCCATTAGGGTTTTGGATGAGCTATTTGGCTATAAGTAGCCACCTTGTACTTCATTTTAATTACGTTGAAATTAAGCCAAGCTTTGCAGTTGAGTTTTACTCCTCCCCTTGGCATCAACGTCACCTGTTCTTGTTACAGATCAAACACAATTTATCCCTGATCAATCCAAACACAACCAGTTGGCGATACGGTAAACATCTCGATCTAGATCCGTGCGCGAGACGAATCGAGCACTGTGCGTGATCAGCAGCTGATAGACGACGTCAGGCAGGGGTCCGACTCTTGGAACTTCGAACGTGATTAAGTAGAACTCTGGTCCAGGAGAAGGCGCGTCATCTGGTTCTCCAAGGAACAGCAAGGAGCAAGAGCCCGTGGGCACTTGTACGGAAATCATCGCGTTAAATGTCGGCTCAGTAGGTGCCGTGATGAATGTCTACTCCACGATGAATTCGAGCTCGGTGGGCGTCGCGATGATTTCTGGCTCGGAGGGCGCCGTGATGATTTCTGGCTCGGGTGGCGCCGCGATGATTTCTGACTCTGGAGGCGCCGCGGTGACGAGCATAATAGGGGGCGCTGGCGCGCGCTCAGGAAGACGCGTTACATCTGGGATGCGCTCAGGGAAGCGCGCTGAAGCTGTGGGGCGTGCAGGAGATCGCGCTGAAACTGTGGCGCTCGCAGGAGAGCGCGCTGGAATTGTGCCGCTTGCAGGGGAGTGCGCCATAGCTGAGGCGCTCGCAGGAGAACACGTTGAAGGAGAACGCGCTGGAAGCGGTCTTGTTCGTCTGTATGAATGGGCAGCGTAGGCTACTGGGTCAACCTAGGGAGCAAAATGTCGAGTCATCAAGTAAACAAGTTGCTCCCAAGTTTCCACGGGTTGCCAAGCACGGTCCCATCTCTTGTCTTCGACGCGGCACCACCAATCCCACGCGTAGCCAGCGAGGCAATTGATCGCGATGTCGCATTGCTCAACTTCGTCGTACTCCCGTTGGCGAAAGTAGTAAGCCATGTGCCGGGACCACTCCAGGAACTCTTCGGCATCACCATAAAAACGTCGACGACGCAAGCGGATCTCGGGTGGGCGCCAATCCGAAAGTCGACATGCCATGCCAAATTTAACAAATTTTTTTTCTTTCTCTCTCTCTTTTTTTTTTTATAAAAATTCTCTCCCTCTAATTTTTTTTTCTCACAGCAGCTGATTCTTTTTTTTTCTCTTTTTTTTTTAATAATGAAAACAAAACAAACAAAACCTAACCTAATCTCTATCTCTCGATTTTTACTTTCTGTACGTTTGCAGCCGCCAGACTTCAATGGAGGGAGTGGACGCCGGTGCGTGGCCGGCGACGGGGCTGTTGGTGACGCCGGACAAGGCGGCGGCGGTGGGTGCACGAGCAGCGGTGGGTGCACGAGCAGCAGCGAGACTCTCGAGATAGGGGCGGCTGGACGCTGCGGGCTGCCGAAGAAACAGGGGCGGCGGAGGCTGGAGGTTGAAGACGAGATCGGCGGTGGCGGTGGCGAGGAGATCCGGCCGTGGCGAAGTGGTTGAAGACGACGAAGGTGTGGCGATCTGGACGAACAGCAGCCTGGGAAGACGCTGAACTGCAGGGAACGCACAAGCCACGAACGGATCTGACGCCGGCGACGAGAACTCCGGCAGCGAAGGGAAGAAGATGAAGCCACGGACAGATCTGTAGGGGAGATCGAGATCTGGGCTGATGTGTAGAACTCCGAACAGGGGTGAGATCTGGGCTGATCGAAGGGGGTGGCGACTCGGCGTTGATGAACTCCGAACAGGGGCGAGATGATGCGGTGGCGAACAACGACAACGGCGGTGTCGTGGAGGAGCAGGGTCTGTAGATCCGGCTATGGAAGTCGAAGATATGGGCACTGCAGCAGCGCGGAGGATGATCGGTGCGTTGATGATGATGATGAATGTTGATGGATGAACAGGATGATGATCGGATGATGATGATGAACTGATGGTTGATGATGAATCTGATTTGACGATGGGGTGGCTCGATCGACTGGTGCTCTGATACCAGTTGATACGAATCGAGTAGTGCTCGATTCGTCTCGCGCACGGATCTAGATCGAGATGTTCGCCGTATCGCCAACTGGTTGTGTTTGGATTGATCAGGGATAAATTGTGTTTGATCTGTAACAAGAACATGTGACGTTGATGCCAAGGGAGGAGTAAAACTCAACTGCAAAGCTTGGCTTAATTCCAACATAATTAAACTGAAGTACAAGGTGGCTACTTATAGCCAAAGAGCTCATCCAAAACCCTAATGGGCTTGGGCCTATTCTAACTAATGGGCCGGCCCTCTTAAGCATAAGAGGAACGCACACCCGAAATAGAAAATACATACAAAGGGAAACATACTAAAATTGGAAATAACTAATAATATAGAAATAGGCTCATTTGCAAAAGTATACCACTTTTGTTATGAAATTTGCAAAGTGGGTATTCTTTTTTTGGATATTGCAACAATATCCTATTTTAACTTTTTTGGATTTTCTTTTGTCTTTATATTTTGTGACAAAAATACATTTTTGGATTTTGTTAATTTAAATTTAAAGGGAAAAAAAAATTAAAAAAGGGTGCCGTCGTCTTCTCCGGTCGTCTTCTCCGGCGATCTCCCAGAACTCGGTCGTCTTCTCCGGCGACCTTTCAGAACTCGGTCGTCTTCTCCGGCCATATCCCCCCCGCCGTCAACCGCCTCCCCCACCTCCTCACCCTCCCAAACCTACAGATCCCTCTCCCAAACCCCGCCGTCAACCGCAACTGCACCCAACAAACCCTAATCCAGCGAAACCAACACGAACCACCACGAAACCAACAGCGAAACCAACACAAGCCAGCGAACCCGACGAACCCTAACCAAGCGAAACCAAGCGAACACGAACCCAGCGAACCCAAACCACCCAACGAAACCTAACCCTAACCCAGTGAAACCAACGAAACCTAAACGCCCAAATCGATCTCTCCCACAAATCTGAAATTGAAATTGAGGATTTGTGGAGATTCATCTCGTCGATCTCTCCCAGATTCATCTCATCGGCCCGATTTCTGCAACTCGCTTCGATTTCCGCCTCGATCTCGTCGGCTCGATTTCTGCAACTCGACTCGATCTTCCTCCTCTCGTCGATCTTCCTCCTCTCGGCTTCGACTTCGATTTCTACAACTCGACTTCTGCAACTCGATTTCTACAACTCGGCTTCGACTTCGATTTCTGCAACTTCGACGTCGATCTTCCTCCTCTCTGCAACTTGACTTCGATTTCTGCATCTCGTCGATCTTCCTCCTCTCGGCTCATCCACCTCATCTTCCTCTTGGAGAAGACGATCCACCCCCGCCGTCAACTCGGCTCATCTTCCGACCTAAGGCGGTCCTCTTGGAGAAGACGATCTTCGGCCCGATCTCTGGCCAAACCTAAACCTCCCCCACCTAAATCCCCAGATTTCCGGCCAGATTTCCGCCTCCCCCACCTAGATTTTAACTTAAAAGAAAGAAAAGAAAAGGTAAAATTAAATTGCCTTTTATCTTTTTTTAAGGGTAAAAAATATGTGATTTTACTATTTTACCCCCATTTGGGTATATAAATGGATATTGCATTCATATCCCCTAAAACAATACCTCTTTTGCAATTTTGAAACCGAAATGGTACATCTGCTAACATTTTTTCTATAGAAATATATAATAAACTGAGCTAAGTACTATTCCAGGGAGGACGCCATGGTCTTGGTTGACTCAGCCTCTTACTGAACCATCTGATGGCGGGCCAGTACCGCATCACTCTCCTTTTCCATCATAACTGTCAGGTCTCATAGAGTTAATGGCCTTCAGTGCTCGGCCATAATCACCTCTATTCCTGACCGCTCCTTCTTGGTGTTCATAGACAGCTGGCTCCTCATATCTAGGAACCACTGGAGGAATTGGCACACCTTGTGCCTGTGGTGCGGCAGGTTGCCTAGCATCGGCGATTGCTTGCATCACAATTCCCCGAATAGCTGCAACAATTGCTGCATCGAGCACTACTGAAGCGTCGGTCTGATCTTGGCCATTGCCTCTTGGATTATTATTGAATACAGACTCACGCTCCCCTGATGGGTCTGCAACATTCCTCGGATTTGGTCTGGGGTCATTGCTCGGCCCAGCACCAGCACGGATAACGTTCCTTATGTTCACCATCTGTTTACCGATCAAATTCTTTCCAAGGATTTTATCACATTAATATCATTCTGATATATTTATCGTAATAAAATCAACATAGAATAGATCAACTTGGTAATTTCTATTGATGAACTCAAACCGAGTAACTAGGTTCTACAACCTCAAATCATAGCGAGGGAACTGGGAATTCTAGCCTTACTGGAGATGGTAAAACCACCTTGGCTTCTCCCGGGTTCCTCTGAAGAGAACAGAATGCACCCATATCTAACGGGGCAACGAGGAAGGAATTAGTATTTCTAGACATAGAAGCAAGCTTACTATATCAGATTGTACAGAAGATATGACTATGAACGGTTAAAAATGAAAACACCATTTTTATTTTTAAACTCAGAGCCTTTTGAAAATACCTTTCAATCGAAAACGAGTAAATGGTTTTCAAATACCCAACCCGTTTTAAAAACTTTATCTCTGATACCACAACTGTAACACCCCCAAATCTTAACCCATTTGGAAAGGTATTACCACTAGTGACCCCAGTGTTCCTTACCGAGATCACCCAAGGCTTTACCGGTTTAAATACAATTTATGGAATACAATTGATACATAATGATCAAAGTATTCAAATCAAAACATCAATCAAATGAAACATGAGTTACGAGATTATATCCCAATCCCGAATAGGACAAATACAGAGTTTAAACAAGGTACATCGGAAGTCTTTTAAATATATAACAGGGTAAATAAGTTACAGCGGAAGTCTTATAAAAGATATTACAAAAAGGGTTGTGATCGTAATGATCACCTGTCCAAGGATCTCAACCTGATTAAAAGAAATTATTAAAACATCCAAAACAACCGTCGTCTTCATAGTCAATCTAGTCTCCTCATATCTTCGCTCTATCTGATGTGCCGAATCGAACGGATGACACCAGCCCACATGCGGAGAACAATGTTCGTGGGTTAGTCTACTTGAATAGACTAGCAAGGGTACAAAGCAGAATGGTCCGAGTGATCGTAACCGTTTACTATCATTGTCCCTCGAATAATAACCGAAGGAACGATACATAACCCGACACTTTCACAGAATAACAACAAGAGGTATGCACAAGAGAAGATTCTGGAAGACTGAATCTTCACAGAAATCGACTCGAAAGAAGACTCCAACGGAAATGAGTCTTTAAGGAAATATGACAAATCTGGAATGTTTAAGAATCAAACAACAATGATTTAAAAGCTGATTGAGATGCTTCGGTTCACGACCAACCTCACCGCTTACAGCGAATCCAGATCGGAAAGAGAACGTACTATGATCAAAGTCTAGATCGTATAATGATTTAAAAGCTGACTGAGATGCTTCGGTTTACAACCAACCTCACCGCTTACAGCGAATCCAGATCGGAAAGAGAACGTACTATGATCAAAGTCGAGACGAGCTTTCCTAGCTGCACTATTTACTTAGCTGCACTACTCGCCGAAGGTTTATTAATTAAGTGCTCTCGGGCACCTTATCTTATTAAATTTCAAAACGATTAACACGTTGTAAGCTTTTAATTATACATGCCCTGTTACACAGAACACATATCTAAGGAATGAACTTCTCAGAGTCCAAACCACCATTATCGATGGGTCTTGCTCGCCCTTTAAAAGAATGAACCTCACAGAACTCAAACTTCAACTATCGTTGGGTCTTCATCGCCCTTACAGTTATAAAGAAACGCGCATGGAACTCTCAGGATCCAGGCATTCCTACAAATACTCGTGCTAACTAACAGTTACAACACAACCACAGTACAAGATAAATCCACATAAATGCCCGGAAGGCGATCACAGATAATAGCGTCGTTCTAGCAGATATACAACCTATTATATGATTTTCCAAAACCGTTTATAAAACATTTTCCAGACAAACAGGATAATCGTCCCAAATTAATTACTCGGATGAATAACTGATAACTAATGCAAATATGGAACGAATGAGCAAGAGCGAACCGCCACTTGCCTGAGTCCGTAGAGATTGAACGAAGTCTAACGACGGGATTCCGGGCTCGACACAGAGACGAATCTGCCAACTTCGGTACCTTCGGATCGACCCATACAGAAACCCTAAGTTAGATTCGACAAACAACAATACAGAAACTACGAAAGGACGAAAGGAATCGACGAAAATGAAACCCGAACGAAGGCCTCGGAAGCCAACCACAACAACTCACGGCCACCACCTCTCGCCGGCGGGCGCCGCCCAAATCACGGCGGGCGCCGCCTTAAATGCGGCGGGCGCCGCTCATCCATGGCGGGCGCCGTTCCTGGCGGCGGGCGCCGCTCCTTGGCCACACATCACGGCGGCTGGGCAACCTCATCACGGCGGGCGCCGTTCTCCACGGCGGGCGCCGTTCCTGGCGGCGGGCGCCGTTCCTGGCGGCGGGCGCCGTTCCTGGCGGCGGGCGCCGTTCCTGGCGGCGGGCGCCGTTCCTGGCGGCGGGCGCCGTCTCCCTGGCGGCGGTCGCCGTCGCGAACGAAAACAGAAATACGAGAGGGAAAAACTTACCCTCGACGATCGGTTTGGCTCGTCTTACGCATTGCTTGGTTTCTAGGCCTCTAAGGGTCTCCCAAGCTTCCTTTTGCCACCGAGAACGACACCGACCGAGCTCCGACGCTCGACTCAAGCCTTCCGAGAGGGAGCGTTTTCCTTGAGAGCGTTTTTTAGAGTTTGAGAGCGTTTTAGGATTTCCCACCCCTTCACTCTCTCCCAATGCTCTCTATTTATAGGCAAACCCAAGGGTTAGGAAGGTGCTAGGAAGCTTCCTCTCCAACCTTTGGGTAATAACATCTTGCACTTTGCCTCTTGGATAATAACTCTTGGACAATAACCTTCGGTTAAGGAATCTTGTACTTTATGTCCATTAGATAACAACTCTTGGGTAATAATCTTAACCCGCGTTAAATAAAGTCGTACACGAACGAGTATTAACTCCCAAAATACGTCGACTGTATATTATTTCACTGAGAAAAATATTACAGAGACAGAGCACATTACAGAATGTCTTAAGCTCTCAGAATTAAATCCGACGTACCAAACGGACGTTCGGGAAAAATCCATAATTCCCAAAATAGCCTTACAAAATTACGGGGTATCACAGTCCCATCACTTGACGCTCTGGCCCAGTTTAATTTTGGGGCAATTGTTGGGCCTCATTTTTTCGGCCCAATAACTTGAACCAAAGTTGCCTTCTAGAAGGTCTGGTTAGAAACAACCTCCAGAGATCTTGGTCCGGTCAGTTCAACCTCCAGAGATCTCAGGGCGACCAGTGGTCAGAGCGACGACCTCCGCGGATTTCGGAGCGACCAGTACGCAGCTAGATGACTTCCGCAGATCTCAGACGATTTTAACCGACCCACGTGCAGGATAACGTCTTCCATGAATCTCGGGCGGATTTGCCAATCGATTCAAGCCAAAAACTAGTATAAATATAGAAAAAACTATCTTGTAATGACACACTATCATTCTTACTCAATTCAATCAGCTTTATACTATTGTTCTACTCAAAATAAGAGATCATTCTTGTGCTTAGTCCGTTATTCCAACATTGAAGCGATCGACGACTAAATTTCTGTATTTGATTAATCTCTCATTCCAGGGAGATAAGTTTATATTACATCTGTTTAATCTCATTCTCTTGATTGTTAAGTTGATTTGGATTATTTAGATATTACTCATCTTATTGTTGTCTAGTTGTCATTCTTTATGCGATTCAGGTCGGTTCGATCTTTTTCGCCCAAAACAAAAACTAACATTCTTGTTAATCTTTCTAGGGTCTTCTTAAATGTGTTTTATGGTTAATTAATACGAAGGTAGATTTTGATTAAATCCGTAATTTTCTAAAACTATATGTCATGCTTGTTAGTTGAGTTGATGAATATGTTAGTGAGTCAATTACTCTTCAATGCAATGAATATGTTAGTGAGTCAATTACTCTTCAATGCAATGAGCAATGGATATGGGCATATGTTAGGCCATATAGAGACGAATTCATTGTTCAAGCTATCAAAGGATCTTACTTTAAGTTTGACCTTCTGATTGACCAATCTCAAAAACTATTTTACAATCTATTAAATTCCATCTTTAATAAAAAAAAATAGAGATAGAGTTGCACGAGGACTTGCTGACTTGACTCGTAAACTTAGGCTTTGCTTAGCAAGTTATTATAAAGATTTTATTTATAAATAAAATATTATTTTTTTTATAATTTTTCATATCACCCAAATTTTAAATTTCATAAATTACTTTTTCACAAAAGTACATTATAAGTAAATAAAAGTCTTTACAAAAACATCTACCAAACAAACACTTAGTTCCTTTCAAAAAAGAAAAAATAACTCTAAATAATACCAACTATCATCTTTGAAGTAAAAATAATACGAACTGTAAAAATTATAAAAACATACCCAAACTATGACAATATAAATAAAAAATGGTATGAACATATTTTTTCGGTGAATTTTCTAACGGATATGTTAAAATGGAGCCAAAAATGTGATTTGTCAAAAACAAATTACACATCAAATTATACCTCATTTGTATAATAATGATTGGTTTGTTTAAAAAGTGATATGTTAAAAAATATGTATGATTTTCTTTTGTTCGTGTTGCTTTAAGATGCCAATTACTGATATTGGTTTGTGTATTTTTCTTTTATTTTCTTGTATCTTTTTGTTATATAAATGAGGTGTAATTTGATGTGTTAAAAAGAAATATGACAACTCATTTTTTCGGCTCCACATCAGCAAATCTGTCGGATAATTCACCGAAAAATATTTCCATATCATTTTTGGTTAATATTGACATAGTTTGGGTATGTTTTTATAATTTTCAAAGTTGGTATTATTTTTGGTTCAAGGATGATAGTTGATATTATTTTGAGTCAATTTTCCTTCAAAAAAAGAAAAACCTTAGTAATTTTAGGGGTTGAATGGAGGACACTCCACAAGTCCCACATTGTCTTTTACAAAAATGGCCACTATAAAACTACGCCGCGGCTACATATATTTGCTAAATATACAATACATAGGCACGTAAAAGTAATACGTGCCCGTGCCTAATAGGCACGTAAATATAACATGTGCTCATGCCATTTAATTACCCATCGGATATCGATTTTGGTACGGGCACGTTATATGTGCACGTGCCTCTTTTTTTCCATTTAAACTTATTGTTTTTATTTTATTTTAAAAAAAAAACTGTAGCACGGGCACGTATCCCGTGCACGTGCTACAGTAAAACAAAATTTATTTTTAATCAAACTAAGAAACTATGTGTAATGCTCCTAACTTGATTGTTGTATTATTCGAATATCGATTCTACTAGGTGTAACGTAATCCTGACTTCATTATCGTATAACTCGAATATCGGTTATACTAATTATATTGTAATACTAACTTCATTATCGTATTATTTGAATAACGATTACACTAAGTATAATGTAATCATGAATTCATTAAATTATTATTCGTTATCATTCAAATATCGGTTATACTAATTATATTTTAATCATAACTTCATTATCGTATTATTCGAATAACGATTATACTAAATGTAATATAATCCTAACTTCATTATCATACCCTAGAAACCCTAGGGTAAGCAGGATTTGAGATTTAGAGATATCAAACCCCGTTGATTTTCATAACCTATATTGCTTGTATAACCGATATTTGAATAATAATGTAATGAATGAAGTTAGGATAATGAAGTTAGGATTATATTATATCGTATTATTCGAATATCGGTTATACAAACTATATTGTAATCCTAAGTTCATCATCCTATTACTCGAATATCGGTCACGCTAAGTGTAATGTAATCCTAACTTCATTATCGTGTTATTCAAAGAACGGTTATACCAAGTGTTATGTAATCCTAACTTCATTATAGTATTATTCAAATAACGGTTATACTAAATTGACTGTAATCCTAACTTCATTATCGTATTAATCGAATAACGGTTATACTAAGTTAGGATTACATAACACTTAGTATAACCATTATTCGATTAATACGACAATGAAGTTATGATTGCATTACACTTGGATTAACCAATGTTCATATATTAGGATAATGAAACTTGGATCACAGTATAGTTAGTATAACCGATATTCGAGTAATATGATAATGAAGTTAGGATTATATTACACTTAGTATAACCGTTATTCGATTAATACAATAATGAAGTTAGAATTTCAGTATATTTAGTATAACCGTTATTCGATTAATACAATAATGAAGTTAGAATTGCAGTATATTTAGTATAACCGTTATTTGAATAATACTATAATGAAGTTAGAATTACATAACACTTAGTATAACCGTTCTTTGAATAACACGATAATGAAGTTATGATTACATTACACTTAGCGTGACTGATATTCGAGTAATAGGATGATGAACTTAGGATTACAATATAGTTTGTATAACCGATATTCGAATAATACGATATAATGTAATCCTAACTTCATTATCCTAACTTCATTCATTACATTATTATTCAAATACCGGTTATACAAGCAATATAGGTTATGAAAATCAACGGGGTTTGATATCTCTAAATCTCAAACCCTGCTTACCCTAGGGTTTCTAGGATATGATAATGAAGTTAGGATTACATTACATTTAGTATAATCTTTATTCGAATAATACGATAATTAAGTTATGATTAAAATATAATTAGTATAACCGATATTTGAATAATAACGAATAATAATTTAATGAATTCATGATTACATTATACTTAGTGTAATCGTTATTCAAATAATACGATAATGAAGTTAGTATTACAATATAATTAGTATAACCGATATTCGAATTATACGATAATGAAGTTAGGATTACGTTACACCTAGTAGAATCGATATTCGAATAATACAACAATCAAGTTAGGAGCATTACACATAGTTTCTTAGTTTGATTAAACTAAAAAATCTAAAAAAATAAAAAAAAAATATTTTTTTATTGTAGCACGTGCACGGGATACGTGCCCGTGCTACAATTTTTTTTTTAATAAAAACAATAAGTTTAAATGAAAAAAAAAGAGGCACGTGCACATATAACGTGTCTGTGCCAAAATCGGATACCCGACGAGTAGTAAATGGCACAGGCACGTGTTATATTTATGTGCCAACTTGGCACGTGCACGTGTTATATATATGTGCCTATGCACTGTATATTTAGAAAATGTATATAGTGTTGTAGAAGGGTGTCTTGTTGATCAATCTTCGGTTGTGTCGGATATGAATTGAATCGTGTTTAGAACACTTTCCAAAACCAATATTTCGACCCTATACTTGTTGCCTCGGGTTACACGAAATCTGATTCGGGATAAGACAATCACACCTCTAATGATTCAGGCAAGATCAAAAGAGAACACTTGAAGTTTTCGGTTTTGTTCGATTTGAGAGATCGTAAATTCTCGTATACGCAAGACTTGCCCCAAACCCGCCCTTAAATAAAGAATCTGATTTTAGGCAGTTATATGTCGGTTGAGGGAGTTAAAAAGTAGTTTTAGCGGTTAAGTTAGGTAAAAACCCGCCAAAAACCGCCAAAACTTCCTTCCCGGCAAGACGCACGGTTTGTGACAAACCGTACGGCTTTACAGAAGCCAGAAAACTTGTTCCGGGGCACCGCCTGCACGGTTTGTGACAAATTGTGCCACAAACCGTGCGGATTTACAGAAGCCAAAACGGCTTATGTTCTGTCATGGCACGGTTTGTCCCCACATGCACGGTTTGTCACAAACTGTGCACGTCCTTAGGACCCCCGAAATCACCCTCTTGGTGTCCGCCTCTTGAACCCCGACACGTTTCGTAACTTAGAGTTTGGAGCACATGTTCATACTTCATCCCAAGGTATGTGCTCGGACCTGCAAGTAAAGTTAGGTTGAAGATTTTCTTCTTAATGGATCTTTTGAAAAAATGCATGTGCAGGTGCATGATTACAAGAATCCACCTATACGAGCGTGAAGTGGTGCCGCTTCAAACTAGCCCAGGCTTGGCTTTGTGTGCGTTCGTGAATGGATAAGGACACATGGCTAAAATAGTGTCAAGTTAGCACTTCAAGTAGTGTAGAAACTTGTGTGTGTTTGTATCTTCAGGTAGTCAAATGAGTTGAAGGGTTCAATCCTTTGGACACCCTGATTCTCGATTATTTGGAATGTGTACTACACTAATGTGAAAATTCAATCCTAAGGACATTTTCATTTATGCATAAGTTTGTGTTCGAGGTATGTATAGTGAATCAAGGATTACACTAAAATGGGGGAGGAATGTTGGTGATTTTAGTGTCATCGGTCATTTAGTGTAGTGTAGTCGGGATTTGCTCAAGACTTAAGGAGTTTGTTCGGCGCATAACGAGGTTCGGGGGTGCAGAGTGCACACTCGTGTGCGTGGTTTCAGACTCGGAGTGTAGGCTTTCCACATTGAATTCAGCCTCCAACGTCATATTAGAGGGGAATTAGGTATCCTACCATTAGAGAATTTAAACGGGCTTTAAACCCATCCCGATAACCGACTTGATTACCAAGTCCCTGGCTAACCCTTTTGTCAAGTGGTCCGCCAAATTTTGTTGAGACCGAACAAACTCAATAGTAATCACCCCATGAGTGATCAACTCACGTACCGCGCTATGTCTAATGCCCAGGTGTCGCGACTTACCATTATACACTTGGCTATAAGCCTTAGCCAAAGTAGCTTGACTATCACAATGGATAGAAATGGGTGACATCGGTTTCGGCCACAAAGGAATCTCGTAGACTAAGTTCCTTAGCCATTCCGCCTCTCTACCGGCAGCGGCCAATGCTACGAATTCCGATTCCATAGTCGAACTTGTAATGCAAGTTTGCTTCTTAGAAGCCCATGAAATGGCACCTCCCCCAAGCAAGAATACCCAACCACTAGTAGAAGAATGATCTTCTATATTAGTTATCCAACTCGCATCCGAAGACCCTTCTAGAACCGAAGGAAATCCGACATATGACAAACCATAATTCATGGTTCCCTTTAATTATTTGAGTATCCGCCTTATTTCTTGCCAATGATGAGTACTAGGATTACTAGTGTATCTACTCAACTTGCCTACCGCATAAGCAATATCTGGCCTTGTGCTCGTCATGGCATACATTAAGCAACCAATCACTTGTGAGTACTCGAGTTGTGATACCGCCTTACCCGAATTGGGCATAAGCTTCACACTCGGATCCATAAGAGTGCTAACCGGAGAACAAGTCTCACAATTGAACTTCTTAAGCACTTTCTCAATGTAATGAGATTATGACAAAGAGATTCCCTTATTCTCACGTTTGATCCTAATACCAAGGATCACATCCGCCTCCCCCATGTCTTTCATGGCAAAGCTTGATGACAAGAAGGCCTTTGTAAGGTCCACTTGTTTTTGATATGTACCAAAGATCAACATGTCATCAACATACAAGCAAATGATTACTCCATTACCGGATTTATCAAACTTGCTGTATACACACTTGTCCGACTGATTTAGCTCGAATCCGCTCGACAAGACAACCTCATCAAACTTTTGATGCCACTGCTTAGGTGTTTGCTCTAGCCCATACAATGACTTTACCAACTTACACACCTTATGCTCATTACCGGGCATAATAAACCCTTCAGGTTGCTTCATGTACACCTTCTCCTCCAAATCACCATTCAAGAATGCCGTTTTGACATCCATTTGGAGAATCACAAGATCGTTAATAGCCGCCAAGGCAATCAACAACCTAATGGTGGACATCCGAGCAACCGGAGCATAGGTATCGAAATAATCAATACCTTCCTTTTGTCTAAAGCCTTGAATAGCCAATCGAGCCTTAAACTTGTCATTAGTACCATCGACTTTCATCTTCCTTTTGAAAATCCACTTGTAGCCCAAAGGCTTACAACCCGGTGGGAGATCCGATAAAACCCATGTGTTATTTCCCATGATGGAATCCATCTCATCATTTATTGCTTGTTTTCAGAAAGCAACATCTTGAGACCTCATTGCCTCATTAAAAGTCCTAGGATCCTCATCAATATGATAACAATATGAATATTGGAACCCAACTTCATCTCTAGATCCTTCAACCAAATAAACTTGGAAATCTGGACCGAAAGACTTTTCAATCCTCCCTCGCTTGCTCCTACGGAGCATAGGTGACTCATTAGAAGGCACGACCGAACCGTCTCCTTCTTTAGTTCCACTTGTACTAGGAACCAAATCCTTTGGTCTAGGTATGGACGAGAATCGATTCTCATCAAATATTGCATCTCTCGACTCAATCACGGTGTTAACCGAAATAGAATCATTATGCTCTATCACATAGAACCTATATGCCTTGGATTGCTCAGCATACGCAATAAAGATGCAATCAATACCTCTTTCCCCCAAGGTTTTAATCTTGGGCTGGGATAGTCTAACGACCGCCCTACATCCCCAAACTCGAAGATAATTCAAGCTTGGTTTCTTTTTGTACCAAAGTTCATAAGGGGTAATCTTGTTCCTTTTGTTAGGAACCCTATTTAATAAATAGCAAGCCGTTAGCATGACTTCACCCCAAAATCCATCACTCAATCCCGAGTAGGATAACATGGAATTAACCATCTCTTTTAGGACTCTATTCTTCCTCTCCGACACACCATTTTGTTGTGGCGTGTAGGGAGCCGTAGTGTCATGAATAATGCCTACGGACTGGAAATACACAAGATCATAAAATTCTCCACCTCTATCGGTGCATAGTTTCTTAATCAAGTCATTTTGTTGCAATTCAACCTCGGTTTTATAAACCTTAAATTTATCTAAGGCCTCGTCTTTAGCATGCAATAAATACACATAACAAAAACGCGAATAATCATCAATGAAAGTGATGAAATATTTCTTGTTTCCTAAAGACGGAGTAGCATGCAAATCACATAGATCACTATGTACAAGTCCAAGCACCGCATAATTTCTTTCAATGCCTTTGAATGGTTGTCTAATTATTTTAGTCAACATGCAAGTTCTACACTTCTCTAAATTCATGTCAAATGCAAGGATTAAACCTTCCTTAGACATATCTGTCATTCGCTTATAATGCACATGACCTAATCTTGCATGTCATAGAGAAGATTCATTTGTACTAAAACATGCCATATAAATAGAATTGACCACTTTATTAATATTAAGCATAAACATGCCATTACAAAAATATCCAAATCCTACAAATACACCATACTTTGATAAGATATACTTATCGGATTCAAAGACTTGTTTAAAACCACACTTATTTAAAACACTATCGGAGACTAAGTTTTTCCTAATTTCGGGTACATGTAAGACATCCTTGAGTTCAAGGGTCTTCCCGGAACTAAATTCTAACACCACTTTCCCATGGCCTAGGATAGGGGCGGTTGACTCGTTGCCCATATGAAGAACGGACCCATCTTTAATCGGTTCGTATGTCTTAAACCAGCCACGGTCCTTGCAAACATGTTTTGTTGCACCCGAGTCAATCCACCAAGCCACTTCATCATCCTGCACATAAAATGCCTCAGAAATTAATGGTACAAAATTCACAACCGAACTTGAACCAAAATCTGAATACCGACCTTGATGAGAGGTTGGGCCTTGGTCCTTAGACCCTTACCCCGAACGGTTTTGCCCCGCTCCATTCCTATCCTTAGCATCCCGACAATCACGCTTGAAGTGACCCGGTTTGCCACATATCCAACAAGCACCCTTAGGCTTCTTGTTAGATCCACCGTTGGTGTTCTTGGAAGATTGTTTCTTCCTCTTGTTGTTCTTCTTAGCATTCCCACCCTCCTCCATCATATTCACAGAGGAAGATCCAGGAGTCTCCTTTGGTTTACCGCCCTCTTGCGCCTTAGAGATTCCTCTATGCGCAGATGGCTTCCAAGTTGCACAAGAGACAACTCCTCCTTCTTATGTTTCAACATGTGTTTAAAGTCCTTCCATGAAGGTGGCAACTTGTCAATAATGCTTGACACCGAGATGGATTCATCCATCTTCATGTTGTGTTGGGCGAATTGCCCAAGGATACGAAGCACTTTATTGTATTGCTCCATAACCGGCCTGGAATCACACATCTTGTAATTGTTGAAATTACTCACAAGGAACTTCTTACTAGAAGCACCCTCAGCCATGTATTCGGACTCCAGGGCATCCCACAACTCCTTTGAGGATTCAAGATTTTGGTAGACATCGAAGAGCGAATCCGACATACCGTTGAGAATGTGGCCACGGCATATGTAGTCGTCATTCTCCCACTTGTTGCGCTTCCTCGCCTCCTCCAAGGGCTCATTCTCTGGATCCTCCAGCGCGGGTGGCATTGGCATACTCAGAACGTGCACCACCTTGAGCGTCGTGAGGAGGAAGTGCATCTTCTTTTGTCATCTTCGAAAGTCCACGCCTTCGAACTTCTCCAACTTCCCGAACTTGGATGTCATCTCACGAACCGATGCAGCCGCCATTGATCACACACGGAAAATATTGGTTTTGAATGTTCTAGAAGCATGTCTTGTTGATCAATCTTCGGTTGTCTCGGATATGAATTGAATCGTGTTTAGAACACTTTCCAAAACCAATATTTCGACCCTATACTTGTTGCCTTGGGTTACACGAAATCTGATTCGGGATAAGACAATCACACCTCTAATGATTCAGGCAAGATCAAAAGAGAACACTTGAAGTTTTCGGTTTTGTTCGATTTGAGAGATCGTAAGTTCTCGTATACGCAAGACTTGCCCCAAACCCGCCCTTAAATAGAGCATCTGATTTTAGGCAGTTATATGTCGGTTGTGGGAGTTAAAAAGTAGTTTTAGCGGTTAAGTTAGGTAAAAACCCGCCAAAAACCGCCAAAACTTCCTTCCCGGCAAGACGCACGGTTTGTGACAAACCGTGCCACAAACCGTGCGGCTTTACAGAAGCCAAATCTGGCTTCTGTTCTGTCATGGCACGGTTTGTCCCCACGTGCACGGTTTGTCACAAACCGTGCACGTCCTTAGGACCCCCAAAATCACCCTCTCGGTGTCCGCCTCTTGAACCCCGACACGTTTCGTAACTCCGAGTCTGAAACCACGCACACGAGTGTGCACTTCGCATCCCCGAACTCGTTATGCGCCGAACGAACTCCTTAAGTCTTGAGCAAATCCCAACTACGCTACACTAAATGACCGATGACACTAAAATCACCAACATATAGCACCTCCCTAAAACTAAGGGTTGTCAAATTGGATGTCAATTGGCAAGTAAGCTGTCATTGTAACTCATAACAAGTCTGAATCCTCTTTCCCGTTGTAATGATCTACTGTGATTGACAAATAAAGAGAAGAGAAGCATCCAGTAGAAGTGGAAATTCAAGACTCAGATTCTTATTTACTATACAAATGTTGTTGTTGTTGTCACGTAGCTCCTATGATTTTACAACAATGAGGAAAAAAAGAAAGATACAAGCTTCTATTGTTCTACAAACTCTACCTTTTGGTACACCAGAGAATGAGTTTGACAGAACAACTCATAAACTCCTACCCTTTTTTCTTTGCCTATACAAAACCCAAAAAAAGGACATATAGAAGAAGATTCACCTCAGTATCTCAGAGTGAGGAGTGGATGTAAACCTGCTCATCTCAGTTTCTGCATTCTCCCAATCCCTCAAAGTCTTAATTTTTTCTGCTTCCCTTGCAATCTGAACATCACTAGGGCTAATGTATTGGCTGAAAACCTTCACAACAAAGCGCGGGATCAGACTCGTGAGAGGGACTGCAAGTAAGCATAACCAGAACATCCCCGTCCCCTTGTAATTCGTGAAGGCGACGTTGAAAATAGCCCTGGCAAAAAGAAAACATCAGCCTCCTATGAAAACTCCAACTGCAAAAATTGTCCATCATTTTCTAAATAAACTGCAATTAATACAACAGCAACAACAACAACAACCTATGATCCCCGAAAACTCCAGAGTAGTGGCGTGTCCCCGTTTCGGAAACTCGGAAACTTCTCGGAGACGTTTCCCAGGAGGGGGAAGGTCAACGTTTCCGTTGACCATAATGAGGGGAAACTCCTCGATTCCAAGAGCGTTTCTTAGTCTTTAAATCTTATTTTTAAACTAATTTAAACCTTAAACTATAGAACACTCATTTACGTACACTTTTCTATCCCACTTCTCATTCTCGGCTCTCTCCTAAATCCTTTAGTGCTCTAGGCAACCATTCCCGATTGTTCATCATCGTCTCTTCATAGGGAGGACTTTTGGGTTGTTTTAAGCTTTAAATAATAACTATGGGTTATTTTAACTATCATTACTTTATTTTGAACTTGATTATGTTATTTGTTTGGAATTGTAGTTTCCTTATGTTGTTAGTTTGCAAGATGCTGTTGAATTGCTCATTTCTCATGATGTTAATTTATCGTACTCTTTTTATAAGTGATTTAATAGCTTGATAATAGTCCATTTTATGCATCCTTTGGTGATAAATTTATTTTACTCCTTCTTACCTTTAAAATAACATATAATTTGTGTTGTCGTTTCCTTTTTTATTGAATTTGGCAGTTTCCCTGTTTCGGAAACGTCCCCGTTTCCGAAACCCGTTTGCGTTTCCGGGTAACATAGACAACAACAACAATCAATCAATCAATCAACCCACTATAATCCCACACCAGCGGGGTCTGGGGGGTCGAAATGCAATGAATGTAAAGGGTAAAATATAAGATGTGAGGGCGTACCGGTAGCCAGGCAAGACGGGTATAGCATCAATGATAATGACACAAGTGATAGTTGCAATCAGGGATCCCCAAATGGCGAGATGGATGATCCAGTTCCACCTCATGACGTCCATGGCTAGGTGTAGATTGACAGTGATTGCAATAGTGAGCGTCCAGATGTCCCCTAAGCTTGATATATCAACGTCGCTCTGCCAAAATGCAAGTAAAGGGAAGAAGAAGACGACCACACTTTGCCACAAGGTATCCAACATTGTTAGCCAAAACAGAGTCGAGTTGTAGCATTCATCCCTCTGACCGGGTCCATATAGTCGAGGGAGCTTCAAAAGAGTTGTTTTACTCAAGTCCTTGTCGAGTACGCTGACAACAATGGTAGGAAGAGCCGTGTAGATGACTGTGTATAGCATACTACTCACGTCTGTGATTGCAGTGGTTAAAGTGTAAGCAGTGAACAATGTATACCTAAAAATGATAAAAGGGCAGGTTAGGGAGCTTCTTGAGTCTCTGGTTACATGTTTCTGCTTACATCTAGATATCTAACAAGAAAGATACCATGGAAGTTAAGAATAGGTGTCAAAACTTGTTCTAAGAGACGTGCAATTATTCAAGGAAGACGGTTTATGTAATAAAAGTCATATTTTCAGCTTTTGCTTTCCTTTACTGGTTGCAGATAGATGCACTAACCTTAAGAAGAGTTCCACTCACCAGAAAGTGACAAGGGCATAAACCGCATTCTTGTAGAAGTTGTACAATATCATGCCACCCATTCTCTGGTAATTCCAGTGTCCATGAACTAGAAGAAGTGGAACTAGAAATCTAAATTGCTCCATAGCAAAATCTGATGCCATAACAGCTTGTCGACCTTCTTGGCCACTGATCCCTACTCCAACATCAGCCACTTGGATCATGGAAACATCATTTGCACCTACAATACATTCAATACGCATTTGGCAGGGGAAGGAACATAAAATATTTTTTTAGTAAACACAAAACAAGTAGAGTATATATAGGTCAAATTTGACAAATCTCTTCTCATTTAACATAATTTACAGTTGATAGGAAAACAATAATAAGGGAGGAGCTTTTTAAATACAGGTGGAGAATTATACACACCATCCCCAATTGCAAGTGTTAATTCATTGGTCCTGTGTTTTATGAGGGCAACAACCCCAGCCTTCTGTAGCGGAGCTGTCCGACAACATAACACAACGGCACAATGACTGGCTAGCTTGAAGAGCTGAGATAAAAACAGGAAATCCTCAGATACCAAAAGTATGAATGTGACCAATCAAAGAAAAATAGAAGGTAAGAACAGTAGAGTTACCAGATTCTCAAATTCAGAGTCCAGAATATGAACCAGACTGGAACCATCAATAACTAATGCATTTTGAATAGATTGTGCACTTTCCTCGCCATGAGAAACTACCATTCTATGCTTCAATGAAGTCAATGCTTCTTGTAAGTAGGCTCTACATGAATCTCTTGAGTTGCCATTGATTATAATTTGGGTCATTTCACCTGTCAAAAGCTTTGAGGAATATCCAATTGATATGGCAGTTTCCTGTTTGTCCCCTGTCAATACCCACACTTTGATACCCGCTTTTCTCAAAGATTCTATTGCTTCTGGGACACCCTTTTGTAGTTTATCTTCAATTGCAGTGGTGCCTAACAGGGTAAGGTTCTTTTCAATTTCATCAGCAACCAGCTGAAGTTTACTTGCCCTGTCAATCAAAGCATTGCTAGCAGCCTCATAAGAAGAATGCCATTGCTGAAATTCCAATGCATTCAGTACTCTCATTCCAACCACAAGTGTCCTCAAACCACACAAAGAATACTTATGAAGGTGAGCTTCAGTTCTAGATATCACCTCTGACTCTGAGTTCATGGATTTATCTGTTATACTTAACATAGTTGTATCAGCACCTTTAACGAAAAGCTTCACAGTTTTGTCTGGGCAGCCCAATATAACAGACATCCTCTTTCTATCACTATCAAACTCATGCATCCCCAAAACATCAAATCTGTCACATGAGCAAAAAAAAAACAAAAAAAACAAATTCAAGTCATATTGTTTTGAATGAAAAATAAAATCAAACTATTGGACCACTGACTAAGATCTGTCTTCACATACAACCTAAGGGCAAGACAAGAATGTTGAGCTAGAGAGCCAAAAAGCATGAAACTTTTTCTGTTAATTTTGATCCTTCATTACCCTATCAAATTCCAGTAAAACTAGTTTAATCTCTAGAGGTAATATGATCCTATTCTATCTCCAGACCTTCTAATTCATCAAAATGTTTGACGCCTTCAACTCACTGAAAAGGAGCATTAGAATTACAGGACGGTAGCAAATCTTGTGCAGAGGATCAATATCAAGTTATCAACATCTAAAACTGTGCTTGAATGCAAGGGTTTATAGTCCAACAATTCAGCACAAGAAATGAACACAAACAACACAGCAATGTCAAGTTTGCTGAAAACGTTTTGATTAAACAAAAGAGATTATTTATTTTTCTTGCCCAATACATATGAAAAGACTTGTAATAGAGTTTCTTTTTCTTTCCGTACAAACATCCACCCGTGTCTAATGAGAGATCAAAACAGAAAACAAAAAAACAACAGATTCCGGAAAAGAATACCAATTACGAATTATGATCAAATAAATCACAACAAAAATTAAAGTTGAAAGCTTTGGAGTATGTCAGAATCAGCATCAGGACTCAACTTAGGTAGTCATTCAGGGGTAGACAAACTTCCAGGTACTAACATTTCAAGAACTATTTCAATTACAAAAATGTCAATGAATTATCAAACAAAATATCTTGACTGCACAGGGTCACAAGGATACAAATACAATGATGAGTAGGAAAAATACAACTTTATTACCTCTGTCTTTCTCCTCTTACATCAATGACTATGTAACCTGAGGTGCGTTCTATAAGGATGAAGCCATAAGAAGCTGCA
Source organism: Rheum nobile (assembly GCA_027886185.1). Taxonomy (NCBI): domain Eukaryota; kingdom Viridiplantae; phylum Streptophyta; class Magnoliopsida; order Caryophyllales; family Polygonaceae; genus Rheum; species Rheum nobile. The sequence continues at coordinate 1,055,277 of WOAB01000077.1, forward strand.
GCATACACCAGAGCCTGTTCATCAGGAGATTCCCCCTGATAATCAATTATTCTCACCGCTGGATCAGCTGTATTCGCCACAATGGGTACGATTGTGTTGCAAGTGGCCAATGCAAGGAAGAAATTATGAATATGTTTCCCTTCATCCGTGTCCTTTCCCATCTTTGCCAATTTTAGAAGGTCGGGATCAAGATTCATTCTTATCTTTGGCCTGCAAACTCGTCCGTCCACTAGTACCAAAATGCAAATAAAAAGTAAGTGAATGACACTTAAGCTTAACCTAATATACATAGTTTCTGGATAAAGTATAAATTCCATTACCTTGAGCAGTATAACTGTCTTGCCCAATAACTTCAATAGCATTTTCATGGCTGTAATCTACTCCCCAAATACTTGCACACTGAAAAATCATCTTGTTTTCAGTCAATGTACCAGTTTTATCTGAGAATACATAGCTTACTTGCCCCAAATCCTCATTAATATTCAAGGCCCTGCATTGGAAACTTGGCTTTGAGGCCTCAACAGACATACTAGTGTCCTTGATCATGAAGTATGCTTGACCAACCCGAACAAGCTCCATGGATATGTACAAAGCAATCGGAATCATGCCCTGGAACATGATAATACACATAAGGAAAGTGAAGAGTATCTGCACTACCCAGCCATAGTAGTGGTAATCTTCACCATGTGCTGATCCATCAAAACTCTTTTTCCTGTAAAACTGTAGATCATTCAGTATGTCCTTGTGACGCACCAACCAAATACCAACAAGTGTGGAGACTATACTGCACATTGCTACAAGGAAGAAAGAAAGCAAAATGATCTCTTGGTTCATTTTAGTCTCAAGCCGGCTTCTCTTAGAAGGCGCACCAGAACTATTAAGCATAGCTTTGGTCTCGTGACCAGCATAAACTGCAACTCCAATCACCCAGTCAGTGTTTTTGAGCTCACAACCCCTGAGAATGATGTTGGAGGGTCCTAATGACATCCTGTTCCCATCAATCTCCATGTTCGCCAAAAATCCATAAATGTTCCTATTGGGCTTCTCACAATTAACGACACCAGTGATGTTTTCCTTCTCCGGATCCTTCAAAAGGGTCAACTGTTTTGCATATCTGGTCTTCAGATTTGACTCCCCATCCAGATTTACTGTCTGCACATAGGCAACTCCTGTTGGGTCACTTGTGGACAGCAGCACTATATCACAAGGGAAAGTCTCATTGGAATGGATCTTAATGACTTCACCAACTTGAATGTCCCTCCATTCCTTGGACTGGAACTTGCCATTCACTAGTACAGAGGCAGGCCTACTGTTCTCTACTTTGTCTGACCGGTGCCTCCTATGATCCTCATAGCCATCTTTAATGGCTGAAACTAGCAACACAAAGGACAATGGCAATAGAGATATCCCCTGGCCGAATACAGCAAGCTGGGGAAGCTGGTTCAAGATGGCTATAAGTAGGAAGTATATATATGCTACTCTATGGAACTGCTCAAACAAGTTCCTGGGTATGAATGTGATGACAGAGTACTTTGCTGTTTGAACCGAATTCCCAGAAAATTCACGTCTCTCATTAGTCTTCGCAGGGTCGTTTATATATATCAACCTGGCATTCTCATCACCAATCTCCTTATCTGGAAACCCCAACCCTTCTGAATCAGTCCTCCTAGTTCTATACTTGACATGGTTGCCATCTAAATCCCCATAAGTTGCCCCCTTCACAGAACCCCCATCAGATATGCTCACCTGATCCCCATCAGAAATGTTCAGGTCCATGCCGGAAACTGAAGCTTAGCTTTCAGAACCCAGTCTCATTGGATTTCTGCCCTGAAGGGATCAACAACGGCTGGCTTGAAGCCATAATGCAAAGACCTTAGAATATCTTGAGCGTCAAGCAATTCAACCACCCATAAATTCATACGTACACCAAATCAAATTTCCACAGAGATATCAAGTCAAAACAAAGACTGAAACAATAATTAAAATCACTCAGAAGAACACAGTTGAGACCATACCTGGAATAAGAAATTTCAAGGGCAAGAGGGCGACCAATAATAGAGCTACAGAAGTGTGAAAACTGAGCCTCCCCCGCAGGTCGCACGTATTTACACTATGCAGTTGACAAAATCACACAAACATTTGAACAAACACCGGATGTGCACTCATGGAGAAGGAGAAGGAGAAACTGAGAATTCCGTGTAATGTCAATGAGGAAAAGGGGTCAGCTGAAAGCAATTGAAGAATGACAGCAGAGATAAGAGAAAAGAAGGAAAAGGATGAAGTGGGTGTCTGTTTTTTGTTGTAGTTGTTATTATTAACTACTGAATTGGACTCTTCTTCACCTTCTGCAACAACAAATCATCAATGGCGTAAATAATTGTTAAGGTCAAATAGGTGAAGACAAAATCTCTTCTTCAGGAGAAAAAAGGGAAAAAAAAAGAAATAGATACCAAAACCATTTGAAAGAAAGATCCCTTGTTCTACTTGGTGTAATTTTAGAGTTGTTTTTCTTCTTAATTACGTCATTACAGATATTGACAGCGACAAATAATGGAGAAAAATTGAATCATCAAATTGGAATATTTCATTCGCTCTAAAGTTTGATTTCTGACCAGATTTATTGAGGGTTTTGGGCTTATTTACACTTTAAGAGTTTTTAATTAATAAAATTATTTTTTTATTATTTTTTATATATTTTTTCTATTTCTACTAATTTTTTTTTTTTTTCTCTCTCTTCTTTATTTTTTCTCTCTCTAAAATATTGTTTTTGAGGATTTAGGGTTTAAGGGGTAGGGTTTAGGAATATGGAATAGGGTTTAGAGAGAGGAAGAGGAGTCCATTTTTACTAAGGGTCCATTAATTTAAAAAATTTTTTATCAAAGAGTCATTTACGTAACTCACTCAAATTTATTTTCATTCTAAAGTGTTAAACTTGTTATTCTAACCGAAATCTAAGAATAAAGTGGGGATAAAAATACACTTTGTAAAGCTAAATCTACATGAATGCATTGACAATTAAACATGTATTATTTATAATTTATAGTTTATACTAAAAAAAACCATAAACTTCTGTTCCAGTATTGACATTGTCACCTTAAATTATGGACAACGAAAAGTATTATTACATCTCATTCTCGTAATTTAAACTAAGGACATTTTTTAATTGAATAATGTATTCCGTTAAATTATTTATTTCATATTAAATAGGAATATCTTGGTTTTTTGTCCAGTGTCCACATAATTTCTACAAGTTCAACACTAGACAATTATTATTACAAGTTACAACAAGACATTAGGATTAAGTGATTAAACTTCTTTTCTTATTTTTTTTTTTTTAAAAAAAAAGAAAAAAAAAGAATAGACAGCAAACTACTATTCAATTTTCATTTATTAACCAACCGCTATAAGCTGTTTTTCAAAATTGTTGTTATGCTAATGCTGTATAGAGTTGGTATAAATTGAATGTCTGGTGTTGCAATTTACAGTTCCCTCATAACTGAAAGAATACAAATTCACCTCATGTCAAATAATAAGAACTGAATAAAAGAAAAGAAAGATATACAATTTAATTCCTCTACAAAAAAATACAAATTCACCTCCTATTTGGGGAGGATTTGATTTGATTTGATTTGACTTGACACTATAATTGGCTCATCTCAACCTCATTCTCTCCATTCTCCCAATGCCTTAATCTTCCACACTTCTCTGCTTCCCTTGCAAGCTGAACATCACTTGGACACAAGTATTGCTTGAACACCATGACAATGAATCTAGGCATCAAGCTAGCGATTGGGACCGCGAGTAGGCACAGCCAGAACGACCCCGCCCCCTTGTGATTGATGAACGCCACGTTGAAGATCGCCCTGTTCATTCAGCACAGAATATCAGTGACCCAGTAACAATGACCACTTTTTGTGTTATGGTTTTAGAATTGTGGCAAAAGAAAAGGCCTTTCGGTATCAATGTCAGTATGACATGCCAAGCAGACACTAAGGGCCAGTTTGGTTTGAGTTTAAGGAAACGGTAACGGAAAGGAAACGAAACGAATATTGAGATCATGATACATTTATCAAAAAATTTACCTTGGCTTGGGGATGTAAAATTTGTGCGCCAAGAGAAGGAGGAAAGTATATGAATGATGACATTAAATTGGACTAGATTCGTATCCATAATTTAAACCAAACGGGCCCTAAGATGTAATGTAAGACGAAAGGAAGAGCGTACCAGTAACCGGGGAGTGTGGGGATGGCATCAATGATTATGACACAAATGACGGTTGCCACAATGGACCCCCAAATGGCTAAATGGATGATCCAGTTCCAGCAAACGACGTCCATGGCTAGGTGCAGGTTGACCGTGACAACAACTGCAATGGTCCAAAGGTCTCCTAAGCTAGACACATCGATGTCAGACTTCCAATACGCGAGTAGAGGAATGAAGAAAATCACTGCACTTTGCCACAGAGTGTCAATCATGGTCAACCAAAACAGCCTTGAGTTGTAGCATTCTTGCCTCTGGCCAGGCCCGTAGAGTCCAGTGTGCTTCAAAAGAGTTCTTCTGCTCAAGTCCTTGTCGAGCTTGCCAACGACAATGGTGGGTACAGAGGTGTAGATTACGGAATACAGTACACTGCTCCAGTCTGATATAGCGGTGGTTAATGTGTATGCAGTGAAGAGTGCGTACCTAAACCCGAATACCAGCACAACGGTTAGTAGCAAGAGAGTAAGAGATTTTAAGTGCATAAACTTCTGAGACGATCACTCACCAAAATAAGACAAGAACGAATACGGCATTCCTGTAGAAATTGTAAAGAAGCATGTAAGCCATTCTCTGATAATTCCAGTGTCCGTGTACGAGCAGAAGCGGGACTAGAAATCTGAACTGCCCCATGGCAAAATCTGATGCCATGACAGCTTGTCGGCCTTCTTGGCCGCTGATTCCTACTCCAACATCGGCCTCTTGGATCATAGACACGTCATTTGCACCTGCATTACAGTTTATAGTATATCAGATGACCACATTGAATGGGAGATCCCACAAACTAGCCTAGAATATACACTCCTTGGTTAGGAGGAACGAGACTCACCATCACCAATTGCAAGTGTCATGGCATCAGTTCGGTTCTTTATGAGGGCAACAACTCCGGCCTTTTGTAGTGGAGCAGTCCGGCAACACAAGACGACAGCACAATAACTCGCCACCTCAAAGAGCTATAGCGTGCAATTGTCCCAAAACATGAAAGAAAACACAATCAGATAAGGGAAAAATGATACGTCGTGTGTTCCTGAACCTTTTGAAGCAAATAGGGAGAGAGAGAGAGAGAGAGAGAGAGAGAGGAGAAAAATCAGTGGATACTTACCACTTCCTCAAGTTCAGAATCAAGAATGTAAACAAGGCTGGTACCATCAATAATCAATGCATTTGAAGACGCACTTGCGCGTTTCTTTATAGATGCCAGTGCTTCTTGTAAGTACCTTCTAATGGAATCAACTGTTTTGCCACTGATTATAACCTGAGTCATCTCTCCTGTCAAGAGCTTGGAAGAATACCCTATTGATATGGCGGTTTCCTGCTTGTCACCTGTCAATACCCACACCTTAATGCCTGCTTTCCGCAGAGATTCTATTGCTTCAGGCACACCCTTTTGCAGTTTATCTTCAATTGCAGTGGCACCTAATATGGTGAGCTTGGTTTCAACTCTGGCAGCAACCTGGCGAAGCCGAGCTGCCCTTCCAATCAAAGCAGCATTAGCTGACTCATAGGAGGATTGCCATTGAAGAACTTCAGAGGCATTAAGTTCCCTCATGCCAATCACTAGTGTCCTTAAACCACTTGAGGCATATTTGTGAAGGTGGGATTCAGTTCTCTCTACCACATCCAAGTTCAAAGATTTTTTTATTACACTGAGCATAGCTGTGTCAGCACCCTTTACGAAGAGTTTAACCGTATTGTCTGGGAAACCCAATATAACCGACATCCTCTTTCTATCACTATCGAACTCATGAAGTCCCAAAACATCAAACCTGCAGTATCATAGCAAGAAAACCAGAGGGAACAAAAACAATAAGATCACGTATCCAAGTATTTTTCCATCACAGACCAAATATTTGGCCAGTAGCCATGATCTCATATACCATGCACACCCAAAGTCTAAGACACTACTATGTTGAGCTATACGCCAAGACTTGATTCTTCATTTCACTAAAGCAACCATGTCAAGACACATTATATTTACATCAAGAACATATGAAGTAAGAGTAAGAAAAAAGAAGGATCAAAATTACATTTAAAAAGATGACAACAAACATTATACTGAAACTCTTAGAGTGAGTCTTGGAGCTAGCTGGAGTTAATCTTTCTCTCTGGTTGCAAGAATAACTCTAACTACACTAATCCTCACAAATCCACCATGCAGGACACAAAGCTATAAATTACCAAATGCAAGCACAAATGAATGAGGCCACAAGGATAAGAAGCTCTATAGTACCTCTGTCTCTCTCCTTGAACATCAATAAGTATGTGCCCTGAGGTTCGTTCCACAAGTGCAAATCCAGCAGCAGCAGCAGCATAAACCAGGGCCTGTTCATCAGGAGACTCACCCTGATAATCTAGTATTCTCACAGCTGGATCAGTCGAATCTGTAACGATAGGCACAATTGTATTGCAGGCAGCCAATGCAAGGAAGAAATCATGAATATGTTTCCCTTCATCCATCCCAATCTTTGCTAGTCTCTGAAGCTCAGCATCAACCTTCACTTTCATCTTTGGCCTCCAAACCTGTCCATCCACTAGAAACACCAAGAGTACAAAAAGACAAGGAAAACAAAGAGAATTAAGCACAACAAAATAATTTTGGTTACAAATAACATCAAAATGTTAATGAAAAAATCCATTACCTTGAATAGAAAAAGAATCCAGCTCATCCGGCTGACTAGCATCCCCGTAGCTGTAATCTACTCCCCAGATGCTTGCACACCGGAATTCCATCTTGTTTTCGGTCAAGGTACCAGTTTTATCAGAGAAGACATACCCTATTTGTCCCAAATCCTCATTGATATTCAAGGCCCTGCACTGGAAACTAGACTTTGAAGCCTCATCATACATATTAGTATCCCGGATCATGAAGTATGCCTGACCAACCCGAACAAGCTCCATGGATATGTACAGAGAAATCGGTATCATTGTTTGGTATACAATAACACACATTAAGAAGGTAAAGAATATCTCCATACCCCACCCATAATATTGATAATCATCATCCTTCCCTGGTTCAGCATAAGTCTTCTTTCTGTAAAACTGCAAGTTATTCAATCTATCCTTGTGACGAACAAGCCAAACGCCGAAGAGGGTGGACACTATGGTGCACATTGCAACAAGAAATACCGAAAGCAGAATTATCTCTCGGTTCATTTGGGTCTCTAGAAGGCTCCTCTTAGAGGGTGCACCCGAGCTGTTGAGCATAGCTTTGGTCTCAGGGCCAGCATATACCACCACTCCAATAGCCCAGTTCGTGTTCTTGAGCTCACAACCGCGGAGGATGATGTTGGTGGGTCCTAAAGATATCCTTTTCCCATCAACCTCTGTGTTTGCTAGAAACCCATAAATATTCCTATTAGGCTTCTCACACTTGATTACACCACTTACATTCTCCTCTTCTGGGTTCTTTGAAAGGGTCTCTTGCTTTGCATATCTAGATTTCAAATTCGACTCTCCATCCAGATTAATAGTCTGTACATAGGCAACCCCAGTGGGATCACTGGTGGATAGCAATACTATATCACAAGGAAGAGTTTCATTTGAGCTAACCTTTATGATTTCACCAACTTGAATGTGCTTCCACTTTTTAGGCTGAAACTTGCCATCGACAAGTACAGAAGCAAGCCTGTTGTTTTCAACTCTATCTGCTTGATGCCTTCTAAAGTCCTCATATCCATCCTTAACGGCAGAAACCAGCAGAACAAAAGCCAAAGGCAAGATAGAAGCAGGCCCAGCAAAGACTTCCAGCTGAGGCAGCTGATTCAGAATAGCTATGATCAGGAAGTATACATATGCAACCCTGTGGAACTGCTCATATAAGTTCCTGGGCAAGAATGTTAATACTGAATACTTTGATGTTCGAATCGAATTTGCCGCGAATTCATGCTTCTCATTGGTCTTTGCAGGATCATTTATGTAGATAAACCTGGCATCTTCATCACTGATCTCCTTCTGGGACAAGCCCAGGCCTTCTGAATCACTCCTTCTTGATCCAAACTTCATGGGTTTCACTTGAGCATCACCAAAATTGACCTCCCCTCTCACGGAACCTGATCCAGAGGACCTGGAATGGTAGGAGGCGATGCTATGGCGAGAAGAAGAACGCCGGTTGAAGTCACTGGTTGTAGGTTTATCACTGTGATTTGAGGAGTCCATGGCAAAGACAGAAACTTGGTTTTCAGGCACCAATACGCAAAACCCAGCTACCAAAGTTGTAACTTGCAACCGAAACCAGATGAGGAAATTCAGAAAATACAGAGTTGTGAAAGTATAGTTAGCTAGATAGACCTATATATGGTAGCTACTCATGGAGAACACATCATCACAGCTGGTAAAGTAGCATAGGCATTACAACAAACAGTTCATGTGCAGAAAGTGAGACGAATACAGACAGGGATTTGGAATATGTGGAAAGCTTAGAATTTGCTGATATGCTTGCAGAAGAAAAGAAAGTGTAAGAGACAAGACGAAAGATTTAATGGCATTGTTAAGGAGGAAGAAAGTCATAATGGGCAACGCCACACCCAATGGAAAAAGAAAGGAAAATCAATCAAACCATCAATAAGCCATTTGACAAGTCTAATTCTTCGCCTCTTTCTTCTGTTTGACATAGTTGCAAATTCGTGAATCGTGATTCTAGAAGGAGGGGCCAGACTAGAAATAATTAAATTTAAGGAAAATGATGAAAAATGGTGCCTTAAATTGACCGTTCTAATTAAAATAGAGAAGAATCATGTTAGGGATTCTGTTGTTTCTTCCCTCCTCTTTCCCCCTCATTTGTTTGGATCTAGAAACTGTATTATACTGTGTATTCGCTACGATTTCTAGAACGAAGACGCATTTTTGTGTGTCTTCATGTAATAGAGATGATCTTGCATTGCGTTTGTTTCTAGACATTTCAATATGATGCCGTTGAATTCAACTACCTACTTCCTAACTTCTTCTCTCTTTCCTCTTCCATCTCTTGTTCAGGCTTTATATATTTTAAATTTATTTATGAGTTGGATAATGTTTAATTGAAGAGATATTATATATACTTGAGGAAATTGGGAATGAAAATCCTTGTGCATGGATGATGTTTTTTACTTTGGATCTTAATTACACACTAACTGTAGGCAAAAAAATTGCATGTTTGGGTAACTATGCTATGTACCATTGTAATTGAAATTTAATCTATATTATAGAAGAAAAAATATCTTATCATATTAGCATCTCGACACACAAAAATGCATTTCAAATTTATAATTTTATAATAGACATCATATGAAGTCTAGTTATATATGTATAGATGGTGATGAATAATCTGTGGGTTTCAATTTTAAGAGTAATAACCTTTTCATTGCAAATATAATAAAAAATGTAATGGGCTTTTCATTGCAAATATATTCCAATTCTTTTGGAAAGGTTATATATCCCCCATATTGTGCATAAATATAAATGTAGTGTAATCTCTATAAAATGTCACACAATTTACAACATTGACATGGAAACCTCAATTTTATAAAAAAATATATTGGATTGACGATATTGAAATATATATCCATAAAACTTGTGACATGCCACTTTAGGGTTTGTTTGTCTAGACCCTTTATAAATACATTTCTAGAAATAAATACTTTTTCAATACTAGTGTTTTTGGTATAACATGTATTTTGTACAAATAATGACATGTTTACACAAACAACAAAGGCATATATTTCAAAGCCTCATAAGTATTTTTTTTAAAAAAATTACCATTATACATAATAATACCATTATAGAGGAAGGGCCAAACAAACCCTTGATTTTTTCGTTTGGTATAATGTTTAGATGTGTTAGATGGGTCAAGAGACTCAAGACTAATTTCTAAAAAAAAACAAGCCAAATATATATCAACTTAATGTGTAGCTAGATACTATGATAAATTGATAATATTGATTCAAGATCAATCATTGTAGTAGAGCATGAACCCATTTTGATTTTTTTATCTTCTCTTTTACCGACAAACTTAATTAATTTTAATCTCCATCAACAAATTCAAAAAAATGATAAATCTAAATGAAAAAGGTCTAATAGATCATTTTTATAACATTATATTTGTCCAAAAGCAAAAAAATCTGAATTTGTAGGGATAAATTGATAAGAGTGTAAAATGTCAAATCATTTTGTTTAAAAAGTTCATTAAGGTTTGTTAATGCTCACAAACTATTCAATGCGGACAGTCTTAACTTTTACTCCCTCCGTCCCTTAATATTGTTTTTCTTTTTTTTTGTACACTTGTCGAGATAAATTTTATATCGTTAATATCTCTAATTATATAATCCTAAAAATTATAATTTTTTGATATTATCAAAGTACTCGTTGAGACGAATCAAACAAGATTTCATATGACTATGTTTTTTCTTATATATTAGAAGAAATCTTAAAAATTACTGTAAATAGTGTCAAAAACAGAAAAAGAATTATATTAAGGGACAGATAGAGTAATTTTCAACAACCAAGCCAACATAACAAGCAAAATTTTGAATTGGTTCCGTTTCTTGCTTTTGTTTATTAGCATGTATCGTTGATAAGTATCATGATTTGACTAGTCATATTATTTTACTTATCAGAAAGTGATTTATCATTTGTGACAATAACTACAAAATTTACCCGTAGAGTTCATCTAGATGAGTACGTACTTGTATCCAATAATATTCCTTACATATATATGAAAATGTGATGTTCTTGTACAAACTTAATATTCATATTTTGTAGGCTATGTGAAATAAGTTTTATAATATTAAAGTGTTCTTAGCAAACATAGTCAAGTAAACCACAATTATATAATTATAGCTAGTGGAAGTGATTTTTTTTTTGGCGTAAAACCGTGCAGTCGCTTTTTTTTAGCCGCGCACTTTCCCATGGGCGGCTCGACATGCCGCCGAGAAAACCCGAGTTTCATGGGCGGCTCGAGGAGCCGTCCATGATGGGTTCAGTTTAGGGATTTTTTTTTGAAATAAATAAAAATGTGTTTTTAAAAACCGATTCATTGAAACCGTGGTTGTGGGCGGCATTTCGTGCCGCCCAAGAAACTGGGTCAGTGAACCGGGTTTTTTGGGGGGACAGGGTTCATAGGCGGCACTTCCTGCCGCCCAGGGTTCATGGACGGCACGTGCTGCCGCCCAGTGAGTATACGTTTCACTCCAACGGTCGATGTGGGCTGCACGTAGGGCCGCCCAGTACAGGTGTAGCCGGCTATATAAATTAGGGATGGTGGTATTGTATTGTATCCAAATCTAGAAACTCATTTTCATAATAAATGTCGTCGTCAAGCGGTTCTGGTTGGAGGGGATTGTCGGAGTCCTCTTCGAGCGCTAACACATCTGTAGATGATGAGGGTGATTTGCAGGCGCTAATTTCTCCCGAGTACTTCAAGGTATGTAATATTGTAATTTTTACTGTATAAAATAATTAGATCTTAAATGTACTTAGTCTTTGAAATGTTAAACTGTTTTGAAATAATATTTAATTTGTTGATATTAGTTTTTAGAAATTTAATTATTAATTAGTCTCTAATGTGGTAATTTTTGTATATAAATAGGGTGATTCTAGTGATGATGGATTTATAGCTATCGACTTCTCATCCCATTTTACTACTACTGAGATATTTCCTAGTAAGGAAGGATTGAGAGATTGGGTGCAAAGGGTAGGTTTTAGTCTTTTTATGGTGATCACTACTAAATCATCAAATCCTAAAAAGATTATACTTCACTGTGAGAGATCCGGGTTACCTAGGTCCGGCAAGAAGAAGGTGTTAGTCGATGGTATAAAGGTCAGCCCGATACGAGTGAATAAAACTAGGTCAAAAAAGAAGGGTTGTCCCTTTTTGCTACATGGTACTTTTAGGGAAGGAAATGTTATTAGAGATCCTAGGTGGACCTTATCGGTTGTTAGTGGATCCCATAACCATATGCTTTCTACCACCTTGACCGGCCATGCATTTGCTACCCGACTTACGAAGGAGCAGCGTAGGAAAGTGATGATTGATACTACGGCGGGTGCAAGACCCAAGGTTATTTCTACACAGCTTAGGAATGAATATTCGAGTGCAACGAGTTCGAGGAATCAGGTGTACACTGTTAGGGCTAAGGAGAGGTTGAAATCCCTGGGCAATCTGAATGTGACACAATGGTCATTGGGATTTTTGAATGAGAAAGGCTATTTGTTGGACACTGCTACTAAGACGAGGGAAGATGGGAAGGAGGTTTTGGCGTGCTTGTTTATTTCTCATCCAGACGCTCGACATTTGTTGTGCATGTTTCCTAATGTCGTCATTATGGATTTGACCTACAAAACCAACAAGTAAACCTTAGTCTTTTTTGTATTATGTGTAGATAATGGTATTTTTTGCGGGTTTTAATTTTTGTTGTTGTTGCTTTTATAGGTACGGTATGCCTCTGTTCCAGATTGTTGGGTTTACTTGCACCAACTACACATATTGCATTGCTCTTGTGTTCATGGAAAGGGAGACGACAAACCACTATGCATGGGCGCTGAGACGATTGAAGTGGTTGTACGGGGAGAAAAATCCCGTATGCATCATGTCTGATCGAGAGCTAGGACTGATCAAGGCTGCCAAATTGGTGTTTCCGAAGGTTCGTCATCACTTGTGTCAGGTCCATGTAGACCGTAATGTGAAGGCATATGCTAAGACGATGAAGATTGACGAGAAGAAATTCTCGGGAAGTGTTCGGCGGGTGATGAGGTCTCACACAAAGGAGGAGTACAGAGAGCGGCTTGCTCACTTTAAGGGGATATGGAGTGAAGGCTTGGTGCGATATGTGGAGCAAACTTGGTTTAATGAGCATAAGAAGAAGCTGGTTGCGGCATGGTGTGATGATGTTCTCCATTTTGCCACAAGAACATCAAACAGTTAACTTTCATACAAACATTTGCAATCAAATTGGGTTATAAAATTTATTTAGTTAATTGTATACGAATATATTATTTTCAGGGTTGAAGGTCAGCACTCTATGCTTAAGGACATGATTGAGACATCCGTCGGAGGGTTCGACACACTTGTGCAGCACATCGACAACATGTTTGTTGATCAGCATCGGAAGATCCGATATGAGATGACCAAGAACTGCACTGCCTTTCCCATGGAGATAGTGAAAGGCCCTAAGTGGGTTAAGGTGTTCTTCAAGCGCATCCTTGAAAAGTGCTCTGAAAAATGCCTGAGGATGTTGTATGCCCAAGCTGTGTTAGCAAATGAGGGGAAAATTGGGAACAAATGTGCTGATTTTTGGTGGAGGTCCACACTGGGGCTGCCTTGCCCACACACAATTAAGGTCTACGTGGAGACGGGTTATCCGTTAGTGCCTGAAGAGGTTGATATTTTCTGGAAGCAGATCCGATGGGAAGGGGTGGATGCTAAGGATCTTGATGTCGATGATGGTGTTTCACTGACAGCGGACAATGTCACGGTGGATGACTTCATTGAAGAGTACTTATGTGGGACAGTTGAGGGATTTGATTTGAAGAAGATGGCGGAAAAGTGGCGTGAGTCAAAGGACCCTACATCGTGCGATATTCAAGACCCGCCACATGGTGAGACCAAGAAGGGGAGGCCTAGGATGAATGCGAGAAAGACCGGTACGAAGAGGAAAATGTGTTGGGACGAGCATGTGGATGCAAACATGAAGAAGGAGAAGCAGAAGATGAAGATGGAGGATGAGGAGCTGGGAGTGGATGAGGAGGATGAGCCTGCAGAGAAAGAGACGACCAATGTGAAATCGTCCGTTGGATCCCCGGGATCGAAAGGATGCCCTTTTAGTGGACGACCTCACAGTGGAGTTTCAACAGCAAAGGGGAGTGCCACTAAACCTGCAAAGCCGAAATCTGCTTCAACCAAGTCCAAGTCGGGTTCAAACAAGCCGGTCAAGTATCTCGGCTTCAACTGGGGGCACGAGAATATTGATCATTTCATGCTCGCCTACATTTCTGGAGTTCAAAATGTCAAAGGTGATGGTCATTGTGGGTTCCATTCTCTTGCCGTTTTGCTGTGTTGCCAAGAAGACGAGTACATTGATGTCCGGTTAGGGCTTTCGAAGCACGTCCAGGCACATGGAGCGAACTACGTAGCGATGCTTGCGGAGGAATCATTGACGTTGGAAGAATTTGTTAGGAAATTGAATTATATTCCTTCACCGTGCACGACAAACTTCTGGTGTATAATGCCTATTACTGGGTTGGCGTTTGCAACGGAACACCAAGTGGCTATTGTTGTCTTATCATGGTTCGGACCGCACACATGTCTTCCATTGTGGGCCCCCCCGGGTGCCGAGCCTCCGACAAAGGTTTATGCGATAGCACATGTAGGCAGGAGAGACCATTACGTACCGGTACGTGGAGTCCTACTCTCTCGTATTTACTTATTCTTTCATAATTTTTTTAGTAACTGTATTGTTTACGTGTACAGATTTGGCTTGTTAATGACCATTGTCCCATTCCACCGCCTCCAAGACAGTGGCGCATTTACAAGGATTCAAGTGTTGATGGATGGGATAGTCATGAGCGCTTCAAGGATAGGTTCAAGAATTATGTAGAGGAGCGAGCATATCATGGGCGACCTGACATACTTACCTAGGTTTTTTGGATTGTAATCGACTTTATATATGATATTGTATTTCCTTTTGTGTGAAAGTTTGATTGAGATTGATCGTATATTGTGTTTTTAATCATTTGTTTTTGAGAATTGAAAAAAATCGGGAAAATGCTATACGAGACAACAATATTACTAATCATTAACAAAAACACGTTCACGAAAACATTAAAGCGTACACTAGTTTAACATGAAACATAAAAAAGCTATCTAATCCTCGTTCGAATCGGCCTCCCCGCCATCATCATAGCTGCCGTTGTCCACCACAGATTCCGGATCTTCTAAAAGACCGGGGATATGGCATCTCGGGTGTGCAGACTCTGTGTAAATGGGAACTGGAACACCAGGTCTGTAAAGAGCCATAATTTTAGCTATCTGATCCTCGTGTACCACCTCATAGAGTCGTGGAGGATCCACGCCTGCTGGAAAGTAAAAAATCCGACCAGGGGGAACCCCGTCTCCAGGCACGAGATGGTAAAATAACGCCAAGTACAAGAAACCTAATGACAACCCCTCCTCTCCAGGCTCGAGATCCCCCATCCGCAACGTGCGGACCTCGCCACCTTCGTAGCCATGGAAAAACATGTCCATCCCACTTCGTTGGCGTATCATTCGATTGTAGGTGATTCGCCCATTTTCATAAACTTCGAGAACCAAAGGCGCCATTACCTTAAATAGAACCGAAGAAAAGTTTGTGAGGAGTGGAAATTGTGTGTATTTCGAGGGGTTTTGGGGCCGTATTTATAGGCTAAAATAGGACCATTATGGGCGGCCCACAGAGAAGCCCATGAGGGTTCACTGGGCGGCACACAGAGCAGCCCATGAGGGTACTGGGCGGCACTGTGTGCCGCCCAGTAGGGTACTTGTGAAATTCTGGACCCTTTGGGCGGCACTATGAGCCGCCTAGACAGCTTTTTTACTATATAAGGAGAACTTTTGTTGATAGATTCATTACATTCGTAGGAAACCAAACACTACAACAAATAATGGCATCTTCTTCTGAATCATCAACAAACCCCCCACATCAACTATGCGAGTGTAATTTGAAACCCGTTGTCTGTACTTGGGATTTGCAGTGGAACTACGGAATGAGATATTGGGGATGCCCGATGAAGCAGTGTTTATACAGGAAGTATATTGATCCTATGTACGAGGATAGGGCACACGCGGTTATTCGACAACAGTGGCGGGAAAAACAAGATCCTGTTAAGGAGAAACAAGATCTTGTTAAGCAAAATCAAAAACTTTTACAAGATCTGGGTAAGATGCGTAGGTATAACCGCAAACTATATAATGATGTACATTGTATACTGCCTTGATGTCGTATCTTTTGTATAATGTTCTTTACGTACTATCAAACTTTGTAGGGAGCAAGCCATTTTATCAAAGCAGAGATACGATATGTCGCAAACTTTTACCAGAGACTATCCTAATTTCTTCAAACGCAACTAGCCGATAAGATGGCTAGTTGCGAAAGCAAGAACTCTGATGGTATTCATCCAGCGAAGAATATGAATGTACGGTTATATAACGTTCTGTATTGTTTTGGGTCATTAATTAATACTAAAAACAACCAATAATTTTGTCATATGTTGAATATCACTATTATAACACAAAAAATATTGTATTAGCATGGGCGGCGTGACACGCCGCCCATATCATTTCATCACCACAACTCTGGGCGGTACGCTGTACAGCCCATGGGCGGCACAGTGTGCAGCCCATGGGCTGTACAGCGTGCCGCCCAAGATGCCTATAAATAGGCCATACGGGGTCCCCTTTCTACCAAGCTTGTCTCACCCAAAGAGGCAAGCTTCCACATCCAAGAGGAAGGGATGTGTTTGATCGCGGTAAGAAAAATAAATATATGTATTTTATTGATTATTTACGCTATTAGGTTGTAGTATTCGTTGGAATCTAATTAAATAATGTTTTATTTCAGATACAAGAATTCAATATCGTGAGTTTCGTCGTCTAGCATTTTCAGAACTTCGGTCCCGGAGGAACACAGTCAACCGCCTTTTCCACCTTCACTAGTGAGCTTAAACCGAACTGTCTTGTATTCATTGTAGACTCACGTCATGTTGTGGTCATTTCCAACAGTGCGTTAAGATGGATGCGATTGCCTTGTGGTCATTATCCTCTTGACCGAGTCAAGAGTCCTAGGACGAACCTCCTTCGGCCATGTCGTGCATGCTAATCTGCTCTTTTTTCCTCGCAGCAGCACAGAAAAACATGGGATCTTCAAATTTCGGTATTTATAGGATTTCAAGTTTTTTTGTGATGCAGCAAGAAAAAAAGAGCAGATCAGCATGAACGACATGGCCCAAGGAGGTTCGTCCTAGGACTCTTGACTCGGTCAAGAGGATAATGTCCACAAGGCAATCGCATCCATCTTAACGCACTGTTGAAAATGACCACAACATGACGTGAGTCTACAATGAATACAAGACAGTTCGGTTTAAGCTCACTAGTGAAGGTGGAAAAGGCGGTTGTTTGTGTTCCTCTTGACCAAGTCAAGAGTCCTAGGACAAACCTCCTTGGGCCATGGCGTACATGCTGATCTGCTCTTTTTTCCTGGCTGCAGCACAAAAAAACATGGGATCTCCATATTTCAGTATTTGTAGGATTTCAAGTTTTTCTGTGATGCAGCTAGGAGAAGGAGCATATCAGCATGAACGTCGTGGTCCTAGGAGGTTCATCCTGGGCTCTTGAGTGAATGTATATGTATAGTGCAAGAGTTGTGTATGTCATTTGTTCCAGTGTGTATGTATTTTTTTTAAGTGTGTAAGCCATCAGTGAATGTATATGTGTTTTTAGAATTTGTACGTGTTTTTAGTATGTGTATGTAATTTAAGCCATCGGTGAATGTATATGTGTTTTTAGAATTTGTACGTGTTTTTAGTATGTGTATGTAATTTAAGAATATACATGTGTTTGTTAGAAATAACGCACGAAAATCCAACAAACCAATAAGCAAAGAACTAAAACTAGAAACGACGGAACAAATTAGAAACGACGGAACAAATATCTAAATACGAAACCAATAAAGCCAAAAGTCATACTTAATTTACTGGAATTTCAATCCCCAAAAACGTACAAACACAAAAGTCAAAAGTCATACTACGAACTCTCCGTCTCACTATCAGATGAGTCATCTAGATGTGGAGTGGAAGCACTAGCTAAGGACACACCTACACCCGAACCCACGCCCGGTGCCCATACTGGAGGAACAGAAGAGGTCGGCTGAGACGATGCCTGCTGAGCTGCTGCACGCTCTTCCGTCATCCTAGATGATTCGGCTCTCTCAAATATAGTAGCGTCTGCACTATATGCATGGGAAGGCATCTGTGAAGCTCGTACAAGCGGCAGAGCTACAAGAATGATGTCACTGAAAAGGATGTCATGCAAATGCTGAAAGTGCTCCCTACACCCTAAACAACCTCCTCCAGACATAAGCTCCTAAAGATAGGCCTGACTCATCGCATGACGCTGCAAATGAAAAAAAAAACATTTTAAAAACATAGACTCTCATAAAATAATTTAAAAGAATAAAATGGGAAAAAAACATATCCTTTGCAAGTTGATAGCCGGAGGTGGTCCTCTACTGATACGAGGCTGGACTGGCGCATGCGGACTCACGTAAGGATGCGACACCTGTAGATACCAGTCCAGGTATGCATCGTGGACATCCCAAGCCATCGTCGCAGGAGGACTCGCCAAGATGTGGGGGCAAAGATGATGCTCACGCTGGTCCCACCTGTGCCAACGCGGGTCAAAGTGCAACTGGTATCGCCTCGTCCCCCTGAAATTAAGAGGACGCACTGCAACCAGAGGCTCTATGATATCCATCGGCCTGCTCTGTCGATAACCGAACTGGCGTATAAGCCGATCTGGCATGTAGGCCTCCTCTACACCGAGAAAACGAATAGTCCCTCGATAAGTGGAGGACCTGTGACGACCTCGAAAATCAAGACCCTCGTACGACATCCACCATATCTGCAATTAACAAAACACGATGGACCATAAATTAATTCATTACGCTTTCTTACTGTAAATTAAAATTGAAAAAGAATACGTACATCATCTGGCCTATACTCGTCCAGAATTCATCTGTAGCGTGACTGGTCATGGAGCGACCAGAGAGGTGTCCGGCCAATGCAGTATCGTCCAGCGCGTCGTATGTCGTCGTCCGCACCTTCCTTGAGGTTAGGGTTGCCCTGGAAGTATACAAAGTACGTCCAAATCCAAACTTGCGTACAGAGAAAGACAACCACTAGTTATAAATAATTCAATAATGTATATTAATAATCTAAATTATAAGTTAACTATATTAAAGGCCTACCTCCAAAAGACGTGTGCAGCCGGCGAACTGTGCAGCTCCGGCCCGAGAACCCTCTCCGAGGTTCCTATAAAGGAGAGCCAGAACCCCGGTACCCCAAGCAGTATGAACGACACGCTCCCAGTCCATAAAAAGAGGTAGCAGTGTGGTCTTCAGCTCGTTCGTTGACTTGTCAACGAAGATGCTAGCCGACATGGCGTGCCATAAGAAACTGGCTGTTATATCCTCTGGGTGGGCACCCTCCTCAATCATCCTCATCACATGCCTCCCAAGCTGGAATTGCTTGACCCAACCCTTCCTAAGGTCGCAGACCATGTCAGCATCATCCTCATCAAAGCTGTAGTCCGAATCTATCCCAAACAAATAGCCGAACAAAGCCTCACACTCCGCCAGCTCGATATCCTGACCGGTCCATGGCGACGTCACCTCAAATCCCTCGATCGGCAGCCCTAGAATCATCAGCACGTCATGTAGCATAGGACCTATCTCGCCCCAGGGAAAGTGGAAGGTGTTCGTCTCTGGATGCCATCTCTCAACGAACGCTGAAATGAGGTTGTGATCAACATGGCCGAACTGGAAATCAAGTAAACCGGTCAATCCCGTCTGCTGCGTAATCCAAAACCAGGACCCCTCCACAGGGACCCCTCTGGGAATACGATCCCTCCAAAATGCAAACTGCGAAGGGCGTGTCTGGACCCTCAAATTCCTAACAACGTCCTCGGGTGGGTCCAATGACGCCTTCGTCCATATCAGCTCTGCAATGTACGTGTCAAAGTTCCTCAACAAAGAAGGAAACTGCTCAGCTGGCTCAGGAGGAGGTGGGTCCTGCGTGGCTGGCTCAGGCTGAGACGGGGCCTGCTGAGATGGAGTCTCCTGATGTGGCTCAGTGGGAGATGGGGCCTGTGTGGCTGACTCAGGCTGAGACGGGGCCTGCTGAGATGGCTCAGGTGACTCCTCCATGTGTAGCTGCTGCTGAGGCGAGTCCTCAAGAGGTGGGTCCTCCTGATGTGACTGCTGAGGTGGGTCCTCCATAACCACATCCTCATCTGAGCGGACGGGACCAACATCGTCCTCACTAGCACCCTCACTATCGGCCTCACTATGGCCCTGCGATACACCGTCAACCCTCCTCTTGCGAGCAGATGCAGTAGTAGGGCGACTATCTCGATCGGACCGTGCGATCTTACACAACACTTCCTATTTTTGCATTAAAAATATAGAAAATTGTTTTCTTACAAACAAAATCAATATATTAAAATTTTCATTACAATAACATATTTAATATTACAGTATAATTGTCGCAATTTACCTATACTATTTTTTATAATGATTAAATACAATAAAAACCAAATTTACAAATATAACTATATTCATTTTACCCACTATAACCTATTTACATATGTCCAAATATTATTTTCATACAAACAAAATAATATATTATAATTTTCATTACAATGATATATTAAATATTATTTAACAGTATAATTGAGTATATTACCTATACTATTTTTAACAGTATAATTGAGCATATTACCTATACTATTTTTTATAAGATAATGATTTAATAATCTAAAATCCAAGTATATAAATCTACAAGTGCAGAAACAATTTAATTAAATAAATTAGATTTAATGATTACAAATTTAAAAAACACCATACCTTTTCAGTTGCCCTCCGTTCATATTTTCGCTTTTCGCGAACTGGAATTTCACCCAAGTCTGAAATGGCCTCCTGACCAACCGAGCACGCGACGTCGAAGGCATTCTCCGCCGCGATATCGCCCTCCTCGCCCTCGGTCCTGGGCGGCTCCGCAGGCGGCCCAGATTCCACCGTAGTGGGCGGCTCCGCAGGCAGCCCAGATTCCCCCATAGTGGGCGGCTCCGCAAGCGGCCCAGAATCGTCGCTGCTTCCCCCCGTCACACAGAGATTGGTTGCCGCCGCCGCCGCCAATGTCGAATCGGTCGTCGAATCGCCGCCGTCTCCGCCTAGCACTCCCGCCGCCGCCGCCAACGTCGAATCGGCCGTCGAATCGCCGCCGTCTCCGCCTAGCACTCCCGCCGCCGCCTCCAACGCCTCTTGCTCGTCCAATATCGCAAATAGGTCGCCCAATGAATATTCGTCGCCCGGCTCCATTTTTGTTCGAACGCTAGAAATCGCATCGGAGAAGACGACCCTGGGCGGCCTTATATAACGGCGACGTTTCGATTTTTTTGGCGGTTTAGGGTCTGTGCGGCCTACTAAGCCGCCCACATTTTAATTTCAAATTCCACTTTCGGCTGCCTGTTGAGCCGCCCAGAATTTAGGGTTTACACTCGGCGGCTTACAGTCCCGCCGAGGTTTAACCCGGTTTCCAGAAAATCATATTTTTTTTAATAAATAAATAAATTAAATTATAAAACCGGGTTCTACAAAAACCAATAAAACTGGGCGGCCCATAATGCCGCCCAGGTCCAAATCGGGTTCATAAAAAATCGGTTTGCATGGGCGGCATTAGATGCCGCCTATGTGCAAACCGGGTTTTTGGAAGGGTATTCTGGGCGGCATGTAGAGCCGCCCAGGAGGAAGTGCGCGACTAAAAAAAATTGACTGCGCGGTTTATCGGCCTTTTTTTTTGGTCTGGGCAGTTGAAGTCTTGATATATTCCTTCTGTCCCATAATGTTTGTCCTATTTTGACTGGGCACATTTGTCGATGCGAGTTTTGTATCGTTAATATCTCTAATTACATATTAATAAAAAATTACAATTTTTTGATATTATCAAAGTACTCGTTGAGACGAATTAAACAAGACCCCACATGACTATGTTTTTTCTTATATATTGGAAGAAATCTTAAAAATTCTCTTCAACTATGAATAGTATACAAAAGAGAAACATGACGAACATTATGGGACGGAGGGAGTAGGTTTTTAAATCTTATTAAACCTTGAATGGGCCGGCAAATATGGGTTTCGTCCAGATCGATATATATATCAAGGCAGTGGCTATATGCATGCGGTTTCGTGTCTAAACGGACGCGAAACTGTGCTCATAGCATAGCATCACAGTATCGTGCGCGTAGCATAGCAGCACAGGGGTAAAATGGGCATTTTTGAAAAGTTTGTGACAAACCTATGCAAGGTTACCTATGCGCGTAGCTTATGCGCACCCAAAAAAAAATTTGCACTTTTTCTTTTCCATAATCATATAGAGAATTTCAATACGAGTCCGTACATATAAAATTCGTCCAAAACGGACATCGTTTGCCCCTCCAAAAGCCCAAAAAACGAAGTCTTTCTACCCATTTTTTTTACAATTTGGTGCCCGATATATAGCACATTGTAGTGAAATTTTTTGGTATTTTTTGCATTTTTCTACTATAATTTTGTATAAAATTTTAATACGAGTCCGTACATATAAAATTCATCTAAAACGGATATCGTTTTCCCCTCCAAAAAGCCAAAAATCGAGAATAAAAACTTTATATACTATAGTATTTTATTATATTTCATATATTTATACTTATATAGAGAGGGGATCAAATGAGCACGGGTGTTAAAGTAAACATTGAGCATGTGATATAGCCGTCCACGTGCCACCATCAAACGGCTGACATTGATCCATCATTTAACAACACAGAGGGGCATTTTCGTCATTCGACCTTCATTTGTTCTCTGATCTCCCTCGTTTCTCTCCCGTCTTCGCTGTATCCGGAATCTCCATTGGAGGACTTGTTCGTTCTCGCTCGCTTCAGTTCATGTTCTTCATCGATTTCGCCTCTTTCAATCTATTCTCGCTATTGGATTGATTCGCATAGACGTTTCTATGGATTCTGGTAAGTTAATTTGTTTATTTATGTTCTAGGGTTTCAGAATTTGTTGTTGCGTTTATTTATGTTCTACGCTTGATAGTCATCTGAGAATGATTCTATTCAATTTGTTCGTTTGTGTCGTTTCTATTGTCTTCTTTGACAGATTCGTCTTCAACTTTTCATTATTAGGTTTTTGCTCCCTTCAATGGACGATTATTTTGAACCTGTACCTAATACAATTGAACCTCAATGTGCTTTATGTTTGCAGTGCCTGGAAGTGTGTCTGTTGGTGCTAGTGGTAGTGTATCCCGTGGTCAGAGTTCTCCTAGTTCATATCCAAGTGATTCTGACACTGAGATGTCTTCAGACTTATCTGTTGCCCGTTTATCTCAAGGTGGTTCTGTGTACCACATTACAATCTGTGTTGATTCTCTGAAACTAGTTGTTGGTATGCTGTTTGGGTCATTGGAGGAAGCGGTTGAATTTTACAAGGCATATGCACTGGAATATGGCTTTGTTGTGAGGCTCGGCGGATCACGCATGGCAAGCAGTGTGGTTGCTTTGAAGTACTTGCATTGCACCAGACAAGGTTTTAAAACTGGCCAGAACAACACAAAACGCATGCGACGACGTCCTTCAAACAGAGTTGGTTGTAAGGCGAAACTCACCCTTTCTTTTGCCGGTAATCAGGGCTACAAAGTAACAGCTTTTGAAGATCGCCACACACATGAAATGGTTGTTGGTAAGGATAAACAGTTTATGAAGTCTATGAGGAAGATGGACTTTGGACATAAGAAGTTTGTCATGGATTGTGAGAAAGCGTACATCGGTCCAGTCAGGTCGCATAGAATATTCAAGGAACTTGTTGGTGGCTACTCCCAAGTCGGTGCTTTTGCTGTTGATTTCAAGAACTACCGACGAGATATGTTGGCTTATATTGGTGGTTCCGATGCTCAAATGACGATCAACCGTTTGTTCAACAAAAAAGAACTTTGCCCTGCCTTCTTTTTTGAGTACGACGTTGATTCTTGTGATCTTTTGACGCGTTTATTTTGGGCTGATCCCGTGTCTCGCAAGAACTTCTCTCTCTTTGCCGACGTTGTATCGTTTGATGCTACATACCGAACCAACAGGTTATTGGTTATCCTTCTTCAAAACATTTCCCCTTTTTCTTTTACACTGTAACTATCCTTGCATTTAGTACTCTGTTTTTGATTCTTTTAACTGTTAGTTTATTGAATGAACCTGTTAGTTAGATTGTATGAACCTCTCTGTTGAAACGGATGAACCTAGTTTGCAAACCTGATGAACCTAGTCTAACTTTTTCTCCCTTGTAACTATCCTTGCATTTACTACTCTATTTTTTGATTCTTTAACTGTTAGTTTATTGAATAAACCTGTTAGTTAGATTGTATGAACCTCTCTGTTGAAACTGATGAACCTAGTTTGCAAACCTAATGAACCTAGTCTAACTTTTTCTCCCTTGTAGTTGTATATTCATTCTAATGAACCTCTTTGTCTACTTATGAATCATCCTTCCATTGCTCTTTTTATTACAGATTATTCTAGTGTTTTATCACTTTTTACTTATGCATCATTGGCTTTGTTTACATTTCTTCCATATAGGTACAATCTGATTTTCATACCATTCACCGGCCTAAACCATCACAAGTCGAGTGTTACTTTTGCGGCTGGTTTAATTTTCAAGGAAGATGCCGGATCATATGTGTTGAATTCTTTAGGTTTTGATGGTAACAAACATTCAACTAATCTGGGTACTAAGTGTTTCAGGAACAAAGACAGTTATCTCAGGGAACCATTGCAGCAAAGGATCGCAGAGGGAACAAAGCTCTGTTCATGTGCTTTGTTACCTCTCAAGGAACAATAGTGACGAACAAGATCAAAGCTGCGAATGGAAGGAAGAAATCCAGCGTGACGATTATGGAAACAAATCACGGAGAATCACGCGATCAAAGGATAGGATTTCGGCTGGAAGGATCTCGCCGAAAAGAAGATTTGGAGAGAGAATCCGAATGTGTTATCTTAGGAAAACTTTCCTAAGATAATATATTTGGAGAGAGAAGAATCTTATCTTAATCCGTTAATGTTATCTTAGGAATTATTTCCTTAGATAATATCGGTTAAGATAATATTCTTCAAATCAATTAATATCATCTTGTTACCAAGTTTAGGAAGATAGGATTATCTTGTTATGATTAGGGTTTGGTCGAGTTGTATTTATATGGGAATGTGGGATTCATTTCTATGTAACCACGACGAGGAAAAAGAAGAACTGAGAGCGTTCAGTTGAGAAGAAAAAGAGAGTGAAGTGTTTCTAAGTCTTTGAGGGTTGAGTTCGATTCATCGTTGTAGAAGAGGTTTCAAATCTAGGTGAGAAGTCTAGAAGTTGAAGTCCAGGATACAAGTGTAATCGAACAAGAAATCAATAAGACAAGTAGACGCTTCAAAATCCTCTCAAGCGGAAGCTTGAAGGTAGTGGTTTTTCCTTGAGAAGCTAGTTTTGCCAATCAGGGTTTCCACTATATATCGTGAGTTCGTTTATTATCTTTCTTGCTATATTTAAATCCGTTGTGCCTTCTGTGGGAACAAAGCTTTTGTTTCCTCAGACGTAACTCTAACGATCCAACAATTGGTATCAGAGCCTGGTGCTCTAGATTGTTTTCGTTACAGAATTTGCAGGAAAGATGTCGTCGTCAAGCAATGCAATCGGTGATTCATTCTGGAAGCCACCAATTCTGAAGGCCGGTGAGTATGACTGGTGGGTTGAGCAAATCGAATCCCATATTTGTTCCCTCGATGGACAGATATGGAGAATCATCGAGGTTGGCCCCATGGCTATCCCAAATGAAAAGGACGCTACAAAGCCTAAGCCAAAGATCGACTACACCGATGGAGACTGGAAGAAGCTGGAGAAGAATTGCAGAGCCAAGAAGATCCTTCACATGGCCCTTCTCCCCACGGATCTCAAGAAAATCATCGGCTACAAAACCGCCAAGGAGATTTGGGAAGCTCTAAGACGTCTCCATCATGGAAATGAAGATGTCAAGAAAAATAGAATTCTTTCCTTGATGAAGGAGTACGATCAAATTTCTCAAGGAGAGGATGAGCACATTCAAGAGTTCTACTCCAGGTTCCAGGGGATCGTAGGTCAATTGGAGTTCCTTGATGAAGAGATGCCAGACTGGAAGCTCACTCATCACTTTATGCAAGGCCTCAACTCTCAATGGGACGCAATTGCTCTCGCTCTGTACTCCCAAACTGACGTCAAGTCTCTCACCATGGAAGAGGTTGTTGCCAAGCTTGAAAGCAACGCCTCTGTATACAACCACAAGATGAACAAAAAAGGGAGAAGAGAAGGCTCAAAGCATTGCCTTGAAGGTTGAACGTGCCTTTGACCTATCTCAAGTTGAAGACGAAGATGAGGACGGTGATGAAGATGTGACTCTCATCACTAGAGCTATGAAGAAAATATGGTCTCAAAACAAGGGCACACAGAGTTCCTCCGAAGGGAACAGAGACATGAAGGATGTCGTTTGTTACCACTGCCAACACAAGGGACATTTTGCCAATAATTGCTTCAAGAAAAAGGCTGGTCACCCTCAGGTTCGTGAAGGGAAGCAAGCAATGGTCGTAACGTGGGGTGATTCCGACTCAGATGATGAAGATTCGTCACGCTCTAGGGATCTCTGCTTGATGGCCATAGAAGACCATGATAAATCAAAAGGCGGCATACAGGGAACTAAGGTAAGTGAATCTGAACTCATCTCAAGCTTGAAAAGTAAATCAAAAGAAAGCTTGATATCTTTTATTAAGAAACTTGTTCATGAGAATAGTCTTTTCAGTGAGCAAATTGAAGAAAAGGATGAATCGATCTCAAGTTTGATCGAAGAAAATCAGGGTTGGGCAGACAAAGTGCTCGAGCTTGAGAAAGGTTCATCTTTTCCTTCAAGTTCATGTGTCGAATGTCCTAAGCTCGCTGAGAAGATTACGTCTCTTGAGTCCTCTGTCTCCTCACTTGAGTCCGAGTCTTTAATGTTAAAACTTGGAAATGCAAAATTGTCTAGTGATCTAACCAAACTCAGTGAGGAACAAAAGGACAAGCCAAAAGGTATTGTCTTTGTTGCAGCCAAGAATGAAAAGAAGACTGAGTCAAAGGAAGTACCTCTCTTTGGGATTGGCTATCAACCAAAACTTCCTGTTGATGGCACCAAGCAAAAAGGCTCTAAAGTCGAAGGAAAGCAGTCTGTAAAAGAAAAAGGGGAAAGTTCCTCTGGAGGGAACAAAGGCAAAAACTGTTCAAACTCGACTGAGGAGGGAAAGGCTTGGTACCATGGACAGAAGGCTCATGCCCTCTGGTTGAAGCAATCTCAAAGCGGTAAGTCCAAAAATATTGATTTTCATTCAAGGATTGCTAACAAAACAATTTGGCCTGGACAGAGCAAGTATGTTGATCTAAAGTGTCAAAGAGTATGTTGGTATTGTGGGCACTCTGGTCACTACAAACAAGAGTGCCTCCTGAAGAAACACAATGAGGAACTTGCTCGAACCACTAGGGAGAAAATGAATGCTAAACCTCTAGAAATCAAATATGTTGCTCCCACACCCAGAAAGCATAAGCTTGTCTGGGTTCGCAAGAACTAACTCTTTCTGTGCAGGATAAAGTGAGGAAAGTTCCCGGTATTTCACTCGTATTAAGTTCAGTTACCTGACAGGAAACAAAGCGAGTCTCACCTCACTTCTACAGGAATGTTTGAGACTCAAAGGCCTGGTGACAAAGGTACCATGTACATAGAGATAAGGCATCACTATGCAGAGAAAGATTGGCATCCAAGGAATCTCGTGGAACAAAGAATCAAACACCAGTTTTCTCATTAAGACACATGTTGGGGAACTCTACATTCAGTTTCATACGAAGCCTGGTTTGTTCCCTTAACCACATGTCTATTTGTTGTGTTCCCTCAATGATTGGCTAAATTACATGATAAAGTGTGAAAGGTTAATCATCATGTCTTGGTCTGCATTTCTTCTCTTGATCATTTGTTGAACGCCTTGCTTAGACTCATGCTAATACTTCACTAATGTGCAAAATTGCATGCATGATTCTCTATGCTAACTTGTTAATACATGATTCAGCTTTCTTTCGGCCTAAAAGAGTCAACTTGATGCATTGATCCCTCATTATAAGCCCAAATGATTGTTGACTCTACAGCTTACCTTAGCCATCATGCTTGATGCTTCCTATGAGCCCCTCTAATCATCCACATCTGGGAGCCTCTCATTCATGATTAAACATTATTAAAAATTCTCGTATATGTTTATGTGTGATGTTCTTTGTACCCTCTCTGGTAACATTACCCCCACATCACACTCCTCTATTTTTTTCGGAAAGTCGAGAATACGAATTGTCGCCTCTGTGGTTTGTGGCTGGGATTTGACAGGTATGATGTGTAATGATGGCTTGCAACTGCTTGAGAAGTGTTCGTGCATAAAAGGTGATGTGGTGGTTGCGTGATGGTTGTTGCGCTTGAGATTTTGTGGGCTTTGATGGATTTGGACAGAATCTTTTACAAGATCTATTTTTGGAAGATATCTTATTGGTTGTGATCTTGGAAAAAGAAGGAAAGAGGAGGATTTGGAGTAATACCCTTTGCACTTGAAAAGATATGGAGAATGATTCTCGTGGTTACTCCCCTCCTACCTATATGGCGACTTCAGAAAAGTTACCTTATCGCTCCCTTGTACTGTTCCAAAAAAAAAAAAAAAACTGGAACACTCCAAGGTACACAAAGAGGCGACCAATGGATCCTTCTTCTACTGGTGGCTGGAGGCTTGTAACCTACACAAGGAGTAGTTTGTGTTACAAGAAGGTGTTGGTTGGGTCAAGGTTAGACGTGAGATGGAAGCTGGTGTGGAGGAAGAAGAGTCTGAAGGTGCAGACTCTGAGGGGGAACAAAAGGTGGAATCTGATTTGAGGAATGACCGTGAGAAGTTTGTCTCGCGCAATATCTCTGTTGGCAGAACAACAAAGGCGTCTTACGGAGTAAGTGAATGCCTAAATTGCTATTCATATTTCAGCTCCCTCTGCAGGCACCAGTGGTGCTTGATTCGTCTTTCTCTGGCTAACCAATCCCTCTTTTGTTCCCAGCACATCTTCCCCTACTACTTTGCTTTTCTTTGCTTTTGTTTCATGTGTTTGCAATGATTGGCATGTTAATCATATGTGTTACATGTGCTCATTTTGTTGTTGTCTTTACATGCAGTCTATGTTTGTGCGTTTCAATCTAATGCAAAAGGAGTTATTTTGCTTATCCTGCTGTGGTCTTTTTCTCTCTATCTCTTTACTTATGTTTTTGATGATGCCAAAAGGGGGAAAATGACAGGTAGCTTTGGTTAAGGGGGAACAGAACATGGTTTCATATGTTGCTGAGTTGAGGGGGAACTAATACTGCCTTAGTGGGAAGACTTTCTCTCCATAACTGTCTTTATCTCATACGTGTATGCTTTATTGTCAAGGGTGTTTGTCACCATCAAAAAGGGGGAATTTGTTGAATTCTTTAGGTTTTGATGGTAACAAACATTCAACTAATCTGGGTACTAAGTGTTTCAGGAACAAAGACAGTTATCTCAGGGAACCATTGCAGCAAAGGATCGCAGAGGGAACGAAGCTCTGTTCATGTGCTTTGTTACCTCTCAAGGAACAATAGTGACGAACAAGATCAAAGTTGCGAATGGAAGGGAGAAATCCAGCGTGACGATTATGGAAACAAATCACGGAGAATCACACGGTCAAAGGATAGGATTTCGGCTGGAAGGATCTCGCCGAAAAGAAGATTTGGAGAGAGAATCCGAATGTGTTATCTTAGGAAAACTTTCCTAAGATAATATATTTGGAGAGAGAAGAATCTTATCTTAATCCGTTAATGTTATCTTAGGAATTATTTCCTTAGATAATATCGGTTGTTAAGATAATATTCTTCAAATCAATTAATATCATCTTGTTACCAAGTTTAGGAAGATAGGATTATCTTGTTATGATTAGGGTTTGGTCGAGTTGTATTTATATGGGAATGTGGGATTCATTTCTATGTAACCACGACGAGGAAAAAGAAGAACTGAGAGCGTTCAGTTGAGAAGAAAAAGAGAGTGAAGTGTTTCTAAGTCTTTGAGGGTTGAGTTCGATTCATCGTTGTAGAAGAGGTTTCAAATCTAGGTGGGAAGTCTAGAGGTTGAAGTCCAGGATACAAGTGTAATCGAACAAGAAATCAATAAGACAAGTAGACGCTTCAAAATTCTCTCAAGCGGAAGCTTGAAGGTAGTGGTTTTTCCTTGAGAAGCTAGTTTTCCCAATCAGGGTTTCCACTATATATCGTGAGTTCGTTTATTATCTTTCTTGCTATATTTAAATCCGATGTGCCTTCTGTGGGAATAAAGCTTTTGTTCCCTCAGACGTAACTCTAACGATCCAACAATATGTTTGGTTGTTGGAGAAATTCAAGGCAGCTATGATGCACGAGCCAAAGGTTATAGTGACAGACCAAGACATGTCCATGAAGTCCGCTATTGAACAAGTTTTCCCCCGATCGCGCCACAGGCTTTGTATGTGGCACATCATGAAAAAAGTGCCCGCAAAGACCAAGTATGACACTGCCGCTGGTTCATAATTTAGGGCTAGGTTGGACAACATTGTCTGGACCCATGACCTTTCACCTGCAGAGTTTGAGTCACAGTGGACTGCGTTGCTTGATGAATTCCCATTGGTGAAGCGGAGGTGGTTTGATGACATGTTTGCAATCCGACTTTTTTGGATCCCAGCCTACTTCAGGGATGTCATGTTTGGCGGTTTGCTTAGGACTACTTCTGTTTCCGAATCTGCAAACAGTTACTTTGGTCACTTCACTGACAGATATTATCGCCTAGTTGAGTTGGTAATGCACTTTGACATTGCCTTGGACATGCAGAGACACAAGCAGGCGAAGCTGAACTTTGATTCTTCGACTATGCGTCTAGATCTTAAGACACATTTAAGATTGGAGAAGCATGCGTCTGAGGTGTACACGCTCTCAATTTTCAAACTTGTTCAGGATCAGATTATGGAATGTTGTTTATCATGCTTTATGGTGAGCATGTCTGAGGTTAATGGTACAAAATTCTATGGTGTCAAGGATTGCTTATCCAAGATGTTCACAGTCGAGCAGTCAGCTAAAGGTGGGTTTTTTTTATGCAGCTGTCATATGTTTCAAAGGATTGGTCTGCCTTGTTGTCATCTCATGTTTGTGTTCAGGAACCTCGAGTTTGATAGGATTCCAGAAAGGTATGTACTTACCCGTTGGACCAAGGATGCCACTATTACACCAGTGTTCACTATCGACGACACCATTTTCACTCAGTGTGCGGCCCTTGAAGAGCGTGAGGCGGTCATGAATGAGTTGATTTCTGACTTTTATAGTTGTGTGGGGCTATTGGATAACAAGCCAGACCTCATGAAACAGTTTTCGATTCTGCTTAAAGTGAAAAAGGTGGCTCTGTTGTCTGCGAGTGGTGCTTCATCTAGTTCTGGTCCATCGAACCTTGAGCAGCTGCAATCTTATGTTGGAGTTGAAGTCCTTTCAGTTGTTAATGTGCTACCACCAGAGCAAGCTAAGAACAAAGGAAGCGGCTCGCGTATCCGGAGTGGAAGAGAAATTTCTATTGCTTCCAGCCGTGCAGGGCAAAGGCGTGTGGAAGATGCAACAAGTATGCCACTCACAATAGTCGCACTTGCACTGAAGTGCTTGATTCTTAGTATTCTTTAGTATTTTTCCATTTCATCTTTAGTATTTTTCGATGAACCTAGTTTCCATACCTGATGAACCTATTAGTTTCATTATAACAATTTCTTTTTAAACACAAAACGAGTACCTGCTCGATGAACCTATTAGTTTCATTATAACAATTTCTTTTTAAACACAAAATGAGTACCTGCTCGATTTTGCAGTGTATAACATATTCTATGTCTGATGAACCTGTTACTTATACTCAGTGAACCTGTTAGTTGTACATGATGAACCTCATTGTTATAATTCATGAACCCGATGCTTGGACAGAGTACACCCATGACTAACTGTGGTTACAAGTCAAAATCAATGAACCTGCACGAAAAAATTAATGAACCTGCAAGACAACACCAATGAACCTGCAAGACAAAATCGATGAACCTGTTTGTTATAGTCGATGAACCTAGTAACTTAGATGAACATACTTTCCAGCTTCTATGAACCCATATTCACCTTTTCATTTTTAGAGTACTTGAATGACAAAAGTTATTGAACTTTGAACTATTCAATGAGTTAAACGAGTACCTGCTCGATTTTTGAAGTGTATAACATATTCTATGTCTGATGAACCTGTTACTTATACTCAGTGAACCTGTTAGTTGTACATGATGAACCTCATTGTTATAATTCATGAACCCAATGCTTGGACATAGTACACCCATGACTAACTGTGGTTACAAGTCAAAATCAATGAACTTTCACGAAAACATTAATGAACCTGCAAGACAACACCAATGAACCTGCAAGACAAAATCGATGAACCTGTTTGTTATAGTCGATGAACCTAGTAAGTTAGATGAACATACTTTCCAGCTTCTATGAACACATATTCACCTATTCAATGAGTTTTGTCACGAAATTTCTTTTTAAACACAAAACGAGTACATGCTCGATTTTTGAAGTGTATAACCTATTCTATGTCTGATGAACCTGTTACTTATACTCAGTTAACTTGTTAGTTGTTCATGATGAACCTAATTGTTATAATTCATGAACCCAATGCTTGGACAGAGTCCATCCATGACTAAATGTGGTTACAAGTCAAAATCAATGAACCTGCACGAAAAAAATAATGAACCTGCAAGACAACACCAATGAACCTGTTTGTTATAGTCGATGAACCTAGTAACTTAGATGAACGTACTTTCCAGCTTCTATGAACCCTATTCTATATCTGATGAACCTGTTACTTATACTCGATGAACCTGTTAGGTGTTCATGATGAACCTAATTTTTTTAATTAATGAACCCAATGCTTGGACAGAGTACACCCATGACTAACTGTTGCTACAAGTCAAAATCAATAAACCTGCACGACAAAATTAATGAACCTGCAAGACAACACCAATGAACCTGTTTGTTATAGTGGATGAACCTGCTAATATATTGAAGTGTACATCATCTTTATCCTAATTAGTCAATCAATCACATGATTAGTCCTATCTGCTAGTATCATTCTAACCAAGTCTGAAATCCTAAATTTTCACAATCCACACAAGCAAACTAGTATCATTGTAACCAAAATGCTAACAATCATCCAATGTTCATTCATATGGTCCTTCAGGGTTTTCTCTAATGGTCTGAAGTGTCTTGTCCTTGATGTCATTAGCTTTCGAGGTGATGATGGTATGGACATATTTGATCCTTAGTTCTTCAATGGCCTTGTTCTTGTTTTTGTTGTTCATCTGGTCCTCCCAGTTGGCATTTTGCATCCCCATGTACTTCTCCATATGTCGCATGGCATACACCCCGGAGCTTTGGTCTTGTGCACAGTCAGCTTGGCATGGAAGAGGAATCAACTGCGCCTTAGCCTGTCCAGCTTCGAGGTCATTTGCTCTTTTGATCAAGTGATTCTGGTAGAGGTAAATTGCAGTCATCGATACCTGCACACAACAAATGGATATATTTCATCTTATAGGTGTGTTCACGTGCAATTTTCACCAAACAAAAAAAAAGTCCTACAAAACAGCACAGTTTTATACACTCTTGTACACTTACAATCTTCTGAATAGCTGGTGCATAGACGCCCATATCACAGTTGTTTGGCGTACTGTCGAGCACATGTATGCATTTATTCTTGATGTTCATGGCGATGACAAAGTAACGGTCATTATGGACTATGACAGGTACAACAACCTATAATAATGCCTTCATTTAGCGACCTTTGAAATTTACTCCAAAAGAATAATCAACACAAAAAAAAAAAACAGGCTCAGACTAGTAATAATTTTACCATGTCTACGTCCTTTATTTTTCGTCCATGCACCTCACCCACGGCGAAGTTGAAGTTCTTGATGAACTCTCCTAGTTGATCTTTCAAGTTGACATTATGTTTCAACATTTCATAATTTATTGTTAGCATACACCAATTATATATACAAGCTAAAAACTGCACAGAGAAACTGTTGAACCTTGATGTAGAATTTCATGAACCTTATTCAATAATCCATGAACATCTTTTTAAATAAATGAACCTCTGTTACATGAACTTTATAGGACTTCACTTTTTATATGATGAACCTCATTTTGTTAACTTTTGAACCTTATAGTATATACCGATTGACCTTATGGTATATATCCATGTACCTTATTTAGTTAACTTTAAAACAGTTTACGTACCATTTGGTAGACGTACAAGAATGCTCTGCTGGGTTTGTTGCTGCTCTTCACTTCCTCATTAGTGTTCAAAATTATTGTCCATGCATCAATAGCTTTGTAGTGGATGTCCATGTCCATAGCCAACTCCATTCCGGTGACTTTGAGAGACTTGTGTTTGAATAGAGGCTCACTATTCAATTGTATAGAAATAAATTTTTTATCTATTAGTAAATATTTATCTGTATTATTGAGCATAATAATAAAATAAAATATGTCATAACGCTATATGTAGATCTTATCCTCCTATGCTGCAGTGGAGACAGTAGTTGTACACCACCATTGCTTCCTCAGTTCTCTTTGCAAAGATGTCCACAGTCCGGCTTTTGTAGGGGCTTCTGAGCTTTTCTCCAAGTTTCTTGTGCCTTGGCCCATGAACCACATCAGCATCAGCCTCCAGTTGCTTCCCCTTCCCCTTGTCCTTTTCTCTTTGTTTTTCAGTTTCAGCCACATCCTTGTCCTTCTGTGCATGAGCCACTTCATTTTATTCATTCGTGTCTCTCTGAACATCAAAGTTCTCTAACTCATCTGAGCTTATAAGCACCTCCTTGTCCTTCTGTGCAGCAGGCACTTCATGTTCTTCATCAATTTCTTTGTCAATATCAAAGTTCTCTAACTCCTCTGAACTGATAAGCTTGAAGGATGGAATTGTCAAATCCGGTGACTTTCTGGCCTTCTTCCTTGTTTTTGGTTTTGCGGGTGTTGGTTCCTTGTTCTTACTTGCACCTATTATCTCTTGCTCAGCGTCGTCTTCCGCATGCACAGAAATGGACCCTTGTCCCTTTTCTACCATGCCTCTTTCACTTACAGTGTTTAGTTGCTCACTGTCATCACCTAAGTAGTCCTCCTTCTCTTTCTCCACCTCTGTGACTTGCTCTCTTACCTCTTCTTTGTCTCCGAGCACATCAGTGTACTCATTCAGAATGTTGGTGACATCCTCCCAAGTTTGTGTGGCATCCACGCCCTTGTTTTCTTTAGAAGTTGAAGCTCCAGCTTGTGAGAATTTGATCTTTTCTTTAGAAGCATCAACCTTCTCAACTTGTCTCAAGCATTCTATAAGTTGTGGATCGCTCCAGAAAGGGTGGTCAGCATCATTCCATATCTTCTCAAACTCATTTTGTTCCTCTTCCTCGGCTTTTTTCTTGCCAATCAGTGTTTGTGCTGTCTTAATCATGCTTCTGACCGTTGGCTCCTCATTGAACTCAGTAGGTAAATTCTCTACCATGTCTGTGAGTTTCAGCATCTCTGTTGCCACTACAAATTGTTGGACTGTAAAGTTATTCAACCACTCATGCATACAAGAAAACAATTTTAAGTGGTAAATAGTTGAAATGAAAAACAAAAATAGCATACAATACCATGACACACGAAGGAAATCAAGTTAATCCACTTATATTTGTGCTTCTTGATATAACTATTAAGGAAAAAAGGTCAAATTTGAAGCTCATGAACCTGTTTGCCCAACTCCATGAACCAGAGATTGATTTTACATTTACCATGAATCAAATTCACATTAAAGTACTACCCTACATTATATCAACGACATCATATATTCTACATTATTATTCAGTTTAATGAACCTTATACTATTTATTCATGCACATGTTGATCATTTTTCATGTATTACTCAGAATTACATGAACAGGCAACTCAATTCCCATTGAACCTTGGTCAATACATGAATGAACCCTAACTTGTAAACTCATGAACCTTGATGTTTAAAATGATGAATCCACTATACTATTTTTTGAACTTGAAGTTTCATTATTTTTGCTTGGTTTTACATTGAACCCTCACTATGTGTGATGCATGAACTACAATGTCTACAGTCATGTAGCTAATTGTGTAACCGAATGACCCCTCAGTACAATTTTTGAACCTTAATGTATATATAAATGAACCTCAATCTGTAAACTAATGAACCTTGATGTTTAAACTGATGAACCCATTATACTTGTTGAATTCCTTAGGTTTTGATAGTGACAAACATTCAACTAATCTGGGTACTAAGTGTTTCAGGAACAAAGACAGTTGTCTTAGGAAACCTTCACAGCAAAGGATTGAAGAGGGAACAAAGCTCTGTTCTTGTGCTTTGTTACCTCTGAAGGAACAACAGTGACGAACAAGATCGAAGCTGCGAATGGAAGGAAGAAATCCAGCGTGTTATTTATGGAAACAAATCAAGGCGCACACGCAGTCAAGGATTGAAGAAATCGGCTGGAAGGATCTAGCCGTTGGAGGAGATATGGAGAGAGAAGCTCGATTCCTTATCTTAGGGATTCTTTCCTTAGATAAGCGGATTGGAGAGAGAAGAATCTTATCACATCCGTTTATATTAATTTAAGGGAATCCTCTCCTTTTATTAATATATACGGCTAGGGATATTATTCCTCCAGCACAACATATCTTCTTGTTACCATATTTGAATAAATCTTATCTTGTTACATTTAGGGTTTGTCGAGTTGTATTTAATAGATGTGTGGATTCATGTCTATGTAACCACGACGACGGGAAAAACTGAGAGAACGAAAATTGAGAAAGAAAATGAGTGAGGTGTGTGTAAGTCTTTGAGGGTTGAGTTTGGATTCATCATTGTAGGAGTGATCTTCGAATCTAGCAGAGAGGTCTAGTGTTTTGGAGTCCATGCTACAAGTGTAATCAAACAAGAAATCAATAAGACAAGTACACACTTCAAAATCCTCTCAAGCGGAAGCTTGAAGGTAGTGATTTTTCCTTGAGAAGCTAGTTTTGTCAATCAGGATTTCCACTATACATCGTGAGTTCGTTTTATTATCTTTCTTGCTATATTATTCCGCTGCAACTTCTGTGGGAACAAAGCCTTTGTTCCCTCAGACGTAACTCTAACGATCCAACAATTGGTATCAGAGCCTGTTGCTCTAGATTGTTTGTTTTAGTTACAGATTCTGCAGGAAAAATGTCGTCAGGAAATGCCTTGGATAGAGACTCTCAAGAAGGTGATGTAGATGTGGCTCTCATCACTCAAGCCATGAAGATGATATGGTCTCGAAGCAAAGGCACTAAAGGTTCGGTCATGGTTCACAATGACATGAAGGAGGTTGTCTGCTCTCACTGTTATGACAACGGACACTTCGCAAAAAATTGCCTCAACAAAGCAGCAAGTTCTTCTCAGGTCCTCAACGAGGAACAAACGAGGATTGCGAAGTGGGGTGACTGCAGCTCAGATGATGAAGCTTCTCCTCTCTCAAAGGATATCTGTTTGATGAGCTCAAAAGGTCACAATGTATCAGAAGGTGGTTCTCATAAATCCGAGGAGGAAGCAAGGAAAGGCTCTTGGCACCTTGACAGTGCATGCTCAAGTCACATGACATGGAACAGTGAATGGTTCACCTCTCTTCAGCCAGCCTCAGGGGCATCGATAACTTTTGGAAACAAGAGTAAGGGTGAGGTTTGTGGTATCGGTATGGTAAGACTCTCTAAACACATCACTGTGAATAATGTGAATCTAGTGAATAATCTCAAGTTTGATCTTTTTAGTGTGGCTCAACTATGTCAAAACAGAAAAAATAGGGTAGTCTTTACCACTGATGATTGTCATGTTGAGTGTCTAAGTACAGGGAAAATCTTATTCAAAGGGATTTGCGACAACAACGTTTATAAGGTCGACCCTACTTTCATCCCTGACAAGGACCTATGTCTGTCGTCTATTGCTGAGACGACATACTTGTGGCACAAACGCTTTGGACATGCTAGCCTTCAACTCCTCTCCAAACTTCATAGACAAGAGTTGGTGAATGGTCTTCCCAAGGTTGAAGCAATGAGAAGTGACGTGTGCAACACATGCATTAAAGGAAAACAAGTGAGGTCTTCCTTCAAGTCCAAAAGGGATGTACACATGGATGATTTTCATCTCAACAAAGGATGAAGTGTTCGCTGAGTTTGAGTCCTGGCTTAAGGCAACTGAGAGAAGCACTGGTCATACCTTGGGGTCTATTCGCACCGATCATGGAACTGAATTCGAGAACTCTCAGTTCCTAACCCTCTATAGGAACAGAGGTATCAACCACAACTTCTCTGCTCCCAGGACCCCACAGCAAAACGGTGTTGTGGAAAGGAAGAACAGAACCCTAGAAGACATGACGCGTACTCTCCTCATCTCAAGTGGTCTTCCAAGGAGTTTCTGGGCCAAAGCCTTGAATGCCATGTGCTACGTTCTGAACAAGGCAACCATTTGTCCTCTTCTGAACAAAACTGCCTATGAGCTTCTGAAGGGAAGGAAACCTAATGTGTCTCATTTACGCACATTTGGTTGCAAGTGCTTCGTCCACAACAACGGGAAAGATTCTCTTGGGAAGTTTGATCCCAGAAGTGATGAAGGAACCTTTATAGGATATTCTCAGCAAAGCAAAGCCTACAAAGTTTTCAACAAGAGAACCAGAAAGGTAGAAGAAAGTATTCATGTTGTTTTTGATGAATCTGTCATGGCTGGTAACAATGTGCATGAACAATCTGATAGAGTTCCCTCCAATATCGAGCCATCCGAAGATGACTTCTTTCAGCTTGTTGAAAGCAGTGTCGGTGGTGAGACCTCTCAAGATCAAGAAACTCAAAATGATCCCTCAACACCGAGAACTCCCAACTCCACAAACTCAGGGGACAATGAAGAGAATGCTAACTAGCCGGATACGTCTCAGGCACCTCAGGGGGAACAGAGCCCAAGTCACGACACAGCGGAGCCCTCTGAGGGCTGTCCTGCTGCTGAGGGAACGGGGGGAGTTTGCCCTAATGCTGATGGGACAGTTGGTGAAAGCTCAAATGCTGGCAATGCTGATTTGGAGGAGTTCGACATCAACAAACTCCAAGTTCCAAACTACCAGCAAAAGTGGGCTCATCCAGTCAAACTGATCGTCACAGACTATAGAAAGGGAGCACCACAGAGCACTCGTTCTTCCCTACAAATTTTTTGTGCTTTCAATGCCTTTCTTTCCTTGCAAGAACCCAAAACTATAGGAGAAGCATTGAAGGATCCTGACTGGATAAACGCCATGCAAGAAGAACTCCATCAGTTCGAAAGAAACAAGGTTTGGAGGTTAGTTCCCCGTCCAAGGAACAGAACAGTGATTGGAACCAAATGGGTGTTCAGAAACAAGCTGGATGATCAAGGTCAGGTCACAAGGAACAAAGCTCGGCTGGTGGTGAAAGGCTACAACCAGAAGGAGGGCATCGACTATGATGAGACCTTTGCTCCAGTTGCCAGGTTAGAAGCAATAAGACTCCTAAT
Source organism: Rheum nobile (assembly GCA_027886185.1). NCBI lineage: Eukaryota > Viridiplantae > Streptophyta > Magnoliopsida > Caryophyllales > Polygonaceae > Rheum > Rheum nobile. The sequence goes on from WOAB01000077.1 coordinate 1,095,037, forward strand.
TGCTTATTCTTCTTTCCATGGATTCAAGCTATAACAGATGGATGTCAAGACCGCCTTCTTGAATGGGGTTCTCAAGGAGGAAGTATATGTGGAGCAAACACCCGGTTTTGAAGACACCACTCAACCTGACCATGTCTACATTCTAGACAAAGCTCTGTATGGTCTCAAGCAAGCCCCGAGGGCCTGGTATGAAAGGCTCTCTCAGTTCCTTCTGACGCACGGATACGTTCGTGGAAAGGTCGACAAGACTTTGTTCCTTCTGAAGGAAGGGAAGCAAATTCTGGTGGTTCAGGTCTATGTGGATGATATCATCTTTGGATCCACTGATGATAAACTGGTTCAAAAATTCTCTAAGCTGATGGCCAGTGAATTCGAGATGAGCATGGTTGGAGAACTCAAGTTCTTCTTAGGTCTGCAAGTCTCTCAGGGGGATGAGGGAACTAAAGTGCACCAACAGAAGTATCTCAGGGAGTGTGTCAAAAAGTTTGGTATGAATGATGCAAAATCCTTCACCACTCCCATATCTCCAAACAATCCAATGGGAAAAGACGAACATGAACAAGGAATTGATCCATCCCTCTACCGAGGAATCATAGGTTCGCTTCTCTATCTCACTGCTAGTAGACCTGATATTATGTATAGTGTATGTCTTTGTGCTTGCTTTCAGGACGATCCCAAAGAAACACATCTCAAAGCAGTAAAAAGGATTCTGAGATACTTGAAGGGAACAGATGATCTTTGTCTGTGGTACCCAAGAGGAGGAAGTCTTGATCTTGTCGGATACACAGATGCTGACTTCGCAGGGAACAAAGTGGACATAAAATCTACCTCAGGAATGGCTCAGTTCCTTGGGCCGTGTTTGGTTTCCTGGGGGTCAAAGAAGCAGAACTCCGTGGCTCTCTCCACTGCAGAAGCTGAATACATAGCCGCTGCTACTTGTTGCACTCAACTCCTATGGCTCAAACAACAACTCAGCGACTACGGTATTCTTCTTAACTCCATTCACATTCTCTGTGACAATACAAGTGCTATAAACATCTCCAAGAATCCGATACAACACTCACGTACCAAGCACATCGAGATAAGACATCACTTCTTACGTGACTGTGTGGAGAAAGGGTTGGTGACAATGGATTTCTGTGGAACTAAGGATCAAATCGCCGACATTTTCACCAAGGCACTAAACAGGGAACCATTCGAACAGTTTCGTATGGAACTAGGTATGATTTCTCTAAACTGACTGTCTACTTGTTGTGTTCCCTCGATGATTGGCTATTTTATATGGTAAAGTGTGAAGGGTTAATCATCATGTCTTGGTCTGCATCTATTCTCTTGATCATTAGTTGAACGACTTGCTTAGACTCATGCTAATACCTCACTTATATGCAAAATTTCATGCATGATTCTCTATGCTATCTTGTTTATACACGACTCAGATTTCTTTCGGCCCAAAGGAGTTAACTTGATGATTTGATCCCTCATTATAAGCCCAAATGATTCTTGACTCTACAGCTTACCTTAGCCATCATGTTTGATGCTCCCTATGAGCCCCTCTAATCATCCATATCTGGGAGTCTCTCATTCATGATTACACATTATTGAAAAATTCTCATATATGTTTTGTGTGATGTTCTTTGTACCTTCTCTGGTAACATTACCCCCGCATCACACTCTTCTACTTTTTCGGAAAGTCGAGAATACGAATTGTTGCCACTATGGTCTATGGATAGGATTCGACAGGTATGATATGTGATGCTGGCTTCCAACTGTCTAAGGAGGGTTCGTGCTTAAAAGCTGATGTTGCACGTGAGAAGTAGTGGGCTCCGAATGAATCCCTGGTGAAAGAAGGCAAGCTGAAGGTTGTGATGTTCAAAAAAAAAAAAAAAAAAAAGATACACAAAGAAGGGAAAAGAAGGAACCAAAGATTCTCTCCTCCATTAGTTGAGCCTATGATGGATGCTGACGACAATAAGGAAGCACAAGCTTTGAGTGGGAACAAAAGATGAACTCCATTGATAGTCATACTTCAGATCTATTGCTGGCCGCAGTGGTACTTAATTCGTATTTCTCTGGCTAACCAATACCTCTTTTGTTCCCTAGCACATCTATCCCTCTACTTTTCGAACTTCCTTGTCTCTGATTCGTGTGTGAACATTTACTGGCATGTTGATCATAAATGGTATCTTTGCATATCTTGTTGTTGTCTTAACATGCTGTCCGCGTTCGTGCGTTTCAATCTAATGCGATTGGGAATAATGTTCATCTGGCTGTGATCCTTCATCTCTAACTCTTCGCTATGTTTTTGATGATGCCAAAAGGGGGAAAATAACAGGTAGCCTTGGTTGAGGGGGAACAACACATGGTTTCATATGTTGATGTATTGAGGGGGAACTATTATGGTCTTGTGTGGAGACCCTTCCCCATACAACCGTCTTTATCTCGTATGTGTATGCTTCATTGTCAAGGATGTTTGTCACCATCAAAAAGGGGGAATTTGTTGAATTCCTTAGGTTTTGATAGTGACAAACATTCAACTAATTTGGGTACTAAGTGTTTCAGGAACAAAGACAGTTGTCTCACGGAACCTTCGCAACAAAGGATTAAAGAGGGAACAAAGCTCTGTTCTTGTGCTTTGTTACCTCTGAAGGAACAACAGTGACGAACAAGATCGAAGCTGCGAATGGAAGGAAGAAATCCAGCGTGTTATTTATGGAAACAAATCAAGGCGCACACACGGTCAAGGATTGAAGAAATCGGCTGGAAGGATCTAGCCGTTGGAGGAGATATGGAGAGAGAAGCTTGATTCCTTATCTTAGGGATTCTTTCCTTAGATAAGCGGATTGGAGAGAGAAGAATCTTATCACATCCGTTTATATTAATTTAAGGGAATCCTCTCCTTTTATTAATATATACGGCTAGGGATATTATTCCTCCAGCACAACATATCTTCTTGTTACCATATTTGAATAAATCTTATCTTGTTACATTTAGGGTTTGTCGAGTTGTATTTAATAGATGTGTGGATTAATGTCTATGAAACCACGACGATGGAAAAAACTGAGAGAACAAAAATTGAGAAAGAAAAGGAGTGAGGTGTGTGTAAGTCTTTGAGGGTTGAGTTTGGATTCATCGTTGTAGGAGTGATCTTCGAATCTAGCAGAGAGGTCTAGTGTTTTGGAGTCCATGCTACAAGTGTAATCAAACAAGAAATCAATAAGACAAGTACACACTTCAAAATCCTCTCAAGCGGAAGCTTGAAGGTAGTGGTTTTTCCTTGAGAAGCTAGTTTTGCCAATCAGGGTTTACACTATACATCGTGAGTTCGTTCTATTATCTTTCTTGCTATATTATTCCGCTGCAACTTCTGTGGGAACAAAGCCTTTGTTCCCTCAGACGTAACTCTAACGATCCAACAATACTACTTTGTGAACTTGAAGCTTGATGTTTACCTGTAGCTTGTTAATCATGAATCCCTGTTCTTTCCTCTCCTTTGCTGGTCTTGGTTGTTGCAGTGTTCCTAGTCCAAAGCCCCCAAACTTCATCTCCATGCGCTCCCTTTCCTCCAAAATCTCGTCAGTCCATCCTAGGAAGACCGGTGTATTGTTTGTGTTTGTATCTCCAAAGATAGATACCCTGTCTAAATACAACAACTGTATAGAAGAACAGAAATATATTACTACACACATGACATGCAACATAATACACAGTAGAAGATGTTTTTTTTTGTAATTAAATAAGAGTTGTTTACCACAAGGAATATGATGGGCCCTCTGTAAAACGTCTCTTTCTTCCCCTTCCATTCATTTGTTGTTTGAGGCAAGACGCTCATTACAAGCTCACACCAGTTGTATCCCTTTATGTCTTCAACGTCACTGATCATCATGTGTTGAGGAATAGTGCCCTTTTGGTTGCTTTCCACAAGCACGGACATGAACAACACGATGAACAACCTTTTGAACCATACTTTTGAGGTGCACGCTTTGAGCTTGGCTGCCATATGACTTGGCCTGATTTGCTTGATATTGTCAAAATACTCTTTCCATTCTTGTATAATGGCGTTGTCAGCAGCCTCTTTGCCTCTCCTTTCTACCTTCCTCTGCCCTCTAGGGATCTGTAGCACTCTATGGACTTCCTCCTCTGACACTTTTATGGTGCTTCCATCCACCATCTTTATCTCACATTTGATCTCATCGTAGTTTTCGAGGATCCAGAAAGCCAGGCAATGAGGCACCCCTTTAATCTTCAAATGCAGCATGCTTTCAAACTCCATCTCTCTAATCCACACCTTTGCGTGTGCCTTCATTTGTTCAGGGATACTTTCCAGTGCGTTAACAAACGCTTTTGGCACATTTCTGGTGTTCAACCACTTGTACTGGGATCCATCCTCTTCTGTTTTGATTTTGAGGTGTGCATGAACAATTTCCAGCTTGTTGTTCTTCTTTGTTGTTCTCTCCTTCTCCTTTTTTTCCTTTGTAATTACTAGCTTCCTCTCTCCTCTTTCCTTGACTACGACCCACTTTTCTTTCTTCCTTTTCTTTGCATTGTCTTCCTCGTCAACCTCCATTTTTTGCTTGCCCTTGTCTTTCTTACCTTTAATCTCTTTGGTCTTTTGTTTTTTCCTCAAGCTCTCTTCAAACTCCTCTTCACTCAAACTTTGTATTTCATCTTCTGCATCTGGCTGAACTGCAGCCCTGGACCAGGTGTTTGGTCTCCTTGGTTGAGTATCATCACAGATGTCTGATGATGTTGTGTCTTTCTTCTCTCCAGAAGATGGTGTTTCCTCAGAACTTTCTGATGTACTGATCTTGGTATTTTCCTTTGAACACACACTCTCCTCCTCTTGTACTTCCTTACCCTTCGCCTGTACTTCTGAACTCACTCTGTCGGTTGTTGTTCCTTTTCTTTCTGTGCTCTTTGACTCTGTTATTTGTAGGTTTCCGTCAGTGTCCTTGGATGTGTTACTCTTCTCTTTCTTCTCTGAACCCACTACTGTTTGAACCGTTGGTGTTGTATTGACCAACGTTGTCACATTTTCATCAGTGGCTTTTAATTCCTTCTCTGCAGAAGATGATATCTCTGCAATTGTTTGTTGACAAACTCCAGGTGCGTTGTCAATTGTTTGAGAAGGCTGATCATCTTCAGTTGTTGTTTGTGTGCACTGCTTCTTTGCTGGTGGTTCTTCTTCTGAACTTTGAATCTTTGAAGCCTTGGAAACGGTCTGTCTGACTCTTTTATGTCTCACCATTTTATGTCTAGGCTTTCGTGTTTTGTTTGTAGTCTGTGTTGTTTTCTTTCGAGGCAGGCTTGGGTTTCTCCTTGAAACAATAGACTTCTTAGCAGACACTTTTCTTGTTGTTGCAATTTCCTCACTCTCAGTAGTTTCATAGTCTATCTCGATGTCTTTGTATGTCGGCCCTTTGTGTCGTCGTGATGGACCGGTAGATCCTGCTAAGAGAAACAACACAATTGTAAGATCAACCTCAGACTATGAAATAAACTCTAAAAAAGTAAATGAACCTCATAAACAACAAATGAACCTAAGTTTCCAAATGAACCTAAGGGAAAGCATAATGAACCTAAGTTGTCTTTAACAAAGGCATGAACTCTTGAAGAAGGAAATGAACCTCCAACTCATAAATGAACCTCATGAAATTAATGCAACTCAGGTAAACACGGGCATGAACTCTAGTAAAGGCAAATGAACCCCTAACTCATAAAATGAACCTCAGGTAAACCTAATTTTTTACAACAAAGGCATGAACTCTTGAAGAAGGAAATGAACCTCCAACTCAGAAATGAACCTCGTGAAATTAATGCAACTCAGGTAAACACAGGCATGAACTCTGGTAAAGGCAAATGAACCCCCAACTCATAAAATGAACCTCAGGTAAACCTAATTTTTTAATCACAAAGGCATGAACTCTTGAAGAAGGAAATGAACATCCAACTCACAAATGAACCTCATGAAATTAATGCAACTCAGGTAAACACGGGCATGAACTCTGGTAAAGGCAAATGAACCCCCAACTCATAAAATGAACCTCAGGTAAACCTAATTTTTTAATCACAAAGGCATGAACTCTTGAAGAAGGAAATGAACCTCCAACTCACAAATGAACCTCATGAAATTAATGCAACTCAGGTAAACACGGGCATGAACTCTGGTAACGGCAAATGAACCCCCAACTCATAAAATAAACCTCAGGTAAACCTATTTTTTTACAACAAAGGCATGAACTCTTGAAGAAGGAAATGAACCTCCAACTCACAAAATTAACATCTGGAAACGAACATACAATTCAGGCAAGGAAAACAAAGTCCCAATAGTACTGAAGAAACCCTAACTTCGAGGTCTGTGTTTCAAATGGTGCAACAACAGTTAACAAACTCTCGAAACCTTCAATTTTGAGTAATCTAGGTGTTTTCGTGAAATCGAAACCCTAAATCTTATATGCGTACCTCCAAAGTCGTCCTCACTGTAATCTGTGTCGCTCCTCATATCTTAAGATAGTTTTTTACGTTCTTTTGGATTGTAATTTTCTTAGTTCCGAGCTTCGTCTGAGATCGATTTCCTCGTTTGCAGTTTTTGTGTTCGATCGATCGAGTTCTGAAGTTGGTCTCTTCGTCTTCTCCTCTTCGAGTTCGGTGGATAGTTCGTCTGAGAGCGTTTGATTCGTTTTGGGGGGGGTTTTAGAGGTTAGGGGCAAACGTGTAATAACGTGTTAATTTTAGATTTAATTACAAAAATGCCACCGCGTCCAACAGGTACTCGCTCACTTACCTTTTTTCTCTTTTTCCTTCTCCTTCAATCTGGGCCGTCTATTGGCTCCATCCTAGGGTTGTGATTGTTTCGTAGTGTTGATCTTAAGAGGCAATTCCATCCGAACGGCCCTCTACTTATATATTATAGTATTTCATTATATTTCATATAGTTACATTACATATTATAATATTTCATTATATTTCATATAGTTACACTTATATACTATAGTATTTCATTATATTTCATATAGTTACACTTATATAGTATAATATTTCATTAAATCTAGTATACTTAAACTTATATATTATAGTATTTTATTATATTTTATATAGTTACACTTATATAGTATAGTATTTCATTAAATCTAATATACTTAGACTTATATACTATAGTATTTCATTATATTTCATACAGTTACACTTATATACTATAGTATTTCATTAAATTTTATATAGTTACACTTATGTACTATAGTATTTCATTAAATCTAGTATACTTAGACTTATATACTATAGTATTTCATTAAATTTCATATAGTTACACTTATGTACTATAGTATTTCATTAAGTCTAGTATACTTAGACTTATATATTATAGTATTTCATTATATTTCATACAGTTACACTTATATACTATAGTAATTCATTATATTTCATATAGTTACACTTATATAGTATAGTATTTCATTAAATTTCATATAGTTATACTTATGTACTATAGTATTTCATTAAGTCTAGTATACTTAGACTTATATACTATAGTATTTCATTAAATTTCATATAGTTACACTTATATACTACAGTATTTCATTAAGTCTAGTATACTTAGACTTATATATTATAGTATTTCATTATATTTCATACAGTTACACTTATATATTATAGTAATTCATTATATTTCATATAGTTATACTTATGTACTATAGTATTTCATTAAATCTAGTATACTTAGACTTATATACTATAGTATTTCATTATATTACATACAGTTACACTTATATACTATAGTATTTCATTAAATCTAGTATACTTAGACTTATATACTATAGTATTTCATTATATTTCATACAATTACACTTATATACTATAGTATTTCATTATATTTCATATAGTTACACTTATATACTATAGTATTTCATTAAATTTCATATAGTTACACTTATGTACTATAGTATTTCATTAAATCTAGTATACTTAGACTTATATACTATAGTATTTCATTATATTTCATATAGTTACACTTATATACTATAGTATTTCATTAAATTTCATATAGTTACACTTATGTACTATAGTATTTCATTAAGTCTAGTATACTTAGACTTATATACTATAGTATTTCATTATATTTCATATAGTTATATTATATATTATAGTATTTCATTATATTTCATATAGTTACACTTATGTACTATAGTGTTTCATTACATTTCATATAGTTACACTTATATAGTATAGTATTTCATTAAATCTAGTATACTTAAACTTATATATTATAGTATTTTATTATATTTCATATAGTTACACTTATATAGTATAGTATTTCATTAAATCTAGTATACTTAGACTTATATACTATAGTATTTCATTATATTTCATACAATTACACTTATATATTATAGTATTTCATTAAATTTCATATAGTTACACTTATGTACTATAGTATTTCATTAAATCTAGTATACTTAGACTTATATATACTATAGTATTTCATTATATTTCATATAGTTACACTTATATAGTATAGTATTTCATTAAATCTAGTATACTTAGACTTATATACTATAGTATTTCATTATATTTCATACAATTACACTTATATACTATAGTATTTTATTAAATTTCATATAGTTACACTTATGTACTATAGTATTTCATTAAATCTAGTATACTTAGACTTATATACTATAATATTTCATTATATTTCATATAGTTACACTTATATACTATAGTATTTCATTAAATTTCATATAGTTACACTTATGTACTATAGTATTTCATTAAGTCTAGTATACTTAGACTTATATACTATAGTATTTCATTAAATTTTATATAGTTACACTTATGTACTATAGTATTTCATTAAGTCTAGTATACTTAGACTTATATATATAGTTACACTTATATAGTATAGTACATAAGTCTAAGTAAGTGTAACTATATGAAATATAATGAAATACTATAGTATATAAGTCTAAGTATACTAGACTTAATGAAATACTATAGTACATAAGTATAACTATATGAAATTTAATGAAATACTATAGTATATAAGTGTAACTATATGAAATATAATGAAATACTATAGTATATAAGTCTAAGTATACTAGATTTAATAAAATACTATAATACATAAGTGTAACTATATGAAATTTAATGAAATACTATAGTATATAAGTGTAACTGTATGAAATATAATGAAATACTATAGTATATAAGTCTAAGTATACTAGATTTAATGAAATACTATAGTACATAAGTGTAACTATATAAAATTTAATGAATTACAATAGTACATAAGTGTAACTATATGAAATATAATAAAATACTATATTATATAAGTGTAACTATACAAAATTTAATGAAATACTATAGTATATAAGTGTAACTATATGAAATATAATGAAATACTATAATATATAATGTAACTATATGAAATATAATGAAATACTATAATATATATGTATAAATATATGAAATATAATAAAATACTATAGTATATAAAGTTTTTATTCTCGATTTTTGACTTTTTGGAGGGGAAAACGATATCCGTTTTGGATGAATTTTATATGTACGGACTCGTATTAAAATTTTATACAAAATTATAGTAGAAAATGCAAAAAATACCAAAAAATTTCACTACAATATGCTATATGTCGGACATCAAATTGTAAAAAAAATGGGTAGGAATGCTTCGTTTTTTGGGCTTTTGGAGGGGCAAACGATGTCCGTTTTGGACGAATTTTATATGTACGGACCCGTATTGAAATTCTCTATATGATTATGGAAAAGAAAAAAAAAGTGCAATTTTTTTTTGAGTGCGCGTAAGCTACGCGCATAGGTAACCTTGCATAGGTTTGTCACAGACTTTTCAAAAATGCCCATTTTACCCTTGTGCTGCTATGCTACGCGCACGATACCGTACTGCTATGCTACGCGCACAGTTTCGCGTCCGTTTAGACACGAAATCGCGTGCATATAGCCTTTTCGTATATCAAGCTTATCAATCATTAATTTTGTCCCTTTCCTTTTTCCACACAAACATTTCAAATGAATTGAGAAGTCTTAATAAATTAAATAAGCACATTATATATGTTAGTGTAACACGAGGACATCGAGTGTAGGATACGTTTGGATCGATCGTAGACAATAATGCATTATAGTTATTCGAGACAAGTTTAACACTCCGTTAAAGATGTTGATTTGAGGGTAAATAGTTAAAATGATTGATCGATTTGCACGATGACGATAAATCGTAACAATTACTGATAAACGAATGATAAATATAAAACGTAAAAAGGTAACGTCAAGCGAAGCTTCTATTAAACGATTGGTATAAGAATAAAGAATTGAAATATAGCGATTTGAATGGCCCAAAAATATATAGAATTCATAAAAACGATGACGTATTGCTTGTTTCGCCCAAAAGTTTACAAAATAGGGATTGAATAATAGAATATTATTGAGAGTTCAAGAGTTTTTGTATTAGACTTGCATAAGCAAAAAATCATGTACTCCGTATTTCCTTACATTAAACTAGATTTGTATTAGGTTACATTTCATGATCGTTACACCTTGCAATCCCTAAAATTGTGTTTCTCATTAATTTTTCATGATTGAATTGTTAATCCTTTTCTTTTTAGATTCGATGTTCCTTAACGGTTTTTTTCCGTTATGGAAAGTGTTTCTTCTTCTTGCCCAAAACCAACCACTAAATGATCTGTGATTGCATATTAATAGTCGCATCACTGCTTCATCGTTCCTCATTAACGCCAAGCTTATATGTTCCGTCAACATGTCCGTTTCTTGGGCTTTGTCGTGTTTGGCCTATTTGAGCTATGTGGTGCTCTTGATTGTGTCGGCCTATTTCTAGACCCAACAATAATGATTTAATGCAAAATAATACAACTTATTGTATTATGACTTGGTATTCAAACAAGCCCATAATCAATTAGGAAACGCTCTCTTTCAAACCGAAAAACAAACCCTAAACTGAAACGCCGTCGACCACGATCCAAAGAGTTCCTCACCGGCCTCCACCCCAAATCAAACCAAAGAAACCTGGTTCCATACCCATGGATCGCTACTGTGATCTATTGGGGTCACACCTACAATCTCCTCGACAATCTGGAAGGCAAAGAGAGATACTCGAGCAAAAGAGACAACCCTTTTCCAGATGAAGTACGATATCGAAAAAGGCTGGTGTTGCCTCTGGAAGTACAACCCCTCTCAACAGAAGACACCGGAGGTCAACTTTACAGCCTGGTATGGGCGGCGGCCTTGCTTCCCCACAAAGTCTGCTAGGAGGGCAAAAGAGGATCATATCCCCAAAAGCACTACAAGATCTGGATCGGAAAGCCTGCACCGACGCTGGAGCCGTCCCATCTCCACTGGACAAAGAAGCGGCGAGAGAGATGATGAGTCATATTTCAAGGGTTTCTTCCCAGAGGAAGAGATGAGCTGTCCATCGCCACCTTTTGGGAGCTCGCTAAACCCCAGGTGTGAAATTCCTTTGTACTCTCCTTATCTCGATTGCCTTAACATGAATCCAATTTGCTATAAATACCACATCCCTAATGATCTAAAAGGTATCCACAAATTTCTTAACTGGCTAAGTTTTTTTCCACAACCCCTTAAGAATACCGAGAGGAGTAGTTTTAATCTCTGCTGGTGTGCTTCCGATCTCTGCTCAAGTAAAAAGAATCACCTGCCTTCGTCCCTGATAGACAAAGGTAAGAAACCTTACTCCACTATTCTATGTACTGAACCCAATCCTAAAAATGCTTCACAAGCATCAAAAAACCCTACCAACAATTGTGTAACCCACAATGTCAGTCCTTCATCCTCTAAGGATGAAAACACTGCTAATCTTGGTAACCCCAAGGCCCCTGTAATCTCAGAGAAGAACAATCAAGGCACACCTGAAGTGAGGCCTAGCTCTCTTTTCTCTAAACTCACCAAAATCAGAGCTAAAGCTCAAAAACAAAAAGAAAACACCCTGATGGGTTATGTGATTGGTAACCCCATCGAATTCCCAAAGCTTTTTGCCAAGCTAAAATCCGATTGGAGATACCTTAAAGGGGAAATTAGTTTCTTTGATGGTAACTATGGATGGTTTGAAATTGCCTTTGCCAACCCCATTGACCTTAAAAAAATTTGGGAAGGAAGACCCTACCATGTCTTTGGGCAGCTCCTGTTGTTTAAAAAATGGTTCACTGGGTTCAAAACACAAACCGAATCCTATGCTCAACTTGATCTCTGGATTAGAATCCCACAACTTCCTGCTGAGCTTTGTTCAGCAGAAGCTATCAGTCTTATCCTGGAAGAAAACCACATTGGCACCCTAATTAAACTCGACTCCAATACTAACCTGAGGAAATGGGCCAAATTTGTGAGAATTTGCACTAATATTGACTTCAACAACACCATTGAAAACTTTGTTATGATTCCTAATGCAGAAGGAATAGAGGAGAAATTCAATATCTGGTTTGAAGATTGGCCGGAAGGCTGTGGTAATTGTGGCGAAGTGTCCCACTTGTTCAGCTCCTGTTCCCTCAGAAAATTCACACCACCCAAATTCCAAATATCAATTAGAAGAGCAAACCTTCCAAACAAAAATGAGAGTGAGGAGAATGAAACTAATCCAGCAAATGGGGTTGATTGGGTAAAAGTCACATCCAAAAAAGACCCTAAGAAACAACATGAAGACTTAGAGAGCCATGGAACCAAACCCTACCTGAACAAGAATGGGGGTTTAACCATTGTGTATCAAGACAACCCTCCAAACCAGGAAACACACAACAAACCTGTCTTCACCTTCTCAGTTGCCCAAGCCACAAGCTCCACAAAGGCCTCACCTACTAAAACAGCCACTAAATCCCCTATCCAAGTACCTCATGAACCTGGGTTCCTCATCAACCCTTCATCCAGCACTGCCCCCATGGATAACAACCTGGTCCATCAAGATACTGTAACTCCAATTATCATAGCTTCCACCAACTCTTCCACCACAGCTCCACCTATCATAGTCATCTCTTCTGACTCCCAGATCCATGAATAAAACTTGAAGGCTCCCCAAGATACCAACTCTACAATGTTAAACCAACCAAACAATGCCAACACTGTCCTACCTGACAACCTTTTTGAAAAAGAACCAAAAAACCTGGAAATCCCAAATGATGAAGATGATGAAGAGATGGGCAGTGATTCCACCCCTGATGATGATGGCCTTATGGAGTCTAAGGGTGGGAAGCTGGATGAGAACACCATTGATGAGCTGATCATGGAAGAGGATGACCTCCTTGATGAAGAAGAAGAATACAACATCAATGACAATGATGAAGAGCAAATCTTCACTGAGGAGGAGATGATTGCTATGATCAATTCTGAACCAGAAAAAGAGGATGAAAAAGAGGCCATCTCTGGTGATTCCTATCACTCTTTGAATTCTACAAACTCCAAAAACTCTAGCTCATCCATGATCAACAAGCTCAACACTATGAAGGTGCATAACTCGGCCATTTCCACCTCAGGCTCCAGCAAAAGGAAACTCCAGGGAGGGGAAGATGACACTGCCACTTCCATCCTGATGGGGAGTAAAAAACCAAAATTCTGAACCTTAATATGCTATGATTAGAGTAAGAATTCCACACATTTTGGCCACCAATGATAGCCTAAAACTATCCCATTGGTGTGATGTATTAGCAGTAAATAGCACTAAGTCTAGGGTTTATCACCAGAGAAGGTACCCTCAATGTTTTAGTTACAATTTCCCTGTTAACATGTGTGCCCTGAATAGCTGTTGTATGGCTTGGATAATGGCCTTGTACTTAGATTGGATCAACCCTTTTGTTTCTCTTTCTGAGAATCGGTTGAACCCTTTTGTAATCTGGATTATCCCCATGTCATATCAACATAAGCAGTTGTTAATTTCTCTATCGGAATCTAGCAGATACTTTCTCATAGCTTTACTTGTTTTATCCTATGATAAGAATTGTAATTGGCCTAAAAGAACCAACCAAAGGCAAAAACATTGCCAGGAAAACACCTTAATAGGAACTACCCATACTAGGGATTGGAACTCTTGTAATTCCTATGCAGGGAGCTATGGGAAGTATTGGAAGAAATTGATTCAGGATCCAGAAAATCCTCTTAACAGAAAGTTATGGATTGATATCCTTTACCCTACTATCAACTATATAATGATCTGCAACACTAGTAAAATCATCACAAAGTCTAACAGCATAACTACTGTGCAGGTTTGTCAACAACAAAGACCCCCAAAGCAAGACTATCATCACAAGAATGATCAAAGGACCAACATCATTGACTGGAAAAGAAGCTCTCAACAAATACCAACAAGCTTGGAGATGCCAATTGAAACAAGCAAAAGGTCTGGGATCTCACAATGCGAAGGACACCAACACAGATCAAGGACTAACTCAACTAATAGGATTAGTTATTCAAATATGTATTGTTTAGCCAAGGAAATATGTATGTTCATTATGACCCCAAATATGAGGAAAACACAATTGTCATGGAAACATTGTTTACAGGATTATAAACCTGCTTCGGAGATTATCTTCAATAATATCCTAAAACCACTTCCCGACTCAAATGACAAACTACATTACAGATGGCAAGAAAAAGAAATTTATATTTCAAACCTCCAAAACAATCTCAGAGTTAAAAACCTCTATAACCAAGGTAATAAAAGGAACCCCAACCATAAGACCACAATATGCAACCACTATACTAGACTAACCAAAATCAAAAGATCACCAACCAAAGTACCTACAGAGAGCATCATATCAGTAGCCCGTAGAACGGCTAAGGTTAAGAAACACCATTTAAAAATGTTTATGAAGAAAACAATCAATTGGCAGTACAACGTGAAACATTATTTACCTAAACAACAAATAGCAAGACCAAGTTCACTTGCGAAACAAACGAGAAGTTATTAATGAAGATAAGCCTCTGGAATTGTCGCGGTATCAGTCGGAAAAACCTATGGACTGATATTGAAACATTTTGCAAGGTTGAACACATACATATAATGGCGCTTGTGGAAACAAGAACCAACAGAGAACCGGACAAAAATCTTTGGCTTCAAGCTAGTTTTGATACTCTACACTTCTCACCCGTAACAGGGTTTTCGGGTGGTCTCTGCATTATGTGGAAATCATACCAACTCCAAAATGAAATTTGTGAACTTGCTCACATCGACAAAAGATTCATAGCTATCAAATATAAAATCGTAGACAAAAATTTCTGCATGTTGATTATTTTCACGTACGCACCACTAAAAGAGAATGAAAAAAACGACTTCTGGAACCTCCTAACAAACTTCATTCAGTAAGCACCATTGCCCTGTATAATCATTGGGGACCTAAATGAAATCGAGTTACACTCAGATAAGAAAGGCGGTAGCTGTAACTCACCCGCCAGATTCCAAAGACTTATTGACTTCAGAAACAATTGCGATATGCTTAACATCCCAACACAAGGAGGTTTGTTCACTTGGAGAAAAAACAAAACAGAAGTCAACAACATATACGAAAAGCTAGATCGAACCCTCATCCAAGATCAAATTTTGCAATGGTTCCCCGGTATTTTCACTAAAAACCATGCCTTCTCGACCTCGAATCACTGTCCCATCTCAGTTGAACTTGAAAACCCAAACCCGCTAAAGGGCCAACCCTTTAAATTTGAAAAAATGTGGACAACAAGAAAAGACTTTGAGAACCTAGTTAAACAAGCTTGGAGAATTGAAACACAAGGATCACACGTGTATAACCTTGTAAAAAAAACCTTTGCCCTAAAGCTTAAAGCAAAAAACTGGAACAAAACTACCTTTGGCAACATATTTAACCAAATCAAAGAAACGGAAGATGAACTCTCCAAGATACAAAAAAATATAATCCTCACCCCGGACCAAAATTTAATCAACAAACAAAACAGACTAATTCATAAAAAGATTGCCTCCTTTCTTTTCACAAAAAATACTGGAGTCAAAAAGCAAAGATCAAACATGTGAAATCAATTGATTCAAACACAAACTACTTTCATAGAATAGCAAATGGGAGAAGAAGCCGCAAAATCATTCGAGAAATTAGAACACAAGAAGGGACACTTATAATTGGTCTAGAAAACATCCGAAATGAAATCAGATCAGATTTTGAAAAAAGATTTAAGAAAGGTACAATCAACAATAATAATCTACAAAATCTTCTAAGCAACATAACTAATGAGGTTATTGACCAGGAAAACACAAGCTTAACAAGTAACATCACCAATGAGGAAGTTAAAAAAGCAATTTTCAACATAGGCAGTGATAAATCACTAGGACCTGATGGAATGTCCGCTATTTTCTACCAAAAGTATTGGCATATTGTAGGACCTCTTGTCACAAAAGCTGTTAAAAGCTTTTTTTCACTCAGGAAAGCTTCTTAAACAGATCAATCACACATTCATTACCCTAATACCCAAATGTGATAATCCTAACTCAACACACCACTACCGACCAATAAGTCTTTGTTCAACAATATATAAAGTGATAACTAAAATATTAACGAAAAGATTAAAACCAATCCTAAACAAACTTATCCATCCCCTACAGGGCGCATTCGTGGCGGATCGAGCTATTCAAGATAATATCCTCATAGCTCATGAAATATTCCACTCCTTCCGAACAAAAAAAGGGAAAGATGGGTGGGTCGCGATCAAATTAGACATGGAGAAAGCATATGACAAAATAGAATGGACCTTCATCCTTGAGGTCCTCCACAAATTCGGCTTTTCAGCAAAATTCATAAACTGGATTAAAGAGTGTATAGAAACCGTATCATTCTCAGTCCTGGTTAATAATGGGCCAACCGACGTCTTCTACCCAAAACGGGGACTACGACAGGGAGACCCCCTATCACCATTTCTCTTTATCCTTGGAGCTGAAGTACTAGCTAGAAAACTACAACTAGAGGCAAATATCAATGCTAAACAAATAGGGTTTAAAGTAACCCGTATGAGCTCGAATATTCCCTTTTTGGCTTTTGCAGATGATATCCTAATCTTCTCCAAATCAAACCAAACAGCCTGCCAGAAAATAAAATCTATTATTGAAGAGTATTGCTCTATATCAGGGCAATGTGTCAACTATCACAAATCAACTTTTCAAACAACACCCCACACACCAAATAACACCAAAATCTTAATACAATCCATTCTCAACATTCCAAGCTCTGGAGCCCTTGACAAATACCTAGGATGTCCTATTATCAATGGGAAAGTCAACCAAAATACCTTCCAAGATACGGTTCTAAATACCAATCTACAACTTTCAAAATGGAAAGCTAACACACTCTCCCTTGAAGGAAGAGCAACCCTAATCAAAGCCAACCTAGCAGCAAAACCAAATTACATCATGCAATGTTTCATGCTACCAAAAAACCTACATAACAAACTTGACAAAATTAACAGAAACTTCTTATGGAACAAAGAGCAAACATTCAAACCACTAATAGGCTGGGACAAAATCTGTAAAAACAAATCCAATGGGGGAATTGGAATTAGGAAAACAGAAGATATGAATAAAGCTCTCCAAATAAAACTCATCTGGAAAATCCTGGCTGAACCAAATAACATCTGGGTTAAAATCATAAATGAAAAATATCTGAAAAACTATAATATCCTCAACTATACACGGAAAACCAACCACTCGTGGCAATGAGGGCAACTCCTCAAACTCCGCAATGAATTCAAAACCGGATTGCACTAGCTTATCGGGA
The DNA here is from genome assembly GCA_027886185.1 of Rheum nobile. Taxonomy (NCBI): domain Eukaryota; kingdom Viridiplantae; phylum Streptophyta; class Magnoliopsida; order Caryophyllales; family Polygonaceae; genus Rheum; species Rheum nobile. The sequence goes on from WOAB01000077.1 coordinate 1,112,802, forward strand.
ATGGATGCTCTATCAATTTTTAGGGGGACCCATGGATACCCAACCTGAAATTAGAAGATTATACCAGACCAAACATCCCCACCAACACAAAAACCAAAGTCAGCAACTTCATCACAAACAAAAAATGGAACATCCCTAAATAAAAAAAATTCCTTCAGGATGAGGCGGTAGATATTATTTCAAATATCCAACTCCCTCGTAACGACATTCCTGACCGGCTCTATTGGACGGCCAGCAAGAACGACTGGTTCTCTACCAAGACCGCCTTTGAACTAATCACAAAACAAACCAATAACTCTAATAACAATTTTGCCTGGTTATGGAAACTGAACACTTACCCCAAAGTCAAAAACTTCTTATGGAAAATATGTCACGACGGCCTACCAACCAAAGCAAGACTAGCACAAAAACATGTGGCTGTGCCGCTTGCTTGCGATTCATGCAACAGCCCGCATGAAGATTTAAACCATTTCTTATTTACATGTCCAAACACACTTAAGCAAATAAAAATTCAAGACCCAGTGATAGGAAACCACATCCAAAAGTTACATACTAATGGGAAAAAACCAATTGCAGTAATCTGTGAACTTCAATCTCTACTGAATAAGAGAGAATGGGAATGCCTTGCAACCACCTGGTGGGGCTCCTGGATTCACAAAAACCAAATTATATTCCAAACAATAAGCCCAAGCAAAATAACTGACTTGACACTATACATTAAGACTCTCAGACTTAATTGGAATAAAACAAAAAAACTAGAGGATGATAACATCAAACAACAAAAACATAACCCAGTCCAAAGACGAAAAACGAAAAATATCAAATGGGATAAACCACAACCTGGATTCTGCAAAATCAATTTCGACGGATCAAGAGTAACAAGTGGGCAAGTAGGGACAGGTTTTATCATTAGAAATGAACACGCTGATATAATACACATGTCCAACCAAAGATACGGATGCCAGTCCATCATCATGGCAGAAACACTGGCACTACAAAACAACATTCAAAAGGCCATTTCACTAAATATCAACAAACTTGAACTAGAGGGAGATAATCTATGCCTTATTAACTCTATCTTAGGCATTTGGACTTGTCCGTGGAAAATTGAAATGATGGTCGCTGATATCCTCATCGATCTTCATTCTTTCCAGGAAGTCCACATTAGGCACGTTTTCCGAGAGGTGAACCGTTCCGCTGATCTTATTGTCAAACTCAGCTTCTCATCCTCGAGATCTGCCTTACAATCCAACCAAGAACTCCGTGTTCTCATCCATCTGGATGCTCTAGGTCGGGTCCGGAACCGCTTCTAAGTCCCGCCTAATTCTTTCCTCATCAAAAAAAAACAAAAAAAAAAAAAACAAGCCCATAATCAACAAATTTAAGTTTGATAAAGTCCATGAGTTCATATGAAGATAGGTAGATTGTGGTAGTACACATAAGAGCGTACATGTGTATATAAGTTCGGTATATGAATCTAGTAAAAATTTATCCTAAAATTAATTGACAATAAAAAATTTAGATTACCAACCTTATATATTAGGTTTAGGTATATCTAATTTTATATGAAAGATGTATTTTAACAAAGTTCATAAGCAAATTAAAATCATTCAATTGAAAAGTAAAAATTTCGTCCTATTTAGTTTGATGCGACTAGTCATATACGTGTAGATAAAGTTGCTTACTAATATAAATTGTCAAAAAGTCATGGTCTGGTTTACTTGTCTGCAACTTCTCTCCATTTGGTTTTTATCTTTTAATCAAATATCTCTTCATCAAGTCGAGGTCATATTGTCTGCACACTCGTTAGAATCGGTAATTGTTTACTCTTTTTGTACGCTACATTTTTCATTAGTCAGATTAAATAGTATTAGCGTGGTACTTTTAAAGTTTTGCTAAATTCGTGTGTTACGTTACATTTTTTGAAATTTCGTGCGATAGTTTTTGATTATATTGTTATGAAAAAATTGTAAATAAGAATAGTTTTTTACAACTTTTCAGAAAATTATAAAATTACATGATTTTCATAATAAAAATAAAGACTATGCGTGTTTTTATAAATATTGAAAAAATATAATAACATTTGTAATTATATTTTAAAATATGGTTGATTTACAAATATTTGATTTGATTGTATTGTTTTTTTCTCGGAGGTAAGGAAATAAAGAGACCCTTATTTAAAATACGGAGTAATATGATGTAGGTCGATATATCAAAATTCAAACTTGATTAAAATACCTAAAATTTTAATTTATCAGAGTCAAAAGTTGACACGTAAGTATTAGAGTTCAACACAAATGACCAATAAACTCTAAGACCATGTAATTTATAATTATGTGATACCGTCACGAATGCGCGCATTCATAAACCACGTTTGAGCATGGTTTTGGGTCCATTGATCATTTAAGAGTTTTCAATTAATAAAAGAAATTTTTACTAGTTTTTATGTATTTTTTTTATCCCCTATTAGCTTATTTTATTATTATTTTTCCTTCATATTTTTTGTTTTTTTTCTCTATAAAATATTATTTTTGGGGGTTTAAGGTTTAAGGGATAGAGTTTAGGGGATAGGGAGTAGGATTTAGGGAGAGGGAGAGGGGTCCATTTTTACTAAGGGTCCATTAGTTTAAAAAAAAGTTTGTCAAATGGTCATTTACCTAACTCACCGCGTTTGAGCACAACATTGCAGCCAACCAAACACGTTTGGATCACACAAAACAATATCAATAATGTAGTTGTGAGCTTATGATGTGCAAACTAATTAACGTACTCCATCTGTATTTATAGAATTAGGATCTTACGTTTGACTGAGAATCTCCATTGGAGACCTTAGAAAGGAAGAAGACGATAGAGAGAATTCACCCTGTTTGATTAAACTGAAATCACACTTTACAAAAGCTAATCAACTAGCTATTTATGTACAAAGATCACCGAAAATAACCAGTGAGCAAAACCGCCTAAAGAGGTCACTAACAACTACCTAATGACCTCCTAACAACCTGCCACATCAATGACAACTAAAACATAAAACTAAAGCTAAGCACAGTTAGCTCAGTTTAAATACATGTCACGTCAGTGACCAAACCAATAACTCTATATCCTCCCCTCAAGTTGGAAGATCCACAATCCCCAACTTGACAGAAAGAAACTGATGTTGCTGCTTACCTATTGGTTTAGTCATCAAATCTGCCAATTGAAGGCTAGTATGAATGTAAGCAGTCTGCAAGAACCCTGACTGAACTTTCTCGCGTGTGAAATGAGCATCAATCTCCAAATGCTTGGTTCGTTCATGAAAACAAGGGTTAGCAGCAATCTGTTGAGCTGCCTTGTTATCACAAAACAAAGTAAGGGGTAAAGAAACTGCTAAGTGCAAATCTTGAAGAAGATAACCAGTCCACACAAGCTCTACAGTAGTAGAAGTCATGCTTCTATATTCAGCCTCCGTAGATGACCTGCTAACTGTCGCTTGTTTCTTGGTCTTTCAAGACACAAGTGAGTGCCCCAAAAAAACACAAAAACCTGTAAGTGATCGTCTGGTAGTTAGACATGCCCCCCAATCTGCATCGGAAAACCCAGTGACCTTTAAACCTTGTTGAACTGGATAAAACAGTCCCTTATGAATTGTCCCTTTGAGATACCGTAGCACATGAATGGTTGCCTGAAAATGTGGTTGTCGTGGTTGACTCACAAATTGTGAGAGATGTTGGACAGCATACGAAATGTCTGGCCTAGTAAGAGCCAAGTATAGAAGCCTCCCTATCAGTCGTCTATACTGCTCACCATCAACCAATAACTCTCCCACATCTAACTGTAGTTTCAACCCTGAAGGCAGAGGAAATGACACAAGTTTAGCTTCTCCCATTTGAGCCGCTGTTAGTGTATCAGTGATATACTTCTGTTGACTCAAATATGTGCCTTGGTGATCCCTGTATATCTCCATGCCAAGAAAATATCTAGCCAGGCCTAAGTCCTTGATAGTGAACTTATTATGCAAAGCTTCCTTCACTGCAGTTATGCCAGGAATGTCATTTCCTGTCATGAGTATATCATCAACATACACTAACAAAACAATGAAGGATGACTCATTAGACCTCACAAATAGGGAATAATTATTTGTGGACTGAATAAACCCTAGTGAAACCACAAATTGAGTCAACTCTTGGTTCCATTGCCTAGAAGCTTGCTTAAGGCCATAAAGTGACCTTTGAGCTTACAAACCTCATTCTGTTGTGCAACTGAATACCCTTCAGGTGGCTTCATATATATATCTTCATCAAGGAAGCCATGCAAGAATGCATTATTGACATCCAATTGAAACAAAGGCCAATCCTTAGCAGTAGCAATAACAATCACAATACGAACTGTGGGTAATTTGGCAACTGGACTAAATGTATGTTTATAATCTTTGCCTAATTTTTGATTGAACCCTTTAACAACTAACCTGGCTTTATGCCTTTCAATGCTCCCATCTGCCTTGAATTTGATTTTAAAAATCCATTTGGATCCAATAGCTTTGTGTCCAGGTGGTAAAGTGGTAAGATCCCAAGTACCATTTAACTCCAGTGCCTCGAGTTCTTTGCTCATGGTTGTGTCCCATTCTGGATGCCCTTGGGCTTCTGCATAAGACCCTAGCTCAGTCACAGATAACACCTGAGATAAAGAAGCAAACTACTCTTGTTCCTCTGAACTGCTTATCATAGTTAACACATAGTCAGTGGACCAGCTAGGAGGCCTTCCAGACTGTCTCTGTGGTAACACTGGTGGCTCATTTATGTCTGGTGGCTCCTCTGGATTGATCAAAGGTGCACTGTCAGAAGGAATAATTGTGGGCTGTCTGATTGGAGAAGAATCAACCAAGATTGGAGAAGGAGGAGCTGCCTCACTGCTGATCTCAGTAGAATAGGGAAACAACTCTTCTTCATCCTCTGTGCTAAGCATTGGTGAAATTGTACTAGTAGTAGAAACTGACTGACTAGGTGTAGTTTTAAAAGGAAATTGATCTTCATAGAACACCACATCTCTACTATGAAAAATCTCTTTTTTAACAAGATCATACAACCTATAACCCTTTTGGTTAGCAGGGTAACCCAACAATATACATCTTCTCCCCCTAGGATCAAACTTATCACTTCCCCTTCTCAGAGCTGCTGCATAACACAGACTACCAATGACCCTCAGATGATCATACTGTGGTGCCTTCTCAAACAATAACTCATAAGGAGTTTGCCATCCAATACTGACTAATGGTATTTTATTTATCAGATATATAGCTGATAATATGCATTCACCCCAGAATTCCCTAGGTAAGTTGGCATGAAAACTGAGAGATCTTGCTGTATCAAGCAAGTGCCTATGCTTTCTCTCTACAATACCATTTTGATGTGGTCTATATGGCATAGTTTTCTGATGTACAATGCCTAGACTAGCAAATAATTTCTAACAGACTTGATTCACAAGCTCATACCCATTATCTGATCTAACAACTCGAGGTGTCTTATTGAACTGATTCTTAACTAAGCAAAAAAAAACCTTAACAATACCAACAACTTGTTGTTTATTATGTAAGAGATAAGTCCATGTTGCTCGGCTCATGTCATCCACAATTGTAAAGAAATATTTCTCTCCATTCAAACTGGGGACTCCAAATGGCCCCCAAAGATCCATATGTAACAAATCAAAACTGTTACTTGCTCGTGAAACACTGTGTGGAAAGGGCAATCTATGAAATTTAGACATAGAACATGTATCACAAAATTTGTCTGCACATGACAATCCCTTAGCACTAGGTACATGAGTCAATTTGCTGTAAGACAAATGCCCTAGCCTATTGTGTAAAATTCTACTATCAATACTGCCTTTAGCTGAACAACAAGCTTTATTTCCTTCCTGGACTTTATTCCTCTGAGCATACATCCTGTAAAGACCTCCAAGCTCCTTTCCTATAGCCATTGTTGCCTTACTCAAAAGGTCCTGTAGTTTACAGTGAGTATCATCAAAATATGCAATCAAATTCCTCTGTTTGATGATCTTACTTACTGACAATAAGTTGAACTTGAATTCAGGCACAAATAGCACATCAGTGATGACCAAATTCTGACTCATTACTACATCCCCAATTCTGGTCACTTTCTTTGCTGAACCATCAGGCAATTTAACCATAATAGGAGTAACTAAGGTCTTCATATTACTCAAACAATCAAGATGAGGACTCATATGATCAGTAGCCCCAGTATCCAAGATCCATTCATGCTTGCTAGATTCATAAGCAACTAGGTTAAGATAGGATGTACCTGCAAAGTTCACTGATGATGAAGGACGGACTGACTTCCCTTTGAAGACCTTCATCATTTCTGAACACATTGCTTGAACAAATTCTGGATCAAGATTAGCATACTTGCTTCCTGATGCAATTTCCTCAAGAGGTGTTGACTGTATTTCTGCTTCTTGAACCACATTAGCTGTCAAATTTGATCCTCTTTTTCCTTTCTTCCCTTTGTACCAATCCGGGTAACCAATTACTTTAAAATAATTCTCTGAATTGTGGCCATCCATATTGCATAGTGTACAATGTTTCCTGTCAGTTCCACCTGATTTCCTACTGTCTTTCTTGTAGCTGCTATTCCCATTCCCATTCTGTGATCCAGCCATAAAAGCAGCTGGCTCAGTGGCAGGTGTGGAAATTTGCTTCTGCTTCTCCACTTGGAGTACAAGATAGTAGGCTCTATTTAGACTTGGAACAGGTTCCATTGCAAGGATTTGACTCTTAGTTGAATCATAATCTGTAACACCCCCAAATTTTAACCCATTTGGAAAGGGTATTACCGCCAGTGATCTCGGATTTCACCTCCGAAACCACCCAAGGCTAAACCGGATTATACAAATCATAAACAACTTTTATGATACAAAATTACCATAACTTTCATTTAAAACATAGTCGCGGAATTTCAACACAATTCCAAATGCGACAAAATACAGAGTTATTACAATGCAGCGGAAGACTTAAAATAATTTACAAGAGTATTGACCTCAGTAGTCAACGCCCAAAGATCGTAGCCTAATTAAAACATTTTCAAATACCGTTCATGTTCATAGTCGATCTAGCCTTCATGGATCCTCGACTCATCTGATGTGCCAAATCGAACGGATGACACCAGCCAACCATGCAGAGAACAATTACGGTTGGTTAGTCTAATGAAAGACTAAGCAAGGGTACAAAGCAGAGTGGTTCGAAGTAGTCGTATTAGGTTAGACTCATCGTTTCTCGAATAATAACCGATCACGATAGTCAACCACCATACTCCTACTAGAGTATATGAAAAGGCATGATCAAGAGATGATTCTGGAAGACCGAGTCTTACAACAATCAATCCAAAAGAAGACTCCAATGAATTGAGTCTTATCGGAATTATGACAAATGTTGGGGAACATAATAATCTCATACAAGCGTTCAAAAATGACTTGATGTTTCGGTTCACGACCAACCTCACCGCCCCAAGGCGAATCCAGATTGGAAAGAGAACGTACTCTAATCAAAGTCAAGACGAGTTTTCCTAGCTGCACTATTCCCTAGCTGCACTACTCGTCTGAGGTTTATTAATCATGTGCTACGACGACACTTATCTTATTTAATTCCAAAACACGCATCACGTTATAGGCTTTTAAATATATGTTTCGCCATGAGGGACATATATTGAGTATATGTTTCGCCATGAGGGACATATAGGACATATGTTTCGCCATGAGGGACATATTCCTGAATGAGACGAATCCCAAGATTTGTAGCATCACTTAAGTGCCACCATCTCTATACCCGAGTATAGAGATCGGTCATGACCCACCAAATGGTTTTTGGGTTTATCACCCTTTGCACCATTAATCATTATTAAGAAATGATTGGACCTCGAATAGTCCATCGCTCCTACGAATACTCGTGCTAACTAAACAGTTCAACACAGTAATAATCATATCAAAGCCCTCCAGGCTAATATCATAAATATATATCTATAATAGCGTTGTTCTAGCAGATATACAACCTATTATAATATCATATTCTTTTCATCTTGTTGCCCTCCCGGCAATCCTCATATATATTTATAATAGCGTTGTTCTAACAGATATACAACCTATTATAATATCATATTTTAATCCATATCATTTATCAAAACTGTTCCCAACAAAACAGTAAATCATTCCAAATTAATTAACAATCAAATCATTGATAATTAATGGAAATATGGAATGATGAGCAAGAGCGAACCGCCACTTGCCTGGAGTAGATTCGACGATGAATCTAGACGAGACGACTACTGATTATATCATTTCCGAGGATATGGCCTAAGCTTCAGATAGCTCCAACGGATTACGAGTCCACACGCGATCCAGCATATGACATATTAATTAATCTCAATTAATTTGTCTGGACGAACTCAAGGAATTAAATTTAATAAATTCTTATGATCTTAAATCATAAAAATATTTATTAAATTTTCCTAAAGAAAAATACGGATGAAAGGATATCAAAATTATACCGCTCGTATAATTTCGGGTTAAATCTGGACTGAAAAGGATATTGGGCTTACCGGCCCAACAACAAAACAATGGAAGGGGGGACCCACTCCACTGTTCATCACCTTCACCAAATTGAACAAAACAGAGGAGCAACAGGGGCTCGGCTACGGCTTCAACAACAGCTCGACGGGAAGGAGCTCATCGACGCCGGGGATGGAGCTCTCGTCGCCGGCAACTTCAGCCACCAGCAAGTCGGAGCAGCAGCACCACTCCGATGTGGCACGGATCGACGGCAGCAACACGGCACCTCAGCGGCATGGGAGGAGCTCGGCGTCGGCTTCGGTGGCTCCAATCGGCTCGGTGTTCGCCGGGGAACAAGCGAGTTGGGGCGACGACGAGAGGCGAGCTCAGAGGGAGCTGGCGACGACCGACGATGGCGAGCAGGGGAACTCGCGATCGGAGCAGGGGAGACGATCGGAAGAGGTGGGGAGCTGCGTGTCTCTCGATCCCCTCCAGTTCTGGCTCCCTTTTGTAGCCCAAGGAGAGGCAGCGCTGGACCCATCGACAGGTGCCCCGACCGGGACTGCCCACGGGGAGTATTCGTGGCCGGCTTTGCACGCGGGAGGAGTATTCGTGGCAGGCTTGCAGTTGCCACGTAGAAATGGTTTTGGTATGGGTTTTTTAAACCCCGGAAATTATATGTTTGTATCCAAACAAATATTCTAAGTCTCGAAAATACATCGAATGTATTTTATACCACTCAAAGAATTATTTCGGACATCATGGATGTTACGGAAAATCCGAACTCCACTGAAAGCGAAATTATTAATTGAACGAAAGTTGAGAAAATCACCCAAATGCCCTTACTAAAATTGAGGGGTATTACATCACTACCCCCTTAAGAAAAGTTTCGACCCCGAAACTTGCATCGATAAACTAATGGGTGACTGGAATCACCTCAATCTCACTACCTGAGTCCATGCCTAGTGTAATGACCTGGGCCAGCCACCCTTCCGGTGCCGCCGAGTCGTTAACATGGGTCGTCGCCCATACACTCTTGCCACATCTAGTAGGTTAGAGAAGAGACTCGACAACTTAACGGCCCGGCCCATCACAGGGCTGTAGCCCATACACCCCAACCCTTCCTTGGGGGCTCCACCTATAACAGGCAGCCATTTCCAATAGGTTGTTGGTGAGTCTCGAACCTGAAACCTCATCTTTTATCACTCTTTCGAAGGCAGAGATGATACTACTATCTCGCATATCTTATTTTCATATGCTATACTTGTACTAACTCGTGACCATTCTCAAAGTCCTGATCACCACAATAGACTCGCTATACTTTAATTATGAGAATACATATTCTCTTACACTTACCTCTAAACTTCTCTCGAAGTATATACCCAAACCTCCTTAGGTCGGTATCCTTAACCAATATGGTTTTCATAACTTATATTGCCAACATCGAACTACCTATTCGATCACGTATTCATTTACAACAATCTCCACTGTATCTCAACTTAGTACCTTCACTTGTCATATAGACCTTATATAAACGATTCACTTGTTACCTTAATCATATCCGGCCCTTATGCCATATCTTTATCTCATAATCTTTACTCATGTGATCCCACAATCAGTAATACCACAATCTATGTCTGATTACCTCAACATGATTCACTAATCCATTCCATAGGATTATACTATTGTCTCACCCGAACGTGCTATATGATTACCTTAACCAATGTGGTTTACCTTTTTTCTCAAGTCCATTTGATATCATCCGCAATCTCATCTCTATATATTGAACCATGTAATCATTCTCACTATATCCACAAGATCTTGACCATTATACAATAATGGTCTCCAAAATTATCATAACGACATTATTGTACCTTTAATAGGAGCACACATATTTCTCCTCCAATCTCTTTATAGACAAACCCAAGGTTTACACATTAACTTCTTACAACTCAGATATTAAATCTTAGTAACCTCGAATCATAACTTCCTTAATTCCCTTAATGGTACTTTACACAATTCTATTATTTATCTCAAAGTAAGACTGGCCTTACGCCATCTCTAACTTAAAATCCTTACAAGAATAATTTAACACATCTCTTTAAACAATTTCTAACTTAACTCCTTTAATATTCAAGGACAACCATAATATCTTATTCCTACGTTCCTCGAAACGTATTACATAAGATATTACTCTTATCTTCTCAAAGAGAGTGATACCACAAGCCTTATAGATGACATACTCACAAGATGTCAATCCTTGAAAATTCCCAAGAGTCATAACTCTTCATCCTCTGGAAATTCCACTTATCGAGTCCAACGACTCGTACTGTCTTAAATGACTTATTTCTAATTTAAAATCCTTATATGCATCACGCAATCTACTATCCATCCAGGACTTAATCGCATCATTTCGTTATATTACCTCAAACGAATCTCAAATAGATCTCCCCAAAGGATACCTATGATTTCGCACACTTGGCTTTTCCAAAAGCTTTAACCATTGGTCCTACATGGGTCATACTTACTTATGATCCCGACCATCATAACTCCGGATTTCACAATCTTACTCAAGATCGCAAAATAGGGAAAACGAGTTCTTATTGAACTATTCCCTTAATCAACTTATTCCTTCACAACACTTTATCCACATTAATGCCTACAGCATGATTCCACAACTAGACATTCTGGACTTTGTACTAGTCCACCTCTATATACTTCTAGTGGAACAAAAAATCTCAAGTACACAAGTGAGATATAACTCTTAATCTCATTAACTCCACATAACCTATACCTCCAAATACTAGGAATATGATGTCTCAAGAAGAAACAAATATTTCCATAACTTCTCCCAATATCCTTATTTCCTAAAAGATACTCATAAATGAACACTTTAGGCATCAGACTCTTCTAGCCTTGCCTTACGAAGTCTTCCTCCGGGTTCTCATCGGAAGTTCCTTCTGGATCTTCCCTCGGATCTTCCCCCTCTCGAGGATCTTCCTTAGGGTTTTCCTCTGGATCTTCCTCTTCCTAAGGATCTTCCGCAGGATCTTCCTCCTCTAGAGGATCTTCCTTCGGATCTTCCTTCTTCTGAGGATCTTTCTCGGGATCTCCCCTAGGATTTTCCTCTCCTTGAGGATCTTCCTCGGGATTTTCCTTAGAGTTCCCTTGGAAATCGCTTCCATTTAAACGTCGTTATTATAATATCCTGTTGGCCTACCTTAACGGCTCAACGAACTCTACCATAGGTTCAACCCACGAATTCTCATACGGATGCAAATCCCGACTGTATCGAGCATTAATCCTCTGTATCCATTTTCTCAACAATTAATGTCAACGACTATGACATCACACTTAGACATCAAAACTCCTAAGAGTGATTCCTTAATTATCCCATATATCAATGTAATAAAATCACTTAGAATAGATCAACTTGGTAATTCTATAGATGAATTATGAACAGAGAGCACAAGATTCATCTACACTAATCTCCCGAGCGTTCACACCAAATTACTCGGAGATTACATCACTAGGATATTAAGTACTACCAACTCATGAAGCACATACTTAATACCTTTGAGGGAACTACTAGGTCTTCCAACCTCAAAATATCTCTGAGAAACAGAGAAATCTAACATTACTAGAGATGATATAATCATATCAGCACCTTCCGAGTCCTTTCAAAAGAATAGACAAACACCTATGTCTTAAAACAACAAGAATAGGTCAGTCTTTCTAAATATAGAGGTAAATTCCATACCTCTCATATCAGACTAAAGAAGGCACGACTATGAACGGTATTTATTTCAAATTCGTTTGGAAGACATTTTCCAGTTCAAAACGGGAAATAGTTTTAGAAGGATAAAACCTTTCAAAATACCCAACCTGTTTTAAAAACAAACTTTAGCTCTGATACCAAATCTGTAACACCCCCAAATTTTAACCCATTTGGAAAGGGTATTACCGCCAGTGATCTCGGATTTCACCTCCGAAACCACCCAAGGCTAAACCGGATTATACAAATCATAAACAACTTTTATGATACAAAATTACCATAACTTTCATTTAAAACATAGTCGCGGAATTTCAACACAATTCCAAATGCGACAAAATACAGAGTTATTACAATGCAGCGGAAGACTTAAAATAATTTACAAGAGTATTGACCTCAGTAGTCAACGCCCAAAGATCGTAGCCTGATTAAAACATTTTCAAATACCGTTCATGTTCATAGTCGATCTAGCCTTCATGGATCCTCGACTCATCTGATGTGCCGAATCGAACGGATGACACCAGCCAACCATGCAGAGAACAATTACGGTTGGTTAGTCTAATGAAAGACTAAGCAAGGGTACAAAGCAGAGTGGTTCGAAGTAGTCGTATTAGGTTAGACTCATCGTTTCTCGAATAATAACCGATCACGATAGTCAACCACCATACTCCTACTAGAGTATATGAAAAGGCATGATCAAGAGATGATTCTGGAAGACCGAGTCTTACAACAATCAACCCAAAAGAAGACTCCAATGAATTGAGTCTTATCGGAATTATGACAAATGTTGGGGAACATAATAATCTCATACAAGCGTTCAAAAACAACTTGATGTTTCGATTCACGACCAACCTCACCGCCCCAAGGCGAATCCAGATTGGAAAGAGAACGTACTCTGATCAAAGTCAAGACGAGTTTTCCTAGCTGCACTACTCGTCTGAGGTTTATTAATCATGTGCTATGACGGCACTTATCTTATTTAATTCCAAAACGCGCATCACGTTATAGGCTTTTAAATATATGTTTCGCCATGAGGGACATATATTGAGTATATGTTTCGCCATGAGGGACATATAGGACATATGTTTCGCCATGAAGGACATATTCCTGAATGGGACGAATCCCAAGATTTGTAGCATCACTTAAGTGCCACCATCTCTATACCCGATTATAGAGATCGATCATGACCCACCAAATGGTTTTTGGGTTTATCACCATTTGCACCATTAATCATTATTAAGAAACGACTGGACCTCGAATAGTCCATCGCTCCTACGAATACTCGTGCTAACTAAACAGTTCAACACAGTAATAATCATATCAAAGCCCTCCAGGCTAATATCATAAATATATATCTATAATAGCGTTGTTCTAGCAGATATACAACCTATTATAATATCATATTCTTTTCATCTTGTTGCCCTCCCGGCAATCCTCATATATATTTATAATAGCGTTGTTCTAACAGATATACAATCTATTATAATATCATATTTTAATCCATATCATTTATCAAAACTGTTCCCAACAAAACAGTAAATCATTCCAAATTAATTAACAATCAAATCATTGATAATTAATGGAAATATGGAATGATGAGTAAGAGCAAACCGCCACTTGCCTGGAGTAGATTCGGCGATGAATCTAGACGAGACGACTACTGATTATATCATTTCCGAGGATATGGCCTAAGCTTCAGATAGCTCCAACGGATTACGAGTCCACACGCGATCTAGCATATGACATATTAATTAATCTCAATTAATTTGTCTGGACGAACTCAAGGAATTAAATTTAATAAATTCTTATGATCTTAAATCATAAAAATATTTATTAAATTTTCCTAAAGAAAAATACAGATGAAAGGATATCAAAATTATACCGCTCGTATAATTTCGGGTTAAATCTGGACTGAAAAGAATATTGGGCTTACCGGCCCAACAACAAAACAATGGAAGGGGGGCCCACTCCACTATTCATCACCTTCACCAAATTGAACAAAACAGAGGAGCAATAGGGGCTCGGCTACGGCTTCAACAACAGCTCGACGGGAAGGAGCTCATCGACGCCGGGGATGGAGCTCTCGTCGCCGGCAACTTCAGCCACCAGCAAGTCGGAGCAGCAGCACCACTCCGCTGTGGCACGGATCGACGGCAGCAACACGGCACCTCAGCGGCATGGGAGGAGCTCGGCGTCGGCTTCGGTGGCTCCAATCGGCTCGGTGTTCGCCGGGGAACAAGCGAGCTGGGGCGACGACGAGAGGCGAGCTCAGAGGGAGCTGGCGACGACCGATGATGGCGAGCAGGGGAACTCGCGATCGGAGCAGGGGAGACGATCGGAAGAGGTGGGGAGCTGCGTGTCTCTCGATCCCCTCCAGTTCTGGCTCCCTTTTGTAGCCCAAGGAGAGGCAGCGCTGGACCCATCGACAGGTGCCCCGACCGGGACTGCCCACGGGGAGTATTCGTGGCCGGCTTTGCATGCGGGAGGAGTATTCGTGGCAGGCTTGCAGTTGCCACGTAGAAATGGTTTTGGTATGGGGTTTTTAAATCCCGGAAATTATATGTTTGTATCCAAATAAATATTCTAAGTCCCGAAAATACATCGAATGTATTTTATACCACTCAAAGAATTATTTCGGACATCATGGATGTTACGGAAAATCCGAACTTCACTGAAAGCGAAATAATTAATTGAACGAAAGTTGAGAAAATCACCCAAATGCCTTTACTAAAATTGAGGGGTATTATATAATCAGCATTCAAATTTACCAAGAAATGCAACAGACGATCTTGATTTTCCAACTCTAAGACTCTAGAGAGCACCTTACAAGTGCATTGAGCAAGATGTCCACAGATACAAGCAAGTATACCATTCAAACACTGCAATTCATCCCAGCATAGTTTCAATTTAGTATAATAGCTTGTCACAGTTGAATTACCTTGCACAATCTTCATGAGTTCTTGTTTAAGTTGAAACAAAATCGGAGCATTGCTTTGGTTGTATCTGTCTTGAATCTCCATCCATAGATCTCTCGCAGAATTTGTAAGAATGAACGAGTTGGATATCTCTGACACCATGGAACTTAAAATCCAGCAAGAAACCATTTCGTCACATCGAATCCACCTTGCCAAATCCTTTGAATCAGCCGCTGGACGCGAAATCGAGCCATCCACCAGACCTAACTTCATCTTGGCACCCAATCCTCTTCGCAATTGCTGATTCCAGGCAATAAAGTTTGTTCTATCGAACAACATCTGCCTTATCAGAGCATTAGGATTCTAAGAATTCGCAATTGTCAAAGGATCACTGGAACTCATCGTATTAGTTGAATCCGCCATGGATGAAAGAAGGAAAAGAAAAGAAATTTTTTTGTGGATCTCACTCACGCTCAATCGAAGACAAAGCACTCTCTCCGAATCTCACTCTCACTCAATCTAAACTCACAAGCTCTGATACCATATAGAATTAGGATCTTACGTTTGACTGAGAATCTCCATTAGAGACCTTAGAAAGAAAGAAGACGATAGAGAGAATTCACTCTGTTTGATTAAACTGAAATCACACTTTACAAAAGCTAATCAACTAGCTATTTATGTACAAAGATCACCGACAATAACCAGTGAGCAAAACCGCCTAAAGAGGTCATTAACAACTACCTAATGACCTCCTAACAACCTGCCACATCAGTGTCAATTAAAACATAAAACTGAAGCTAAGCACAGTTAGCTCAGTTTAAATACATGCCACGTCAGTGACCAAACCAATAACTCTATAGTATTCTCAAAATTCTATTTACAAATATTTATACTATGTTTTTTACTCTTTATTTTATAAATTCGTCTTTATAATTAATAAAAGTTATTAGTTATAATTTTTAAAAGAAATAAAAAGTAATATAATAAGTAAGAACATACTAACATTTTTATGACTTTCTTAAATAATATGAATAATACTAGAAAGACATGCATTTTTAAACGGGCAATTAATTAATTAGAATCCAAACTGAATTTGACAATACTAATTCCAGTGTTCATATAGTGGTTAATAAAATCTTGATGATTCAAAAGTTTGAAATTTCTGGATTTATGATTATGCAAGAAATTTAATACTCCGTATACGCTTTGATCCACCTATGATGTACGTGCTAGCTAGAGCATAATAAATTGTGCGTTAAAAATTCTTATAGTTATGAAATGAATCAAACCACAAATTATGCATAAGCTTTCTTCTTTTATTTATAAAATAAATAAATTAAGTCATTATAATCACGGAGAAGAGAATTAAAGCTTGAAACCTCATAATAACTAGTTATACTAGAAATCGAACACGGGCCTTTTGTGTATATGTTATCGCGGTTTAAATATGAATTTGTAATATATGGATTGTTGTTGCATGTTTTATCTTAAATGATATATTATTTGATATGTATTTAATGTAATGTCTAAGTATTTTAGGTATAAAATACTATGATTGTACGAAGTACAATTTTATTTATGTTTTTGGTCGGAAGTTCAATTTAAATTTTGAATTAAGGGGTAGTTATTTTTTGTAGGGATGCATTTTTTTTTCCTTTGAAAATATTTGGGGAATATTTTAGAAATTTCTATCTAAATATATGTTGTGCTTGAACTGGAGTATTTGTAAGAAACTTCCTACAACAACTCTCATTTCATGCTCTACTACCCTCCACATTTCTAACTTTTGTCTTTATCTTACAAATATATTGCCTTTTAATAATGTTTTTTGTTATGTTTTAGTTATTAATATTCATTAATATATTGTTTTATTTTTTTGGTCTGGAATATATATCGTTTTATTGGTCACATTGACTTTACATATTCCTAGACAATATCATTTTAATTAAAATATATTAGTCATTACTTCCTATTCTTATAAGTAATAGAAATAATCGGTGACTCTACATATTCTTAAACCTTGTTACATTTTATATAAAAGTACATTAGTTATTTTATTGGTACATGCTTACTCTTCTTAGCGAAATTATAATTCATAACTTATTCCTTGTACATTTCACATGTGAGAGTGAGTATATGTCAATTACTTCGACTTCCATCCTTGATTAATTCCTCTAGACCAAGAAAAATGAGGCCAAATTTAGTATATATACATGATGAGTGTAAAATGAATATGTATAAAATAGAACAACAAAAATCATCCTTAACCAAAATAACAACACAACTACCTAAATCGATTAGTACAAAAAAGAAACTAAAAACACGAACCTAGTTGAATTTATGCTACCAAAAGTTGAAGGGTTTACATCGTTCATAAAATAGTTTGCTTTATTCATTACTAACAATCAATTGTCCTAAATCAATTGTATTTGTCCTCCTTCTAGTGAAAGCTACCCGTGCATGATGTAAACAATCGATGCTTTTATAGTGCTATTAGATTATCCAATTCTCTGACATTTTCACATAAAATTAACCTATCTCAATCAAAAGACAATTATATTAATAAATTTAAACCGATAGATGTAAGTATTTAGTGCATGCATATGTAGACTACTAATGAGATCCAAATATATATAATCAAGGATAGTTTACCATGAGGTGGATATATACTTGCATCATCGACAATCGGAAATCCGCATTCACATCTTTAACTTAATAATTATGCTTACTTCAGCGACCATGTCTTTTTAAAGTGTTGGCCACTATCTCCCAATTGTATGTGTAGAGGTTGCCTTATTATTTTAGAAGAAGAAAGTGTATCTAAAAAGGTGAGTTTAAATTGCTTCCCTTTCAATCAGTAATATACTTGTCCAAATGATTCTATATGTTGAGTATAACACATTTGCATGTCCTCATAATGTCAGCAAGGTAGTGAGTATGAGATTATTAAACACTACTCCATGTTGAAAGCAAAATATATAAATAAACACAATATAACTGAATTACATAGAAAAATTTACGTTATTGTACATGATTTAATGCTTTATGCATTGCGTCAACTTGCTTTATTTCGTGCAGCCCCTGTATAAGTAGATGACATAATTTTCATCAATTTATATTAACAATTATAATGTGTTGATCTAAATACAGATAAATTTGTTACCTTATTTTGCGTGGTGAGCTTGCTGAAAGCTTCCTTAAATAGAATATTTCGTGTGTGTTTAAAGCAATTTTAATCCCCTTCAAACAAAAAAACATTTATATTAACAATTATAATGAGTTGATCTAAATACAGATAATGAGTTTATCTAAATACATAGAAATTTGTTACATTATTTTACGTGGTGAGCTTGTTGAAATCTTCCTTAAACACAATTTTCCTTGTGTGTTTAAAGTAATTTTGATCCCCTTCAGCCAAAATATTTTGAAACCTTGTGGATCTGTCACTCTAGAGACGACAACATAAAGTTGTCTGTAACTTTCAGTTATTTATTGAATTAGAGAGAAAATTAAACCAAATATATACTTGCTTTGTTTACGTACCATGTTATCGGATAGAATGAAGCATGTGATGATGTATGTAATTGATCCTGTCGAAGGCATCCCACTTGCGACAAACATGTCAGAGTTAAATCCTTCGGTTAATTGGTTTAGTGGTATATAGTTTCTTTCATGATTTTTATTTGTGTGTGAAGGATGAAAGTAAGTGTAATGCTAATGTAATTTATATATTAAATATAACTATAATGTGGTAGAATCGTTTCACTTGTGGGATAGGATTCTAACTTCTGCTTTATTTTTTTTATTTTGTGATGTACAAACTTTGATTTAAATATATAGCTATTGGACTGCCAATGATTAAATTGTTGGGGTCGTCACTAAGGCTGGATCACCAGGGGACGACAATAGTATAACGGTTACGTCAATAGAATTTGAACGTCTGATTTAAACATAGCTATGATGTGGTACAACCGTTTCAATTGTTTTTTTGTGCTAAAAAGCTTGTTGTTTGCCGTTTTATATTGTACAACCTTTGAACTTCTTGTGATTTAAATATAGTTGTAATGTGGGTACAACCGTTTGACTTGGCTCTCTTTCTTTACCAATTATTATGTTATTAATGTGAAATGAAATGAAATAAAATCACTTCGTCAACTTTATAACAACAATTGTATAATTCTATCTCACATCAAATTATTATATATAAATAGCTTAAACATTCACTATTTAGGTGTTATTTCAAATATTATTTATAGAGGTTCTTTCATAAAAAAATCAGTGTACTTTTATAATACTTTTAAAATGTATTATTAAAATTAAAATTCTTATTTTTGTTTATGATTAGATTGGTTGATCTTATTGATTTATTAGTGTAATTTCATAAAATGTATATTATCATATCACAAAAATTGTATATTTCATCTCATACTCAGCTACTTGCTATTGATAACTTAGTAAAAATTATATATTGTGGTGTTATTTCAAATATTATTTAAGACTTGTTTTAAAGAATCAATATATGTACCTTTAATATGTTGTTAGGATTTGTCTATATACATTCTTAGTTGACAGAATGACAGGTATGTAATATATACTAAAAAATTCGCAAAATAGTTGATTATGAAAGAGTTGTTAATATTTTTTGATATATTGTCAAGAAAGAACAAATATGTGCGGATTATGATATCTGACATGTCAAAAAATAGATTAATGTATACATACAATAAAATTATAACACCCTATTACAAGTGGAAATTGCTTATTTATTTATGTTTATATTTTTATTCATGATTTCTAATTTTAATATTGATTAGTTATTTAAAAAGACTAACTTTACATTAGCATTCAAAATCCTAAGAAAATAAATTATGAAAAATATTCTAGAATTTAAATAATTTTAACCTTTTTCATTTATTTATCGTTAGATTATTTAATTTTATAAAAATATTATATTTGAATATAAAATTACAATTTATTGAAATTAGATTTGTTTAATCTCTTCATCTTTTAAATATATTTACTTACTTGGTAGTAAAAATATATATTTCTTCCAAAGTGATGCTTGATATTGAAAAATAAAATTTGCTTGGTATTAAATGAAGACATTATTGCATACAAAAGGCTAACTTTTTATGTATTATTATAGATGTAGATAATGATGTTAGGAAGATTCAAAATACTACATCTATTTCACAATATTCAGTCTTTTTAGCTATAATTCTTGATTTATAATATTTGTTTTTTTATATGTAGTTGATACTAGGGGTGAGCAAATATATCCGATCCGGCTGATCCGATCCGAAAATCCGCCGATCCGTATTCTAAAAATCCGTATCCGAAAATATCCTTTAAGTTTTTATCCGTATCCGATCCGGGTGATTTTGCCGGATACTTGAACCGGATACGGATCGAGATATTTAGCTTACCGGATATCCGAAAATATCCGGTACTATTCATATAATATTTATAATCATAAATTTGTTTATTATAACTAATATATTGAGTAATATATTAATAAATTTTACATCCTTAATCACATATTTATATTGTTGTCCAAGTAAAATATTGTAAACACATTTTCATATGAATAATAAGTGTGTATATAATTTAAATCGTACGAACAAATTAAGAAACAACCTACAAATTTTATTTCTTAATTTACAAATTTATTACTTTTGAATTTAAAAAATGAATATATTGATTTATTTTTAATAGATTTGTGGTAACCGGATAATTCGGATATCCGGCTCAGATATCCGATCTGATCCGGATCCTTTTTATCGGATATCCGTTTCAAAACGGACCGGATACGGATCGGGGTTTTGTAAATTTTTTAAACCGGATATCCGGTATAACGGATCGGATCGGATCGATTCGTTTACTCACCCCTAGTTGATACTCAAATTTTCTAAAAATACTTAAATCTAGTTTCAAAACACTTATTCTGTAATCTAACTATTCACATTCTTCAGTAATTACTCATTGAAAAACCCATTTTCTTTGTATTTCTAACTTGTCTTAAAAAATGTGAAATGAGACAAAGCCTAAATTTTGTGAAACGGAAGGATTATATGTTTGTATAGGATTTAAGCTTATAATATGTAAATATCGGTTGATGTAAATATTCAAAATATATGTTTGAACAACCCACTGAATTAAAAAATAGATTACCTTTCAAAAAAAACATGAATTGATAGATTAGATAGCTGAAATATATGTTTGATTCGGTTTCATGTATAATTTATAACATATATTAACGACATTATTGTATAGATTAAATATAATTAATGTTAGATGGCTCACTAATAAGAAGTATGTGAATGTAAGGTAAAAAGGTGATTTAACTCTTATTTTATTGATGAATTCCTATATATAAAATTAAAATATGAAGACATTTATTGTGCCTATATGTCAACCTTTTATGTTAATATAGATGGGATATCATACTTATTAGTTAAGCTGAAAAACTTTTACTAAGAATAGGATTTTTTTATAGGATATGATTGCAGAAACTTTTTTGTAGAAGTAAGGAAAATGTTTTGTTAGTATTTCAGCATTAAAATGTATTTTATCATTTCATAAAATTATCCTCAACTTTAATCTCCATGTATATTAAAGTTGAAGAGATGCTTTTTTTTAATAAAAAAATATACACGTTCTTGAACCGATGTGTGTTATATTGAAACATTACGTTTATTTTAATCTTTTTAAATATTTTATTCTTTTGTAATATAATTACTCTTGATCTTCATGATTTCTCCCGCAATTCCATGATTTCGGGTGGTTTTGTTAGCAGCTTCATGATGCTATTGATGTCTTTAACGTGAATTAACTGATTTCATTGCTGTATTTTCTTACAAAAAAATGTATATTTTATGTATAGGACGTTGATCCGGTGAATTAGAAAGGACGCTTAGGTGAAAACGTGAAAATACGGACATATAAATAAAAATTCATGCATATCACACGATGTGTATGAAATTTTGTTTATATGTGCATGAGTTTTCACTTACACATAGTCACATTGACTCACATATATAGTAAAAAATATATGCACATCAGGCAAAAATTCATGCATGTACATTTAGAGGTGTGCATGAACTTTTGCATGTATGTGCATGAATTTTAACTTACATATAATCACACACATAGTACAAAAATATATGCAATACAAGCAAATATTCATGCACAGTTTGTGATGTGCATGAATTTTTGTGTGTATGTGCATGAGTTTTCACTTACACATAATCCCCATATAGTTGCAAATTTATGCACATACAAGCAAAAAGCAATGCACATCTTGAGATGTGTATGTACTTTTGTCTGTATGTGCATGAGTTTCCACCTACTAAAGTCGTGCACATACAATCATAAATTAATGCACATCCGACATTCTCACATTTTCACCTAAGGACACATTCTCATATGAACTTTTTCCTTATGTAAATACTACACCGATTTGCAGGAATACCCCAAATGCATTAGTGACTTGCAAAAATATCAATTTGACTTTTTTTGCATATATACACCATTTTGTGTATTTTTGCAAAATATTAAATCTTTTTTTTTAATTCAAAAAGTAAATTAAATCAATGAAATTGGAAGAAAAAAAAAAGAAACAAAAAATAAAAAAATATACAAATATACAAATATCATTAATTATTATTTCTCTTCCAAAGTTCCCTCCCAAAAACTCCTCCCAAATTTCCCTCCTAAAATACAACCCAATTATTTTCATCAATTTTCACTTTCCTTTTCCAGATTTCATGTGCCGATTTTTTTTATTTTTTTTGATTAGGTAAGAATTCAAAGTTGTGTATCAAACACAACTTTGAGAGGCCGAATACATCAGCAGTCGAAAAAACCGACAAGAAACCAAATCGAACAAAAACACAAAGATACAAACTAGAAGAAGATAGAGCAAAGAACCTAGAGGTGAGGTGAGTAAAGCACAAAAGAGACTTGCGCCGCCGGAAGGATCGTCATCATCCTTGATAAGCCCGGAACTACAACTCGGTTCACCGCCTAGGAAAGCTCCATCAACCCAAGAGAGCATCAAAACCCACTAAAAAAAATAAAATATAATATAAAAAAAATAAAATAAAAATGCTCAGTGCCTCCTCGGCAGTCCGGAAATCATCAGAAGGAGATGGCCTCCTCGTCTTGGTGGCCGGTGGTTGCCTTCACGGCCTGGTGCCCGGTGGTTGCCTTCTCGTCGGCGGCCTGGTTGCCTTCTCGTCGGCGGCTCATAACTCCACCTCCAAGGCTTCCAGTGAAACCGCCAGCGAGGCGAGCCGGATCTGTTGGAGCTGCTGCGCTTCGCCGATCGGAGATCTCCCGAACGGTGGCGGCGATTCTCTGGCCGGAGATCTCCCTCACGGTGGCCGAAGACGACGGCGTCGAGATCTCGTCTCCTCAGGAAGATCATCTTCTTCACTTGGTCGCTTGCTCGGTGTTGGCGGCGGTAAACCGGAGTGCTCTCGCCAAGATCTCCCTCACGGTGGCGGCGGTTCCCTGGCCGGAGGTCTCCCTCATGGTGGCCGAAAACGACGTCGCACGGCAAGGTCAAAACTTCGAGCACGTGACAAGATGGTGACGGGGAAGGTGGTGGCAGCGGTGGTAAGGTGGTGGGGGGTGGTGGGGGCGGAAGGCCGGGAGCGATTCCCGGTGAGGCGGTGCATGCCGGTGAGGCGGATGCCATGGTAGCGGCGGCGGCTCGTCTCCGGTGGGTGGTGACCATTGTTGGGATTTGATTTCAGTATGAGCAGTGGCGGGGTGGGTTTAGGGTTTCAAAGGGAGCGTTTTTCATTGGTAGAGTTTTTTTTTAAATATTTTTGAAAATCACAAAAAATTAAAAATCATATTTATTTACTTTTTTTAGATTTCCCAAAATTCACAAAAAATTAAAAATCACAAAATTGCCCAAAGTATTTGATACGGGGATTAGCCGCGTCGGGAATGGATCTAGGCAACGAATCTCAAAACAATGAAAAACAAGAACAATTAGAATATGGCGGAAGTGAAGCAAATGAATGGATGATAAGAAAGAACCAATAGAAACGACGAGAAAAACCCTCTTGCGTTGGAAGCAAGGAACCTTATCGAACGATCTACCAACCCGATCTCTACAACGCCACACAACCAAGAATCGCTAACGAACTTGGAGCACGGAGAGGGTGCTTATGATGTACGAAATCACCAACTCCAGAGGGACTTGACAAAGACGAAAACAACTAAGCAAGAAGTAACAATCGATTGAGACTCTCACGGGGAGCAAAGTTCAAAGCAAACAAAGCTCTGTTATGTGTTTAACAAATATGAGAAATCTGCCTAAGGAAGAAGACAAGGGAGCCTTTTAATACCCTAAGGTGTGGCCGGCCCTATGCTTCCCAAAAGGTTACAATTATTTCCGAAATATCCGAAAATAGAAAGCTTAACACAATTAAATAATAATCCTAAAAATATCCAATGCAGAAATTAATAAGACTATTAAACATAGGTAACGTTGACCATTAAAGTCAACGCCTTGACTTTGGACTTGTCCTCTTCGTCATGTGATAGTGCATGTGCCATAAACGTCTCCAGCTCTTGACGCAGTTCCTTCGCCCTTGACCTAGTGATCGGTCCATCAAAGGTTGGCACTAATTGTGGGGTCGATTCCTCATCATTCTCCCCTTCTTGAAAAGGACTCGTCCTCGAGTCATCAACATCAGCGGCTGCATAAGGAGTAAGGTCCCCGACATTGAATATCGGGCTCACTCCATAGTCTTCGGGCAGCTCCAACACATAGGCATTGTCGCCTACTCTCTTCAGCACCTTGAACGGGCCATCACCTCTGGGAGACAGCTTCGACTTCCTCTGCTCCGGAACCGTTCCTTGCGCAGATGTAGCCACACCAAGCTGTCGGGCTCGAACAACACTTGACGCCGTCCGTGATTAGCTCGGGCTGCGCTCTTCTCCGCAGTAGCTTCCAAACGAGCCTTAGTCCGCTCGTGCAGCTCCTTCATGAACTCAACCTGTCTATCAGCATCAAAGTCTGCTCGTTCCGGTAAAGGCAACGGCTTAAGATCCAAAGGGGTTAGGGGATTCAAACCATACACACACTCAAAAGGGGACATCTTAGTAGAAGAATGAATAGTGCGATTATAAGCAAACTCAACATGTGGTAAGGCTTCCTCCCAACTTTTCAGATTAGATTTAATAACAGTCCTAAGGATAGTACCCAATGTCCGGTTAGTGACCTCAGTTTGACCATCAGTTTGGGGGTGACTAGCAGTAGAGAACAACAATTTAGTACCAAGTTTACCCCACAAGGTCTTCCAAAAGTAACTCAGAAATTTAACATCCCTATCACTAACAATAGTGCGAGGGACACCATGCAACCGAACAATCTCTCGAAAGAACAAATCAGCAACATTCCTAGCATCATCAGTTTTATGGCATGCAATAAAGTGCGCCATCTTAGAGAACCTATCAACAACCACAAATATAGAATCTCTCCCCTTCTTAGTCCTAGGCAATCCAACAATAAAATCCATACTAATATCAACCCAAGGATAGCAAGGAATAGGCAAGGGAGTATAAAGACCATGCGGTTTCGCCTTAGATTTAGCATGTAAGCATTCAACACAGAGTTTGATAAAATTATCTACATCCCTAAGCATGTGTGGCCAAAAGAAATGAGTATGCAACATGATATAAGTCTTATCTCTACCAAAATGACCCATCAATCCACCCCTATGGGACTCATCAACAAGTAATAATTATAGAGAACAAACAGGAATGCACACTTTATCAACTCGAAACAAGAATCCATCAAACAAGAAGAACTTATCAAATGAACCCTTTTCCACACAATGCTTATAAATCACACCAAAATCAGCATCCATATCATACAACTCTTTAATATACACGAATCCAAGGACTCGAGCATCCAAAGTGGTCAACAATGTATGTCTCCTAGAAAGGGCATCAGCTACTACATTATCTTTTCCTTTCTTATACTTAATCACATAGGGAAATGTTTCTATGAATTCCATCCACCTACCATGCCTCCTATCCAACTTATCTTGACTCCTAAAATGCTTTAAGGACTCATGATCAGTTTTAAGCACAAATTCTCTAGGCCATAGGTTTTGCCAAGTTTTCAGCACTCTAAACAAGGCATATAATTTCCTATCATAAGTAGAATAATTCAAGCATGCACCTTTCAACTTTTCAGAAAAGAAGGCAATAGGCTTACCTTCCTGCATGAGGACTCCTCCAATACCAATGCCAGAGGCGTCACACTCCACTTCAAAGGGGCGAGTGAAGTCAGGCAGAACCAGCAATGGTGCGTGTGTCAAACGATCCTTGAGAGTCTGGAACGCAGTTTCTTGAGCTGTACCCCACCAGAATGGAGTATTCTTCTTAGTGATTTCCGTCAGCGGGGCTGCAATGGTGCTAAAATCTCTAACGAACCGCCTATAGAAGCCAGCCAGGCCGTGGAAACTGCGCACGTCACCTAAGTTCTTCGGGGTCGGCCAATCGCGGATGGCGTTCACCTTCTCCTGATCGACTTGCAGTCCATGAGCACTCACTACAAAACCAAGAAACACAACTTTGTCAGTGTAAAAATCCCACTTCTTCAGATTCCCATACAACTGTACAGCTCTGAGAGTGGATAAAACTTCCCTGAGGTGCTCGGCATGAGCTTCCAAAGATTTGCTGTAAATCAGAATATCATCAAAGTAAACTACAACAAGTCTACCAATAAATGATCTCAAGACATGATTCATAAGACGCATAAAAGTAGAGGGGGCGTTAGTCAAACCGAAAGGCATAACAAGCCACTCATACAAACCAAACTTCGTCTTGAATGCAGTCTTCCACTCGTCTCCTTCCTTCATCCGGATTTGATGGTAGCCACTGCGTAGATCTATCTTAGAGAAGGTGGAGGCGCCATGGAGCTCATCCAACATATCATCGAGCCTCGGAATTGGGTGCCTGTACTTGATTGTAATATTATTAATAGCCCTGCAATCAACACACATACGCCAAGTATTGTCCTTTTTGGGGACGAGTAAGACAGGCACAGCACACTGGGAACGGCTCTCTCTAACCCTTTATCCAGAAGGTCCTGTACTTGGTTCTGGATTTCCTGGGTCTCAATAGGGTTCATCCTATAGGCAGGCCGGTTGGGTAGGGTAGCACCGGGTATGAGGTCTATCTGGTGCTCAATGCCTCTAATAGGGGGTAGGCCAGGAGGTATCTCATCCGGGAATACATCAAGGAACTCATCTAAAAGGGTTCGGACAGTAGCTGGGAGTGTAGCTCGGTCGTCGTCACCTAACAGGGTATAGGCCTGACAAAGGGACATGAGGGCGACGTCCGGGGGAAGGTAATCTACCAGGTGGGCTCGGCTGGAGGCTAGGAGCACTCGGCCGTGGGGTGGGCTAATGGTAGGGGAGGAGGCGAGGGTGAGGTCGGTCCGTGGGGTGTCAGGGGAAGGGTCGGCTGGGGACTTACCCTTACGGTCGGCCTCTCTTTTCTTATCATAAGCCTCAGCCACTTGAAGCGGCGTCATCGGTTTCAACACCACTTTCCTACCACGAAACTCAAAGGCATGTTGGTTAGTACGTCCATCATGAATAACATGTCTATCAAATTGCCATGGACGACCCAACAAAATATGACAAGCTTGCATAGGAACAACATCACATAAAATTTGATCCTCATAAGTTCCTAGCTTAAGAGTAAGTTTAACTTGCCTATTCACCTTGAGTTCACCACAGTCATTCATCCAATGAAGTCTATAAGGTCTAGGATGCAAAAAAGTAGGGAGTTGCAGTTTATTAACTAATTCAACACTAGCAATATTACAACAATGATAACATCCATTTTAGGCATATTTTAGGAGTCTAGTTGCACATTAGTTTAGATCATTTGCATGCATATTTTATATATTTTATTCTTAATTTTACATTATTTTGTATTCGGAGTCTACACTCGTACTTTTATAATTTCAGGTATTTTAGGTGCAAATTTGGAGGCGATACGAGACTATTTTCAATGAGCAATTTACATATGGATTAGAAGTTGGGCCATGGCCCAAAATGAAGCAATGTCACACCTGCCCACTACAATTCTAGAACGGAGGCAGCAATTTCATCAAGGAGAGGAGTTGGATTTAAGCTGCTGATGGGCCGGCCCACTGAAACTCTCCTAAGGGAGCTACGGCCTGCTACAATCTGGTGGAGGAAGGAGAAACAATTGGTTTGACTTTTCAAAGGAGGAGTTACGTACTTTGAGGGAGTGAGGTAGCTTTAGAGGGGGGAGGAGTTTCATTTTCTTTTGGGGGACTTACTGACTGACGTAGCTTTAGTTTTGGGGTTTTTTGAAGTTTAGTTTTAGCTTTTGTTTTTGTGGGAGAAAGCTACAGACAGCCCTACGTACAGTGTGTTCTTCATGAAGGAATTTTGAAGCTTTGTTTGATTCGAAGATGGTATTATTGTTCTAGTCTTGTTCAACTTGGATTATATTTTATCATTGAGATTAAGTTTCTTATCTCTTGTTTTTATTGAATAATTCATATATGTTGATGGCTAGTTTAAATCTTTTGATTATATCTTCGATCATGCTTGGCTAAATTCCTAGTTCTAAGGTTGGGTGATCCCAATGGTGAATTAGGTAGGTTTGATTGCGGTATTTGATTGAATGAATATGTGAATGTGATTTGATTCTATCTTAGGGTGCTTAATGACCTAATTGATTTGTAATTGGGATTTCTATTGGAATTTGAGACCGAAAGGAGAAAATGATAATAGGAGATTGATGCTAAATAGATCCCTAGGATAGAACTTGAGGATTATTTGTGCGAAAGTGACTTAATCCTCTTGTGGTACCTGACTATCGAATAGATTCTTGGATGAGTAGATTCCGCTGAGCGCGAAAGCGAATGTTGTTTCCACTTGTCCATTGATCTATACAGGACTTAATGGATCTTAATGAGATTAGCTTTGTGCGAAAGTGACTGCTAGTCGAGTTTAGGTACATGCACTATTCGTCTGAAAAGAGGTAGTGTTGATATTAGATAGTGGGACCTTCAAATGACATTCATATTGAAATCTAATTAGATATTGTTTAGAATATACCGAAACGCCATTGTGGGGATCCTTAACCTTAGACACATTTGTCCCATTGATTTTATCTTGTTTTATTTGCTTTTATTAGTTACTTAATTATAGTTTTCTCAATCTCATATCTTTCCGGCCTAGTTCACTGATAGTGTTTCAATTAATATTACATTGGTCTCTGTGGGATCGACACTTGACTACTACAACTGATCCCGTACACTTGCGGGTAGGTTTTAGCCACATCAAACAACTACCACCATCAATAATCATGTTGCACACTTTCCCTTTAACAAGACATCTGGTATGAAATAAATTCTCACGCTGATTATCATCACAAGGAGCTTGAGTAACATGCAAAGTCCTCCTAACAATTAATGAATCACCATGCTCATATTCAATAAAATCCAAATCATCATCATTGGCATGCTCATTCAAATCATTGCTAGCAACTAAATTATCATGCTCATTGTCAGATTCAGACTCATACTCACCCAAATGATTAATCATCAAGACACGACTATTAGGACAATCCTTCATGTAATGACCCTTTCCTTGACATTTAAAGCAAGTGATATCTCTAGCTCTAGGTGTAGGATCAATAGGATTACCGCGTGAAGCTATAGGGGCTGGTCGTGTGGGCTGCTGTGGTGCGGTGGAGGTAGAAGGGTACGTGCCACGAGAATTGGGCTCGTTGCCGCGAGGTTGACCGGCGGCGGGGCGGTTTCGCTAGTGGCTGGTGCGGCCCTGCTGCTGGTCGGGATGCCATGATTGACGTTGTGGCACGGGTCGGTGTTGCTGGCTGTAGCTGGACTTGAATTGTCTCTCCACTTTAATTGCTTGGTGTAGCAAGTCTGTCATGGTAGAATAGGGATACAATTCTATAGTGTTAGCTAAATGAGGATGCAAAATACGAAGATACCTGGACATCGTGGCTTCTTCATCCTCGACGACGTTGCCGCGGGCCATGGCTATCTGCATATTGTTGTATACCTCTTCAACACCTAAGGCGCCTTGCCTCATATTCTCCAAACGGTTTCGGAGAACTCTATTGTGGTGATGAGGCACGAAGCGGGCCCTCATCATAGCTCGCATTTGGTTCCATGTGGCGACCGGAGGGTCCATGGCTTGTCTTCGAGCCTTCACAACAGAATCCCACCAAACCAAAGCATAACCAACAAATTCAAGAGCAGCGAGTTGTACCTTTTTATTTTCGGGGAAATTGTGGCAACTCCAAATCTGCTCAATCTTCGTCTCCCACTCAAGGTAGACGTCCGGGTCACACTTGCCATCAAAAGCCGGGATCTTCACTTTGATCCGGCCAATGCCATCTTGCTCGGCATCACGTCGCCGATGCTGCTCGCGGTCATTCCGTTGGCGGTAAGGACGCCACTCATTACGCCTCTCGCGCTCAGAGTCCTGCATATCATCATCACCCCATAAACTAGAACGAGGAGACGAAGGAGGTGAATCAAACCTATCACGAGGTGCGGGATGCGGATTCCGACGGGCGGCCATAGGACGCGTGCGATTGGTGTCATGTGTTCTCGGTAGCTGGCGCGCGTCCATAGCTGCTTAGTAGGCCACGGCTTGGTCGACTAGGGGCTCGGTGGCCGGGAGGGGTGCGCCATTGGACGGGCCAATGTGCTCCTGCGCAGCCGGTGGTTGGGCGGGGCGATGCTCCAAAGCGTCAAACTTCGTCGACAGCTGGGCGACCATAGAAGACAACTGTTGCAGCATGGCTTGCATATCGACAAGGGAACCATTCGCGGTAACCTGTTCATCGCCGGAACCTGACATGATCACCACTTAGACGAACACAGAAAGACGTTAAGGTGAGTAAAACCAAAAACTCTCAAGTGTTTGCACTCGGCGATTGAACAACCTGCGAAGATAGGCTCGTAAATGTCAAATCCTCTGTGTGCTCACTATACGCAACAACCCAGGGTCAAGCAGTGATGTAGTAGACAAGACAAGTAGAAGTACGACGAAAATGACTCAAACAAAAGCGAGACTAAAGAACGACTCAACAATAAAGCGACACTACTGTAGCTACAAGAATGAATTGTAACCAGAGACGGGGCTATATATGTGTTTCGAACTCAAGAAATGCGAATTGCAAGTTAGAAAGACGTACCTTTGTCAACTCGGAACGAAGCCAGTCGGAGCCGAGAGTGACCAGAGGGGGGCGGAAGGGTAGAAAGGGTTCGGACAAGAGGGCTGGGAGGGCGAAGTCGACGGCGGTGGTGCTTCTGCAGATCCGGGCTGGGAGGGCGAAGTCGACGGCGACACCGGGGCGCGAGGGAGAACGCGTGCCGGGGCTCTACAGATCTGGGTCGGAGAAGAAGGCGGCGGTGGCGGGGTTTCTGGGCGGTGCAGATCTGGGCGAAGTGGTGTGCTGGTTGCGAGGGCGAGGCGGTCGATCGGGCGTCGAGAGGAATCCGGCGACGACAAGGTGATGGGGAGGCGTGCGAGGCGGTGGCCGATGAGAGGAAACCGGCGGCGGTGAGATGGTGCAGCGACAGGGATGAATTTTTTTTTTTTTTTGAATTCGAGCCTTCCTTTGCTGGTACGATTGTAACTTTGGCAATTTTAACAATATATTCCTAGAGATAAAATTTAAAGCAATAAATCCCAGATGCCTTCCTTTTTTTGTTTTTTTGTGTGTTTGATTTTCTTTTCGGCAATTGCCTTTTTTTTTTTGTATTTCTTTTAGGCAACTTATTTTTCCTGGGATATTACACCATGAAAATAAAATAAAATCTCTAGAAAATTAAGCAAATATCTTGAAGATTACCAAAAATTGTAACAACCGGATCTCTTGCGCTTGCACGAACCTGGACGCCTTGGTTGTCTTGCTCGCCAAGCTTGGGGACGAACAACAATGGTGGGTGGGGGCCGAAAAAAAAATTGGTACGGTTTTGGTACGGTTTTTGTTGATCCTCGTAGTCACAATCAACCACAACGAACTCCTTTCCAAGACAAAAAAAAGCAAGCAATCAGTCAGACTAATCAATTCACTAATGTGACTCAAACAAAGAAATTCAATTGACGATTGAGAAACAGGAAGATTCAATTTTTGTGATGATGAATCTGGTAACCGTCAAAGGCGATCCGAAGCCACAAAGCTCTTGATACCAATTGATACGGGGATTAGCCGCGTCGGGAATGGATCTAGGCAACGAATCTCAAAACAATGAAAAACAAGAACAATTAGAATATGGCGGAAGTGAAGCAAATGAATGGATGATAAGAAAGAACCAATAGAAACGACGAGAAAAACCCTCTTGCGTTGGAAGCAAGGAACCTTATCGAACGATCTACCAACCCGATCTCTACAACGCCACACAACCAAGAATCGCTAACGAACTTGGAGCACGGAGAGGGTGCTTATGATGTACGAAATCACCAACTCCAGAGGGACTTGACAAAGACGAAAACAACTAAGCAAGAAGTAACAATCGATTGAGACTCTCACGGGGAGCTAAGTTCAAAGCAAACAAAGCTCTGTTTTGTGTTTAACAAATATGAGAAATCTGCCTAAGGAAGAAGACAAGGGAGCCTTTTAATACCCTAAGGTGTGGCCGGCCCTATGCTTCCCAAAAGGTTACAATTATTTCCGAAATATCTGAAAATAGAAAGCTTAACACAATTAAATAATAATCCTAAAAATATCAAATGCAGAAATTAATAAGACTATTAAACATAGGTAACGTTGACCATTAAAGTCAACGCCTTGACTTTGGACTTGTCCTCTTCGTCATGTGATAGTGCATGTGCCATAAACGTCTCCAGCTCTTGACGCAGTTCCTTCGCCCTTGACCTAGTGATCGGTCCATCAAAGGTTGGCACTAATTGTGGGGTCGATTCCTCATCAGTATTAATATCGGGTTTTGGGGTTTATTCCTAACATGAAGGATTACCTCATCACATATGAGAAGAGATACATGAGAAATGCCCAATTGCCCTTCCAGGCTTCCATAGATAAAGAGACATGCCAATATCTATAGAATTCTCAATCAAATTGCATTGCATATCAAACAGTGAGATTAGCCAAGGCCACAACTCTAAGGATTCTGCATACTATCACAATCTAGAAACAAGAACCTATTCTACAGCAAATCCAGATGAAAAAATTGTGATCCACAAATTTCAAACCAGATGAAATTCAAGAGATTTCGAACCAGATGAAAAAATTGCGAACCAGATGAAAAAATTGCAAGCCATAAATTTCGAAACAGATGAAATTCCATGAAGAAATTGCTAATGTATGAGATTGTGTAAAGAGATTTTTCGAATGAGACACCAGCGCAACAACAAGAGGAGTTAAACCCTAACCCATTCCAACAATAGCAAGCTCCGTATCCTTCGAATTCCAGAAGAAAAAAAACCCTAAACCCGAGCTCTCTTGTGAATTTCATAAATGAGAAAACCCTAACAAATTGCATTTCTGGGAATAAACCCCCAAACCCGATGTTAATACTTTCTTGAAGAATTGAATAAACTTGCAACATGCTAGTGTTGTCGTGCAAGC
The DNA here is from genome assembly GCA_027886185.1 of Rheum nobile. Classification (NCBI taxonomy): domain Eukaryota; kingdom Viridiplantae; phylum Streptophyta; class Magnoliopsida; order Caryophyllales; family Polygonaceae; genus Rheum; species Rheum nobile. The sequence goes on from WOAB01000077.1 coordinate 1,146,663, forward strand.
ACCTCTGCCTCTGCAGCGCTTGTGGGTCCTCTGTGGATACATGCCCCATCTGCAACTCCACCAAGAACGCCAATGTTCATGTTAATTTCTCCTAGACATTCAACAATACTCCATTTTCTTCTTTTTCTTTCTCTTTTTTCTCCTTTCGAGATTATTAATTACTAGCCCAAGACATGAGAAGATACCACTTTACATGTAATTTTTAAATTCAAAATAGGTTCAGAACATATGACTTATCATCATATTATTAGTTGATGCTAATAAAAGAACTAAGTAGAGAGAATTATCATGTCATACACTGTGAATTATCATGTCTAGTAAAAAACATTATCATTGATATTATTTCTAGTTGCATTCAAGTAAATATATAGAGTACACACATTAAATAAATTTATGACTTGAATTTTGAAAGCATAAGGTCATGTATTTTCTTGAATGATAACACAATGTTCATCTGAACTAAATGAAAAAGTGCAATCTTAGGTTGACAAGAAAATCAACAGTCAAAGTCAGGAAAATAATTGCGGGTCTATGACAGGATAACATTCATAGAATTTAACACAATCCTATCATGACTCCATATATATCCTGACGGGTTCAATACGGACTAGTTTGGGTTAAATTGATATGACACAATCCTGCCATGATTCCATATATATCATGACAAGATCAATATGATTTGAAATAATCCTACCGACCAATATGAGTGGCAGTTCAGATCACATAGGAAGAAGAAGAGAATGATTAAAATAGGAAGAAAATACATCGGCGACCAATTTTCAGAAATGTCACCCTCATAGATTTATGACGGTTTATTTACTCTCCTAAAAAGGCGCTAGTAGGTTTAAATATCATGTCACCGTTCTTTTTATATCTTGTCATGGATGTACTTATCTTCGTAAATATAAAAGAATCCCCTATGTAAGTACTTTAACATACATCCCTCTTACACTCATCTTATCATGCTACTTTATAACATACATCCCTCTTACACTATTGGCGATCATATCTGCGAATTTGTGGAGGTTGACGATAGCGATATATTGAACCTGGGACGAGGGCTTCGTCTAAAGGCTATGGTCGATGTTACTAAGCCACTTCGTCGGGGAATCAAATTGGCGGTTGGCGAAGGGTGGCGGTGGTTTGGCTTTGCAATCATGACAGGATTGGGTTAAATCCTATGAATGCGGTCGTCGACTTTTTCTTCGTTAATGATATTTTGCATATTCGTTTTCACGCATTCATAGGATTTAACCCAATCCTGTCATGATTCCATATATATCCTGACGGGTTTCAAAGTAGTTAATGTAATTTGTGTGGTTGGAATTGGTTTAATTGATATTTAGTCGAAAGTAGTTAATGTAATTTTCTTCATTAATGATATTTCGCATATTCGTTTTCACGCATTCATAGGATTTAACCCAATCATGTCATGATTCCATATATATCCTGACGGGTTCAATATGGACTAGTTTGGGTTAAATTGATATGACACAATCCTGTCATGATTCCATATATATCATGACAGGTTCAATATGGTTTGAGATAATCCTACCGACCAATATGAGTGGCAGTCCGTATCACATAGGAAGAAAAAGAGAATGATTAAAATAGGAAGAAAATGCATAACCAATCCCGTCATACTCACTGTCATGTCGTCTTTTAATATCATAAAATACTATATTATATAAAACGAAAATAAATAACATGCTTCATAAAGTACTAGATATTACATACATTATCATAAAGTTTAATGTAATTTGCTTATGACTTTTTGTTATGAACTTTCTTTTCTTCGAAGACAAAAGCAAGTCATGGTCGATATGGTTTCAAAGTAGTTAATGTAATTTGTGTTGTTGGAATTGGTTGAATTGATATTTAATCGGAAGTAGTTAAAGTAATTTTTTTCGTTAATGATAATTCGCATATTCGTTTTCGCGCATTCATAGAATTTAACACAATCCTGTCATGATTCCATATATATCCTGACGGGTTCAATATGGACTAGTTTGAGTTAAATTAATATGACACAATCCTGTCATGATTCTATATATATCGTGACAGGTTCAATATGGTTTGAAATAATCCTACCAACCAACATGAGTGGCAGTCCATATCACATAGGAAGAATAAGAGAATGATAAAAATAGGAAGAAAATACATAATTAATTTTGTCATACTCACTGACCTGTCCTGTCTTCTTTAATATGGTTTGAAATTACGCGACATTATCTTAAAGTACTACATTACATAAAACGAAAATAAATAACATGCTTCACAAAGTACTAGATATTACACATATTATCATAAAGTACTAAATATTACATGACATAAGATAGTCACTACACTAAAATGCATTCCAAAATACTTCATAAAGTACTAATACGTGATATTAGATAGTCACTATACTAAAGTACTAAATAAATACTAAATATTAGATAAACACATCTCATGCATAAGAATATGTATCAAGTTGTTTGATAATTAATTTGCTTAATATTTCATGTTTAGATTTGAGTCTTTTGACATATGTTGTTTATAGGTAGAATGAATTTCAATTGTGACATTTATTTCGTCAAAATCGACAATAAAATTTCTCCTGGATGACAGGAATTTAAGGTTGATAGTATGAAAAATACAAACTTCTCTCTGTTCATTTCGACAATACAAATATACAATGTGACAAAAATATAAAGACCAATGACATGAAATATTCGGAAAAAGATAATTCGTGCAATTGTACCATGTGACAAAAAATCAGTATAGCTTGAACATTGTGACATTTTTATTTGGTATACAACATTCTTATTCTTCTAAATCAGTGTAGCTTGAACATTGTACATCTAGTTTATACCTGGGATGAGAGTTGAGTTTATACAAAGAGCAACTCCAATACAAAAGCGTGAGATTGAAAACATTACCCAATAGCCATGAAATCCTTTTGACAGCAAATGGACGGTGCTATAAAAGACCGGGTATTCAAACAACGAAAACAACATTAAAATGGATGTTTAGCCGATCCGGCAAAGACAAATATAAAATTCTCTAATATTGTAATTATTCATTCCAACAATACAAATATACCATGTGACAAAAATATGAACACCATTGACATGAAATATTCGTCCAATGATAATTCATGCAATTGTACCATGTGACAAAAATATAAAATTCTCTGACATTGGAATTGTTCATTCCAACAATAGAACTATACCATTGTGACAAAATTATTCATTCCGACATTGTAATTGTTCAATCTGAAAAAATACCTGAAAGCATAGACTGGATGCTATGTCCATTTTCATTCAACTAAAGTTGATAATCCACAGATCATGCATCATCTTTGAATTGCCTACCATCATAAGGGCAATACATTCATACAAGAAAATGTCAAGTACTGTCTTTTTTTTTTGTTTAAGAGTCAAGCACTAACCGTTGAATCTTAAACTACAAGAATCAATTTTGCTTTACAACAAATTTTCCCTTGCCAAGAATCAGATCACAATATCCTTTTTTGTAACAGATGAGTATTGGTGACAGGATAGTTCTCAATATATGACAGGATAATTTTATATATTTAATTACTTTATTAATGAGTGATTACAACATCGAAGCAAAACAAAATTATTCTCTTTGTAACTAATGTGCTTATACAACATTTTTTTTAGCTTCACGTGGGTGTCGGGCCCACCTTCGGCGGAGCCCACTAGTCCCACGGCCAGGGCAGGCTGCCCCACGCCATCCTGACGTGTTAAATAGAGGCGGGAAGCCTTGGCGCCAGCACGTTTCGAACCCGGGTGGAATTACCACACCCAGGCTCTACTCCCCTCTGGTTGACCAACTCAGCTACCGCCCCTGGGGCTGTGCTTATACAACATTGAAGACACTAGAATGCTAAGGAAATAAGGCAGTATTAAACTCTGCATAATATCCAATAGGTCCTGCAAAATCATATCAAATTTTATACAACATTGAAGACACTAGAGTGCTCATTTTCTTGATCTTATCCTTCAGGTCTTCTTCTAACTGACTTAAGGCCTCCAATAGGTCCTGCAAAATCATATCAAATTTTATGTTACACATGATGTTAGAAAAGAGATGTTAGAAAAAACCAGAAACTAGAGGGAAAATTAATCAAGAAGTGAAAGAAACATAAATAGATAGACCAGGAACTCATAATTGTTCATTTTGCTATGATAAATCCAATGACCACAAGCCCTGTTGCAAATAATAATAATAGGAAAACATAAATAGATAGAAAAACAATATATACAACTAAGAATTAGAAACTCACATGAGGCAGAAAATAGGAAATACACATCCTGTCCCTACAACAATCATAGCAATATCCTAGAGCAAGGAAGTAGACAAAACTAGATGCAAGGCTAACAAGAAGATGGGTAATATCCTTGACATATGAAGTTTTATAGTTCGATGCTTTCTTTTTTTCCCTCCTCTCCATCAGCATATTTGAACTAATGCCTAACTCACCATTCATTCATTTCATTGTAGCATGCTTCTTCTCTGTCATACGGCTCAATGGCTTGCATCTTGCTAAGCGTTTTCGGTCGTCTTAGGCAGTAGAACATGACTGCATAACATTGCAATTGAACCACAAAACTGCATAACATTGCAATTGAACCACAAAACTGCATAACATTGCAATTGAACCACAAAACTGCAAAATCATATCAAGGTCGTAGTTTCTTGTTTGAGAACCAGAAGGCCTCTCGGTCTCTGTGTTCGCAGGGGTAACTTTTGAGCAGAGGAAGAGGAACAAAGTCGTATATATGCTCATGTGCCAAATACTGCATAACATTGCAATTGAACCACAAAACTGCATAACATTTAAGAGACAAGACACTAGAAATAGAGAGCACAGACCTGTGCCAAACCCAATAGCTCCTACTCGTTTCGAGTGTCCAGCTAACAACAGCCAGTGTGAGTGCAAGAACTCCACCTACTACAAATCCCCAGTGAAAGCGTTTCATAAATTTCTTCAAACCATTAAGCAGAGAATCTACAATGGCTTGCCTTCTGGAAAGGATTGGCCGAATAGGAAAGCAATAACCAAATATATAGAAATGTTAACTTCAGAAATGACTTGCAAGACTTTAGAATGGACAAGCGAAATCATACCAAAAGTTAATAACAGAAAAGAGGAAAATCAAAAGATCGAATTCCTTGTACTAGAGTGACTTGCAGATCTATACTCTATTACAGTGAGGCCATTGAATTACATTTAATGAAGAACTCTGAGCAATACTACCAAATATCAAGTTACAATCCTACATGTTTTGTTTAGAGTCTTCCAGATATCTTTTAATTGCACAAAAAATCATAGAAGAACTACGACACGCTTCTAAAATTGTCATATGCAAACCCTAGCTCGTGATTTTCCAATCACTTTCAATCTGATAAATTACAATGCGAGGCAAATAAACAACAGTGAATGAGCTCATGAGACAATATACCAAAATAGCAATCAAGAATGTTAACTTACGAAGAACCCTAATTAGCAGAAATCAGCAGGCGTACACAAAATCCTTGCAAAAAGGTACAGAACCAGAAAGACAAGTGGAGAGAGCGATCGAGCATTACGTGGAAAAGGAAGGGCGAAGGAAGGGGTTCTCGTAAAGGTGCTGGAAGGAAAGGCGGCCGAGGAGTCGGAAGCCGTAGTCACCATGGAAGAACCTCCAGGCTCCAGCAGTCGTTGACGAACATAGTGGCGGCGAGGTGGAGGATGACGAACAGAGATACAACCCCCCTGTTTTTCGCCAGAGACCCCAGGAACCTCAGCTTGTCCTCCACAGCGGTCAGCGCATGATCGATCTCCGCTTCCTGCCTGGTGGCCGTCGACGGTGGCAAGCGAAGAGGAGGAAGAGGAGCGAGAAGGAGATTGTGACGGTGATGGCGGTTTGGGTGAAGAATGGACCCCAGATTTGGCCGTTGACGGTGGTTGCGCCCGTCGTCGCCGTCGGCCTCTAGGACTCCTCCGATGATGATTGTTGATGGCGGCGAAGAACGACTCCCCGGCCTTCTCTGGGACTCCTCCTTCTCCGATGATTGTTGGAAACGAGGGCGTCGCCGGTCGGAGGAAGCCAATGCCGAGCTCCCCTTAATAGATTTGGGGATTGGGATTTTATCAGGAGAACAATTTGAGGGATTTAGGATTTGGGATTGAAATTTTGGATTTGGGAAGCTTCAAGAAAGAAAGTAGTTCAGGAGGGAGGGAGGGAGATAGACGTGAATTTGGGGGAAATGAATTTTGGGATTAGAATTTTGGATTTTGTAATAAATGTTTTTTATTATTATGTTATATTTTCTTTTCCAAAAGAAAAAAAAAAATTATGATTTTAGTTTACTTTTTTATTTTGGGGTATTTTTGCAAAAAAAAAAAAAGTCAATGGAATAGTCTTGCAAAAAAACAAAATGGGTATGTTAGAATTGAAATGGGTTAGTAAGATGAGGTATTGGGTGTTATTTCTCTAAATACTAGGGGTGAGCAAAAGTATCCGATCCGACCGACCGACCCGATAATCCGCCAATTTGAACCCTAAAAGTCTGTATTCGAAAATATCTGTTTAATTTTTATCCGAATCCGATCTGATCCGGGTGATTTTTCCGGATACTTGGACCGGATACAGATCGAGATATTTTGCTTACCGGGAATCCGGTATTATTAATATATAATATATATATATATGTTTTGGAAAAACATCAAATGAGAATGAGAATAGGAAACTAGGAGAGAATGGAGAATAAAAGGGGGCCGTTGGATCGGAGGCGAATCAAGGGCCCATATTAGACTTTCATTAAAAGTCGTATAATTCGGGCGTGCCGAATTTTTACCGAATTTTTCGACCGTATTATTCGCGTTTTATTGGCGAATAATACGGATTTTGGCTTGTTTTTTTGCTGGGCACTTTTTTTGTTCGCTGGCATTGAACAATTATGTTCAACGCCTTGAACACTTGCATCCAGGACCATGAACACTGATGTTTCAAGCCTTGAACACTTGTGATTTTGGCTTATTTTTTTGCTGGGCACTTTTTTTGTTCGCTGTCATTGAACAACGCCTTAAACACTTGCATCCAGGACCATGAACACTGATGTTTCAAGCCATGACCATGAACATGGACGTTCATGGCGATGAACATTGACGTTCATGGTAATTTTCAGGAATGTTCAAGGCAATCAACAAAGAATTTTATTACAGTTTACAGGTTTGTTCAAGGCAATTTACAAGTCCGTTCATGGCAATTTTCAGGAATGTTCAAGGCATATTTCAGGAATGTTCAAGCCAATTTTCAGGAATGTTCAAGGCAATTTCCAGGAATATTCAAGGCAGTTTATAGGTTCGTTCATGGCGATGAACATTGACGTTCATGGCAGTTTACATATTTGTTCTTGGCCTTGAAAAAACTAGTTCATGGCATTGATCAGAACTATTCATGGTATTGTTCACTGTTCATCATCATCACTGTTCATCATCATCTTCGACATCACCGCCGTTCATCTTCATCACCGATCTTCATCATCATCTTCCGTCACCGTCGTCCGATCATCAATCATTCATCATCAGATCTCATCGATCATCACCACTGATCGCATCGATCATCACCACTGATCGCATCGATCGAATCAACATCATCAACCGGATCTGCACACCGTCATCCTTGATCATCCTCACCGCCGGAACCGCCGGAGGAGGAACGTCGGAACCGCCGGAGGAGGAAGTTAGAGGAAGAACGGTGGAGGAGGAGGAGGTGAGCATAGATCTTATTAGAGGGAGGAGGCGGAAGGAAGGAAGCGGAGGAGCGCGCTTGTTTTTTAGGGTTTGCTACGTGGCAGCCTCACAATTGTTCTCCGTTCTCTCCTACTAATTGGTTCTCACCTGAACCGGACCCTATATGTTTTTATAATTAATATACAATGTTTAATTAGTTTAGATGATCTCAAAATAGTATTTGTATATTTTTAAGTAATTAAACCACTTCAATTCTCTAGTACAACATTCCTTATTTTATTCCTTTTAATAAAAAAAACAACCTTGATTATTATTCTTATAAAACTAAAATCATAAATCATGTACTAATTGTCGTCTCACTAAACAGAGCAAACATGTTTTTTTGTCAAGACTGAGTGTTCATCATTGAATTGAATTTTGATTATATAAGTTAAAGTTACAGCTTTATATATACTTGTCAATTCCTTTTGTTATATAATATATACGTTTATGGTTCTCAATCTGAAAAGGTTGACAAGTTTAATTGTTTGAAAAAATTACAGGGACTTGCAAATGGTGCTGATGTTTGACATTTAGTTTTGCACTTTGCGGATTGTTAGTTTTGATTGAATTAAAAAAAGTAATATTTTGATTTAATTTTTAATAGGTTTTCTAGTAACCGGATAATTTGGATATCCGAGTCGATTATCCGATCCGAATAATATTTATCGGATATCCGGTCCGAAACGGACCGGATACGGATAGGAGTTTTGTAAATATTTTTTATCGGATATCCGATATACCGGACCGAACCGGATCGAATATCTCTGTTTGCTCACCCCAAGTAAATACACCTCTAAATTTGAAGTTATAATATATTTATAGGGCGCGGTTCTGGTGAGAATCACTCCATAAGAGGGAACTAAGAACCACTAAAAATCATCCACGTAGCAGCAGCTATCAACTACTCAAGAGCGCGTGAAAAGTGAAAAACAAAAAGCAAGCGCGTGTACAGCGGCAGAGAAAATCGAAAAGGAAGAGAAAACCCTAAAGGAAGCAGCAATTCCTATAGAATCGAACAAGCTGCTGCGAAAATCGAAGAACGACGCTCGATTGGAGATCGATTTGAACCACAATGTCGGAATCGAAGCAATTGGGAAAGAAAATCGAAGTAGTTAATGAACTCAAAGGCAAGAAGGTGAACTCAGGTATTGAACACGAATTCAACCGCTATTTTTTACGTTTTTAACACAACAATCCTGACGGATTTGAGTTGGAGATTGAACTAATGAACACGAGTTTTACAGATTTAAGGTCCACAAACAAAAAATTCCAGATTTAAGGTCCACAAACAAAACATTCCAGATATTGATTCTGCTGTAAAAACTTCTGTTGAAATCAATGAACGTTCATGTATATCGGCTTGAACATATTCTTTTAAGGACATAAAGAAGTCATAAACTTGAACTAATGTGTTTTTAGACATGACTATCGTGTTTTTGAACATAAAGTAAAGTGTTTTTAGTAATGAATGCTGAAGAAGCACTCTACTGAACTTGTAATGAGCATGAATGTTTATTGTAGTGAGCATGGAAGTTCTTTGTAGTGTGCATGGAAGTTCATGATCTATTGATGGTCTTGTTTTTCTAATTTATAGGTATACCAACACTTGCTCACACTCATAAGAACTCAAAGCTTGTTACATCACCCGACCAAACAGATTACTTCATTCCAGAATGTCCAGCAACGTTGAAACCATATGTTGGGCAAGTGTTTCAGACCTTGGAACTAGCAGCCCATTTCTACGGAGGCTATGCAGATATATGTGGGTTTGACATGCATCACAACACAGTAAAAAAAGCAAAAGATGGTACAATTTTGTGGAAGTATCTGCTTTGCTCAAGAGAAGGATTTAAGAATGTCTCCCCAGAAATAGTTACAAGTGAAGGGTCTACAAGTGAAAACATTCAGAAGCGTAGAAGAGTGTCCAACAAATGTAACTGTAAAGCAGGTATTAGGCTCAGATATGCAGGATCCGCTGGTTATGTAGTGAAGGCGTTTGAAGAGAAACATACACACCTTATGCTCGATGATGACTACAAGCAGTTTGCAAAAAGCAATCGGAAGATTGGATCAATCCATGAGGAATCTGTGTGAAAGCAAATGTTGGGATATGCATGAGCTACAAGCTGTACAAGCAATTTGTCGGAAGTTATGCAAATATAGGACCAACACTTGTAGACTTTAAGAATTATAGAAGGAATCTGAATTCGTTCATGGTTGGTTGTGATGCACAGATGATGGTTGACAGGTTCTTTCGAAAAAAAGAAACATCTGATGCTTTCTATTTTGACTATGATGTTGATAAACAAGATCAACTTTGCAGAATATTTTAGAGTGATCCTATTAGCAGGAAGAGCTTCTCATACTTTGGAGATGTTGTCTCAGCTGATGCAACTTACAACATGAACATGTACTAGTTATTTTTATGCCATCCAGTTACAACTTAAAAACTTCAGTTTTTCCCTTCTAAAACCCTGAACATAAATGTTCAAGGCCATGAACACAAAATCTCTCAAAGCCATGAACAACTGTCCTTCACTTTTAAGTTATATCCTTGAACGAAATGAATCATGGACATGAACGAAACTGTTCATGGCCATGAACAAAAACTCCTATATTTTTTTTACAGCTAATTATAACACTTTCATTTTTTTTTGTGTAGGTACAACATGGTTTTTGTACCTTTTACAGGGGTTGATAACCATAAGAAAACAATCACTTTTGCTGTTGGGATTCTGTTGAAAGAGGATAAGGATTCCTACATTTGGTTGTTTGAGAACTTTAAGAAGGCAATGGGACATGAACCGAACATTTTGTTGACTGACCAAGATCCTGCTGTAAAGGTTGCGGTCGAACATGTCTTCACCACTTATGTCCATAGATTTTGCATGTGGCACATCATGTTCAAGCTCCCTGCAAAGGTTGATGTGGACATTTAAAACAACCAGGGATTCAGAAAAAGATTCAACAATATTGTTTGGAGCAATGAGTTTTCAAAGGAGGAGTTTGAAGAAGAGTGGACATCTGTGGTAGCTGACTACAACCTAGGAGACAAACCCTGGTTTGCAAACATGTTTGAGCTAAGGAGATTTTGAATACCATCATTTTTTGATGATGTGAAGATGGAGGACTACTCAGAACCACATCCAGGTCGGAAAGCCAAAACAACTTCTTTTCAACATTCATAGGTGCCAGATCAAGCCTTGTTGAGTTCTTGTTGCAATATGATAGTGAGATTGATGCACAAAGACACACAAAACTGAAGCTGAATTTTACTACGTCAACATGCTACCCATCCATGAAAACACATTACCAATTGAGAAGTATTGTGCATCTATATACACAATAGATGTTTTCTATGACATGCAAGAGGAGATTTTTGCGTCAGTCTACTCATGCTCACTTGCTGATTTGAACAAGGTTGGAGATGTTCACACCTATGAGATAGAATCTGAAGGTAAGAGTTACTCTGTGAAGTACAATGTCGTAGATGGTGATGTTTGCTACAGCTGCAAAAGTTTTATGAATACGGGGAAACCTTGTAGCCACATGTTTACAATGCTTAAGAACATAGGTTGTGATGTGTTGCCACCAATATTTATCACAAAGAGATGGACAAAAGAAGCAACACTCAACAAGATATTTGAAATTGACGGTTCAACATACGAGGAGTCTGCACAACAAGATGAAAAGAAGATGTTGTTGAATGAGTTGATATCAGAAATGCACAATTGTATCAACCTTGTAGAAGAAGATGTTGATGGCATGAAAGAGTTATTAGCACTGATGAAAGATCACAAAATTTCTTACAAGGGGAAATGGATTACAGAACCTAGTGTTTCGTCAACAAAGAGCAACTTCAAGAAGCTTGTGGGACCGTTGCCAACTGAACTCAGTGTTCATCCACCTAAGCAGGCAAAAAACAAAGGAAGCAGACCAAGGCGCATGAGAAGTGGAAAAGAAATCTCAATGGAGCTAGCAAAGAAACAACAAAGAATGTGTGCAAGTTGCAATCAGGTTGGACATAACATCAGGACATGCAAAGGCGCTCAGAACTAGTTTTTTTACCATGAACAATTATAGTTTCATTGACTACTTTGACTTTATTTTCTTGCAACAATTATACATATTTTTGTTGAATGAACATGGCTATGAACAGTTCTAATCAGGGACATGTTTTTTTATTATTACCTTAAAAATTATTGTTACAGCCATGAACGTTCATGGAAACAGTCGTGAACTATCAAGGTCAAGCCCATGAACTTTCAGGATCATGACCATGAACTTTCCGTTTCATGACCCATCAACTTTCAAGTTGATAACCCATTCATGCACTTGTAACACCCCCAAAACTTAACCCTTTTGGAAATGTATTACCGCCAGTGACCCCAGTGTTCCTTACCGAGATCACCCAAGGCTTTACCAAATAAATACGATTTATGAAATGCAATTGATACACAAAGATCAAGCATTAAATTCCAAAACATAACATTGTTGAGGAAACAAGAGTTACGGGATTACAACCCAATCCCGAATAGGTCAAAACATAGTTTAAACCAAACACAGCGGAAGACTAAGAAAGTAAGTTACAATCGGAGGTATTGTCCAAAGGATCATAACCTGATTAAAGAAATAATTAAAACATTCAAAAACCACCGCCGACTTTATAGTCCTTCTAATCTTCTGAGCTACTTCTTAACTGATGTGCCGAATCAAACGGATGACACCAGCCAACCATGCAAGGGAAAAATATTGGTTGGTTAGTCTAAATGAATAGACTAGCAAGGGAACAAAGCAGAATGATTCGAAGCAGTTGTATTAGGTTAGACTCTTCGTCCCTCGAATAATAATCGAGTACGCTTGTCAACCACCATACTCCTACTGGAATAAACAAGAGGTATGCACAAGAGAAGATTCTGGAAGACTGAATCTTCACAGAAATCGACTCGAAAGAAGACTCCAACTGAAATGAGTCTTTAAGGAAGCAATGACAAATCTGGAAAGTTACAGAATCATTCAACCATGATTTAAAACTGACTGAGATGCTTCGGCTCACGACCAACCTCATCGCCTACAGCGAATCCAGATTGGAAAGAGAATGTACTACATTCAAGTCAAGACGAGTTTTTCTAGCTGCATTGAACTTAGCTGCACTACTCGCCCAAGGTGTATTAATTATGTGCGTCAAGGTAGCACTTATCTGATTATGTTCCAAAAACACACATCACGTTATAGACTTTTACATGTGTACCCCACCAATGGGACGACACATCTTAGTATACGTTTCGTCGAGAGTGACGTATACCGAAAGGTTTCTGACACCAGCTAAGTGTCCTGTCTCTACACACATGTGTAAGAGACCGATCATGATCATAGAATAGTACCAGATGGGGACGAGCCATCCCGATACCAGATTATAACGAAACGACTGGACAGAGTCCGAGTAACGTTCCTATCTAACAGTGCTAACTAAACAGTTAAAGCACCACCACAGTTATAGGATAAATCCACATAAAGGCCCGAAAGGCGATCACAGATAATAGCGTTGTTCTAACAGATATACAACCTATTATATGATTTTCAAAACAGTTTATCAAAACCGTTTCCAGACAAACAGAATATTCATTCCAAATTAATTACTCAGATAACTACTGATAATTAATGTAAATATGGAACGAAAGAGCAAGAGCGAACCGCCACTTGCCTTACTCCGCAGAACAGTCTAAAGACGTCACTGGATTCCGGGCTCGACATGGTACAGCTCTGACAGCACAACGACCTTCGAGTCGACCCATAAAAGGAACCCAAAGTTAGATCCAACATAAACAGTACGAATCTAAACACGGCGAAAGAACACGAAAGGAAAGACGCCACGACGACAACCGACCAAGCCAAAGCCACGAAGGCGTTCTGGGCACTGGCGGCGGTTGCCGTTCTTGGCGGCGGTCGCCGTGAAGAACACGGCGGTCGCCGTGAAGAACACGGCCGACTGAAACGAGAGAAAACTCACCCAAAAACACGAGCGGTTCGGCCTCCTTCGACTAGCTTTGGCTTCTAACCTCCAAGGCTAACCAAAAGCTTCACAAAGGCTCTCAGGAACCACACCAAAGCAACACCGGCGAGACCTTCAAAAATTCCGGCGAAGGCACAACTCCGGCGAGAGGCAATTTTGGCAGAGGTTCGGTGTTTGGGATGGCTCAAATCTCTCCCCCAACACCCCCTTTTATAGCCAAAGCGTTTGGAGCACGAAGAAGATGGGCCTACAGCTAGTTCGGCGCTCGCCGGAAATCGCGCCGACGACCATCGGGCAAGGACTGCCGGACAACGATGACTGCCATTACGACGGGCGCCGTAATTTACGGCGGTCGCCGTGGCATGACACACCAGCTGCCTCCTCGAGCGTTGGGACGGCGGGCGCCGTGACTTTACGGCGGTCGCCGTGCTTGAGTCTCACGACGGCGGTCGCCGCGACTTTACAGCGGTCGCCGTGACACCTTTTTCCCGCCCGTTCAGCTTTGAACGAACATGACATTAAGCCGGGATAACAATTATCGTATGCGAACGACAATTTAAAATTCAAGGCACCTTGTCTGTATATTATTTCACTGAGAAAAATATTACAGATATAGAGCACATTATAGAATGTCTCAAGCTACCTGAATTAAATCCGACGTACACAACGGGTACTCGGGAAAATTCCATAATTCCCAAAATAACCTTACAAAAATACGGGGTATCACAGCACTGCATAATCACGACCATAAACTTTCATAATCACGACCATGAACTTTCATGCACATAACCATGAATCTTCACGCTGACATAATTAAATTGGTTAACCTTTCAATGTCATCAACAATTGTGATAAGAGCAATGAATGTACATTTTTAATGACATCAATATGCAAGTTATTCCCCATGAACTTAAAAGACATGAGTTCAGTTTGGAAAACGTTAATTTTGATTGAAAGGAAATGAACGGTTGAAATGAACACCATGAACACTAATGCCCCAAAACCAAGAACGATTGTCAAACTGCGTTCATGACAATTAGAGATTTGCATAATAAGCATCATACTAATTCAAATTACATCAAACTATAAGACGAAATTGTTCCATACAAACAAAACATGAGACACCATAGGAGTTAAACGTCATACTATTTTCAACTACATCAACCTAAATTAACAAACTGTCATAATATCACACATCGGCTAAACATCAAGCTTCCTTCTTTTAAACATCCTCTCTGTTGGAAGAGATGAAATTGCTTTCTTCACGTGTTCGACCAAGAGATTGTGGTTGCTTAACAGAATTACACTCATGTACCGGGTCCTCATCCTTGCCATTTATTCTTTATCATCCTCCTTCAGCAATGGGTTCCAACCTTGCAGACCATACCCCATGTATGTCTCCATATGCCTCATAAGGTAAACCCCACAGTCAACCTTGTTTTCACCCATCCAAGTAATTGTCAATCGTTCAGGTTTTGCCTTTTTAAAATGATCAAAAGGAGCAGCCTTGCTTTCCATTCCATTTTGTTTGAGGAGCTCACAGAATAGCTCTGTCTGTAATGATTGGAATATATTCAGTGTACAAAAAATTAATGTTCATGGCTTTGAGAAACCATGTTCATGGTCAAGATAACAAACTTTCAGGGCATTGAACTATTTTATTTTTGTTAGACAAAAGCAAAAACTGATGACATACCAGATTCTCAGGGACGTCGCGATACTTGTGAAGTTGTGGGAAATCAGCATCATTGTTATCAATGATATCAATCCTTCGGTTCTTGACGTTGTAACTTATCATGAAGAAATATTCTTCAAAATACACAGGGAACACAAACTGCATTGAAATATATACAAACTGACATCAAAATAAATTAACTTTTAAAAAACAAAAATATTACAGAAAAACAAAACACTTACCAACTCTACTTGATTGATGTTCAAATCAGGGATGAGTTTTAAAAAATCCATGAACATTGAGTTGAAATAAGTACTTCTATCCTTAAAATTCATCTCTACATGAGTCACTGTAAACAATTGCACAACAAAAAATGTATGAAAATTATCAGAAAGGTTTCAACTAAAAAGAGAAGAGTTGTTCATGAAAAGGTCAATCTATGTTCAATATAAAGATTCGTTGAAAATCAGTGAAAGAATAGACATACAAGAAGATTAGGAGAGCTAAAGAATCTCAACAGTTAATCAGCACTCCTCTCCACTTCAGCAAGATTCAACAAATTTGCCCAAATCTCAATCGTATGCTGGAGCAAATAAGTTTTTGGCTTAAAGAGTTGGAAATCCTCACGCAGTCCTATATGACCGTTCAACTTGAAGACACATTCCCTGCAAAAGTGGAATAAATTACACCAAAGAATCATAATCAAACAAAAACAAAAGGTATTTGTTCACTATTAGTCCCATGAACAAAGAAGCAAAATTTCAGAACATCCCTAAACAGGTAAGGTCACGGCCATGAACAAAAGAGTCAATCTACAATGAACAATCAAGTCAAAACACCATGAACGCGTATGTTCACTACTAGTCCCATGAACAAAGAAGAAAAATATCAGAACATCCCTAAACAGGTAAGGTCACAGCCATGAACAAAGTAGTCAATCTACAATGAACAATCAAGTCAGAATACCATGAACGCGTATGTTCACTACTAGTCCCATGAACAAAGAAGCAAAATATCAAAACATCCCTAAACAGGTAAGGTCACGGCCATGAACAGTCAATCTACAATGAACAATCAAGTCAGAACACCATGAATGCGTATGTTCAAGACAATGAACAACATATTTCTCACAACTGAAAAAGGAAAAATATCATAGACGGGTACTTACTTTTTATCTTCTGCGTCATGCATTATCCATGAATAAACTCTTATCTCTTCCTCAGTCAGATATTTGGTAACATTAATTACCCTGACCTTGAATGGAGATTTCTTGACGTTGGCCAACTTTGGCACACGTTTTGATCTTGTATCCACAGGTGTAGTAAATGAAACATATTTATTCTTCCTCTTATAAAATTTTGTCTCCTTCACTTCTTGACTAACCTTTTCTGACTTTACTTCTTGAGTGGATTCTTCAATCTTCATCATTGAATTAGAGCCTTCACTAGTAAAATCCACCACTTTTTCACTCTGACTATCAACATCCAGCTTGGCCGACAATATATCATCATTGCTTACAGAACTCAACAACACGAACTAAAAAACAATAAAAAAAGGTATATAAATAAAAACTCAACCGAATAAAATAAAATGATGAATACGAAGAACATAAAAATACATTCCTAACCTCGACGGACTGCTTGATCAAGCTAGATGTAGGGTTCAGGACCGAGTCAGATGCAACATGTAGAATAAGATCTTGCACCAGAGTGGTTGCAGTAAGCTCAATGTTCATCGCCTATAATATAAGATTAATTAAATAACAGAAAATAACAAATAAGAAAGACTAAAACAATACAATAAACATGAAACAACCTTGTTAACTTCCCCTTCAGTCTCACACACACTCTTCCCTGACTCCACATCAACACCATGATCGGCAACCACCTACAAAAATAAAAATTGATGATATTATAAAAGATGAAAGAAGATCAAAGGACTAGTGAAACCAAATAAGAATAAAAGGCACATTACTAACCACATTTGACTGCTCAGCCAAACTACAAGTAAGGTCAGCAGTTGTGTCAGATGGAAGATGTGAAACACGATCTTCAACTCGAGTGGTAGCTGTAAGCTCGAGATCCATCGCCTATCATATAAGATTATCGAAAGATCAGAAAATCAACGTATTGCAAAAGCAATGAGCAACACTATAACAATACATTGAACAAAAATACAAACCTCATTCGTATCTTTTGCAGACTCATACAAAGAACTTAATTCAGCCTCAGCATCACAAATTCCAGTAGAGTGGATGGTTGGGTCACTTAAATCATTAACATCATTAGAAACCTCGACCATCTTACAAAATGAAAAAAGAAACATGGAAGAAAGTATAAATTTAGTGATACAAAAAGAGCATAATAGCTACATCACTGAACTGAGGTGTTTAGTAAAATCAATGAACGTTTTAGATCAAGACGATGAACTGATGTCTTTACTAACAAAAAGAGTGAGATCCAAATTAACAATGGTGTTTATGGTCATGAACGACTATGTATATGTTCATGAACAATTGTGTGCATGGACAACAACTATTAAAGCTCATGCAAACATGAACCTTTTACATTATTGAGTATAGAAAATATATACAACAGAACAAAAAAGAATAACCTCATTAGAATCATTATTCAGATCTGAGATTGGATAACCTCCTTCAAACTCATTTGCAATTTCCGATGGAGCATTAGGAGCAAGAACAACATCCTCCACCTAAGAAACAAAACATTCAAATTATTACAAAAGCATGAAAGTAAGTACAAAGTGTTCAAATTAAGGAAGATTAAAACTTACCTCCAAAGTAGTCTCCAAAATGTCATTCTCTTTGTCAGCATGATAAAAAAAAACTCAGAATCCGATACAACAACACTTTCAATACCATCACCATCATTCAAGTCCATATGTTTGTCACGATCATCATTTGCACAGAGTTCAGGTGTGTAGTGCTGGGCAATACCAAGAACATCTACATTGTCAGGGGAACTAAAATCAAGTGAGAAGCTTGGGATACCGTCCTTGTTAGTGCGAACTCTAGGAGTATGGCTAGCTTTCTGAAGTTGAGGAGAAGATCTGTCAACTTGAGGACTAGATCTATGAACTTAGTAGATTTCTCATTTCCTTCCTCAAACTGGTTCTTCATCATTATCGCTCTTTCAATCTCTTCAATACATTTAATCACAGCAATATCAGAGAAGAATCGATCTTGGCTATCTTGAGGTTGAGATTGAGACGACTGCCTCTGCGATTCTGAAAGGAACTTCACATTCAGAAGCTTCTCACAAGCTTCATTAATCTTGATGAATGTGACATTATCAACCAGCTCTTTTGGGGATTCACTAACAAGCTTCAAGAACTCCCTTACATGCTCAGCAATTAGACTGCCCAAGTTAGCAAGTCTAGCAATATATTTCAGGAATAACAAAAAGAGAAAATGTTAAATCATTCAATTAAAAGTTCAATGCAAATAGAACAGAAATGACAGATAGCAACAATGTTCAAGGAGGGATATAGAAACGTTTAAGGTAAAAAACTGAAATGTTCATGCGTAAAAAAATGAAACTCCATATCACAATACAACAATGTTCATGACAAACAAACATAACAGTTCATGGAGTTAAGTGTAAAATATGCATGGCTCTACAAAATCTTGATAGAAAGTACCTGGAGAGTGTCAAAAGAACTAAACCCATCTCTGTGGACTGGTAATTGCTTATCAGTTGTATCTTCTTTTAACGAATCATTTCTAGAGATTGGGAGATCAGTTGGTTCCGCTCTCACATACCCTAATCCAAATCCTCCTAACCCAACATCTTGTTCCTCTCTATCCTTCAACTTGTCTGAGGTCCAATATAGAATATAAGGACTTTTCCTAGGTTCTGGAATACCAAGAACAACTAACCTATCTACATATGCAAGCTGCAAGCAGACACATTATGAACTGTAAATAACAAGTGTGGATGAACGACAAATAAAATGCATAAAAAGTTAGAACATATGAACAAGAATTTACCAACAACAATAGAATTGGACCCTTGAAGTAATGTGGATCTTTTTGTTTCTTCTTAAGCTGAACAAGTGTGCGAATGGTGTACTCACACCAATTAAACTTCTTAGCAAGATTCAGATCACCCAAAAACCTCAACATCTTAGTGTTCACATCACCATTTTGACAGCTTTCCACAAGAAGTGAGTTAACCAAAACTAGAAGGTTTATTATAAACATGTCCTTCTTGGTTTCATCATAAGCAACCATGGCTGCACATACATCACTAGGAGTGATTTTGGTCTTAAGAACCGAAATGCCATTCTTCTCAACCATGAACTGAGATTTCCAAGCACTGACAACAACATGATCTGCTTTGAACTTTGAGTCATCCAGCTTCACTGAACCCTTGGGTAAGCCGATATACCGCTCAACGCTACTATCAGTCAACCGTATATCTTCCAGAGATGGAATTTTGATTGAACATGTAATCCAATCAAACTTGTCAACAACAAAGTACGACAAACGCCAAGGAAGCTTTGTCAAATCATATGACAGCAGAAACCCGAAACCCCAGTCCTTAATTAAATCCTTCTGAAACTCGGACAGTTGATTTATACAGGACATAAAGGCCGCTGGACATGTCCTTGAAGTCAACATCTTAAGATGGTGGGACTTTGAAGAAATAACAGTAGGTCTATGTTCAACAACAATAGCAACACTTTTCCCTATATTGCTCTTTGAACCTCTACCAACTACTTGAGAAGGTGTGTCCTCACTCACAATAAAAACACCCTTTCCTTTGTTACCTTTCTGAGCTTTACTAGCAACTGGCTTTTTATGGGCGATAATGCAGACCTCATTCCCTTTCCTTTGCGTTGCTTTATCAGTTTTCTTTGCCTTCACTGATGATGTACGCTGCGCAATAGATTTCAGCTTCTGTTTCTTCTTTAACGGGGTAGAAGGCTTTCTAGTAGAAAATCGAGGACTGCACCTTCTTTCTAGCGTCAAAGACGGAGAAGATCTTTTCCCTTAAAATAATGACATGAGTAATATAAGTAAATGATCATAGAATATTGGAAGAACAACATCATCTAAAAATAGTGCATGAAAACCATGAATAATGTATGAATAACTGGCAACAACTGCACCATAAAAATATTCAAGATAGAGCATTGACAGTTCAACATAATCAGCATTGTAGTTCATGGTAATGAATACACATGTTCAATGCAGTGCGAATTCATGTTCATGGAAAATTGATTGCAAGTAAACAATTGAAATAACTTTGAAAGGACAGTTAAATTACTCTTTTTGTCTTTGTTAACCATGACTGCCAATTCCAAAGCATTTCCTGAGTTCTGGGATTTCGTTCGTCTCTCAGCTACAACAACAAAAAACACAACACACCAAGTTTATTATCAACAATTGAAAGATGGTAAAAAAAAAACACAACAAATGAATAAAGAACAACACAAAAGAAATGAGTATATCACCACTGGAACCACCATCCTCAAAATCATTACTTGAAGACGCAGTTTCGTAAGCACTGGTTGTAGGAGAGTATTTATCACTGCTAGAAGAACTACTTCCAGAAACATCACTCGACTTATTTGAGTCACTATCACCGGTAGAGGACATACTTCCAGAAACCCCAATTGACAACGGAACTCGATTTTAATATCTATAACAAAGGGAAAAAATTAACATCATAGTTAAAACGAACTGAAAACTAGTAAACAGAAAGATTCAAAACAATGAACATAGGTGATACAACACATGTACACTCAAGTTTGTTCATGGACAGTAAACAATTAGTTCAAGGATACTTGAATAACAGTTCATGGACTTTTCCTCTCAACTCTTTTCAGCCTTTTACATCCATGTTCATCGACATCAGTACAAATGTTCATGGATATCATTTAAAACGTTCATGGAAATTAACAAACTCTTTACTCGACATCCAAACCACACATTAAGCCAAATCTGAAGATATCGGTAAAGTTAACACCATATCACTCAATAGACCAACTAAAACCTCATCGGAGGGGGAAAATCACATAAAAACACAAAACACCGTACACGTTTTCCCCCAAATAACACAGATTTGGCTTCTTTGGCCATGGAAACATCATAACAACACAGATTCGAAAGGATATTAGCATGATAAGATGCGAAAAACTACAGAAAAAGTGGAAATCGAGTAATTTAGGGTTTCATACTCGGTTTTTGAGTGACCAGAACTTCAACTCCTTTGCTGCCGAAATCAGTAGACAAATGCAGAGTAGTCGTTGTCTTCGAGAGAGGCGCGGTGAAACGTCGAAAAATGACTGAAGATGGCGAAGAATCAAGAGCGAGATGGAGAAGACTCGAGAGCGAGATGGAGAGAATCGAAAAAAGGAGTGAAAATGGCGGTTCAAATTCCGTGCAAATTTAATCAGGAAGATACAGAGCCGCGCGTGTAATGTAAGTCTAAAAAGGAGAGTGGATCTGTAACTAAAAACTGCCTCCCCCAATCGCACACATCCCAGCCATCCGATTCATAGGAGCATCAACGGTCCACCTTTTTTCTCAGTTCTCTCTTGTATTTTTGTTCTTATATGATGCTCCTCCTCTATTTATATTTTAATATTTTTCCTTGATTAGTACGCTGATACGTAGTACAAGATATGTTCAAAAATAGTTTTATATTAAACATATACTAGTTTTGTATTTAATCGCCCATACTTAATCTCTTATCGATCTACAAGTTACCTCCTAAGCATGAAAATGTTTATTTTTCATAGAGGCCGGATTGGGTACGAAACAAGGACCTCGTGTGAAGTACGAAGCAATCAGAGCCTTCCGTTTCGCTTCATCGGACAGTTCGTGTTTTGTTGTGCGCGACTTTTTTTGAAAAATGAATAAAAATAATTTTATTTCCTTATAAAACTAATTAAGAAGTGCCTAGCATAACTGCTAGAGATTAGGGACTCTTGGAGAGTATCATTAGGTCTAGTGTTCAAGTCCCAACACTCTCATTTTTATTTCCTATTCTTCCCTTTTTCTTTCTCTTTCTAATTTATTACCCAATTAATTTCCTTTTTCCTTTCTTTCTTTCATTAATCACCCAAACGCATTCACTTATTCACTAATTAATAATAGTTAAACACATATTTTTACTTTTTTCTTCTTCTCAAAATCGTTACATTTTTAGCACAAATTCACGTCCAAAATAACATCTGCTTAAGTTGAAAGCATCCTTACTATGAACGTTCACGTTATCATCAACATTATATGACAATATATGAACATCAACAAATAACATATGAATCTCTAATTTTATGACCCTTGACGTTATCATATATGAACATTAAATTAAAATATATGAACATCAACACAAAAAACCAAGTAAACAGAATTTCAAATATATGAACATGTGCATGTTACATATGAACCTCAAGATTCAAATTTATAAATTTTAATTCTTTTTACTTGGTCTTTGAGGTTCATATGTAACATGTTTGAAATTTTTTACTTGGTCTTTGAGGTTCATATGTAACATGCACACATTCATATATTTGTTCTTTAAGGTTCATATGTAACATGCATATATATGAATGTTTGAAATTCTTTTTACTGAGTCGTTATGTGTCGATGTTCATATATTGTCCTCTAATGTTCATATATAATAGGGTCAATTACCGGAAACCACCCATCCAATAGGCCATATTGCCCAAAACCACCCTTATAAATCGATATTACCGGAAACCACCCGAATAACGGACACCGTTACCAAATCACCACCCATCCCCTAACTCCGTCTAAAATCCGTTAGGGTCAATTACCAGAAACCACCCATCCAATAGGCCATATTGCCCAAAACCACCCCTATAAATCGATATTATCGGAAACCACCCGAATAGTCTCACACATCCTTTTTTTGAATATTACTATATTAATTTTGGGTTAAATAATATTAGAAACTTAGATTTATAAAATAAATAAGTTTGGGTAATTTTTTAGAAGCTTTTAGGGACATTTTTTCCATAACTTGGAAAGTTGGGCAAAATATTGCAATTAAACCAAAAGTGAGGGCGACCCCGGTTACTGTTCATCGTCTCCCCCAAAATAGCCCATCTCCTCGGCCGAGCTCTCCACAATCCGTTCGATTAAGGTATCCTTGTAGCTTGGATCAGAACGCATAAGATCTCCATGAAATCGGGATGAATAAGTCTGTAACACCCCCAAATTTCACCCCATTTGAAAGTATTACTGCCGATGACTCCGGACGAAAACCCCGAAGTCACCCCAGGCTTTTCCAAACGATATAACTATCAAAACCCAGTTACAATACCAAATATCGTAACTTTTATTAAACCATAGTCTCGGAATTACACATGATTCCAGACAAAACAAAATACATCATCAGAATCTTTACAGCGGAAGAATTTTAAAACAAAATAACTCTTCAAAACACCGTTCATCTTCATAGTCGTTCTAGCCTCCTCGGATCTGCAACATACCCGATGTGCCGAATCGAACGGATGACACCAGCCAACCATGCAAGGAATATTACGGTTGGTTAGTCTAATGAAAGACTACGCAAGGGTACAAAGCAGATTGGTTCGAAGCAGTCGTATTAGGTTAGACTCATCGCTTCTCGAATCAAAACCGATGGCGATAGTCAACCACCATACTCCTACTAGAATAACAAAAGGTATGCACAAGAGAAGATTCTGGAGATCGAGTCTCACAGTAATCAATCCCAAAAGAAGACTCCAAAATGAAATGAGCCTTATAGGAAAATATGACAAATGTTGGGAAACTTAAACAAACACACAAACACAGCATCACAGCATCGCATACGAGCGATTTACAACTAAGACGAGTTTTTCCTAGCTGCACTAGCGCCTAGCTGCACTACTCGCCACAACATTTTAAATAAGTGCTTTACTCATACGACACTTTATATTATGGTCAAGGCATTTTGATTATGTGCATTACTCATTGGCACGTATCTTATTAAATGTCAACATACACACACATCACGTTATAAGCTTTTAACATACATGTCCCGCCACTCGCGGAACACATATCGAACCGGGTTTGTGACACCTGCAGAGTGCACCACTTCTTACTCCACTCGAGTATAGAAGTTAGTCATGACTCACCAATTTATTATAAAGAGACGACAGGACCTCCATCCATTGTCCCTACGAATACTCGTGCTAACTACACAATTAAACACACCACACAGAGCCATCACGGCCCCACCTGTACAAACTATCTGTATCTATGCCCACCTGGCAAACACCCTAGATTTAATAATCTAAACACACACAAATATAATCACATCAAAGTCCCTTACGGCCTTCACCTGCACAATATATCTATAATATACTAGCGTCGATTCTAGCAGAATATACAACCTAGTATAATATCAGATTTTAAACACATAACGTTATCAAAACAGTTTCCAACATAATTCAGAATCATCCCAAATTAATTAACAACAAAACAATTGATAATTAATGAAAGTATGGAATGATGAGCAAGAGCGAACCGCCACTTGCCTGGAGTAGATTCGGCGATGAATCTAGACGAGACGACTACCGAAAATATCATTTCCAAGGATATGGCCTAAGCTTCAGATAACTCCAACTGATTACGAGTCCACACGCGATCCAGCAGATCACGTTCTAACTGACAAATTAATTATCTATCAATTAATTTATCTGGACGAACTCAAGGAATTATATTTAATAAATTTTAATGATATTAAATCATAAAAAAAATATTTATTAAATTTTCCTAAAGAAGAATACGGATAAAAGGGAGTCGAAATTATACCGCTCGAATAAATTCGGGTTAAATCTGGACTGGATGCCTAATTGGGCTAACTTGGCCCAACAACAACAAACAAAGGAGGGGGGCCCACGGCTATTGTTCACCTCCTTCAACCTTCGAATTCCAACAGCAACAACAAACAGCTTCAACAACGACAACCACCACCACGCATCAACAGCCATCAGCACAACCGCCACCAACACCGCCACAGACACCAGCTGAACGCAGCTCCCAGCGACACCACTCGCCACCAGCAGCACCAGCCTAGAACAAGGGAGGGACAGAGGAGGACGACGACGCTCGCCGCTGGGTGGCTCCGAAGTTCAGTAACAACGGTGCGACAGAGGAGGAGAGGCGAGGCGCCGGTGGTCCGGGTCGAGCTCGCCGGAGGAGCGACTGGACAGAGGAGGCTCACCGAGAGAGATGACGATGGAGCACGGGAGAGACGAGAGGAACAGAGGAGACAACGGGAGCTCGGAGAGGGAGGACGAGCTGGGCTTCCTTCCACTCTTCATCCCCACCACCTTATATAGTCCAAGGGAGAGAGAGATAGAGCTCCGACCGGCACAAGTGGAGAGCCCAAAGAGGGGGCAAGCTCCGACAACTCCCTCTGCAGGGAACCGGCCAACTTGCAAGTTGGGAAGCCAAGTGGGAAGCAAGTGGTTTACGGGATAAGTTTGCACATGGGTATGGGTTTTAAACCCCGGAAATTATATGTTTGTATCCAAACAAATATTCTAATCTCTGAAAAATACATCGAATGTATTTTATACCACTCAGGAAATTATTACGGAGATCATGGATATTACAGAAAATCCAAACTCCACTGAAAGCGAAAAAAATTAATCGAACGAAGGATGGGAAAAATTACCCAAATACCCTTACAAAAATGCGGGGTATTACAAAGTCGAGGACAAGTACCGAATTTCCTCGTTTAAGGCAATAATTTTATCCGAAAACTAGTAATGGTAAATCGAAGAAATCGGGGCCAATTCTAGATCGTTTCTTTTGGTATTTTATATAATTTTGAAGATCTTTCCATGCTCTTTTCAACCCTTATAAATAGGGTTGTAATCGTTGAAATTTGGTCATCCAATTTGGAGACCAAATCCGTGAGCCCTACAATTTTCGAAGCCTATGTTGTCATCCAGTTTTCGGCCACCACCGAGCACCTCCACCTCAATTGCCACCACCAATAGTTGCATCAGGAATCCACCTTCAAAGGCCCTCTTGCCCCGCCGCCGGACCTCCACTGTCGAGGCCGAATTTTGGCGTTGAACCGCAGGTGCTGCCGCGAGTCGTTTGGGAATCTTCGGCTTGGTTCGATTTTCGACCTTTTTATTTTATCTTTATTTTTATTTGGCTTAATTATGGTTAATTAGATTAATCTAGATTACTAATATTATTTAACCCAAAATTAGTATAGTAATATTCAAAAAAAGAGTAAAGGTGATGGGTGGTGATTTGGTAACAACGTCCGTTATTCGGGTGGTTTCCGGTAATATCGATTTATAAGGATGGTTTTGGGAAATATGGCCTATTGAATATAACATATTTCAGACGGAGTTAGGGGATGGGTGGTGATTTGGTAACGACGTCCGTTATTCGGGCAATATGGCCTATTGGACGGGTGGTTTTCGATAATTGACCCTATATAATAATGTATCCTATCTCCTAGATTTAACATAAAACAATTCAAGAATATTTGTGATAATTTAAAATTATTTGTAATTTTTTAATTAAAACAAAAGTAAAAAAAGAACTAGGAAAAAATAAAACAAAAGAGTGTGTTGTTATGGGAGTTGAACCTAAGATCTCTCCTTCCCCCACACTCCTAAACCACCAGGCCAAATGCTTTTTGTGGTTTTCTAAGGAAAATAAAAAAATACACGCCACGCGCGCCATCCGATTGAAGCGGAATGAAGGGCTATGATGGCTTTGTATTTCGCACCATAAACTGGGTTCGTATATGATCTCGCGTCATAATTCATATAACAATTCTAATTCGACGAAGAAAATATCCTTATATAAAATAAGGATGTCTCTATGTGCACACAAAAAAGTGCCTAAATGTACACGAAAATGTGCGGTTAAATTATCAGTATAGCTTTGTGCATTAAACTTAGTAGCACAAGGGGCAAAAGCGTAAAAAAATGGAAAAAAACCCATCAGTTGTGCGTTAACATTAGCAGTACAGGCATGTGCACAACAAGGCATGTAACGCAACCCAATTCCAGTACAAGTTGTGCGTTAACATTAGCAGTACAGTTGTACTGGTAATGTTAACGCACAACTACTGTTCATAAATAGTTGTTGGAAAATTCTGCCGTTAGAAAAATCCGACCGTTTGTGTAACGCATAAACAATCAGATTTTTCTAACGACATAATTTTCAGCCTATATATACACACGCCCATTTCCTTTCTCTTCCACATCCAAACACAACATTCAACATGTATTATTCTAATGATGAAAGTGAGGAAAACAATTGGATGCAAAGTGGAGAAGAAGAGGAATGCGATTGGGTACAAGCTCGAGAAGATGAAGAAGTAGACGAAGAATTGAACGACTCTTGGATGTCGAGTTGCGAAGACGAAGGAGATGTTTGGAATCCGAGCGGCGATTTCTTCACGGTTAGTGTTGAATTAATTTCCATTTGAGTAATGATTCCTGTCTTAGTTATACGTATAAATATCGCATATAATTAATTTTGTATAAAGTAGTTATTATGAATTGTAGCCATTAATATGATTTAGGTTATGAATTAATATGATATTGTAATTTTGTTGTAGCCATTAATAATTGATATTAGGTATGAAGTAGTAGTTATATAGTTTAGCAAAAAAATCATGGTTTACCTGTAAATCACTAAAGGTTTAGGTCTTGAATAAAGATAAGAACATGAACACTACTAGAATAGAAACTCTAATCTATATATAATCTGTGTATAAAATAGACCAATGAAAATATAGCATCTTTTTGTTCATTTATATCCCTATATACTTCATAAAAATGCATCTTTAGATTTTGATTGCTAAGTTCCTATTAAATGAACAATCAAATGATATGCAAAACAAATAACTTAGAGTACAAGATACTTATTGTTAAGATGGTGATACTTCATCAGTATATCCGACCAGTGCAGTTTGGAAAACCACAGTAGCAGTACTTTACTTTGACATTCCCATCTTTATCATAAACCTGGCCTAGTTTGTAATTGTAGTGGTAAGTCAGCTCTTGCAAATGGGGGAATGTTCTCAGCAACAAAAAACATTATGTGGGGCATTCTCGTATCACCATGATCATAAAGCACATTTTGCGCATATAAGAATGGAGAGCAACTATGATTAATAAACCTTCCCACATTTCCATATTTTTTTGCATCAATGGTGAAACCTGAATCTGCCGCTAATTCCTAGGAGATTGATGCAGCATCCGGAATGAGACCCGAAAGACCTTCCCAGGAAGTAGTGGCATATTCGGGTTTCACCATTGATGCAACAAATTATGAAAATGTGGGAAGGTTTATTAATCATAGCTGCTCTCCAAACTTATATGCGCAGAACATGTTTTATGATCATGGCGATACGAGAATGCCCCACATAATGCTTTTTGCTGCTGAGAACATTCCCCCTTTTCAAGAGCTGACTTACCACTACAATTACAAACTAGGCCAGGTTTATGATAAAGATGGGAATGTCAAAGTAAAGTACTGCTACTGTGGTTCTCCAAAATGCACTGGTCGGATGTACTGATGAAGCATTACCATCTTAACGGTAAGTATCTTATACTCCAAGTTATTTGTTTTGCATATCATTTGATTGTTCATTTAATACGAACTTAGCAATCAAAATCTAAAGATGTATTTTTATGAAGTATATAGGGATACAAATGAACAAAAATATGCTATCTTTTCATTAGTCTATTTTATACGCAGATTATATATAGATTAGAGTTTTTATTCTAGTAGTGTTCATGTTCTCATCATTATTCAAGACCTAAACCTTCAGTGATTTATAGGTAAATTTATTATGAATTAATGACTTTGCAAATTTGTTGTATTATATTAGTTTGTTATAATTGTAGACACTATAATAATCCATAAATAAAAAATAATTATAGGGGGAATATTATGGAGAACGATTTTGTACTGGCCTAGTTAGGGAGAGTATGGATGAAATGGTTGAATGAGCGAGAGCTAGAGCAAAAGAGTTGATGATAGTTTTGGTGAAACGTACCTCAAATCCGTACGTAGTTAGTTTGACATGCGATAGATATGGTGAACCGAGATTTGGGAGGCCGAAAGTTAATCTAGAAAATCCGGAGTTGTCAGTTCCGAGGATTCAAAAACGCAAATCGAAGAAGTGCAGTAGTAGATTCGAGCTATATGAGTGCCGTTGAAAAACGAGCTAGGGTCTCTTATTGAAAGATGGGTCTTGGATGTTATACATGGCACCCACAATGGGGCGATGGTCGCAAGACGCATAAAGAAATTGTTTCGGAGTTGAGGAAAAACTTTTCGGGAAATGTAACATCAATGAAGCAGATTGCCAACTTTTTGCAGAAGCTCCATTACGAGGATCGTGATGAATTGACGGATACCCAATGGTCCCTTTATTTTTTAAAAGAGAATGGGTATCTTTTTTATCCTCTTAGGAATGTGAAGAAAAGGGACAAGGTAGATATCCTATTTTTTGCTCACCCGGAGTCGCTACGGTTGTTGAAGAAGTTCCCGCACGTGGTGATCATGGATGCCATATACAAGACAAATAAGTATGTAATACATTTTAATAATAGTTAGTTATTTTTCTATGTGCTACATTTTAATTAGTTCTATTCACTAAATATTGGTACGTTTATTTCTTATGTCTATGAATAGGTATGATATGCCTTTGGTGGAGATTGTTGGTTTTACCTGCACTCACAAGACGTTCAACATTGCGTATGCATTCACCCGAGCGGAAAAGTTTTTCCATTACCGGTGGATAGTGAGGGCCCTTCGGAACTTGTTTGAGCAGTTGGGAGTAATGCCAAAGGCTATAATGACCGATTGTGAAAAAGGCTCTCATCAAAGCTATTAAGGTAGTTTCGAAGACATCCCGGTAAGACATCTCTTGTGTTGGGTCCATATTAGAAACAACATCAAGGCACATACCGACAAGGTTATAAAAGACAGTGCTAAAGTCGATATGTTTACAAACCAGTGCTGGAGACTTTTTTGCTCGACCACCGAGGAAAGGTACGAGGAGAGGCTCAGAGCATTGAGGACGTCGTGGAAGAGCGGCCTTGTTGGATACGTCGAGAGGGAATGGTTGACTCCTTACAAGGAAAGCATAGTAAGAGCGTGGACATATTACACTCTTCACTTTTTCACGAGGACTTCAAACATGTACCCTTTGAACTAGGGGTGTTCATCCGGTCCGGACCAGACTTTATTTAAAAAAATAATAATTTAACTTCTTATTTAAAATCTATAAAAAATATCTAAAAAACATATATACTCCTAACTTATTAAATTAAGAAAAATATCTATAAAAAAATACATATAAATCTCCAAAAAAACATATAAATTAAAAAATATATTATTTTAAAAAAAAAATCCGTTCCATCGGTCCGGACCGTTTTTTTTTCCCGGGTTTGGACCGGAACCGGATTAAGGAAATTATCTGGACCGGAGACCGGACCGTATTTTCACCGGTCTGGTCATTTCCGGTCCGGTTTTCCGATCCGGTCGAGATTTGAACACCCCCTACTTTGAACATTGTGTAGTTGATTGTTTTTACTATTGGGTCTGAAAGTCATACTAAGGCAAGAAATGTTTCCGTTTTGATAGGGTTAGGGATGCATCGTGTGTTGAAAGATATTGTGGGGTCTAGCAGAGGCGGATTTAACAGAGTGACCGTGAGGATCCACCATGCAATCATTCTTCAAATTGACACGATTAGGGCGACCATGAACAACTCATTGTCTACACGACCAATGGAGTTCAACAATCCAGGGTTTCCGGAGCTTGCATGAATGATGTTTTCAAGGCTCTTCTATAGAGTGTCGGATAGGTGTTTTGATTTGTTGTTGGCCATGTATGATCGGATAGTCAAGGAGGACTATTCAAAAGTATGCGACGATCACTGGGTGAGAGATTGCCTTGTGCTGCCGTGCGTCCACGATATTACAAAATCCATCATTACAAGGACAGCTCTCACTCCAGATGACATTCACAACTTCTAGAAGGAATTTCATTGGGAAGAGGATCCAACAACATTTGCGCTTGCTGACGACAATGTTTCGATATTTGTTCTAGAGTTGAGATTGCGTGAGATGTGGTCGAGAGTGCAAGCCCGAACTTTGGACAAAGCCTTGTTATGGCAAGTGAGTGATCTATATGTGGCCTTGGAGCATCCAGAATAGAGTACATTTATGGAGCCAACGTACATCTGTAGAAAGAGAAGGCCAAGTGGTACGAAGAACAAGGCAAAGGGGTCGCCGACTAGGGAAAAGAGCCTGCATGAGCACGTAAGAGAAGACTTACTAAAGTCTGAGAAGGCGAAGGCAAAGGGAAAGAGAAATAAGAAGGCAAAAGAGAAGGTGAAAGGGCCATGCCGTCCTAGAAATCAAGCAAGTTTCGTGGTGATCGACGCTGAGGACATGCAATCCCAACCCCAACCAGAAGAATCACAAGTTGAAGAGATGTGCGTCAAGACCGACTATGTGGGAGTCGGTCCCTCAGAGTGGCCTAAAGAACCCATGCTTTATTTAGGGGTGGACTTTGGGGTTCATAATATTGATTACTTCTGGTTTGGGTACATTAACAATGCTATAGATGTACGTTCAGACGGACATTGTGGATATCGTTCTTTGGCTGTACTGAAGGGGATGAGTGAGGGTCAATATCCCTTGATCTGTAGCGCGCTGGCAAAGGAGTTATGTGCCAACCGACAAATGTGGGAGCCGATATGAGAACTTACACGAGATCCAGGGTCATAGGATGATCTAATGGTTCAAATTAACTATATGAAGACCCCTTACGGTAAGGATTATTGGCTTGACATGCCATTCATGGGTTTAGTGTTTGCCACGGTGTATAACGTTGTTGTGGTCGTCTATTCTCAGTACCCTTTATTGTGCTTACCAATAAGGCCGTGTGGACCAAGCCTCGCTCCTCCCTCACAAATTTCGGCGATAGCACACGTAGGGGATCACAACCACTGGCTACCGGTAATGCTTTGTATCTCTAATTGTACTTTGATGTTGAGTTATCATTTCATGTATGCTAATTGCATATTTTTTGTTTGTATTCATATAGGTGACGCTCAGTGATGACTCTCCATTACCACCCATTACGCATGCGTGGCGAAGACATTGCGATCGAAGAATCATGTGGTGGGAAGGATTGTTTGCTTTGAAATTGCAAGAGTTTAAGGAATGCCGCATGGCAGCTGGACATAATGCAGATTATTTGGTGTAGTTGATCGACATTACTAGTAGTTGATGTAATCATAAACTTGGAATTCATACATTTTCAAACTTATGTAATCATACACTTGGAAATCAACATGCATAAAACTCAAAATAAACATAAAACTCGAAATAAGCACTAAAAACTAAGGTCGTTTCTTATAGTCTTACCATTTGCAAATCCTAAACATGGAAATCATACACTTGGAAATCAACATGCATAAAACTCAAAATAGACATACAACTCGAAATAAGCACTGAAATAAGCACCGAACTACGGTAATTTCTTATAACATCAATCAATTTGAAAACCCCGATAGTATATATGCTTCCTTAACTTCACATTTGAATCTGAAAGGGTCTGGTTTAGGTGTTTAAGCTCATTTCTTTTCAACACCAATTCTCTGATAATCTTGGCAATATTGTCGTCATACGGTGGATCAAGCCACTTAAAGGTACGACACCCTCTCATTGTACCATCCCGCTCCATTGGGATGTAATCATTGCATGTTAAATACCTTTTTTGTAGTGATTGGGTTTGTCGCAAGTGTACATGACGACTGGGAAATTGCACTCGCATATTGTAATCGGAGCATGTGCATTGCTGGACGACGAAGCCATCCTCTCCTATGAACTTGGTATCCCGGATCTAGAATATGAATTATTGTATCACAAGCTATAAACTCTTGAAAAAACTAAAGCCAAAAAAGATGAATAATGTTATCGAAAAGCTGAATAATCCCTCGCGGGGTCGAGTTTTCTCCTCTGCACGGCAGATCCGGAGCTCGCGAACCCAGAAGCTTTACGCGGCGTTGAAAAAGCTGTGAGTATTAGGGTTGGCAACGTGCCTTTTTATAGATGAGTTGAATGTTGTGTTTGGATGTGGAAGAGAAAGGAAATGGGCGTGTGTATATATAGGCTAAAAATTCAGTCGTTAGAAAAATGACCGTTTGTGAGTTAACAATTAACACATAAACGGTCGAATTTTTCTAACCGCCATTTTTTTAAATTAAGGCCCATACAATATTGGGCTCAAATTCAGGCACATACTGTGCGTTAAGGTTAAACGCACAGTGACACAGTGTTGTGCGTCAAACATTAACGCACAATATGGGCCTGGATTTGAGTCCAAAACTGTATGGGCCTTGATTGGAGCCCAATGCTATGCATTAACTTTTAACGCATAGTGATGTGCGTTAAATTTTAACGCATAGTGATGTGCGTTAAATTTTAACGCACAGTGGTTACATTTTTTTTTCGCGATTTAAGGCATTTATTTGGACTTTATGATAATGTTAATTGTTATTTTAAGATTTTTATACCTTATACTTATACAATATTCATCAATTATAGTTTATACTAATGTAATATAATGATTTATTAAGCAAGTATTACTTGTACTATATACTAATGTGATATGGCAAAGTCTTATGAAGTTATAACTTGAACTTTATACTTACACTATAACATGAAGTATGAAGAAGTCGAGAGTTATAGTTTATACTAATGTATTATAATGATTTCTTAAGAAGTTATTACTTGTACTATATACTAATGTGATATGACAAAGTCTTATGAAGTTATAATTTGAACTTTATACTTACGCTATATCATGAAGTATGAAGAACTCGAGAATTGTAGTTTATACTAATGTATTATTATTATTTCTTAAGAAGTTATCACTTGTATTATATACTAATGTGATATGACAAAGTCTTATGAAGTTATAATGTGATATGACAAAGTCTTATGAAGTTATAACTTGAACTTTATACTTACGATATAGCATGAAGTATGAAGAACTCGAGAATTATAGTTTATACTAATGTATTATTATTATATATTAAGAAGTTATCACTTGTATTATATACTAATGTGATATGACAAAGTCTTATGAAGTTATAACTTGAACTTTATACTTACGCTATAGCATGAAGTGTGAAGACCTCGAGAATTGTAAGTTATAACTTGAAGAAGTCGATAATTATAGTTTATACTAATGTAATATTATGATTTCTTATCAAATTATTACTTGTACAGTTGTACTATATACTAATATAATTTCATGACGTATTATGAAATTTCTACTTTAGTAGTTTTGCGTTTTTGGCCGTTTCTAGATTAAATTCACATATTGGGCCTAGTTTGGGCCAATCCTTACTATTGGGCCTAGCTTGGGCCAATTTTGTATTTTTTCAGTTTTTTGGCCCATTTCTTGAATAATCCTTACCATTGGGCCTTATTGGGCCAATTTTGCATTTTTTGCGTTTGTTTTCCATTTCTCCAATAATCCTTACTATTGGACCAAATTTGTAGTTTTTGAGTTTTTTGACCCATTTTTTGAATAATTCTTACTATTGGGCCTTATTGGGTCAATTTTATAGTTTTTGAGTTTTTTGGATCATTTCTTGAATAATCTTTACTATTGGGCCAATTTTGTGTTTTTTGGCCATTTCTCCAATAATCCTTACTATTGGGCCAATTTTATAGTTTTTGGTCTTTTGGCTCATTTCTTGAATAATCCTTACTATTGGGCCAATTTTGTAGTTTTTGAGTTTTTTGGCCCATTTCTTGAATAATATATACTATTGGGCCTTGTTTGGGCTAATTTTGCGTTTTTTGCAGTTTTGGCATATTCATATCAATCAATTCTAAAAGTACATAAGGTACAAAAAGTAACAAAAAAAGAAAAAATACATACATAATAGAAAATCCATACAAATGTCAATAATACAAAATACATACATAACATCCCTAATCTTCATCAGGCTGGCTCCCACTACCCTCCCCGTGCTCGTGTATAGAAGCCTGAAAAAGTTGTGATGCACGAGGTGAAAGGGGGGCATCAGAGGAACCTCATCAGTGAGCATAATCAGGAAACAAGTCATGAGCTCCTCAACCGGAATATCGCTCATATCCCTCGGCCTCTCTAAATAACCACGGATCTCACCAGCAACCAACTGGTTCCGCTGTATTCGTAATGGTAATACCCATTAGAATTTATATATGACACAAAAATAATAAACATTTATTGAATTAAACGAATCAAACATACCGCAAGAGTGTCCACTGAAGGTGTGGGATGGACTGGGATCGTGGGACGATCCTGATAAAGGGATCTAGGATCCACCAACACATGACTGTAGTCGTCCAACCAATCCAGATAGTCGTCCGTCATGGCCCAATATAATGTGGCTGATGGATGTTGAATCTAGATCAGAGGCCTTAGATCCTCGTCCCACGCCCCCAACAGATGATCATCGAATACGATCGAGTAGTGGGTGAGGTCGTTCTGTCGGTTGACTGAGATAGGCTCTAGAGGTAAATCCGGGACCCCCTATACATGCCTAAACTGTCGGAGGGCGTGGTCCGGCAGATACGGCTCATTTATATCCATGATCTGGATTATGTCTCTAAACAAGCAAGGAACGTACTCTGACCGGTCGAATGATACCCTAGGAAAAGGGAACCAATGTACCTGTAACAAGTAATTAGTATCAAATTAGTATTTTGCGTCAATATATATTATAAAATAAAATATTAATATAACGAAACATATTACCTCCTCAAATTTGACGTTGTCTAGCATTCGGCGTATATAGACCAAACCGGTCCAAACGGCTAGGATCCTTGCCATGTGGGACCTCCTGGCCGTCTCTGATGGCAGTAGCATCGACGACCATGGAAGCAGGGTCCATGATATAATGTCCACAAAAATGGGGAAAATACGCCCATATCCATGATTGTAGAACAAGATTGAACGATAAGAATTAAAAAATAAACAATTAACATATATTTTAAATTTATTAATTAAAATCAAATTTCTTACCCTCAAAAGTATGCCACAACTGGCAATGTCCTGCGTCTCTCGTCTTGACGCCTGTCTTAAGTTTCGGTACATGAACGCCAAGATGCATGCTCCCCATGCATACCGGCATGTGGCCTCGTGGTCGAACATTAGCGCCATCCACTTGTGCTTGATCTTCGTTGTAGACTTGTCGACCAAGACTGAGAGCCAGGCAGCAAGAACATATAAAATGAAGCGATGACGCTCTCGTCCCTCTACTCACGCTCCATCATAAGTACCAATTCGTCTAGCAGCCACTGCAAAGGAATGTCGTCAGTAGAGTACCACTTGTCCACCCGAGTAGTGCCCTCAAATCCAAGAGCCTGGGCAATCCTCCGTCTGATCTCTGGATCAGGCATATTTGCTGTCGTACAACTCCTCCCTTCAATGGGCACCTTGAGTATCTCATAAACATCATGCCGTGTAATGATCATCTCGCCCCATGGGAAATGGAACGAGGACGTCTCAGGGTGCCATCTCTCCACAAAAGCCGAGATCAATACGCGGTCAACTGCCTCGGTGTTAAGTATGCGTAGATGTGTCAGACCGCTACGCTCTGCCAACTGAAACCATGAATCTGGCTTGGGTCTGATGAACTGCTCCAGTTGAGTGTTCCAGCCGACGTGGAAGTGGACCCTCAAGACCTTACGAGTCTAAATGTTCAATAATTAATATTAGTTACGAAATTAAGAAATAAAAATTATACTCACCGAAAATGGGACTGTACCCTATATATGTACAAAATCCTGAGTCTCCTGGCGCCGCTGACTTCTCGAATGACGAGGAGCCTGAACAACCTCTGGAGCATCCTCTGCAGCACCCTCTGGAGCGGCCTCTGCAACTAGGGCATCCTCTCCTCGACATCTCCTGCGTTTCTGTCGCGAAAGGGGGGAGGGCCGGGGCATGAATATCGAGAGGAGGAGAAGGGGCAACAAGGGTCAGGTCATAAATTGCCCTGGAGATGTGTGTGGTGTAGGTGGGAAGAAGGAGAGGGATGCGGGGCCCTCCTGGCATCCAAGGAGCCTGCCTTAGAACGGGCTCAACAACTGGAGCTGGTGCATGGTAAGGAGCGGGTGGAGGGGAAGGAACGGGGGTAGGGACAGAAGGAGCGGTTTGGACCGGGGAGGGAATGGGGGAGGGGACAGAAGGAGCAGGTGGAGGGCCGGTCTCATCCGTCCTCAGATCCTCGGTCGGCAGAATCGAATCAAAAGAAACCCTAAACACTCCCTCTTGGTCCTCAACATCGTCTAACATCTCCTGGGCCTGCTCATCAACCATCATATCGTCACCAGATGTGACGCGCGTCCTCCATGATGGCATCCTCTGTCTGCCCAGAAGGTGGAACTGGTGTCACTGCACTTAATAAATCCGCTCGTATCTCAACAGCGCGACGACGTACGGTATCTGAGATGTGCCTCTGAGGCACACCACGTCGGTCGGCTACTGGAGCCGGATGTATGAGCCCCTCATAACCTCCCAAGGCCGTACAACCTAAATTATTTATTTTGTAATTTATCATAAACGTATTTGTTTGACAATCGCATTTGTTTTATATTTCATTATAACGAAATTTAATTTCATTACAAATTTCAATTCTAATTAGATTTCTTTATATGTAATTGGATTCAAATCTCAATTATTGAGATTTCAATCCAATTTCATTTAAAGAAATCTAATTAGAATTTAGAAGAAAATCTAAATTCTAATTTGATTTCATTACAACTTAGATTCCATTATTAGAAATTTACTTTCTAATAATGAAATCTAATTATATACTAATTTCTATTATCAAATTCTAATAAAATATGATTTCATTATAATTATATTTCATTATTATAATTTGAGATTTCAATCCAATTAGATTTATAGAAATCTAATTAGAATTTAGAAAAAAATCTAAATTTTAATCAAAATTCTAGTTCAATCGGCCCAGTAAGGTCCAATCGACCCAATAAGGCCCAATCGGGACCAATAAGACCCAAAGGGCCCAAAAAGACCCAATCAGCACCAAAAAGGCCCAACCGGCCCAACAAGGTCTAATAAGGCCCGATAGTAATTAAAGAAATCCAAATTCTAATCAAATTAGATTTGTATATAATTAGATTTCATTATTAGAAATTTAATTTCTAATAATGAAATCTAATTATATACTAATTTCTATTTCCAAATTCTAATAAAATCTAATTCCTAATAATATAAATTCTAATCGTATTTTCAATATAAAATTACATATTGCAACGATAAAATATTCATTTATACGACAATATTCAATATAAAATTACATAATGATATACATACAAAATTCTAACAATTTCATAATATTCGTTCAATTCAAATTTCATATTCTATTTTAATTTCATATTCTAAAGAATCTAAATTTCATATTTTATATTCTAATTTATATTCGTTCAATTCTAATTTCATATCTAAAGAATCTAAATTTCATATTCTAAAAAATATAATTTCATATTGTAACTAAAGAATCTAAATTTGGATCTAAAATATAAATTCAAATTTCCAAAATCTAACGAATCCAAATTTATGATTTCTATCAAATCTATATTAATATCTAAATCTAACGAATATAATTTCTAAGTTCACAAATTCTAACAATTTCGTTTTAATTCTACAGCTTAATTTTAAAACGAAATTGTTA
Source organism: Rheum nobile (assembly GCA_027886185.1). NCBI lineage: Eukaryota > Viridiplantae > Streptophyta > Magnoliopsida > Caryophyllales > Polygonaceae > Rheum > Rheum nobile. Next base: position 1,185,911 of record WOAB01000077.1, read on the forward strand.
TTATGAATTTAAAATGCATTACATACTTGGTGGACGTCTATCGGTGCAGGTGCAGGAGTCACTAGGACTCCGATCGGCACAGTCGATCGGGTCACCAGTCGTCTAGCACCACCACTCGCCAGTCGTCGGGCTAAACTCTCATCCTCCTCCATCGACACCCAAGCTGCCGCCGGACCCCCACCACTGACCACCAGACCACCACCACCCAGCCGGACCTCCGCTCCACCATCACCTAGTCGGCCACCGCCAGAAGCTTCGCCAGAACCTCCCGCTGTTGCAGCGATCGCCGCTGTAACTCCGCCACCACCAGAAGCACCACCATCCACCTTAGATTGATTGCCCAAGTGAGTAGAACACGATTCTATGGCTGATTTTGTGTTTAACTCAGAGGAGAAGCGGGAAATTGATCGCACAAATTTTTGATGTTTTTAGCGCTACCGTTGTGCGCGAGGAAGAAGAAGTTGTGGCGACTTTTAAAGTCACGCACAACTTAATGGATTGGGATTGTGCAAAGCCCAGTCCATTAAGCTTATGCGTTAAATTTTAACGCATATATATGTGCGTTAAAATTGATGTTATTGAAACCATCAATTTGATCTTGACGATAGGTGATAAGTTAGTAATGATTTGGAGGTGAGAGATTTGAGTCCATTTTAAGAAAAAAATTTATTAATAATTTTAGACTTTTGCCTCTTTATTTTTAAATAAACTTTTGGTGAAACATACGATTGAAATTTGATCCTTAAAAAGTAGGAGTTTATAGTAGTGTTAGGCAAATAAACCATTTTTATCAACATACACAAAGCTAATACAACATTTTTTTAAAACTTTTTATCATTTAATTTACACAAAGGCTATATACACGCGATTTTTTGCCTATATGCACGAGAATCTGTGCGCGTATCTTAGCAGCATGGTTTTATACGCATAAGTTACGCACATAGGGGTATAATGGCCATTTTTTAAAAGTCTGGGTAATATTGGTGCGCGTAAGTTACGCGCATAGCTTTTGTCAGGGATTAGTCGGGCCTGATTATTGGGCCTAATACCCATGCTCGTAACCTATGCGTATAGATATTGGGCCGACCCAATCCGCAAATCTATGCGCGTAACTTACGCACATAGAGCGTAACTTACGCGCATAGATTGATGCGGGTTAAAAACCCGCATCGTCTTCTTCCTCCCGATTCTCGCATCGAAAAAAACAAACAAAAAACCTAAAATCCTTTCTTCCTCTTCCGTTTGATTCGTGATTCGATTCTTCAAATTGGCAATGGATTCAAGATCCTTTGATGATTCTGAGCTCGGAGGTGGTAGAAATGGGGGAAATGGTGGAGGTGATGGGAGGCCGGTGGGTGGCAGACGAGGTGGCGGCGGCACAGACGAGGTGGCGGCGGCAAGGTCGGAGGGCGATAGCGGCACTGAGGAGGTGGCGGCGGAAGACAGAGGGGATGAGGCGGTGGCTGGGGTGGTGCATAGGGTGGTGGAGGGTTTAGATGAGGAGGGTGATTTGGGGGTTTTGGGTGGAGGGAGACCGAGGACGAGAGCTCAAGCAAATGTACCGATGGTGGAGCCGGTGGAGGCGGAGGAACCAACTCCCGTTATTCCTAGTGGTCTGCAAGAGGTTTTTTTTCGAAATCCTAAATTTAAATTTTGTTTCTGACGTAATTGTTTATCTAAATTGAATTGTTTGAATTTAGTTTATAAAATAGATTATGAATTAGTTGTGAATATGATTTGAAATTAATTGTGAATTTTGATTATCATTTTTTTGTGAATTTAGACTAGAAATTCTTAATAATGGTGCGCGTAGGTCACAATTAGAAATTCTTAGTTGTGATTTTTTTTCGAAATCCTAAATTTAAATTTTGTTTTCGACATAATTGTTTATCTAAATTGAATTGTTTGAATTTAGTTTATAAAATAGATTATGAATTAGTTGTGAATATGATTTGAAATTAATTGTGAATTTTGATTATCATTTTTTTGTGAATTTAGACTAGAAATTCTTAATAATGGTGCGCGTAGGTCACAATTAGAAATTTTTAGTTGTGATTTTTTTTCGAAATCCTAAATTTAAATTTTGTTTTCGACGTAATTGTTTATCTAAATTGAATTGTTTGAATTTAATTTATAAAATAGATTATGAATTAGTTGTGAATATGATTTGAAATTAATTGTGAATTTTGATTATCATTTTTTGTGAATTTAGACTAGAAATTCTTAATACTGCTGCGCGTAGGTTACGATTATAAATTATTAGTTGTGATTTTTTTTCGAAATCCTAAATTTAAATTTTGTTTCTTACGTAATTGTATATCTAAATTGAATTGTTTGAATTTAGTTTATAAAATAGATTATGAATTAGTTGTGAATATGATTTGAAATTAATTGTGAATTTTTATTATCAATATTTTGTGAATTTAGACTAGATTTTATTTATTTATTTACATGTGGTTCCGGTCCTGTTGATGATTTTGATCCAAGACTTCCCTCCACTTATGCGCCATGGATGCCTGGAGGTCCACGGTGCCCCATCCTTCTTCCTAGCTATGCCACGCACATTGCAATGGCCATTTATGAGCGTCCCCAACTCGAGTCCGTTGATCATCTGTTTATTGATCCCGCACTCCCTCCCGTTCAGTAGAGGAGAGGAGGCTCTAGAGGATGTTGATGCAGGTCCAACTATTCCAGAGGCAGATGATGATATTGCTGTAGAGCCTGCTGCTCTAGAGGCAGCTCCTCTTAGAGGCGTCGCCCGCCGACAGGCGATGCAAGATTTGGTATGTGAAACCGATAATATAAATCTTTAAGGTTTTAGAATAACGTGATAAATTTTGTTGACTAATGTTATATATTTTACATTTAGAGTCGTAAAATTCTTAGGATCTATTTCCGACCTGCCCAACTATATCCCCACAAGCCCTTCATTACCGATGATCCCTAGACGTGGTTTAGGATTGCAGAGCGCAGCGGTCTTACACATTTACGCACAGTTGGCATCGCCGCCAGTATAGATGCTGCTATGATATCTGCATTTGTGGAGAGATGACATCCGAAGACTAGTTCATTTCATTTGCCATTCGGAGAGATGATGATCACATTGTTAGATGTTCTCTAGATTCTGCGGGTTCCCATTCATGGGAGGAGCTGCACTACAGAGTTGACTGATGATGCAATCAGACGACGTATCACCACAGATCTGGGGGTTGACGAGGCTGACGTGAAGTAGTGGTATACAGGGGGAGGCATCCCATTAGAGTATCTGGAGCGGACATTGAGGGAGATGATGGTGGCACCCGAGAGAGTCGAGAGCGTTATTGCCACCTATTATCTGTTGTTGCTTCTCGGATCGACTGTCCTGGTGGACAAGTCGACTAAGTCCGTGAAGCACAAGTGGTGTGCCCTTCTGTTTGACCACGAGAGTACCAGAGGTATTGCATGGGGAGCCGACATCCTTGTGTTTTTGTATCGCAATTTGGGAGAAGCGTCTAGGCGTGGAGCGCAAGGGATTGAATCATGCGGGAATCTTATTAGGGTAAGCTATTTGTGTCGTATTAGTCAAGTTATAATTGACTTTCTATTTATTTTTTTGCTAATAGCATTATTTCATCATGTACAATCATGGATTTGGGCGTACTTTCGCCATTTCCTTGGGCATTATATAAACCCGCTATTTACGGGAGCAGCTGCTAGGGATGGGATGGAGTTGGCCAACAGTAGAGATACTGGACGTTTGGTGGAGATACGTCGGATGCTGGACAACATGAGATATGAGGAGGTAAATAGTGTATAGGTTTTTGTCGATAAGTTTATAACAAAAAACTTGAAATAGATAATTAATAGGGAAATTTGACGTTACATGTTACTTGGACTCTATGGGTGGGGGTGGACTATAACGCTCCAGAGATTTCCCCTTCTCGGTTCCGAGGTGTGCTGCGTATTATGGAGATTGCAGAGCCGTACATGCCGGACTGAGTCCTCGGACAGTTTGGTATGGTTCAAACCATCCCAAATCCTCCGATTCAGCCCAGCACAACGACACGAAAGGAGGAGATCAGAGGTTACACAGTTCAGTTTGATGATGAGCTGCTAGGAGCATGGGATGAAGATCCGAGACATCTAATCGACTTGGTAGGCCCTGTCGCGACTCATTTTTTGGACGTTTCTGATGACTATTTGGACTGGTCCATTGGTCGATCCCATTTCAGTCAGACGAGATCGCCCCATTGGCCTAGTCCATGTCGCCCCTTTAGTGGATTTAGTTGCAGTACGTTTTAATTTTTTACTTTAATTTATGCTTATTGGTATTTTTAGGTTTTGACTAATATTTCTATTATTTAATACAGCGCATCCAGTTGGTTGCTGGTGAGCTCCGTACTTATTTGTAGACCCCTGAGGAGAGTAGACCGACTATAGATGATGGTGTTGTTAGAGCATGGTTGGAGATGCTGATTGGGGAGACTCCATCCATGCCCCCCCTCCACCTCGTTATTCACATATGTTTTAGGATTCAGTCCACGAGGCTGGTGAAGGGAGTGGCAGTCATCCAGGGGAGGAGTAGTAGTACCAGTTATATTGACTTATTCGTAGACTTTATGTACATATTTTTTAGTTATTTATGTGGTTTTGTATGAGAAGTAACAACAAATCTGTGAAATGGGCCCAAATTAGGCTCATTTGTAAGGATTAATCATGAAATGAACCAAAAATGCAAAAAATGCAAAATGGGCTCAAACTAGATCCATTTGTAAGGATTAATCATAAAATGGGCCAAAAACACAAAAAATACAAAATGGGCCCAAACTAGGCCCAATAGTAAGGATTAATCATGAAATGTACCAAAAATGCAAAAAACTACAAAAATCCAAAAAATGCAAAATGGGCCCAAACTAGGCCCATTTATAAGGATTAATCATGAAATGGGCCAAACACACATAAAATGCATAATGGGCCCAAACTAGGCCCATTTGTAAGGATTAATCATAAAATGGGCCAAAAACACAAAAAATGTAAAATGAGCCCAAACTAGGCCCAGTAGTAAGGATTAATCATGAAATGGACAAAAAACGCAAAAAACTACAAAATCCCAAAAAAGCAAAATGGGCCCAAACTAGGCCCATTTATAAGGATTAATCATGAAATGGGCCAAAAATACACAAAAATGCATAATGGGCCCAAACTAGGCCCATTTATAAGGATTAATCATAAAATGGGCCAAAAACACAAAAAATGCAAAATGAGCCCAAACTAGGCCTAATAATAAGGATTAATCATGAAATGAACCAAAAATGCAAAAAACTACAAAAACTCCAAAAAAGCAAAATGGGCCCAAACTAGGCCCAATTGTAAGGATTAATCATGAAATGGGCCAAAATCACAAAAAATGTATAATGGGCCCAAACTAGGCCCATTTGTAAGGATTAATCATAAAATGGACCAAACTTTAGCCCAAAAAATGCGTGAATTTAAGGTACAACGGCCAAAAACGCAAAACTACTAAAGTATAAATTTCATAATACGTCATGAAAGTAATATTTTGATAAGAAATCATAATATTTCATTAGTATAAACTATAATTCTTCGACTTCTTCAAGTTATAACTTACAATTCTCGAGTTCTTCATACTTCATGCTATAGCGTAAGTATAAAGTTCAATAGATCTGTTCATAAGACTTTGTCATATCACATTAGTATATAGTACAAGTGATAACTTCTTAAGAAATCAATATATTACATTAGTATAAACTTTAATTAGTGACTTCTTCATACTTCATGCTATAGCGTAAGTATAAAGTTCAATATACAACTTCATAAGACTTTTTCATATCACATTAGTATATAGTACAAGTGATAACTTCTTAAGAAATCATTATATTAAATTAGTATAAACATTAATTAGTATATAATACAAGCGATAACTTCTTAAGAAATAATAATAATAATACATTAGGGCCTCTCATTAGTATGTCTCTCTTTTGCTAACTCCGCTTGATCCCTACAAAGGTTCACAAAAGAAATTTAATTCATTAGTTTAAAACATTGTTTCTATGGCTTATGATATATATCTTGTAATGCCTTGAAATTATACCTACAAAGGGCCTCATTTTCTTTCAGAAGTTGCTTTTTTTCCTTGCACAATTCTCTAATTACTTCGTGTGTTCTCTCATCGTACGGTGGATCTATCCACTTGCAGAAAAGACATCCCCCTTTATTACCCGGTTTGTGTACATCGTAGGTGCCAAAGTCCGAGCATCCCCAATACCTTCTTCCGTAGTTCCACTCAGTTTCACAAGTGTGTATGATTGCCTTTGAATTACAAAAGCAAATTTTATCCCCTGTTGATGAACTTGAACTCGACGAAGACTCCATACTGAATTCTAGACAATGAAAATACTACAAGAAAAGGATGTGGGGGTTGGTGATCTCATTATGGGTATTTAAAGGCTGAAATATAGGCGTTAATGGACATGACTGTTTGGTGCGTGTATGTTACACGCACCAAACGGTCATGTAGTCAAACAACTATGCGCGTAACTTACGCGCATAAATTTAAGTATGATGGGCCGACCCATTTTAACACAGGTTGGCCTATTTTTAGCTAAACTCCGTTTAGTGCGCGTAACTTACGCGCACCAAACGTTCTGCTTTAAAAAAATGACTGTTTGGTGCACGTATGTTACACGCACCAAACGGTCATTTCCATTAACGGCTATTTTTTAGCCTATCCATATATGCCTATGTATATATTGTTGTTGCCTAAGTACTTATTATGTTTGTTTTATGTTGTTAGGTTATAGTGTTCTTCAATGTATTTTATGTTGTTGGAATGTATCTGGATTTTGTTGCAAACACTAAATTGAAACTCGCAAATTACAAGGCCGAGTAAAGTTCAATACATAATGTCAATCACTAAACAAATAGTTGGAATTTATTACATCACATAATGGTAACATCAATCAATTACATGAACAGATCCGTCTCCAGAATACATGAAAGGATCTGGTGCCCGACCATTTTCAATGCGGTACTCTCGATACAACTTCAAATTCCCCTCATATTGTGTTGCACACCACAAAATGTTTGGATTTGCGTTTCTACGCCACGAACCAGGAGTGTGCGATATTGGCGACCCATCCTTGAGAACCACCTATATAAACACAAAACAATTTGATTAGCGTAAACAATATAGCCTAATTACATACAATAAAATAATTAAGAAGAAAACTTTACCGGTATGAAGTGGTCATGGTTGCCTACGTGTGCCATGGCCAAAATCCTTTGTGGAGGATCGACACTTGAAGTCCTGGCCCTTAACGGTAAGCACAACGTCGGAACTTCCCAAGTTAATAAGACGAGACCAACCTCATATAGTGTGGCAAACACTAGACTCATCATTGGCATATGAAGACAATATACCGAGGAGCAAGGACTTCTGCAATGATTGACTTGAAGAATAAGATCATCCCAAGACCCTTCCCGAGGACGGTGACGTATCGGCTCGTATAGATCTCAGTTGTCAAGCAACTCCACTACCAGCTCCCGTCAGATGTTGACATATTCTATCTCTTTCCTTCCCAACAGTACAACCATAGACCGATATCCACAGTGACCGTCGGGACGTACATCTCTAACATGCTTGATATACGGAATCCAGAAGTCATCCACATTGTCAACCCCAAAGTTAACCCCCATATGAACAAGGGGAATATTGGGCGCTTCAGGCCACTACGAATCTTCTGTTTGTGATTCTTCTGGTACATGTTGGGATTGCAATTCCTCAAAACCGATCACCACTGCACTAGGACTACTTGCTTCCTTTTTAGGACGACATGGGCCTCTACCAGAGCTCTCACTTGCCTTCCCCTTTTCCTTTGCCTTCTTCTCCTTTTGCTTCAATTCTTCCTGTCTGTGCTCAAACAAGCACTTCTCCCTCTTCTCCACCTTGTTCAGCTTGTTCCTGGAACCACTTGGCCTTCCTTTAGCATGGATCCCAGTCGGCTCCAATAATGTACTTTCCTCTGGATACTCCAAGTCGTGATACAACTCACCTAGTTGGAATGTCGTGCCATTCTTCAAAGTCCCAATATCCATCCTGGCCAACATTTCTCTAAGTCTCATCTCTGTAATGTTCATTCGAACATTCTGATCAATGGACGCGCTTATTGTAGGAGCATCTTCCCATTCCAAGTCCCTCTAGAACGGGTGAAAGTCCTCCAGAATGAGGGGTGTTCTCGTAATGATGGCGTTTGCAATGACATGTACGCACGACATCCCTAAGCAGTTTCTCACCCAATGATCGATGCATTCTTCTTCGTACTGCTCCTTCAATAACCGCTCATACAACGCCAATAACAAATAAAAGCACATGTCCGACACTTGGTAGAAGAGCCTAGAAAATGTCTCACGATCACTCTATTGAAACCCCCTCTGCTAGAGCCAATAATATTTTTCAAAACCTTGTGCATCCCCTCAACCCTTTCAAAATACATGAGGATAGTAAGACATTAAGAATTAATGGTAATAAAACAAAAATATCATTACAGCCGTGATACCTGTTTGAATTCCTCGTGAATAAGTGAAGATGATGATCAATCCACGCCCTTACTATTCTTTTCTTGTAAGGAGTAGCCATGTGCCCTCCACGTATCCGACAAGGCCGCTCTTCCATGATGTCCTCAATGCGGCAAGCCTCTCTTCATAGCTTTCTTCACTGGTTGAGCAAAACAGTGCCCAACATTGGTTTGCAAAGAAATCGACACTTTCCTTCGTCTTCAGAATGGACGATGCATGTGCCTTAATGTTGGGTCTGATATGCACCCATCACAAGAGGTGATGAACTTCGTTGCCGAAAACATTACCGATCGCAGTTATGAGGGCCTGCTCACAATCTGTCATTATTGTCGTTGGCATCACTCCCAAATCTAAACACAATGCCCGTATTTTTTTCATTATCCATGTGTAATGGTAAATCCTTTCCGCCTGGGTGAATGCATAAGCAATGTTGAACGTCTGGTGAGTGTTGGTAAAACCAACAATCTCCACAAGTAGCATACCATATCTATGGCAAACTTTTCAATAAACCAACATCAATGAAATTAAATAACTAAAAAGTTCCCTTCATAAACAAACTATTTTAAAGGACTTACTTGTTTGTCTTGTATGTCGCGTCGATGATTACAACATACGGGAACTTTTTCATCAACCACAAAGACTCCGGGTTAGCAAAAAATAAGATTGCTACCTCGTCCGTCTTCACATCCCTCAGAGGATGAACTACATATTTGTGTTCAACCAGAAATCTAAGCGACTAATGCATAACAGTTAGTTCTCCACGATCCTCATACTAGAGCTTCTGCAAGAAGTTGGCTACTTGTTTCCGAGATGTAATGTTGCCCGAGAAGTTTGCTCTCAATTCAGAAACAATTTGTTTTGGCGTCATTCGACCTTCTCCCCACCTCCTAGCACTTAGTTGCTCCGCCTCGGTCATTCGACCCATGAATGTATTCCCTTTAAAGCTAGTACGTAGCTTATGGTTGTTCCGGCCTTCCATCACACCCAATACCTATTTTCACCAACCATCCAGGGCTCTTTCTTCATCCGAACTCCCATGATCTCAAACCTACACCCACACTTCTTGGATTTTGATTTTCTTATTTTAGGAATCGGTAATTCTGGATTCTCTTTGTTCACCTTCGGCCTCCCCGTTCTCCATTCCCCAAACCTATCGCACACTATACTAATTTGGTACGGGCTTGAGTTGCGCTTTACCAAAGCTATAACAAACTCCTTTCCTCTTTCTTTCGCTCATTCGTATAATTCTTCCTTACTATCAAACATTAGGTCCGTAGTAAAGTACTTCGTATAGTCTCTCCCCTATAAACATCGACATTTTTTACAATCACGGATTATAGTCTATAAATACAACCACAAATTTACATATTTAATAATGAACTTAAAATTAGTTTAACACTTACCACAATTTCGGTATTTACAAAACTAGATTAATTAAATACTAATCATAAATCTACTATTTACAAAACTAGATATGATATATCATTAAGATAAAATATAAACATAAATTAGTTTAACACTAACCACAAATTCGCCGCTAGGGTCCCAATCACCGGTCGCTTCGTCATCTTCGACACCTATGAAAAACCTCGACGCCATCCATGAGTCGTCCTCCTCTTCTTCTTCTTCACTTTGAACCCAATCGTTTTTCTCGTCACTATCCTCACCACTATGATACATCTTTAAATTTGTGAGAAAAACAATGCCGATTACTTGGATAGGGCAAACCAAATTCATTGGGTATTAATAAGAAGATTTATGGAGGTTGGAAAATAACCGTTTGGTGCGCGTAAGTTACACGCACCAAACGGTCAAATTCTAACGACTAAAAATTCAAAAAATGCCAGCCTCTCACGTTGTGCGCGTAACTTACGCGCATATGTTGTAGGGTTATGCGCATAAGTTACGCGCATAATTTTGATCTGCTTGGGCCGGCATAAATTTGTGTGAATTGGGTCGGCCCAACTACCACAATGTGCGCGTAACTTATGCGCACAAATTTTGTCTAGATGATAAGGGCGTTGTCGTCGTGACACCTACACAAATAAAATCCTAACAAACCTAAACAAGTAGTAGAGGCAAGCAAGGGTCGAATCCCACAGGGAGGAAGTAATCAATCTATGTGTTTATAAGCATGAAAAGTAACAAGGGGGTTTTGATTATCAAGCAGAGCAAAGCAAACAAGTGTAGTTGATGAGAAAATATGAATGGGGAAGTAGTTCTACTAGAACGAGATCCACAATACAGAGATATAAGTCGATCACTGAAATCTATTAAATCCAAGTTCTTTAACTATTCTTATGGTTGTTCCCACCCTGATCTTAAGTACTACCGATTCTCACAGTTGTCGATAGACTTATTACTATGCCAATGATAAAATACGCCAGTCACGCCAGTCACGTTGTACTAGACCGGGATACTTTACCACCAACAAAGCAATAGCAATACACACAAGGATATAGGATACATGCAAGTAGAAAGACGTACAAGTACTCACTCCCCTACATAACATGCAATTGATTCTCACACACAATTGTACGCTCGGAACCCCTATACGCACAATTGTGTTTGCCACTAGATATGCACTCGGAACCCCTATATGCAATCCTAGCAATATGACAAATATCGATAAACCTAGTTAGCAACTCTAGATAAACCAACATAAATCAATATCAATATAACCAAGAGAATCAATCCAACACACATAAGAATAAGAACAAGGAATAGAAATCTCACAACCACATCAACTGTATTGCTTCAAACGTCTAGTAGAACAAAGGTGTTTAGCTCTCCATGGGTTGGAACCCTAGAGAAAGAAACGAGTCTCTAGATAGAGATAGGGAATGGAGACTGTGGGAATTAGGTTAAATAGACTTAACCTAAATCCCAAGATCACAAACCCTATCTTACAAGGAAAATAAAATAACAATAATAAAACTAATACCAAAAATAAACAATCGAGACTTGGGGAAATAATTCCCGCATTCTCGCTCGGCAAGCTCCTCTCGTTCAGCAACTCGGCCCACCTTCTCGTGCTTGGCCCAACAACAATTCAGCAGTGGCCCACTCCACTTCAGCTTCATCCAATTCAAATCATCATCGCTGACATCATGCTCCGTCAGCGTCCGCATTCTCCAGCTTCAATTCGCTTTCCGCTTCTTCAATTCACGCACTTCCATTCAACTCACGTGGGCCGAACTTCAACTTGGGCCTTTTTATCTTTACGGCCCATCTCCTTCCAATTCCCAACATCAGCCCGCGCGGCGCCTTCAATTCATTAGTTTCGCCCAGCAAACGACCGCGGGGCATGATTTCCCACCGCGGGGCGGTGCTTTCTACCGCGGGGCGGCATCCTTCTCTGAGATTTATCGCCGGGCCGCGGTGGCTCTAACGCGGGGTGCCATTCTTCTCTCTTCATTGTGGTTTCTTCATGGATTTTCAACGTCTTCTCAAGTGGTCAACTCCTCTTTCTCTGGATGTCTTCAATTAGCTCCTCCAGACCACCAAAACCACACTTCTCTACTCTACCTCCATAATCTCCAATTGTGCTCTAAATCCAACCAAATGGCGTCTCAAACCTGGTAATAATCCTTAGATAAGTGGTACAAAATAGCACTTATCACTAGACATTTCAAAAATGTCAATTATACCCTTGTGCGCGTAACTTATGCGCATAATTTCATACTTCTAAGCTACGCGCACAGTTTCGCGTGCATAAAGACAAAAATCCGCGTACATATAACCATTGCCTTAATTTTAATGGGCTTTAAGGCTCAATTGGTTAACATGAATTGGAAAAAGAGGGAACATAAGCCTAGAGTCCTTGCTTTTTTTTCCCTTTTCTTTTTTCAATTAAGATTTTCTTATATGGCTTGTAAATAAGGATGGACAAAAGTAGATCGGATCGGACCGTATCGTAAATTTACGGTCTGGTATACGTGTTTCTTTTAGCCACATCAAGTTTTTTCGGCCTAAATTTACGTGTTTACGATCGGACCGTATCGTAAATTTACGATCGGATCGGACAAAAGTAGATCCCAATATCATATCTTTTCGGCCTAGTATACGTGTTTCTTTTAGCCACATCAAGTTTTTTGGCGCCGTTGCCGGGGATCAAGTTTTTAGCCAAAAACTTGATGTGGCTAAAACCTACCCGCAAGTGTACATGATCAGTTGTAGTAGTCAAGTGTCGATCCCACAGAGACCAATGTAATATTAATTGAAATGCTACCAGTATACTAGGCCGAAAAGATATGATATTGGGAAATGTGTAACTAGACTAATAACTAATAAAACAAATAAAATCAATGGGATAAATGTGTCTAAGGTTAAGGATTACCGTAACGATGCTTCAGTAAATAGAATCAAACTCTACCTGAATCTAATCCATCTATTTGAAGGTAAGTCATCTAAGGTAATCTACTAACTCCTCTCGGACGATAATAGACGTGTTTGAACTAAACTAACAATCGCTCTCGCGCAGAGCTAATCTCATTCAAACCCATTAACGCACTTAGAGTCTAGAGATAAATTGAGATAACATCCGCTCTCGCGCTCCGCTAAATCAACTCAAACCCAGAACATCTATGATGACTTAGTATCCTCAAGAGTAATTAAGTTGTTCTCGCACAAATAACACTCAGGCTCGATTCCTATGGATCTAGTAGAAATTATCACCTCTCGGTCTCAAACTCTACCTGATTACTTATTAGCATTTTCACCTCTCGGTCTCAAATCCTAATAAGATCCAATTCGCATAAGCTAAAATGGGCATAAAGCATCTAGGATCGAATCAAATACTATTTCAATTCAGGCAAAGATAATAACTTTATTCACATACACATCGATCGGATCAACATAACCTTAGAACTAGGAATTTAGCTATGCATGATTGAAGATAAACAATAGATCAAACCAACCATCGATATATATGAATTATTCATTAAAAATAAGAGATAAGAAAACTTAGTCTCAATGACGAAATAATCCAAACGAAGGCTAGAGCATTAAGGACAATCTTCAATACATGCCAAAGGCTAAAATCCTTCTTGAAGTTCAACCCATGTCTGCGGCAGAACGCTCCCCAAAACTAAAACCATAAAAACTCCAACAAAAACTAAACTAAAACCCCCCTCTTTAATCTCTCCCTTTGAAAAGTCAAACCTGAAATCAAACCCCCCTCACCAAAGCTACGTAACTCCCATTTGGCTGGCTCCCCTTTAATTTGCTGTCGGACTCCTTTTTTTATTAGCCCATTTCGTTTGTGCGGTCCACCAGTCCAATAACAATGGACCAAATTCATGCTTGTGTAGTATCTCCTCTTGGTTACTGGAACGGGTTCACATAAATTCCAGCAGGTTTATCATCCGTAACGCGGTCCAAATTCAACTGCTGCAATGCTCCTTAAGTCTCGTATTAATCCGCCTAAAAATACCTGAAACACATAAAAATACGAGTGTAGACTCCGAATACAAAATAAAGCAAAATTAACAATAAAAGACATAAAATATGCATGCAAATGAACTACTCTAATATGCAACTAGACTCTTAAAAACATGTATAAAATGGATGTTATCAAATCCCCCAAGCTTAAACATTGCTTGTCCTCAAGCAAGAACATAGTTCAAAATTCCATAAGAAATACAAAGGTTGTCTCTATCCAATCAATACTCAAGCAAGTCCATGAAAACTTAAATATTTAACAATGTAATCATCAAAGCATATAAATAATCATTAAAGAGACAAGTTAGTTCATCCACTCTAGACCTTACTTAGGATAAAAATAAGAGTCACTCTCACTCATGTGTTTAGGTAAGTGTTTCGCTCAAATCTCAACTTTGAAAACTCATCTACCATAAGCTTGCATCAGTGTCTTAAATTTCCACCACTAGGGACCTTGTACATGACATAAATCAAGAGGACTTTTATTGGGTTATAACAGGGCATGGTAAAAAGAAAGGTATGGATACAATTTGGCCATGTGGTGCTAAATCCGGGAAAGAGGAACTAACCAAGACAACACTCCGGGAAAGACGAACTAACCAAGACAACACCAAACTTGAGAATTTCTCATACCATTCTTTTCAACAAAATGCCCTTTATTCTTGGCTCTTTTTTTTCTTTTTTTTCAACTACTTACTTTCTTTCTTTCTTTTTTTTTTTTTTTTTCAAAAGCCACAACACTTCCAACCATACCGCACCATACATATAACTCCTCCAAGCTCGGTTTGCAACCATAAAAACAAACAAATAAATCATCCTAATTCCCGGATGGGTAAAAGGCTAATCATTAAGCTCGGGATGTTTTTGTGGAGCTTCCAAAATAATAGGCTAATTAGGCTCAACGGGCTTCAAGCAGAGGAATAACACATAAGGGTGGTAAAGGGAAATATAGGCTAATAAAAAATAATGCCTCGATCATTTTTATATCATGCACAAGAGTCATAAATGTGGCCTCAAAATAAGTTCTAAATGCAAGTTCTAGAGATAAAGTAATCAAAGTGAGAATCACACACATGAAAAGAAATAAGAGGACTCAGTTATGTGCAGTCCTAAGGCTCAAAAGCTCACAAGGTTATTTGTCTAGAATTTCAGTCTTAACCAGTCTCAATAAATGACTATATACACACTTCAACTCAAACATTAGAAAATATAAAAATTCTCATCAACATGCTTAAAATCAATTACAATATCAACAACCAAAATATTTCAAGGGGAATTTCGCAAGACAAACAAACAAAGCAAAGCATGGGAATCAGATCAAACACCTAAAATGTGATGCATGATGCATTAATTGTTATGCAAAAGCGGAAAAAAAAATGACACAAAAATCACTAAATTGCAAACGGAGTTACACATTGAATTATCCCTCCCCCAAGCTTAAATTCTACATTGTCCCCAATGTAGACATAAAAGAAAGAGAAAAGGAAACTCACCAAAGATATTCAGGTATTAGGCATCTTCACACAATGCTCCGGGGTTGTCGAAAATTAGTACAAATGCAGAAGAATATCAGCAACATCTTCTCCTTCAATAGCACTGTACACAACATAGACAAAACAAAACCCCAAAACACAAGACTACAAATCCCGGTAATTAATAGGCAAACAAATATAATTACATGCTCAAACTCAGAATCAGCGCAATATATAATAAGTCCAAGCATGAATTAGGCAATAAAATCTTATGCCAAATGTATAATGCATAATCAGCACTAATCCAACCCTCTGCCAGCACAACATTCATATAGAACTCAATTGCCATTTGCCACTTACGAATAAGACACAATGAGATCAACACCAAGCACCTTAGCCAAAATTTAATGGCAAATAAAGCATCTGTAGAATGGCTTGTTCCTATTATAATCATAGTGCAAATTAGAACAAATTAGGCACAAGATCGCTAGGCTGAAATCATACCTTCACTTACCAGCCATGGCAGGATTCAGGAATAAGCTCAAGATCGACATCCAAATAGATTCCGGCAGACATCATAAGTGGCGTGGATGCAGCAACGGTGCGAGGACAGAAGGTTTCTCGCGGGTCTACGATGGCGGTATGAGTTCTGGGTCGGAAACTTGGGTTGGAGGGTCGCCGGTGGTGGTTCGCGGGGCTCGAGGGAGTTCAGCAGAAGAGGCAATTGAAGCATTGGCTGGACACGCCGGTGGTGGGTGTGGCCGGTGGGCTGGGTAATAGGGTTAGGGCAGCAGCGGAGGCGGGTCGTGGTCGGCGAACGGGCTGGTGAGAGGAGAGGAATGGCGAGGGTGAGAGATGATGGAGAGATGGTGAGGCAGGAATCGGCGGTGGCTCGAGAAGGGGGACCGAGGCTGGCGAGGCAGCTCGTGAGCAGGTAGGGCATGGATCTGGGTTTGGTTCGAGGTTGGAGGGTCGTCGGTGATCTGGGCAAGGGAGGTGAGGAGATGGCGGGGATGGTAATGGTGAGATGGGAGCAGGTAGGGAGCGGCGGCATGGATTGCAGAGGGAGAGGATAGGGGTACAGGGGAAGAAAAGGTTTTTTTTTAAAATCCTCCGAACAGATCGAAACTCGGTTGAGAACTCGGCCGCGTTCTTGACCGAGTTTCTTTCTGTTGGAACAACTCGGTCGAAAAATTCGACTCTATTTCCTGAGTTTGTTGAAGCTTTTTTTTTTTTACCTGAAATAAGAAGAATAAAAATATCAAAGCAAAAATAAAGACCTAGAAACACCAATAGAAATTATAATTAATATTAACAAATTGGTCCCCGGCAACGGCGCCAAAAACTTGATGCTTTAAAATCAAACCCCGCAAGTGTACGGGTTCAATAGTGGTACCAAGGTGTCGAACACAGGGACTAAGTAGTACCAATTGCTATTCCAACTAGTAGATCAAGTCAAAAGGGAAAATTCGGAGAGTTTATGATTGGATTATTAAGCTAACAAATAACAGAAAGTTATCAATAAGAGAAAGACTTCTAAGGTTAGGATTCCCCATATGATGTTTCAGTAAATTTTAAATGATATCTGATTGGATTTCAAAATTGAATGTTGTTTGAAGGACCGACTATCTAATGTCAACACTACCTCTTTTCAGACGATAAGTGCACGTACCTAGACTCGACTAGCAGTCACTCTCGCACAAAGCTAGTCTAGTCTAGATCCTTTACGTTCTTTAGAGATCAATAGATAAATAGAATCAACATTCGCTCTCGCACTCCGTTGAATCTACTCACTAAAGATCTACTACGATAGTAGAAGTACCACAAGAGAAGTTAAATCGCTCTCGCGCAGATAATTCTCAAGTTCATTCCTAGGGATCTAAAATGAATCCACAATTGCAAACTCACTTTATCAAAACCCTATTATCATCATCTCCTCTCGGACTCAGACGATAATAGGATTCCCAATTCTAATCAAATTAGGGCATTAAGCAACCTAGGAACGAATCAAACTCCATCCAAATCTCCAAACAACCAAATATCATCATACAAACATACCTACTACATCATAGGGTTCACCCAACCTTAGAATTAGAGAATTAGCTAGACATAGAGAAGGGAGAAATCAAATCCATTACAAAAATCAACATACCGAGTTGTCTTTCAATGCGATTCAACTTCACACAAATCAAAACTAGAGAAATCTCCAAAGTCTTCCACTTAGGGTTTTTAGGAGTCTTGTTGTTCTCAGCCAAAAAAATTGCATCATCCCCCAAAATCGTCCCCCTAAATCTGATAACAAAAGGAGCAAAAGACGTTTCAACAGTCGAAAGACGTTACGAACGCTGACTCGGTCCATAACTCGGCCGAGTTGTGGGCCGAGTTGTTCTCTGTTGTTCCTCGCTTCTTCATATCTTCGCCCGGTTCGCTGACTCGGTCCACAACTCGGCCGAGTTATGGGCCGAGTTGTTCTCGAAATCCCCCCTATGTGTCTTCGCCGAGCTCGCTGACTCGGTCCACAACTCGGCCGAGTTATGGGCTGAGTTGTTCTCGAAATCTCCTCCAATGTGCCTCTAGCTCGGGCTTGATGACTCGGTACACAACTCGGCCGAGTTGTGGGTCGAGTTGTGTTTTGTATTCCTTTGATCTTGGCGCTTGTATTTCGACCTTGGCGCCATCCCTTCGAGTCGTCCATCCGAACATCTTCACTTGTAGCTCGATTGTCTTCAAAACGCCTCCAAATGATCCTGAAATCACAATACACAAGAGTAGACTCCGAACACTACAAAATCTATGAAAACCAAATAAAACTAAAATAAAAAGGAGCAAAACAAACCTAATCAAGAGAAATAAACATGATCTAAACTAGCCTAAATGCATGCTATCAAATATGCCATTAGAGTTTTGGTGAGTCTTTCATTCCAATGCTAATAGAGGAGCTTTGTTGTCTAACCTTGACTGATGATTGCTCTTTGCATCATTTTGCCAAATCCCTATAAATTTGTAGCTGAATGCATGATATCCCAAAAATATAACATAGGGAAAGAAGGGAAAAAAACATAATTAGTAGCAACTTTATAAGATTGGTAGCAAGATATGACATTTCAGTTCACACATAAAACAACATCCAGTACTGGGAACCTTAATAGCAACCTAAAAGGGGAAACCAGCAATAGAACCATGGTTTTGGTCTGCATGTAATATACCCTGATAAACCATGGTTATGAAATTATAAGTAAATAACACATGATTATTATTGCCCAAAATGACATTAGAGTTCTCATACAGAAGCTATTTTGGTAGTTTTATAAGACTAACAACAACATATGAAACAATTGCAACCAGAAACAAGGTGCTTTCCAGATTTCATTACAGTGCAACACCTCGGGCTTAAAATCTTATTAGCACCCTAAAGGCACCCCAAAAAAGATAGAATGATGTTTTAATGCATTCCATATAGCCTGTTGAACACAGAATGAGTATTTTACAAGAAAAACTGAAAGATTTTTCCTATCGTTTTGCTGTAACCTGCTGAAACATTTTCATCTTTATGTATTATTTCCCCCTCATTCCATTCACTCATGTACAGGAGAAATATACTTATCAAGCACTTCAGCAACCTCAATACATGATGGGGAAGACATCTCTGATATACAAACATTTAAGACATTACTAATGTACATTTTTTTGGCCTTAAACTTACCATAATATTGTTGTATACCACTAACTCCAATTCTCAATCCAGTAGCGCGGACCTTCCTACTATTGCGCGCCCACTCGGCCCCCAAATCCCAAAAGAGGAAACACTTCTACAGTTGCTGCACCTGGGGAGGGAGCAAAAAGAAGACAGACAGAAGGCGAGTTTTACGCAATCCCGCTTACCACTTATTTACTGCGTAGTTGCCCAAATTTACCGCTTTCCGTTTCTTTGTTGATAGAAATCTTTAACCCTGCACTGCAAAGTGAAGATTGAGAATGTTAGGACCAAATATAGCTGATATTATTTCTCATGTGGCATGGCCAATTGCAAAAAAGGAGTTAGCAAGGTTGGTGACCAGTTCTGGTGTGAATCATGCTCGAAGATTTGTGAATTTCCCCAAACAAGGTAATTTGTTCCCAACACCTTTAGCAGTACTCCACGTAAATATACAAAGCAAGGCTAATTTACATTGGCCCATTATGGACATGTACCGGCTGCATTTGGATATTTCCGATGATACGGCCTCAATGGCTATCACTATTTTCGATGAGATAGCAGAGACCCTAATCAAAAAAGGGCAAGCAAGCTGTTAGTAGAAGTCGCGGTACATTTTTCAGCGACATTCAAGTAGCATAATTGAAAGCCTATACCTACAATTACCTATTTACTCCCTCTGTGTGTTTTTTTGGCGTAGGATGATGCAGATGAAAGCGTCCTCCCCCAGGATATCCAGTCCCTTACAAATACACATCACGTTCTGGAGCTGAAGACCCATACCTACTTCAATCATGGAGATTATGAAAGTTTTACTATGAGCAAAATAGTTAGTACCTTACCAATTGGAAAGGTATATTTGCAACAACACCACACCCTACTTACCTCCTTGCAATTCATCACAGCTTTAATTGTCTTTATCTGAGCATCACCTCGGAACATCATGTCATGTACAGGGTGTTGATTCTACTTCTGTTGTTACCATTGAAGCCCACAATGAAGCTGTTGCGCTGCATGCAGATGAAAAAGGAACTGAGCAAGAACCATCGCAAGTCAATGACATGTAAGGGAACATGTTGGCGTTACCTTATATGGTCAAATATAAGATCGGTTTACAACTGTCCTTTATTGTAATGGTGTGCAGGTTAGGAGTTGTGAACCTAAGCGGCGAAACAATGGCTTGTCCCAACAAAAGAAAGTTGCATTGCTTCTCAGATGGACGGGAGGAAAGGGGTGCTCTGTATCCAGGCCCCAATACGACTGAGCATGAAACACCCCAAAGCAAGGACATGTGAGTAGAGACACCTGCATTGTGCCTTACGGTTTCCCTTTTGTCAATGCCTAACCTATTCCATTTCATAATGCTTTGTAGACTTAAGGACGACATTACAACAAGTTGTGGAAGCTCGAACCCCCAGAAGAGGAGGCAATTTGTCATCGAAGACGAGGACTGAACGCAAATCTTGGTTCTTATTGTGGGTTACTTAGGGAATCTGGGAAACAAAATTAGATACCTGTTTTGAAATTCCTTCTGTTTGCAATGTTTTTTTTTTAGGTTTCCAGGAATAATGTTTTTGCTGCATCTATCCTATAGAAATAACGCCCACAGATACTATCCTTAAGTGCACATTTGATGTTTGTCTACATCCTTTGGGTACCTGGGAACTCGGGTGAAGGTGAATTTAGTTTTCGGGTTCCGTTGAGTACCTAGACACTTATTTACCCAACATATTGGACTTTCGTGCCATTTGATCCATGGTTTTACCAATCTGAATATTGTGAAGACAACCAGATTTTGAACATTGGACTATCTATGTCGAATTTCAGTTTCCTTGATAGAAGGCATTAAGAAGCAAAATTACATACCGGCTGTCACTACGGTGACAGAAAGCGTTCAACTCAGATGGAAGAACTTGGAGACCGGCCAATACATTGCCACCATTTCCGCCCTGAAGCATGAGACAATTTCAGAAATATCAGCAATAACGAAGAGGTTATACTACACACTGTCAACAAAAAACATATGCAACTACAAAAGAAACTAGGATCAGTTAACATGTGTACTTAGCCATTCCTTTTTGGTTCTCCTACCTTCCAATCCAAGTTCCCTACACGTTTTGATGGATGTCTTTTTATTGGCTGCATGAAATCAATGAAACAAAAATATTAGCAACTACAAAATAAACAAAAAAAATTCCAAACACTAATTAAATAGCAACTGAACACTAATGCTTCAGACACAAAGTTAAGATTGACGCAGACACAACTCTCAGAGATTTCAGAGGAACGAGAAATCAATAAGGAAATAAAGAATAAGGCAAAAGTAGAACAGTAAGGTAACCTGCCTGAGTTCTTGAGATCAATTCCACCAAGTATGAGATTTATTTCAATATTTTTTGGAGCATCACCTATTTCAAGACTTGAGAGCTCCCATAGATGTACACCGCCAACAACAAGCCTCATGGTTTGATTTGGAGACCCTAATCCGGAAGACATGTCCATCAAAAGCCATGAACCAAAAAAAACATTCCCATTCTTAGAACACATATGCAAGCAGCAAGGAATTTGAAATTACAACCCA
The DNA here is from genome assembly GCA_027886185.1 of Rheum nobile. Taxonomy (NCBI): domain Eukaryota; kingdom Viridiplantae; phylum Streptophyta; class Magnoliopsida; order Caryophyllales; family Polygonaceae; genus Rheum; species Rheum nobile. The sequence goes on from WOAB01000077.1 coordinate 1,207,674, forward strand.
TGTCCTAACTTAGAAGCATTTAGATATCATCAGGCCCCCTACTCTGAATGTGCACTCACCAGTCCAGACTGTCACAAGGGTTTCCACTACAAATAATAAGTTTGCCAACATATAGACTGGGAAATGGAAAAGCCGACTGTAATCTCACCTGTTATTATACCAACGAAAACACCTTCTTCCAACTGCAAATCCTTCAACAATGCCTTTCTCAGTCACCACCTTCTTCAAAGATGAACCTGCAGATTTTAAAACAGACATGCACTAAAAGCAAGGGGAAAAAAACCCGACTGAGTTGAATACAATTATAAAACCAAAGTCATCCATACTTCTCCGGATTTCTTCTTCTTCTTCAAAAGGGACAATATTCCATACAAGCAGTCAGTCCAAATGACACTAAACAATGGAAAACAAGTTTTTTTCCCACACACATCAATACCGTTATCATCACTTAAAGCATAACAAAATATCTATCCCATTCATAATTATCTTCAGCGCAAACAAAGTCGACATTACATCCCTTCATATAACGGGAAGATCTCAAAATACACTCTCATAGACATAGCTTAATAGACGACAGCTTCCTTACAAAATGTGGGAGACAAAACACCATTACACTAATAACCAGGACAAACGGCAACAACCACACATTAAATAACTATATGTAGCTGGAAACCACAATAACCTTCATCATCTCTACAAACTCAGGTTGCCTCTTCATGTTTATCCGATTCACGTCCACCCGCATTTGAAGGTGCAGAAGCAAACCTAAGTGAACAACGTATCAAGCATATTTTTAAACAACAAAAAACAACAAGATCACCTCTACAAGTTCAATGTCCATCTGCCGTAGCTGCGCATGACTCTCAGCGGTAGAGGCCTTGATTGCTTGAAATTTTCGCTTCAACCTACCTGCTTCAGCCCCTAGTCCGGACAACTTCTGGTCTCCATCAACTATCTGTTTCATAAAATACGCCCACATGTCATCACTCAACTTCTTTCCTGTAACAAAAAAAAATTAGATAGACCCTAAAAAATTATAACACTAAACTCTACATTCCAGATAAGAAGATGCCTAACCTCCCCACGGAAACTCATCCTCTTTTGCTATTTTCAGATGATCATACAGTTCTTGATATTAGTCTGTTTTCACCTGGTAGTTCGCTGCCCTACCTTCAACCTAAAACAAAATCAACCACTTTTAGAATGGAAGATACAAATCTAATAAGGGGTATAAAAAACAAACCTGGATACACAACAATTCCTTCACAAATATACAGAAACACTATACAACTTATAGCATACAACCCATACAAGAAAATGTATAAAGACAAATTACAAACATGCAGCTTTTACACCGGCTTAAAACTCGAAATTAAAACACAAGCCCCTAAAATATTATTAACATACACTACATTTATTCCTAACATGAGGTATAAATATGCACAACCAAAATAACATGTGCACACACAGTCCACAGGAACAAGCAAACATTTGGTTAACAAATAAATACAATCTCAACCTTAGTATAAATCCAACAGTATACCACTAAAAGTCAACACCTACTACAATCATTCAAACCATCCCATAAGTAGCACACACATGTTACCTAGCATATTATACCCAACAAGTAAAAAGGATGAACAATACTTACACATCTGAGAAAGCATGCATTGCAAAATAGCTCACAAGTTCATCCACGGTACACAACCAAACAAACAATTCCACACCATGTTTTTTTTTGGAAAGACGAGGAAGAAAAACCACAGACAAAATGCAATCGAGGGGAAAAGTCAAAGACAACAAGTTTCCCCACCGTAATGCAGCTCATATGCCACACTATGATGTCATGACTAAATCAAGCAACTATGCATTATAAGTGAAATTATATAACGTTTCATATACACATACAAACTACCCTAATAAAATGTTCAAAAACTAAAAATAGAAACCAAAAGCACAACAACAACACCCAGAAAACACCAAACCATAATACAATACCAAATATGATTCCCAACAAGCAAAAGAAACCATGTCCGTGAAGTTTAAAAAGGGAAACCTAAAATTCAACCAGAAACAAATACATCGAACACTTGCAACCTAGAACACAAACATTTATGCAACGAAAACTCGCAATAATCAGCATCACTAGGCCAATACAACATCAAAGCGTCAGAAAAACAAAACGGAAACCGATCGCAGAAACAAACACACAAAAAAGCCACAGCAGAATATCAACTATAATCATCTAACATCGATCTAGACAAAATCACTTTACAAGGACAAAAAATAAATGATACAATACACGCTTAAACAATTGCGAAGAACTAACATAGATGTAGAAGGTTACATTTCAACAACGAGTTTTAACAAACAAATGGAGAACATTCGATACCTAAACCAGTAAAAGAAACAACGACGACCCAAAAGCGGCGAACCGATAGAAGAAAGGTGATTAGGGTTTCCTCCACTTCTCTCACACACCTGTACAAACGAGATGAAAAAATGTTAGAAAATTGTGAACAAGCGGAGAACAACCCTAAAACAATTGAAGAACACACCAAATTGTTGAATGCACAGCGACATCGACACTGAACAGAACAAAAAAGACATGAAGAAGAGTTTCAAACCTAACAACGAAACAAAGGAGAATCAACAACGACGACTCTACCGAGAGAATAAGCGAGGGAGCAATAGGTCGCAATCGGAAAACTATGAAACAGAGATACGCAATCGAGATGGAGAGAAGAGGGGTTAAGGTTATCGGATGAACCCACGCGGCTGGAGTCAATGCCCATATCGATCCCCACTTAAAACCCATGTTCTATTCAAAGCTTGCATTGGAACTCAACACTACATTTAAGACAACTTTAACACATTCAAAGCACAGGTATACTACACGTTAAAAGGACATTTATTCCGGTATATTCAATAAAAAAACCTAATTCATATAAAAAAACTATTAATTTAACAACACTCGATAAATAACACAAAGGCACAATTAAAATGACAAAAACATAACTTAACACCAAAAACCATTTCAGATGCACAAGGTTTTAGAAACAATATGAACTCCATATAAGGAAAGAAATGTAACAACAAAAGAAATGGGAATTTTTTTTAAAACAGTCTCTTGCACTTAAAGATCTCTTATTTCAAATGAAATCAAACTTTCTTAGGGCATATAACAAGCAACCATAAATGAAAAGCAAATATTAAAGAACATGAAAACCAAATTATAGAGTTACAATGACGGGGAAAATGCACTTCCATTACACACCTTAACCAACTTCGTTATGCTTGGCCTTTAGTCTAATATTTCGTTTAAAATCAATTTTGATTATACTGGTCAAGTCCGTAACTATAGCTTTCAAAACAATTTATGTTGAACCGATTAATACTCAACTAGAGTTACGAATTTTTCCAGTCATATTTAAACATGGTATGCTCCAATCAACTTTTTTTTATCATCATCAATCAAGTTATGTACAACTATTCTGATTTTATTGTGCCTCCAACTAGGGCGTATGAAAATGATCGACCATTTAATTGGTATCTATGTCAAATTCCATTCCCATTTCACTAGTAGTTCTTACAACAGATTATTATAATATGAGTCCTTTTAAATTTTAGTGTATTCATCTCTTCATCTTCAATTTTTCACTCATGCTTTTCTTATATAATTATATACTTTCCTATGACTAAAATAATTGTGCATAATTTGTTTCCCGGTGTAATCGACTAATTATATATTTTAAGTTGCATCTTAAAATATGACTTTTGCTTAATGTAATACATAGTCGATTTTGTTACATGATGTATTTTCTTCCTTATAAGCATATTAGAGTATTGTTAATTGTTAATAGTATAGTACAATAAATCCATTAAACATAGTAAGAAATAGTAAACTTCCACATCGAAATAATTATTACCAAAAAAAAAGTTTGCTCTTTATTTTCATTTTCATTCCCAACTCATCCAAAAGATCAGCGGTCATTTTGAAAATGAAAGATTTCATTATCCTTCGTTCTTAGGTTTAAGTTGAAAATCAATTATCCTACGAATATATGAAAAAAATGTCGACCGACCAATCTGTTCCTCAGAACGATTATTAAGTAATGGAAATGTATACACATTAGGGGAGATGCTTAACAGTTGAACTAGATGTGAAAAAGAAGTAGGGCATGTTTGGCCATTTGATTATAAACAATTTATAAACAAAACTCGCTTTTCCCCCTCCATTTAGAATTCCCCATAACACCCAATATTCAAATGTTCAAATACCACGTAATCAAAAAAACCACTTTCAAAACAAAAACCCCTTTATAAACACACCTACCAAACAAACCCGTACAGAAAGCCGAACTCAGTTATACATCTGGTTTACCATTCAGAAGGCTTAGGAAAGGGTCGAGAGGGGTTGCTGTGTTGCCGAACAATATGTGTAGCAATAGACCCTTTTATAAAAAACGTTCAAACGACTATCAAGTTAGAGTACAATGTAAATATTCAATAAAATATAATACATGATTTTTAAACCAATAACAAACGCACCACCATCCGGAATTCCGAAGGAACCTTTCGTAACTTGAACATCAATCATTTCTATTCTTCTACGATCGGATTCACCTTTGGGCTACCTTTCCATTCTTCCACCTTTTCATATGCTGGCCAACAATTTCCGTTATCCTCTTTGTCCAATTCTTCTCCTGCGCACTCTACTCCTCGCCAATTCTTACGCAGCGTAGGCAATTCTCCTCCTACCAATTGCCTACTTCAGTCTCTTTTTAGGGTTTTGACTGTTGTCCTCTTCTGCGTTGAGGAAGCCTAATACGCCAAACAACAAGACATGTATTGACACCATGAAGAAGGCTAACACTACAAATAACCGAGGTACCTTTATCTTACGTGTCCAACGATATTATACCTGCACATATGGAATCGAACCACGTTACTCAATAACAAAGACATCGGCAGGGGGGATACCGAATTTCACAGATTCTAGCATTCCCATACACTTGTGCACAAGCACTATACGAAGGCAAGATGGAAGGTTTCAAACCTTTTGTGGTTTACAAATAACAAACTCAGGTATGGCTTACTAATTACGACCATGCATTAAATCTTCAAATCCCTCAGTTCAAGTATAAACTACACATGTTAATCCTATATTCCGCCCACCATCAACATCACGCATGTTTTAAAAACAAACTAACCAATGGTAACAGGAAGCTTAGTTAATGTTGAGACAGACCCGCAACCAGGACATGCTCATATCCGGCACCCATAAACGGCCCGAGGAAACCTCTGAAATGGGGATGCAGCACAAGAGCAATCAATGCATGCATCAGCTATAGCAATTGGTTAGTTCACTACACATTTGACTCTGTGGGGTATTATATTACACTACATTTGCACTACCCAAACAAGGCAAAAACAACTTTTATTTCTCACAAACAAAACATGCAATCAGAAATTGCGCTGCTAGAAAAGCCAGAATTTTACCTTTTTAGTACATGCAAGAAGAGAGTTAAAAAATTCTAGCAAGCCAAATAAAAGTTGTAAAGCAAATCCACTCCAAGGTACAATATATGACCAACGATATTATACCTACACATATGGAATCGAACCACATTACTCAATAACAAAGACATCCGCAGGGGGGATACCGAATCTCACAGATTTCGGCATTCCCATACACCTATGCAGAAGTACTATACGAAGGAAAGATGTAGGGTTTTAAACCTTTTGTGGTTTACAAATAACAAACTCAGGTATGGCTTACTAATTACGGCCATGCATTAAATCTTCAAATCCTTCAGCTCAAGTATAAACCACACATGCTAATCCTATATTCCGCTCACCATCAACATCACGCATGATTTAAAAACACACTAACCAATGGCAACATGAAGCTCAATAAATGTCGAGGCAGAACCGCAACCAGGACATGCTCATATCCCGCACCCATAAACAACACGAGGAAATCGCCGAAATGGGGATGCAACACAAGAGCAATCAATGTCTGCATCAACTATAGCAATTGGTTAGTTTACTACACATTTGACTCTATGGGGTATTATATTACAGTACATCTCTTAATCTCTCTTTCTAGACCAATATAGAGGTCCCTTATAAGACTCGGCCTGTGGTTAACTTAGAGCAACAAACGATTCACTACTCAATACTCAGGCTACGCTTTCATAATAACTAAAACTACAAAGTGGATCCTAGAAGGGAAAAGTAGCCTACCACATCTGGCGCAGAGCGTTCAGTCAGAAGTTGAATCCTTGATTGATGAGAAGAGAACGGTAGAAGACAAAATCAAAACGATAACAATAGAGGCTATAGGACTCAAACAACCGATCATACAGCTGGAAGGATCAGTGTTGGAGAAGGACAACATGTGTGCAACGCTCGAGAGCAAGGTTCAAGATGGAGATAATGCAGCATCTGCCCAAACCATGGCTTTAACGGGCGAGACTGATCGGTTCAAAGAGGAATTGGAAGCACTGTATACTGGGAAGACCATCACAAGCCAGTTGGAGAACGAAAAAGCTTAGCTGAGAAGTGAAGTCATAAACATGGAGTTCAATCTCCGCTCTGCGGAGAGAAAAGCCGAACAACTCAGCAGAGGAAACGCATCCAACGATCAGCTACTCATTCAGCTACAAACTACAATTGAAGAGCTCAAGAGGGATATCGAGTTGGGCAATAACGAGCTCATGGCGATAAAGGTGGAAAATCAGAACCTAGAAGTAATGCTCCAGCTCTCGAACCAGAAGCTGAGGATCACACAATAGCTGCTACGCGAGAAGGAAGCCAGCCACAACCTGCTCAAACAGAAAGTCGATGCATTAAGCCAAACGCTCGAAACGGATAGTGATATGAGCAGAGAGATTTTAGAGCAAGCATACCCTGTGATACCCCGTAATTCTGTAAGGATTATTTTGGGAATTTTTGGAATTTTCCCGAACACCTGTTTTGTACGTCGGATTTTAATACAGAGAGTTTAAGACATTCTGTAATGTGTTATATCTCTGTATTATTTTTCTCAGTGAAATAAAATACAGACGACGTACTTTGGATGTTAATTACTCGTTCGCGTACGATAATTTTATCCCGGGTTAACATCGTTTTTGTCTAAGAGCTGAGGAGGAGAAGCCAGGGTGGCGGCGCCCGCCGTGGGTATGGCGGCGCCCGCCGTCGCTGGGCTCGAGGAGCCGGCGAGTCTTCTCCTAGCTGGGGACGCCAAGCCTATGGCGGCGCCCGCCGCATTGATGGCGGCGCCCGCCACATTTATGACGGCGCCCGCCGTCGTTGTTGTCCGGAGGTCCTTGCCCGAAGGTCGCCGGCGAACGTCTGACGACGCCGAACTAGCCCCGCCACGCCTCCATTTAGGCCATCATTGTGCTCCCTCGATCTGTGGCTATAAAAGGAGAGGCTTGGGGGTCGGATTCGAGCTAAAATCAGAAGCTCAATCTCAGAATTTGTCTCACCGGAAAAGCTTGCCCTCGCCGGAGTTCTTTGGAGCAATCGCCGGTGTTGTTTGGTGTGTTTTCCTGTAGCCTAGAGGTCCCTTTGGAAGCTTAGTGGAGGTCTGAACCCAAAGCCAGGCCAAAGGAGTGACCCTCGTGTGTGTATTGGTGAGTTTTCTCACCGTTCTGTTGACCACCGTTCTTCACGGCGACCGCCGTGTTCGTGGCGGCGACCGCCGTGATGAACACGGCGCCCGCCGTGATGAACACGGCGACCGCTGCCAGTGGCCAGAAGCCCCTTTGTTGGCTTGGTCTTGGTGGTCGTCATTATGGACTCGTTCCTTTCGATTTCTTTCGTCTTTCCTTAGATTCGTACTAGTTTATGTCGGATCTAACTTAGGGTTTCCTTATGGGTCGACTCGAAGGTCGTTGTGCTGTCAGAGCTATACCTGTGTCGAGCCCGGAATCCCGTTGTCTCTGCTTTGTTCCAGATCTGCGGACTAAGGTAAGTGGCGGTTCGTTCTTGCTTAATCATTCCATGTTTCATTAATTATCAATTATTTAATTGTTAATTAAATTGGAGTGAACTGTTGTTTTGCTTGAGAACTAATTTCATAAATAAACGTGATTAAAGTAATGTTATAATAGGTTGTATATCTATTAGAACAACGCTATTATATGTGATAATTACCGTGATGGTATTATTGTGAATTTAATCTTAATGCTAGAATAGCATGTGGGTTAATAGGAAAACTAATCCAAGTAAGGATTAGCCGTTTCTATTATCTCTATGTTTAAGTTGATTGCCTGGATGGCTTTAATGTGATTAATTGTTGTGTTAGACTGTTTAGTTAACACGAGTGTTCGTAGGAACGCTAATCCAAGTAAGGATTAGTCGTTTCTTTATAACTTAATGTTCGTAGGAACGCTAATCCAAATAAGGATTTGTCGTTTCTTTAAATCGTAATACTCCTCGGGTTAATTTCCGGATAATAATTTAAGGGTCATGACCTATGCTTCTTATCCACCTTTAAGGATATGAAGTGTTTAAGCGCATTGCAAGCGCCATTGGATGAGCATAATTGCAGTCCTGTGTATTAAGCACTTAGCTAGTGCAATTGGGGTGGACGTAACTGTCATCCTGTAAATTAAAGTGTAAGCACTGTGGCAGTGTAATCTGGGTGAACGCAAGATCACCCTGTGTAATAATAACTCCGTTGTTCTCGGAATAATGTTAAGCCTCGTGTGTGCGTGTGCGTGTGTGTGTTTGTGTTTGTGTGTTGTGTTAATTTGGGTCGACATGATTGTCACCCTGAGATTTAAGCTTTGTGCCGCTCTTAATAACATTAACGTGTTACAGTAAAGTGTGTTTTTTAAATAAGATATGTGCCCGAGTGCACATGATTAATAAACCTTCGACGAGTAGTGCAACTAAGTTATAGTGCAGCTAGGAAAACTCGTCTCGACTTTGATCATAGTACGTTCTCTTTTCAATCTGGATTCGCTGTATGCGATGAGGTTGGTTGTGAACTAAAGCATCTCAGTCAAATTTTAAATCATTTGTGTGTGTAACTTTAATGTTCCCTAGCAGTTGTCATAATTTCCTTTAAGGCTCATTTCAGTTGGAGTCTTCTCTTCAGTGCATATCTAATTGTTAAATCATTCCGTGAAAGTGCCGGGTTATATATCGTTCCTTCGGTTTTTATTCAAGGGACAATGATAGTAAACGGTCACGATCACTCGAACCACTCTGCTTTGTACCCTTGCTAGTCTATTCAAGTAGACTAACCCACGAACTTTGTTCTCTGCATGTGGGCTGGTGTCATCCGTTCGATTCGGCACATCAGGAGTTGTTTCCCGGAGTTTAAGTGACCTATTGAAGGATAAGAAGCTTGCAGACGAAGTGTTCTAAGCTGTTAAGTGTTTTAAGATTGTTAAAGTGTTACTTCAATGTATCTTCATAATTTAGCCATGTTATAAGTTGGCTCTTTAAAGTCTTCCGATGTGTAATTTAAAGTCTTCTGTTGTTTAATCTTTCAATTAATATGTAATTATGTTATGTATTTAAGCTTAATCGTTCTGGAAAAGCCTGGGGTGACTTTGGACGGTAAAGTCTGAGGTCACTGGCATGTAATATCTCCGGTATAAATTGGGGGTGTTACAGTTATGGTATTAGAGAAATGATTTTAAAATTCTTGGCCTATTGTTAGGTTTGAGAATTTTCGAAAATTAATTTTGAAACTGTTTTCAAACCTATTTCATATTAAAAAGAAATTTTGAGAATTTCAATGTTAAGAGTTATATGTAACTCGATGATTTAATATTAAAGGATTTAGCATTTTGGATTTCAAATACTATTCATAAATTGATTTATAAAAGTGTTGTGTTATCAGCAAGTAAATTTAATTTTAAAGGTCTGAAGTTTGAAAGTGAGGTTGTTAATAAGTGGTTTCAAACTTCTGCAAGCTTCAAGTGTTACTTATTCCTTAGATCCATTCTTAGGAATATTGTCTATTCTGGGGATAGATGTCATTTAAAGGTTGACATTTCTCTCAGGTTCTCAGTCTTTAGTAAGCAGAAGAAGGTCGTTCTTGCAGTTAATAGTGAATGATAGTCAGACTAATATAAAGTTATTAGTTTGGACCCCTATAATCTGTATCATGACATATTTGACTAGAGTGTCATAATTAAGTTGGATAAGTTCTAAAGTAACGTTATGATTCACCAGAAGATGGTGAACACAAGGAACACAGCCCATGCTGGTGCTGAACCAAGGTTGATTCTGAGGAGCGCCGCTAATCAAAGGGAAGAGCGTGAGGCTGCTTCTAACAATAACCAGGGAGGCAATGGCCAAGCTCAGGCCAACGCTCCGATGTTGTTTGATGCTGCAGCAGTGGAGGCAATTCGAGGAATTGTCATGCAGGCAATCACAGATGTTATGCGACCAGTTGCACCACAAGCACAAGGTGGTCCAGTTCCTCAAGCTATTCCTGAAGTTGAGGAGTCAGTGGAGCAAGTACCACGAATCAATATTGTTAGGGACAGAGGAACTTACGGGCAAGCGTTAAAAGCCGTGAGTTCAATGAGGCCCGACAGTTATGACGGTACTGGAGAACCGGTCAAGGTGACCTATTGGTTCTCACATATGGAACGGTTGTTTCGGAACATTAATTGCACTGAGGCTGGGAAAGTGCACATCGCATCTCTTCAACTCAAGGATGTGGCTAGCGAATGGTGGGAGAGCACCGGTCTGGCTGACCATCCCGAGCTGAATTGGAGCATGTTCAAAACCAAGATGACTGATCGTTTCTTCTCTCGTGCTATGAGGGAGGATAAGCATAAGGAATTTCTGTACCCGCAGACTGATGGGCTAAAGGTGACTGAACTCGCAACTAAGTTCAATCACTTGATGCAGTACGCTGGACCTGAGGTGTCAACCGAAGAGCAGAAGATCTGGTACTTCCATGGATGGATGAATCCAGAGATCAAGCCTCTAATGTTGCGTCATGGTTGTTCTACGTTAGAACAATATGTGGATGCAACCTTCAAGACAGAAGTCACACTGGAGGAGTCTGCCCTTAAGCGGGAAAAGCAAATTAAGGGAAAGAGTGGGCAACAGGATCGCCAGGTTGGTTCATTCAAACGACCGACATCGCCTACCAAGTTTGAGAAGTCTGGTCGTGTTAAGACCGAGACAACTCAGTCTGACTCTGCCAGAGGCTCAGGTTGGAGCAGTGGAGTAATTCAGTGCCACAACTGTGGTGAAGCAGGGCATAAAAGTTTTAATTGCCAAAAGGACAAGAGAGTATGCCATAATTGTGGAAGAGAAGGCCACATAAAAACATACTGCAGACTGAAGGGTCAAGGACCAATGCAGTCGTACCAGGCGTCAAATGTTGGAGATGGGCAGAACCCAAGGCCGGTGGTATCTACTCTTGAGCAGTCCATGGCTCGTAATAAAGGCAAAGCGCCTACGGGGTCTTCAGGCCAAGGGCGACGACTCTTTGTAATGAGCCAAGCCAACGGAGAAGAACCCTGATCCATTAAGTTGTAATCATGTTAAGTCTTTCTTTAAGATTAAGGAGTAACGATATGTGTTGGTAATCTCCGTAGCATCGTGAACTGGTTGTTCAACTTTTGTCAGTTAATGTAATGTTTAACGATAATGAAGTGTTTCCTTGTTTTGGAAAATTCTGAATGCGTTATCAGTACGAATTAGTTGTTCATACGAAACCCCGTAAGTGTCGAGAATAGCTTATGCCAAGTAAGGATAAGGACTGTCGGACTTATGGTGGTGGAGTTTTGTGGACAACTTAGATGTTCGTCCCCTTGTGGTTAATCCCAAGGTCGACTCTGTTGTTTAAATCTAAATCCACTCCTAAGATTCTTCTTCATACATAGAGTATGTCATCTATAAGAACGGATGCAACTCTTTGAGGAAGATTAAGTTGTGGAGCGGTCATGTTGAGAGGAAAGGTTGCAGTTAAGGATGGGATATGTTGATGATCCCGATGTATTAAAGATTCAGTAAGGAGAATTGTCTACGCATATAAGGAGTATTGTGGTAAGCATTATCTCATACGCTGAGTTCTTCCGAGATTTCTTAAGGAAAGGGAATGAACTTGTAGAGTTTTATTCAGAAAGATCAGGAGCTATCTCTCATGCGTGAGTTTGTGCCATAAGCTTTGAGGCGGATGAATCATTTTCAGTATGATGTCCTAAGAAATTATGAATAATATCTCTCGTGATCCATTTCAAGGATGAAGTGATTAAGGATGTTGGATCCAGGTGGTAAGATTGGTGTTGAGGCAGTATCCTCATTGACTTAATGCAAGTTTCGGGGTCGAAACTTATTTTAAGGGGGAGGTGATGTGATACCCCGTAATTCTGTAAGGATTATTTTGGGAATTTTTGGAATTTTCCCGAACACCTGTTTTGTACGTCGGATTTAATACAGAGAGTTTAAGACATTTTGTAATGTGCTATATCTCTGTATTATTTTTCTCAGTGAAATAAAATACAGACGACGTACTTTGGATGTTAATTACTCATTCGCGTACGATAATTTTATCCCGGGTTAACATCGTTTTCGTCTAAGAGCTGAGGAGGCAAAGCCAGGGTGGCGGCGCCCGCCGTGGGTATGGCGACGCCCGCCGTCGCTGGGCTCGAGGAGCCGGCGAGTCTTCTCCTAGATGGGGACGCCAGGCCTATGGCGGCGCCCGCCGCATTGATGGCGGCGCCCGCCGCATTTATGACAGCGCCCGCCGTCGTTGTTGTCCGGAGGTCCTTGCCCGAAGGTCGCCGGCGAACGTCTGACGACGCCGAACTAGCCCCGCCACGCCTCCATTTAGGCCATCATTGTGCTCCCTCGATCTGTGGCTATAAAAGGAGAGGCTTGGGGGTCGGATTCGAGCTAAAATCAGAAGCTCAATCTCAGAATTTGTCTCGCCGGAAAAGCTTGCCCTCGTCGGAGTTCTTTGGAGCAATCGCCGGTGCTGTTTGGTGTGTTTTCCTGTAGCCTAGAGGTCCCTTTGGAAGCTTAGTGGAGGTCTGAACCCAAAGTCAGGCCAAAGGAGTGACCCTCGTGTGTGTATTGGTGAGTTTTCTCACCGTTCTGTTGGCCGCCGTTCTTCACGACGACCGCCGTGTTCGTGGCGGCGACCGCCGTGATGAACACGGCGACCGCCGCCAGTGGCTAGAAGCCCCTTTGTTGGCTTGGTCTTGGTGGTCGTCATTATGGACTCGTTCCTTTCGATTTCTTTCGTCTTTCCTTAGATTCGTACTAGTTTATGTCGGATCTAACTTAGGGTTTCCTTATGGGTCGACTCGAAGGTCGTTGTGCTGTCGGAGCTATACCTGTGTCGAGCCCGGAATCCCATTGTCTCTGCTTTATTCCAGATCTACGGACTAAGGGAAGTGGCGGTTCGCTCTTGCTTAATCATTCCATGTTTCATTAATTATCAATTATTTAATTATTAATTAAATTAGAGTGAACTGTTGTTTTGCTTGAGAACTAATTTCATAAATAAACGTGATTAAAGTAATGTTATAATAGGTTGTATATCTGTTAGAACAACGCTATTATATGTGATAATTACCGTGATGGTATTATTGTGAATTTAATCTTAATGCTAGAATAGCATGTGGGTTAATAGGAAAACTAATCCAAGTAAGGATTAGCCGTTTCTATTATCTCTATGTTTAAGTTGATTGCCTGGATGGCTTTAATGTGATTAATTGTTGTGTTAGACTGTTTAGTTAACACGAGTGTTCGTAGGAACGCTAATCCAAGTAAGGATTAGTCGTTTCTTTATAACTTAATGTTCGTAGGAACGCTAATCCAAATAAGGATTTGTCGTTTCTTTAAATCGTAATACTCCTCGGGTTAATTTCCGGATAATAATTTAAGGGTCATGACCTATGCTTCTTATCCACCTTTAAGGATATGAAGTGTTTAAGCGCCTTGCAAGCGCCATTGGATGAGCATAATTGCAGTCCTGTGTATTAAGCACTTAGCTAGTGCAATTAGGGTGGACGTAACTGTCATCCTGTAAATTAAAGTGTAAGCACTGTGGCAGTGTAATCTGGGTGAATGCAAGATCACCCTGTGTAATAATAACTCTGTTGTTCTCGGAATAATGTTAAGCCTCGTGTGTGCGTGTGTGTGTGCGTGTGTGTGTTTGTGTGTTGTGTTAATTTGGGTCGACATGATTGTCACCCTGAGATTTAAGCTTTGTGTCGCTCTTAATAACATTAACGTGTTACAGTAAAGTGTGTTTTTTAAATAAGATATGTGCCCGAGTGCACATGATTAATAAACCTTCGACGAGTAGTGCAGCTAAGTTATAGTGCAGCTAGGAAAACTCGTCTCATCTTGATCATAGTACGTTCTCTTTTCAATCTGGATTCGCTGTATGCGATGAGGTTGGTTGTGAACTGAAGCATCTCAGTCAACTTTTAAATCATTTGTGTGTGTAACTTTAATGTTCCCTAGCAGTTGTCATAATTTCCTTTAAGGCTCATTTCAGTTGGAGTCTTCTCTTCAGTGCATATCTAATTGTTAAATCATTCCGTGAAAGTGCCGGGTTATATATCGTTCCTTCGGTTTTTATTCAAGGGACAATGATAGTAAACGGTCACGATCACTCGAACCACTCTGTTTTGTACCCTTGCTAGTCTATTCAAGTAGACTAACCCACGAACTTTGTTCTCTGCATGTGGGTTGGTGTCATCCGTTCGATTCGGCACATCAGGAGTTATTTCCCGGAGTTTAAGTGACCTATTGAAGGATAAGAAGCTTGCAGACGAAGATTTAAAAGTCAGTGTTCTAAGTTGTTAAGTGTTTTAAGATTGTTAAAGTGTTACTTCAATGTATCTTCATAATTTAGCCATGTTATAAGTTGGCTCTTTAAAGTCTTCCGCTGTGTAATTTAAAGTCTTCCGCTGTTTAATCTTTCAATTAATATGTAATTATGTTATGTATTTAAGCTTAATCGTTCTGGAAAAGCCTGGGGTGACTTTGGACGGTAAAGTCTGAGGTCACTGGCATGTAATATCTCCGGTATAAATTGGGGTGTTACATACCCGTCTCTAGCTGCCCTTGAACGTGGAATCACGAAGAAACTTAAATCATATAACATCTGCAAGTATAATGATGGTATTTTAGGCATTTATTGTCTCATATGCAAATCTACAAAGCATTTAGGGTTCATGTTCATGTTTGGAAAACCCGGATAAATAAATTGTAAAAGGCATCGAAGTAATCCAGATGTATATAAATATTGAATCTGCGAGTATGTTGATGAAAGCACAGATGGGTAATTGTATGAATGTATAAGCAAGTGAAGTTAGTTTTAATAGGTTCTGGCAAATGCACTTTTGTTAAATTGGAAGACATTAAACAACGTCAAATGTGATACTTACTGTGTCATTACCACTTCTGTGCAGGAAACATCCCAGGTGTAGCCCCGACACAATCACCAACTCTGCATCCAGCACATAAATCAACGGGTAAGATCAAATCATACTTACATTTATTAATTCATACCACCTCAAATGTGTACTAAACATCAATTGTTGTACCAGGCACACAAGTGTTATATGAGAAGCTAGATTATCCTAAATATAAATGTCGTTTCTGCAATGCAACCATGTGGAAGGAGGAAAAAACGAACAGCAACAACAAAAGCGAATCTCACCTACACCATATGCTGTCAAGAAGGCAAGGTCAAGATTCCAAAATTACAAGACACTCCAAAACCCCTAAAACATCTCCTTGAAGGGCGCAACGCTGAATGTGTTGATTTTAGGTAGAAAATCTGGGTCTACAATAGCATATTTTCATTCACATCGTTTGGAGCACGGATTGATAAGAAAATTAACCAGTCACGCGGACCGTACACGTTCAGAATTTCGGGTCAAAACTACCATAGACTAGGATCACTTATGCCTGAAGAAGGAGACCCGCCCAGGTAAAAAAAAACAGCCCCATTTCATAACTATAGCTATAGGTTAACTTATCAATTCGACACCTCTCTCTGTACAACTACATTTAATTTAGATATGTATATTTAGGGGTTTCATATTCCTCCTTTAATTATAAAAAGGCTACACTTAATAATGTTTTTTAAAGGATCTAAGAATCTATTAAAAACCAAAGCGCTCAAACATATTGTGAAAATTAGCACATGCGTGGCACATGCATAATGATTATTTGCATCTCCTTCAATGTTGGATGCAGGTATGCACAACTATACTTTTCGGATACCGAAAATGAACTTAGCAATAGGATGGGGTGCATGAATCTGACCAATAAGGACCTAGACCAATCAGTTGTGTTGGATTTGATGCAGATGCTGCACTCAACTAGCAGTGTAGCCAAGGCATTTACCATGGCAAAAGATTGGGCAACATCTAATGACTCTATGGAGTTCAGACTCAAACTCATTGGTGAACGGAAGCCAAATGAAAGGCAATACAACCTCCCTACAATTGCTGAAGTGGCAGCACTAATTGTGGGAGACTTTGGTCAAAGTATCGGGCCAAGAGATGTTTACATACAAAGCAAATCAAGAGGGGCACAAAGGATATCTGAATTGCATCCCCTTTACATGGCTCTACAGTACCCATTGCTATTTCCACACGGTGAAGATGGCTTCCATGAAAACATTCCATATTATTCTAATAGTGGAAGGAGGAAAACTCAAAGGGGACGTGTTACAATGAGGGAGTTCTATTCCTATAGAATTCAACAATGAATAGATGAAGGGCCAGGACTCTTACGCAGAGAGAGGTTGTACCACCAATATCTGGTGGACGCATATACCGCACTGGAAGTACAACGACTGTGTTAGATCAAGTACAACCAAATATAACTACGGGCTGATTTGTATAATAATATTTGTGATGTCGTTTTGAAAGGAGACACGGAAGCAAGGTCCAATGGTAGACGAATAGTTCCCCAATCAACGTTCACTGGTAGCCCAAGGTACATGGTCCAAAACTATCAAGGTGCGATGGCATAATGCAAGACATATGGAAACCCTAGCCTCTTTATCACATTCACAGCTAATCCGAAATGGCCAGAGGTAGAAGAAATGTTAAAGGAATTAGAAGGAAAACAAGCGGCTGACAGACCAGAAATCATGACGCGTCTTTTCAAGCAGAAGTTAGCGCAGCTCATGCAAGACATTAACAAAAAAAATCTTCGGCCCAACAAATGCCGGTATGGCGGTATGTCATATTCACAAAAACATTCAAGGTTTAAAATGCATGCATATTTTACGCCCACCTTTTCCTAATACTAGCCCATAATGTTTACGACTCCTTTTCGTGTTACGTCATACTAAGCCATTGTTTCTTAAATGATACGTAGTTGTCTACACAATTGAATTCCAGAAAAGGGGCCTCCCACATGCACATATTCTAATTTGTCTACAAGAAGGAATTCAGGCAAAGACAACAAAGGACATTGACGAAGTCATTTCAGCTGAAATCCCTAGCAAGGAGAGAGATCCAGAAGCACATAAAGTTGTAATTGAACATATGTTGCATGGGCCATGCGATGAGGGCAACAAAAACGCGCCATGCATGAGTAACGGCGTATGCAAGAAACATTTTCCAAAACCATTCTATACAAACACTACACTTGATGAAGATGGCTATCCCGTCTACCGGCGCAGACAAAACGGAGTATTTGTGAAAAAGGAAAAGGCAAAGCTTGATAACCGATATGTGTTCGTCACGATACTCCTTTTATGTGACGTCACCAGCCCCGCCAATCTATGGGGCCACAATTGGGAAGCACTTTCGGAGGACATACTTTACCAAAAGAGAAAGCAGTTCAAATTTCTGACCCTAGAGCTGAGTGAGAATCAAATCAAGAACTATTGTGTGTTGCATATTCAAGACATACCTGCAAGGAATGGGAAAGCACTATCAGATTTCCCAGATCTACCAAGGTCGGATAAAAGTTTGCTCACAAATATGGATAATAAACTGATACAAGAAGAGATGACCTATAGCACTACAGAAATGGCTGGCCTACACCATACATTGTTCGGAGCATTGAACTCAAATCAACTCATTATCTATAAGAAGGTCATTGAATCGGTTCAGAATCAGACCAGCGAATTTTTCTTTGTTTATGGGGCTGGAGGTAGAGGTGTTCAGCGGTTCCTTTGAACCGTTCAACCGACGGTTTTAGAATCGCCCAAAACCGTCTAAAACCATAACCAAAACCGACTAAAACCGTTCGAGGCCGGTTTCGGTTCATGATTTCATAGAACCGTGGAACCGGTGGTTCAAAGCGATTCTGAATCGGCGGTTCCAAACCGTTTCAGAACCGCCAATTTCAAACCTATTAGCTAAGTGAATTTCCATAATAAAGGTAAGAGGACTACGTGGGTTTTGATTTCTCTAACTCGGAGAGAACACGTAAGCAATTTAATTATGTTCAAACCCTTTATTTTTCCAATTTTTTCCCTTATAATTTTGTATAAAGACAAATACCTATTATATTTTTTAGTTTAAGAATATATTTTATAATTAAAATATAAAGATCAAATGATTAATGTTAATATTTTCTTATTTTTTTATATTCAACTTTTTTTTGGATATTTTTTATAAAAAATATTAATTTTTATCTGGTTCGGAACCGCAACCGGCCGGAATCGGATCCAGAACCGAAACCGGCAAAATCGGATGGAACCGAACTTGGTTGGTTCCGGTTTCGGTTCATGATTTTTTGGAACCGGAACCGGCGGTTCCAGAACCGTGAACATCTCTAGCTGAAGGCACAGGCAAGACATTCCTCTACAAAACCATAATGGCAAAGTTAAGATCAGAAAGGAAGATTGTGCTCGCGGTGGCATCATCAGGTGTGTGATACATACAGTTTTCAAAACACAACACATACGACCACCACCTACGACATCATTACAAAATAACATGGATAAGACAATTACTTACCTGAACATTGTTACCTTAAAATGTGCAGGCATAGCATCCCTACTACTACCAGGAGGCCGGACAACTCACAGCAGATTCGTAATCCCAATCGACCTACTTGAGAATAGCACCTGCGGTATTACACAGAACTCACATTTATCCCAACTGATGCATGAGGTCCAACTAATAATTTGGGACGAGGACCCAATGACACAAAGGCTTGCATTTGAAGCACTAAACAAAACATTGCAAGATATTCAAGGCATCAAAAAAAAGGAGAACAAGCAAAAATTATTTGGGGGAATTACAGTCCTACTAGGAGGAGATTTTAGACAAATTATGCCTGTCATAAAAAAAGGGGAAAAGGCAAGAAATTGTGCAAGCATATATAAACAACTCTCCTTTGTGGAAGAGTTGCCAGGTACTGACATTATCACAAAGTATGAGAGTCAATGAGCGACAAAGTGATGGAGCAATCGACACCTACAAACAAAAGTTCAATGAGTGGATCCTACAGGTGGGCGATGGGAACACAAAAGCAATAGCTCTTGAAGATGAAGATGAGGCAACATAGATTGACATTCCCCGACAATTCATCATCGTCCCAGGGAATAACCCAATTGCACAAATCATTGATGAAGTGTTCATTGATTTCGCCCCTAACCAAAAAAATCCAGCATACCTACAAGAAAGGGATATTCTCACACCACTAAATGAAGATGCAAACAGGATAAACGAGCATATGTTCAACACATTGCAAGGCTCAATACGATCATACAAGAGCTCGAACAAAATATGTATGGCTTCAACAGATATCGCAGAGCAGGAGCACATGTACCCCATCGAATTCCTCAACAAACTTAATTTTTCAGGTACAACTACATTTCCGAATAAACAATTCATGCAAAAACACGAAACCTACACCTTAAACAATGTGGACTTATGTACAATTTCATTACAGGAATGCCTCCACACATCCTCAACCTAAAAGAAGGGTTGCCGGTCATGCTAATGCGAAATGTTAATCCTACCCAAGGGTTATGCAACTGGACACGCCTCATAATTACACATCTAGGTGAATGGGTCATCGAGGCTGAAATTATAACAGGCACAAACATGGGAAGGAAGGTGCTTATTCCAAGAATTACACTAAGTTCGACAAAGACAAAATAGCCATTTGTTATGAAGCACAGGCAGTTCCCCATTAAACAATGCTTTGCGATGACTATCAACAAGAGTCAAGGCCAGTCTTTAAAGCATGTGGGATTGTACCTTCCCAAACCCGTTTTCTGCCATGGCCAACTGTATGTTGGCATTTCACGTGTGACAGACCCACAAGGACTGAAAATACTTATGCTATATAAAGCAAACCAACCAATAGGCAGCACAAAAAACATTGTGTTCAAGGAGGTTTTCAACAACTTAAACTCACAAGTAAGCTTAGCCTAACAGCCCTACTCAATCGCTACATACATTACATGTGCTTGTATTTTCTCTCTATCACATATTATCCCTTACGATTATTTGAATACAACATTTCCTGTATTCCCATTACAATAAACACACCACATAAGACAAACAATGCAGTTTCAGAAACTCACGGATAGATCAAGTAACAACAACCAATCACACATACAGGTTTGCTCCAATCACGCTATAAAAAATCAATTATCCGCTTTCAACATATGTTCGTCATATAATTACCTCATTTGTGATCTCCAGGTTCTGGCTCAGCACTACTCTCCACGTGGAGCATCTAAGGAAAGCACCAGTCAGCATGTTATTTACACTGACAGTTTTCCTTCGGCCAATACCTCCACTTCAGTATTAATTTGTGGCACCTTCGCCACTAGATATGGGATCCAACTCCATCGCATCACTGATCCAAGGCTTCTTCGGATCATATTTCTTTGTAGATGGCATCACATTCACCCTAATGCCTTCCTTAAAGAATTGTTTTTTCCTCACGATTTTAGCAATTAGAGACTGCAACACAAAACCAGGAGAGTGCTAATATTAAACAATGCACTCGAAGTAAAATGGTGAAATTTTTTAATAAAAAACCCTAATAACTCATATTATAGCATACCTTCAATTTATGGAATTAGCTGCCTTTCCATGTTCAGCTGCAAGCCCAAGCAAATACTACAAATTCGCAACATCAATTGGAACTCTGAATTCAATAACCGAGGAAGCAGCACTAGAGGCAATCAGATTCTTTCCCACCAGTCCAAGCCACAAATAACTGGAAACAAGAAATTCATTGGGTAAGATCATACAATTATAGCCATAATGGGGGCAGAATCAGATTATAGATAGATTCAATAGTGAAACAATATCCAGCAACCGCATATATTAAGAAACAAGATTACAGTAAAGGAAGCAACCTTCCAAATGAATAACAAGCTTCAAGAAACTGCAAACTATGAAAGCCATTGCAACTAATACACAAGACTTGACCTCAATTTCCGACTAATCTTTCAAGCTAAAATTTATCTTTCATGGGGTTCTACCAAGTTCCTATACAACAGAAGCTTTTCAATAACAACAAAGAATACTTGTAGTAACAGGAAGGCTGCTAGACGTACTTAAATTCACTCTTCACCTATTTCAGAACGCAGAAACGATCTTCTGTTCTCTGTGTGTCAAGCTTCACCTCTCCCGGGCGTTTTCCCAACAATTGGACAAATGGGTGCCTCTTTCATTTATATTAAACCAAGGAACCAACAGGGAAATCATACCACGGGGACAATGATATGATAGCCGAACGAATTTATGGTCGAGGATACAAAGGGCGATCTGAAAACGGCTACACACAATCTACCATTTCTCAACGCAATACGCTGAAACCCTAATCAGGGTCGCCGATGACGGGACCACCAGCTACAACTGCGCTACATACCCCAAACATCTCTGCCATTGTTCAGATCCGATCACGGTGGAGAGCAATGGTCCGACAAATACGGTGCTTTCGACCTTCCATTGCCTTTGTTCAGCTCCCTTTCGCAGCTCACAGATGAGATAGTGGGTTATCAAAGGGGAAAAGACAAGGGTAAGTTTTAATTGGAAGTCGGACTTCGGAGAGTGAGTGAAAGCCCCTCAAAATTATAGAGTACAATAACACTTCATTTGGTACCTATGCAGTTCTTTAATTGCTTAAAATTTTTTGGGTAAAGTTTATAACTTACATATATACTTAAAGGGTTAAACACGTACGATACACAAGTGAAAATATATTAATGTTTTTTGCCTCTCTAAATTATAAATTTTTATTAACGCGTATTATTTGTGGATTTATTACATCTCACCTTGAAAAGCATTCAGGATTGAATTTTATAGCCTAACAAAGTACAATACTCAAATTCATTAAAAGAAAATAGAACTTATTTTATGCCAAAAACATATATCGATTAAAAATAATACAAAACTTTCATGCTTGATGAAAATAACTTTTTCGCATTAAATATATATATTTATTAGTAACAGATAAATTCAAATAAGACCACAAAATCCTTTAAAATAAAGTTTTTCAAACTACTACAAAAAAGGGCCAACACATTATATAAATTTCACTATAAGAAATTTAAACTTACTAAATTCACATTCGTCTGGTTCCTGAATATTTATTTCACTGCTACATATAAACAAACTCTAATAATCTCAAAATGTTTAGGTTTACTAAATCAGTTTGCCTTTTATTGAATGAACGCATCTACTCCACATTAAAAAAAACATTTCTTCAATTATTAACAATAAAAATAATACAATATCACACAAATCCATACAAAATTAAACTTGCACTTCAATTAAAAAAATAAAAACCGTCTAGTATTATAAAAAGTCAATTTGCACTTAACCCATCCCCATAAATGCTTTCAGTTTTACAATTTTTTTTATCTTTCCACTCAAAACAACACAATAATATATAATAATCTTTATATCTATCCTAATTGCAAAGTAATACTTTCTATAAATAAATTTTTATATACAATAGAATAACACGATTTCTATTTAGCGTCCGGGTGAGATTGCTATTTCACGCCCCGTTTCATCTGTGACGATGACATCCGTCCGTGACGGACCAAAGTGCTTCGTCCGTGACGGACGAAACGCATTGGCCCGTCACGGACGGATGTCATTCGTCCGTCACAGACGAGGTTAACAACCATAAACATTGAATGTTACTTGTTCCCACCTAACAACATTAACTACCCCGTCTTACTCAACCATATTACAACCAAACTAAATCCTAAATCTCAATCACTCATTCTTTTTCATCCCACAACACTCTCTTCCATTCTCTTTCATTACTTTGAATCTTTTCCATGGCAAATCAAGATGATTTTTTCAACTTCAATGGTAGAGAAGATATTTCAAGAGATTATCATCACAATGAGGTATGTTTTTTAAGTTTTTACTTTACATGCTAATAAAAGTTAAGAATTTTATGTTTCTATCTTGTGAATGTTTATATTTGTGAGTTGTTCTTTGAATAAACAAACACTTTCTTAAGATAATTAGTTCATACTATATATTCATAAAAACTAGTAAGACTTTTATGGTTCTTTCTTGTCAATTAGTTGTGAATGTCTATTTTATGGTTCTTTGTTGTGATTGTCTATTTTATGGTTTTTTTATTGTGAATGTCTATATGTTTGAGTTGTTACTTTACATGTTAGTGGAAGTTAGTGGTAGTTAAGAATTTTATGGTTCTTTCTTATCAATAGTTGTTAATATATATTCATAACAACTTCATATTTGATTATATTGTACTTAAAAGTAGGAGATATTGTGTATAAAAATGCATGTTTGTGTATAAAATTGCAATAGGAGATTTTACTAGATCGTTGCAAGTGTAAAACTTCGTTGCGTAATTGTTTTTTTAACACAAATCCGTCCGTCGTGTATGGATTCATTCCATACATCACAAACGAATTCCATTTGTCCGTCACATATGGAATGCATCCATGCGTGACGGACAAATACATGAGGAAGGGGACGAAGTTGTTGTATTTATGGGCAGCAACTTCGTCCATGACGAGCGAGGTTCATCCGTCTGTGACAGACGAGGGACATCCGTCCGTGACGGACAGATGTGTTTGATCCGTCACAGACGAACCAGGGCGGTAAGTAGTAATTTATCCGGGGCGTGAAATAGCAATGGCCTAGAATAAAGGTCATTTACATATAATAAAAAAAATGGTCATATATTATCATCTTTATTTTATTGAAGTTTTTTTCATTAATAAACTATAGTCAAATTTATTAATTTTAGTATCTAATTTGATATCATAATCAGTTCAACTCTTAATGTGTTTTATTATACAATAAGTCATATATTTTCATTTTTAATTTATTTAAGTTTTTGTCATAAAATAAACTATGACCGAATTTATAAATTATAGTATTCTAATTTGATATTATAAAAACTTCAACTATTAATGTATTGTATTGTACAACAAAATAAAATCATTCCTTATTTGAAGTACATGACATACATATTTTAGCAAAACTATTAGAAAATCATAGACATAAAGATAAACTAATTTTTAACAAATAAAATTTCATACTTTATTCCATATTAGTCACAAATATAACCTAAATTACCCTATTCAATATTAGTCACAAATATAAATTAAATTACTCAATTAGAAATCTTTAATAAAATATACCCTAAATTTTAGAAAATATAAACAATGGCCTCTATGAAACAAAAAAAAATACACATTAATACAAATATATTATTTATATATTACAAAAAACAAAACAATAATATATTTTGTCCCATGTGAAGCACGGGTTCAACCATTTAGTAGTGTTTATATTTGTAAGTTCTAGCTTGATAGCCTCACTAATTGTTGCAAATCAAGCTTACCCTCTACAATCTACTATATATTTACTAAAGCAGAATACCAACTACGCCACATGGCGCTCCGAAAATGAACCAAACCCCTCTGCTGCCACATGTCATCACGGTATTGAATTTATCACGTGTCAAACTCTCATTTTTTCGATTGTTTTTTTTCGAAAATCTAATAAAATCAAAGAAAATAAAATCATTATCCATATTAGTCGGATATGCATACAATATGAATATTTTTTATATTCTAACCTTTCCAAAAATATAGCAAATAATATTCTCAACCATATAATCTTTGTACGTAATCTATATCTATATACTATTACTAAAGATCTCGTTTTATATTGTAAATGGAAATTTTGAAAATGATATCCATCTAGCAAATATCCTCCTTCCAAACTAGCATAATATCTTTTTATCATAAACTTCCATTTATAACTCTTTATTTCAACTAATATATCAATACAATAAGCACATCTTCAAACTATATTACTAGAAATCCACCAAATCACTTTTTTAATTATTAACCTAATAATCTGCACCAATATGGCAATATCATGATAAATGGATCAAAATGTTTTGATTAGAATAATTACTCCGTATTACCTAATACTATGGATAAATATGTAATAAGTTCATGTAAACTTTGATATAATGATATGAGTTGTTAAATCCTCTCATCTTTCATTTTGAAATCCCTAGTCACAATCTATTATATATCTATTAAAGCAGAATATATACTATGCCATGTGGCGCCCCCAAAATGAATCATACCTTTCTACTACCATGTGGCATCACGCTATTGATTTTGCCACGTGACAAACTCTCTCCTTTTTTTTGTTGTTTTTTCAAAAATAAAATAAAATAAAATCTATGTCCATATTAACAGGATATGCATACAATATGAATATTTTTGTAATTTATTCTTTCGAAAACGTAGAAAACAACATTATTAGCCATATATTTATTTTGTACATAAATATATCTATAATCATAAATTATCAGCCATATATTTATTTTGTAATCTATTATTTCCAAAACGCTTCCAAGAATCTACTATATATCTACTAAACTAGAACCTAATTATGTCACATGGCACTCCCTCATTAAAACCGCCACATGACACTCCCTCTAAAAAACCGGCACATGTCATATTTTTTTAAAATAAATCTAATTATAAATCAAAGATTATTATCCTAAACATATCACTCATTTTTTTCCTAATTTAAATACAAATCAAACACAAAGATTACAAGTTAATCACAAAGATTACAAATCCAAAATTTCTTAAGTATATACAAATCCAAAATTTCCTAATTATATACAAATCCAAAATTTTCTAATTATATACAAATCCAAAATTTCCTAATCTACTATATATCTACTAAACTAGAACCTAATTACGCCACATGACACTCCCTTATTAAAACTCCACATGGCGTTCCCTCATTAAAACCGTCACATGTCATTTTCTTCTTTTTTCCATTTTTTAAAATAAATCTAAATTTAAATAAAATATTATTATCCTAAACCTATTACTAATTTTTTCCTAATTTAAATACAAATCAAGCATAAATATTACAAGTTAATCATAAGTATTACAAATCCATAATTTCTTAATTATATACAAATCTAAAGTTTTCTAATCATATACAAATCCAAAATTTCCTAATTTACTATATATCTACTAAACTGGAACATAATTACGCCACATGGCACTCCCTCATTAAAACCGTCACATGTCATTTTCTATTTTTTTCAATTTTTTAAAATAAATCTAATTATAAATCAAAGATTATTATCCTAAATTTATCACTTTTTTTTTTCTAATTTAAATACAAATCAAGCACAAAGATTACAAGTTAATCACAAATATTACAAATCCAAAATTTCCTAATTATATACAAATCCAAAATTTTCTAATTATATACAAATCCAATATTTCTTAATTATATACAAATTCAAAATTTCTTAATTATGTGGATGATTGAGATACAAAATTATTGATCCGAAATTGACTTTAATATCAATATTATCTAAATCTTTTTTTAATATAAAATTAATTTTAATAATTATTAATATTTTTAATTCAAAATATATGACGTAAAAACTCGTGTCAAGCACGAGAATTACACTAGTTCTAATAATAAAAACAGACGAGTCAAATAAATGTGGATTTTTGCCGAATACGCATGACATAATTTTTACATGTTCATTACAATATTAATTTTCATTAGTAGCCACGTCCAACTAAATTTATAAATTTAAAATCTCTCATATAAATTCATTTATAAAAAATAGATATAGTTACTGAAAATAGGTAATTGGGTTGTACTATGCGTTGATTTTTTTCTATACTAAATATAAAAATATTAAATGTCAATATACTATTACATTATTATAATAGGAAAAATGTTATGTGAGAATACATAATAGAGTGAGAAATGAGAATAGATCTTAACCTTTGGAAACTAAATGCTAGGATTAAACTTTTATTATGGCACATGACCTGATTTTTTAGAGTTTGACCGGTCAACATGACTAGTCAAACCAATCATCGGCGGTCAACGTTGACCATCGGTGATTGACGTTGATCGGTCAAAGTTTTTTTTTCGGCCAGTTTTTAAAATTTTTGGTTTGCGACTGTATGTGCATTGATTTTTGCTTGTATATGCATCGATATTGACTTGTATGTGCATTGATATTGCATAAAATTTGTATAAGATTTTTTACTATATGTGTGACTTTATGTATGTGAAAACTCATGCACTTCTCAGCATGTGCATATGTTTTAGCTTGTGTGTGCATAGATTTTAACATATATTTACATCTAAATTCTACTTGTGTGCATTATTTTCTTGGGTTGAAATATTCATGAGTTTTGACTTGTATGTGCATACCTTTTGAAGTGCATGTCTTTGTTTGTTGTATGTGCATCTAAATTTCATAAATTCGTTTTGACTATATGTGTTACTTTGTGTATGTGGAAACTCATGCACATAATGCAAAAACTTATTCATGCATTTCACAGAATGTGCATATGTTTTGGCATGTGTGTGCATAAATTTGACATATATGTGCATATAAATTCTATTTGTGTGTTGTTTTCTTGGGTTAAAATGTGCATGATTTTTTGCTTGTATGTACATACCCTTTGAAGTGTAAGTCTTTTTGCTTGCATGTGCATGTAAATTGAACTAGACGTATAGGTTTTTGTCTTTTAAAATCTTATACACTTTACAAAATGTGTATAGGTTTGTCTTGTAAGTGCATGAATTTTGAATTGTCTGTGAGTCTAAATTTTACTTATATTCATCGTTTTCTTGGCTTGATATGTTTTTGGTTTGTATGTACATACCATTTGAAACACATGTCTTTTTGCTTGAATGTGCACATATCAAAACTTATTCACATACAATGTACAACTCATGCACATTTTCTCTAGAAAATAGTGCATATTTTTTATAATCTTTAGATGTACATACATGTTAATATTGATGCACATACAAGCCAAAATGCATGCACATGTCATCTCAAGCAAAAAAATAGTTTTGGAAAAAAACTGGGTTATGAAAAATTGAATGGAAAAAAATGGCCAGACAACACCTTATAAAATTTTAGTGCACACACAAGTCAAAAATGGTGCACATGCCAGCGCAAGTAAAAAGTATATTCGAGAAAAAAAAATGGGTCGGGAAAAAAAATTAGGTCAGACGACGCCTTATAAAATTTTGATGCACATATAGGACAATATAGATGCACACACAAGCCAAAATACATGCAGATGCCATTTTAAGTCAAAAAGTGGTCTCGAAAAAAAAAATGACCGGTTGATGACCAATTTGACCGTTTACTTATCCAATTAAGTGACCACTTAAATGATGGTCTAATCCTAGCCTTAAAAAATCCAAAAGACTATGAGATATTCTCAATTCTCAATCTAATGGTCATTCTCACCGAATCCA
Source organism: Rheum nobile (assembly GCA_027886185.1). Lineage (NCBI taxonomy): Eukaryota > Viridiplantae > Streptophyta > Magnoliopsida > Caryophyllales > Polygonaceae > Rheum > Rheum nobile. The sequence continues at coordinate 1,236,422 of WOAB01000077.1, forward strand.
CCCTCATTATAATAATTGCCAAATATACCCAAAAACCGGATATAGTTACTAAAAACGTGGAATTAGTCTGCATTGGATTTTTCCGGTACTCTAAAGATAACAATATATAGACATTAAACTTAAATATACTTCCACATTATGAAAATAGTTTTCAAACATAACATGCGTAACATGTCATGACAACAAGTATTATATATACTACAATAATTTAAGTAGATATTTAAAAAAATTAATAGATATTTATTGTTTGTGAAACAACATTTTTTTAAAATTAATTAAATAATTTTAAGAAATTACGTATTATCATATCTTTTAATTAATTTGTTACACCTTTATACTTATAAATTTACAAGGTTACTCATATGATTGTTTTGAATCATTGATGTCTAATGTACTATATAATAATAAAGTAAAACCTAGCTAAAATCACTTGTCGTTTTGACATTGCGCTACGTCATTTATTATCACATGTCTAGCGTGCCACATTACTAAATTATCTTTATTATTATTATTATTTTTATTTAAATTCTATATTTATTATTATTATTATGAAATAGTTACAAAAAGTTAGTGGAGAGTCGAAATATTATCTGAGCCCCCACTCCTTTAGCAATGGCAAAACTGATCCTAGTGAAAATATGTGCAGCAGCCCGTGTCCCAATGTCTTGAGTTTGAGAAAAATTTTGTATCTTCCTGATCAAGGCAATAGCATCCGGCTCAAGTTCCCCCAACGAAGAAAAAGAAAAAGGTAAGAAACCATAACCAATAGCCTTGCACTTAGCCTGATACTTGACCCGCTTACGATGCGCCGCCTCAATCACAGCACGCCCAGACACGAAGTCAGACATCCCAGATTGCGTCAGAGGTGATGACCCAGTCAAGTCAACACACACATCAAGCCCACCATCCCAGGAGTAAAGTAACATGTCTGCAGGCCGGAGAGGTTTCCCGTCTCCCCCACACAGTCCAATATCAACCTCTTTACCAGCCGAGATCCCGGAACGATAACAGACATTCACCAGAGTATCACGAACAGCATTATGTCGATGTTTAATTCCAACAATACCTGCACACGACACAACATGATCTCCAAAAATATCTCCCTCAAAGACCCTGGAGCAAGCAGAGCAAGGCTTCGAAATGGAAAACAGAGGGATGCCCAATCGATAGCACAACACACAACGATAAGTCTTACCATTCATAGTTTGACCCAAACCTGAAATCGGGACAACCTGAAGCCAATCAGTGGCACGGTCTCCCTGCTGTGATCTCCACAGAGCCATCTGTCGCGGTGACAAGGAAAAAATAGTTTTTGCTTGCATTTATTATCATAGTTAGATATGTTATTATTATTATATAAAATACTTTAGATATGTTTATGCTTTCATTTTCAACGTATAGATTATTCATATTAGATAGAATATATTATATATTTTTTAAATATTTTTTTAACTTTTTTCATTTAATTAGTCACATTTACTCAAAATTTATTTTTATTTATGTATAAATATATAATACATGATTCAATATATTATGTATGTATTGATGTACAAAAAAACATATTATGTATGTACAAAATTAAATTGATATTTTAAATTGATTATTAGCAGATATTTGTTTATATTATCATACTTATATTATTTTTGTTTATATTATCACTAATTAAATATATTTTTCATTTTTTAAATACTTTTTAAAATGTAAAATCAATATATTTTAATAATTAAAAAATAACAATATAGAATTTTACTTAAGCCCCACGACACGAAACTAAGCTACTTGCATGTAAATTTTGGTTTGGTTAACTTGAATTTATTAGTTTAACATATAATTATAATTGATCAACAAAATATATATTTTGTGTTTCTGTCTTCTGACTTATTAGGTTTTGGCCCACAACACTCCTTAGATTGACCCACTCGGTCAAACTCTTCCGAGGTCTCTAATCAGTATTGGACCGTGTGAATCGTGCTGATTCTCTCTCGAATCCCCAATTTCTCACCTCAAGCTTAATCAAATCTCCCAAATACAACATCAAAATCGATCTTATGATGAATTGAAATCAGCAGTAGCAGCAAGAATCGCCAGAGACGAACTTCCGATGGCCGGAAACTGGCTGCCGGCGGCGGATCTCACCGAGAGTCGGCGGCCGGTTCTCTCCCCCGACGAAGTCGAGTGTTTCCTCATCTCCGCCGTCGAAATCGAACCCGAGAGGGAATCCTTCAACAACCTCCAGAGCTACAAATCAGGGCTACTAACTCTCACGAATCACCGTCTAATCTGGATCTCCGATGCCGAAAACGCAGCCTTTTACATCCCTCTCTCCATCATCTCCCACATATTCACCCAGAAGAAGTCCCTCAAGTCGATGTTCGCGAGCCCTAGGGTTCGTTTCCAGCTCTCAGTCTCGCAATCGGGCCGGGTTGAGGTGAACAGCTCCGGATTGAGACCGACGGTGGTGACACTGGTGATGAGGGGGAAAGCAGATAATCATGAATTGTTCCTGACGAAGTTTTGGGAGGCTTGGAGAGGTCGAGCATGGGTAAATTCGGGTTCGAGTGGTACTACCGGGTCGAATTTGGCGGTGGCGGAGTCGAGCGGTGGCGGCGGAAGCCTAGCAATTAGAACGCCAGTGGTGGGAGTTTCTGGGATACTGAGGAAAGAGCAGGAGATGTGGGAGAATACTGATAAAAGCTTGCAAGATGCTTTCCAGGACCTAAATGCTCTAATGGTGATGCTTCTTCTGTTAATTGCAGTAAATTTTTTGTGAAGTAGTACTACTATATTTGAATGTTGAACATTCTAATTGAAATTTTATCATGACAATGTGCATTTATATAGCATTAGCATGATTATATTGAAAACTATGTTCACGGGAATTAAGTGTTGTTTTTGGCTATATGAGTGTACCGATTATTACAAAGTAGCGTATAATGATTGAAATGTATGCTAGCATAACTGTAGTAGTGAATGATTTGTGTTTAGGCATCCCTCTTCAATGCTAATTTGTGGATAATCAGGTCTTGTAAGTGATGTAATTTGGCAAGGTCCATAATGGTGGTAAGCTTCGGATGTGTACGTCAGTCTAGCCTTTTCTATGTGTTCCATTTCAGTGGTTAATGTGTTTTGTTGTGCCAACTTTGATGGGTGGTCGGGGATTTGTGCTTGTTGTGACTTTTAGTACTTGGTTCCTACAGAGCAAGGCCAAAGAGATGGTGATGCTGGCAGAGAGAATGAGACAGAAACTCTTGTCGGGTTCAAATAATCATACAAATGCTACGAATGACGAGGAAATGGGAGCTAAAGAGGAGATACAAGATTTGTTGCTAAGTGTTGGTATTATATCTCCTGTCACCAAGGAATCTGCTGGTGCAATGTATCACCAACAGCTTTCCCGTCAGGTAATTTTAAGATTCGAGTCAAACGGCGTGAGAATGATGTGATTGGAAATTTCTGCAGGCTGGAAAAGCATAATAGACAATGATTAAACTTGTATAAAATAAGTCCTATGATGGATTTGATTCCTTTTCAAGCACCTATAGCGTATACAAATTTTGAATAATGATAACAATCTTACTTGTGATAAAAAGAAGTCTCGATAAAGATTTAATGGACTGGCTACAGAAAATATATTGATTTTAAAAGAAACATTAAATTCTTATATCAAGCCATAGTAGTAAGGTTTGCCTACTACTATTGTTTGCTAAGTGCTTGTGCAAGACATGAATGCAAATAAACTAATTCGTATTCCTTGTAGTTAGCAGATTTTGTTAAGATTCCTCTGGAGAGAGCTGGAGGAATAATTAATCTTATTGATGTTTACTGTATCTTCAATCGTGCACGTGGGACAGGTTAGTCTCTTGTATTATATTCACATTCATTGGTTCAATTCAATTTTCAAAGTTGTATTCTTGTGTAGGCAGTATTTTGTATATATGTTTTTGTATATGGACAATACATACATGGGCAGATCTGGTTTGAAGGTTCCGGTGAGTCCCAATGCTAGACTAGGACATTGGGGATTCATTCAGTTAGGCTGTGAGGGATGGAATGCTAGAGTCACAGCTAAGTGACCGAGAATGATATTTGTGTGTAAATAAGGGGTTAGCCTTTTAATTTCTGAAATCACCTGCGTATATTCTTATGTGAAGGCATTAGCCTGAGTGTTTTCTTTGTTAACCTCTTTTGGTAGTTAGGTGTAGCTTTTGGCCTTGAAATCCTTTGGATCTCTGCGTCCATTAACTTGTGTTGTCTTCCTGTGGAGTTGTGTGCTAGAAATGGAATCCTTTTTAGATGTCTATCAATGGGCACATGCATCTATCCTTTTTAGATGTCTATCAATGGGCACATGCATCTAATAATTTAATGTTTTGCAGACTTTATAGCAAAATAGCGAATTGATTAATAAGTTTCTTGTTACTTTGCAGAGCTAATATCACCTGATGATTTATTGCAAGCTTGCTCTCTGTGGGAGAAGTCTGATGTGTAAGCATGACATTACGTTCCACTTTTCTTCGTTCGGGTTGGCAAACATAAATGTGCTGCGTTGAACATTTTCACTCCCCATAAGTAGATGTTTTAGGATAATAATATATCTTAGGGTGCTTGAAAAAAGAAAGTATCACCCTATGAAATTACGAGACATTGTGTCAAATATGTTTATATATGTGTATATTCTCTTCATGCATACAACATTGCCCCTTTGTATAAATTTACTAATACATGGCTATCAACAGTCCGGTCTTGCTGAGAAAGTTTGATAGTGGGGTGATGGTCATTCAAAATAGATCCCAAAGTGATGAGGAGGTATATTCTATTGTTTTCTTATTTTCCAATTCTACTGTTTATCTGGTGCTGCTATTATTTTCTCAGTTCATAGAGATGTCATATCTTACATTGTTTTTAAGAGGTGGAGACCTTTCTATTGATTTGTATCTGTGGAGAAGTCTTTGTGCATGTCAGTGCAAAGACCAGAAAAAATCAAATATGTAATTATACAAAATTTCAAAGAAAGTTAACAGAGGAAAGATCAATTAATCTACTGCATTATGGGAGATGGATTAGGAAGAAGATTAATGCAGACAATTTCATTGTGATTTTCTGATTGTGACTGAGATAATTGGTTTTTTAGATAAACTCTATATTATGCTGTTAATGATGCTAGATCTGAGATGTCTTACTGATAAATGGTTTAACAAAATTCGTTTGCGATACTTTTGGTTCCATTAGTAGCGGATCCTCTTCTTGCCTATACCTTATTTATCTTAAGGATCTGATATCTTCCTGTGATTGGGCATTACAGTATCCTAAGTAAGATTTTCTGGTCTTACTCTATCCTTGAATTAATGTACAAGACCCTGTTGTGGTAGTCGTTGATATATGTGCATCACTGGTGAATTAATGTAGAACAGCATTTTGATTCAAAGATTGTTGTTGTGATAAATTAAGCAACATTAGATTTTAGGAAAGAATGACTTTATTTGTTTTGCTGTTATAGACGAGTGGTAGATAATTACTTTTGGAATACCTTAGTTCTTGGATGACTAATTGTGTACTCAATTATATGCTTAATAGTGTTGATTTTCTGGGCATACTTCTGATTGTGGGAATGAATTTGCAATTTTTCGAGTGTAGGTTTATGCTAGAATCAGGACCCTTGTCTCGAAGCCAGATACACTCCGAACTGGAATAAGTGCAAGTGATGCTGCCATGACACTGGGAATAGCACCCGCTATGGCCAAGGAACATCTCCTAAATGCTGAGAGCAGAGGTACGTGGCAGTTCGTATATTTTCAATGCTCTTCCTTTTCTGTTATAGCTTACATTTTCCACGGGTTGTGTGCAGGTTTGTTGTGTAGAGATATAAGCCCTGATGGCTTTCGCTTTTTCATCAACCTTTTTGGAGAGATCAGGCCAGGGGACTTGTATGGGTAAGTAAATGACATAAACTTGATAGCAACAGACTCATGAGGAGAAAGACATTGTTACTTTTCATACTATATATAATCAAGGAGAATTACTGTCAATGGAGAGATGAATCTGAAAGACAAACTTTGGTTCAATTGCAGGGTAAAAAATGGTGGGATATATGCAACATGGAGTAAGCAAATTCAGATCCTAACTTGAAGAAGAAAAGCCACACCGACGGATTGATCCTGATTTCTGTTGTAAACTACTTCAGCAGTTGAAAACTGATTACTCCCTGAATTTGTAGCTGAAAATCAGGAGTTATGGGCCGTTGGATGGGGATTTTTTAAACCTTAACCATCTGTCTTCCATTTTTGTTTATTTTCCTTCAGAAAAGAAAGCACTTGGACGAGGTACTTGCTACAAATTTGTAAAGTCTAAGCTCAAGTCAACTGCCCAGAACTACTCCGGAGATGTTTCTTGTATCATCTGCAACAAGACCCAGGAGGGTCCAGTTCTGCTCTCGGATTAATGAGGCTCTTCTTAACCCTGAAGCTGGCCTAAAATTGTTGGATTGGTACTTCAAAAAATGCTGGATTATAGATTGATTCACACTAGTTACAAGTCAAAACAATACATGAACATCCAGAGTTTGAGATTCGGAACAAGATTTGACAAGATTGTGTGTGCAAACATAACTGTGAAGGGATGCAAGAAGCGGTTATCCTTGAAATGTGGACATGAGAAGACATAACAGTCCTTTTGTCACAGTGAAATGCTGATCGTCGTCTGGTTATCTTAAACCCTAGGATGTCTTGGATGCGCGGGTTGGTTGAGCCTTCTTAAAAAACCAGTTGACAAGAAGAGAGTCCATTAAGATCTGCACAAAGATCATGTGATTTTTGGGTTTAAGTCCATTTGAATTGGAGACGGTACAAGAATGTCTTAACAAAAAATTGAAATTAACCTGGCCCAGATGTGCTGCAACACAAGGTAGAGTGAGCAACCCGGATGCACCAAGAGACCCATCTAGCTGATCCACAACTGCTATTAACACAGGCAGAGTTTTCTGCCAAAAAATAAATAAGGAAACAAAAATAAAGTCAAGATGAAGGCAATAAGCTTAAGTTTGTTTTCACAAGAAGCAGATCAGTAACAACAACAACAAAGATTTATGTGACAGATCCTATAGTTGACTTATCTCCTACAAACCACACCCTATCTGATTGTAGCTCACTAGCTCCTAACAAACCACACCCTATCTGATTGTAGCTCACTAGCTCCTATGCTATGCGTTTGTGTTGGATCAAAGTAACATCTCACTACATTTCTGTTATGCAAATAGAATTCAAAACAGATGAAAAAAATGTACTTTACCTGGCTTGCGACGAGCAGTAGAGCTATAGCATTTTGTTCCTTGGCAAACTCGGACTTGCTTCCACCAGTGATGGTAGAAAGGATCTTGATTGCAAGGGCATTAAAAGCCAGCAGCACCAAATGCACGACACTGCAATTAAATAATAAGGCAAAGTTACTTGGCTCCTCTTGATGTTGAAAGACTTTGGATTCATATCTATTTCCAGTTTATGGTAACAGATCAAGAATATGCAGTGTGTACATGCTCATTACTGCAACAAGAAGGAAGGATGTAGGCTTGACCATGAAGAGCAGTGGCCTTGATTTGCTCATTTGTATCAAAGGGTTCTGAAAAGCCATGATGAAATTTTCAACGATTGTATTTTACAAGAGATTAAAATAGGCACTCTGATCATATCCAAATTCAGGATCTTTGCAAAATTGGAATCATCACTTTTATCTTTTTTAGGATAAATGAACTGTCAGGAAAAAAAAAATACAACTTACAACACTGAGAAGGACAACACTGAGGACAGACAGAAATTTCCGGTTGTTATCAGTAAAGTCTGCCAAACCTGAAAATATGTGACGCAGCATCAGTGACTAGTACCACATATTAGCTTATACAAATAGCTTACTTTATGAGTCAATGACAAGATTATATTTTTATTAGCCAAAAAAATTAGAATCTTTAGGTCATATTTTGGTTGCAACGCAGAAGACGTGTTACACTAATTATTTCGTTTGTAACTTGATATGGCTTTATATGCTGGCCACCGCTGAAATATGAACATGCTAATTCTTTTTTCCGAGCAAGAGGGATATGAACTTCCTATTATTTTCAAAGCAGGGAATACAGGTCGTTACTACAATAAATTCTTAAAAATGAAACTTGCAAAGATTATATTTACTGAGATTACAATACAAGAATGCATATATTTTTCCTCCAGTAAGCACAAAACCAATTTTATATAACTTCATAGAGATTGTACAAGAGACCTTCACTTAAAACATGATAAGAGACCTTACAAAATTGCAAAAATTTGGGGATTTATCATCATAAGACATCAAAAGGTTAATGGATATGCCACTCAAATACCTTCCTGCCTAATGCACTAACAGTCAAATAACTGACCATTGCAGAACATTATATTTCAAAAGAAGAAGAGAGAAGCCACACACCTCTGAAGGATTCTCGAAGTACCTGCTCATAAAAAAATAGAAATTTTTAAATGTTTTATATGAAATTATGTTTTTCTTGCTCCATTTTATTTGAAGTTATGTTGCAATGTAGCATTTTCTTTCTCCAAAAAGGTTCATTCCAGTTGATATGAAAAGTAGTATAGATGTGCCAAAACTAATAAATGGCGAGAAGGAACAAGTTCAAAAGGACTATCTTAAGCAGTAGTAGCTAGTAAGTGCTCCATATTCAGGAGAAAAGCATCCTGAAAAAATTAGAGTACAGCAGCAGATGTTATTAGCTTCTTCTCTTTTCCATTACATTTTGGGACATGATAAAGACTCAAGGAGAAGCTAGACTGTCACATTTAAAGATAACTAACTGCACTAAGACAAATTTAGCAGTTGGATATTGCTAAACAAACATATTCTACAACCTAGCCACTGCAGATTAAAAAGTTGAAGCTGGAAATTTTGTAACACGATAAAAGAAATTATGTCCACTGGAAAGGTTCCTACAGTTCACGAAAGTAACCAGACATTGGACTATTGGAGACCCTTGACATGGCAGATACTGTTCCTCCAATTGTATGCAAGATTCCGAAGTGTGCATGAGATATTGCTTTTCTACTAAAATTTTCACTAAAAACTTCAATGGCCATAAGCTAAATGTTGGAATCAAAATGTGTATCAAGAAACCCTAAGAAATGGCATTGAGAAAAGCATTTTAAGTAATTAAGTTATTTTTCCGCAAGAAAGCAATGATGCATACTACAGGAATGGAAGGGTTACCTTGCCAATGATCGTAGGCACTAAGAGAATGAGAATAAGACTTGAAAATAGTTTTTGAGTTGGAATAGATACACCAATACCAGTTGCTACCAACAGTGAGATAGAAAAGGGAATCTGCAAGTTAAATGAGCATGAAATTATAATAAGACCAAATGTTAAAAGAACTGCTACAAAGATGGATGTGGACAATGTCCAGCAAGTGCACTGATAAGAAACTAGACACAGAAAGCAGTTTATAGAGTGTCGTTCTGTGCACTACAAGTACCAAATTCATAAAATAACTAGTTCTCTGCTCACTTTCCAAATTTCTACAAGTTGAGCTCAGGCTTGAACATTAATTGTAAAACTGATGAAGTTCTCAACCTAATGAGCATAGAGCTTAACTTTACCGTCCTTGAATACATTTTTTTTCTATAAACCACTGAATCCTTTTTATCGCATCAAGGATAATGAAACAAACTGTTCTGGTAATTCATCAGTACAAATAAAACATTTGTAGCTTGATCTACCAAAAACGCAGTTAAGTGAGACTAAAAAAGGCATAGAAAATAAAAAAACAGTAACTTACAACTAGAACCCCTAACAAGTTAGATGTCAATGTCATTGCAAGAGCAAGTGCTGAATTTCCCCCAACAATCTGCATTGGTCACAAAACGATCACAAACCTGAAACATAACATTGTGAAGCACATATGATGACAAAATTACTATCATTCAAACCTGGGTCAATGTCACTGCACTAGATAATGTAGTTGGCATACAAGTGAATAGTGCTAATCCTGTTGAAGTGGATCAAGAAAAAACATATAGGAAATAAGCCAAAGAATTGCAATATCCTGAGATGGAACATGAACCTAGAGATGAGTATATAAAGTACACTGCACAAAAAGTATCCCATCACCTAGACTAATGACACATGTCTGCAAGCATATATTTGCAGTTTCAGCTGGAAAATGACTAACAATGCCGTCATAAAAGATAAAAACATGAGAAGTTTTAATATTTAGGGCAAGGACCCAATTTAAACGCGGTTCAAAACCATTGATTATGTAAGAGAAAAAAACATGTATAGCATCCAAAATCAATTTTTCATAATTGAAGTGACTTAGCACCAAGTATCACACGTATATGATAATATGAAGTGAGTCAGATCTCTCCTCCTTGGCTTGGTTGGGGGGTTCATCTTTGGAATTTTAAACTCAAGAATATAGAATGGACTGGACCTGGGCCATTCATGTAACCTTGGGATTAGGAGAGTTTGATTTCTGGATTATCTGTAGAAGGGTTCAACATACATTTGCATCCTTGGTAATTGGTGGTCTTGGGTTTTGAACCCCAAAGGTCAGCAATCCAACTCTTTACTTGTAATGTTGTCATAGTATTTACTTGTAATGTTGTCATAGTATTTAAACTTCTGGGGCCAAGGATTGTGTCATTTGCTCCAAGGATCGCAAAATATTTTTAGCCTCTGACAAGGTCGGTGCCATTAGGTTTTGTGCCAAGTATTAATTTTTAGCTTTTCAGCTCCAAACAATGAACTCATCATTTGGATATAGCCTCTGTATTCTAGGACAAGGTGCCATGATATGCAGTAACAATAATCCTTAAAAATATATCACAACATGTCCTATACAATTACAGTAATTTTGATAATAGTTCATACATCTAGATTTAGACATTATGTTTCCTCACTACACAAGATGTAAGTATGTAGCAATTTTTCATTCAAGTAAAACGCATTCCAGCAGTACGGTTAAGACAATATTATTATGCTCTTAGTTAAAGCCAGTCAATAAGTAAATCCAAATGCATACCTGTGACAAATTCCCGAGGTTGAAGACTGAGCTTCAAGATAAGCCTTGAAAATAAAGGAGTGAGTAATAATATAGAAGCCTGCATAACAAAAAGGGAAACTTAATGCATAATCTATTGTTTTTGAATTTTTGTATGGGTTAGAGGCTATTGAAATTTCCACTTCACAATGATGAAAATATTCTCAAAAGAAATGCAAGTAACTTATTAGAAATGCTTTAATGCATATTAATAATTGTTCTGATTTTTGTGTCAGCCTCTTTTGGGTCCCTCGGGAAACATCCTCTCGAATTTATTTCGGTGTATGGATGCGTACATCTGGACCCCAGAACCTGCCTCGGTTCCCATTATACTGGGTCGATTGTTGTTGTTGTATTGACAATATTCCATACATTTACTTTAATACATATCATAACTGGAAATTTTTAAATTGACTTGAAATATTTTCCTCCATATTTATGTTTACATTTTTCTATCTGATTCGAAACATAACACACGCTATAATCCATGCAGTAGAATATGAAACATAACATTCTAGACATTCTAACATAATTTCGGTCTGTTTTTGTTAATACATAAATTTCAAATGATAGCACTAAAAGAAGTTCAACTGAAACAGAGACCAAACGCGCAAGACGAAACTTTCCAACAAATGAAGCCACGAAATGAAATGACTAAGAGTAATTCAAAGGTCATACCAACCCAAAAATTCCTACAGGCCATGCTTGAGCAGCTTCACCAATTTCGTCACTGCGCAATGACAAACCTAATAATTAAAAATATGTGAATTGCATCTTATTACCATATTAGAGACTGCATATTCAATCATGAAGAAACCTCACCTGATATTACGAAAATGCAAAAAGTGCTCACTTTTGATAGATAACATTGATCAGCAATAATGCCAAGAGTAGGATTTATAAGGCCAAAAGTCATTCCACTAAGGAGAGCTGTACAAAACATTATGAAGGGGAACAGATTAATTCGTGGGCAAGAAACTCAAAGATAATAGCATGGGAGGAAGCAAAATTGGCAGAAAACCATCAACGAGAGAATAAGAAGATAGAGGGATCACGGAAGAAAGTCACATTGCAAAGACAAGAGCTCGAATGAATCATCACATAAGGGACTATAGGCTAATACAACCCCAAAGCTTGAAGTTACAAGAGCTTGAATACCCATTTCACATAACAAAAACAAGCCTCTAATATGCCAGTTAAATTCATTAGTGTAAAAAAAGTGAATAGAGAAGGTAAATGTGACTTTGATCTTCAAAGCAATTCTTTTAGGCTGAAGGCTGACCTTCCTCTATGCATAAATAGTAAAATCAACATGAGCAGAAGAACATAACATATCAATTCTTTTAGGCTGAAGGCTGACCTGCCTCCAGTGCTATTTCTTATTGTTACCTTTCATTCATATCCTCCCTTCATAGTTTATACTTCGTTTTACCCCAAACATGCAATTGGAAACAACTCTATAGTTTCATACTGTCTATACTTCCATTGTTATCCGCCTAAAAAGAGAGACAGATAATGGCAAACAGCAGTATTGAAATGAAAGGCAACTGTTTATCTTTCAGAATTAGGGAAACAAACAATTAAAATGCATCACCTAACGGCATAAAATTATCGGAAACAAATTTAAGCAAAGGCTGTAGAAAAAGCCCCAAAGTTCCAGAACTCGAACTCTCAAATCGCCCATCCCTACCATCGCCAACCTAAAATCCACAAAAAATATCAGAAAAAGAACCGAAACGATCAGACAGCACCGACAATTGAACTAAGCCAAGAGAGAGAAACACCGGATTTGACGGCGAGGCAGCTAAAATTGGAGCAGCGATAAGACGGCGCCGTAGCGGTATAACTGAGGGACATCGCATTGAACTAGGAAGCTGAATAGACCGCCATCGAAGCTTCTCAGTTGGAAATTGAGAATTTGGACGAGGAGGAGGAGAAGAAGAATCGGAAGAATGAGGAGCTCTATAGAGCGCTGTAGCATGAGTGATAGTCGCCATTGTTTCTCGCCGGCGTCGAGTTTGGCGTTCGATCGACCGACTGGTGGCGGAGGGAGTTGTTATTAGTTAGGGACTCTGCTTGCTTATAATTGTGGTGGGGTAGAGTGGTCAGTTGATATGTGCCTGTGGGCGGCAAATTTTTTGCAGTGAATAAAATTGTACAAAATAGTATAAAGTTTTTTATAAAATAACACAAAGTTAAAAAGGCTAATTTGTGATAAGTACTTGTCACATTTAAGCAGCCCGTGTTCTTAGTTGGATAATAATGGTATTATACGGGTTGAGATCATGTGAGGATGGAAATGGAAGAGAGGAATGAGGATACATGAGAGCCGTTGGATGAGAAACAAACGAAGTGTCCAGATCGCTTTTTAAAAATTCGACACGGTCGAATTATTCGTGAAAAAGACGGATTCGTGTGCATACGAAGTGCAGATTTGTGTGCATGTCAAATATATTGTTGTGTGCATGCCAAATACACTACGGTGTGCACGTGAAATTCATTTTGTGTGCATGCATAAAACGCGTGCATTCATATGAAATGAACAAAATATATGCACATGAAAATACGACTGTTTGCATGTGAAGTATACTATATAATGCATGCGAAGTATACTACTGTATGCATGTGACAATGACATGTTTGTGCATACGAAATGCACTACGTGTTATGTTGTATGTGAAACAAGCATGTGTGCATGTGAAACAACGTAGGTGTGCATGTGTGCACATTAAAATAACATATGTGTATATGCGAAAATGACTCAAAGCGCGTATGAAATAACATGTGTGCATACGTATAAAAACCAATAAAAATAACCTACGTGTGTATACGAAATGACTTGTGTGTGCACATGGAAACAACATGTGTGTGCATGCGAAACAATGTATGTGTGCATACCGACCAAAATGCGTGTGCGCACGTAACGTATTTTTTTCGCGAAAAATTCGGCCGTGCCGAATTGTATCCGAAATTTTCTGAATTCTTTCCTTGGCTGATCTAGACGCTCTTTTTATTGATCCGATGGTCTTGGAGTGTCCTTACTCCTTTCCTAAGCTTTCATCCTTACCTTATCTTTTCCCTTATACTATTATCCAATTATTACAATGTTTTTCATCTAATTATTTACTTTGAAAAAATGTAAATTAGCTGATATATCATGTTTTATGAAAACAAAATTATGTTACTTTTTAATATTAAAATAGTATATAGTTTTTTATTATCTATTTTAGGGTAAAAATAAACAATATTTATTTTTTTATTATTAGAATAATGGTAAATATTTATTTACTTTTATCCCGATTATGAGATATAATTAGAATCATTTCGAATAGGGCCTCGAAAATTCATTGATGGCCGTTGACACACTAATCTTAATAAAATAATAATTTGAAATTTGTGTAACATGCTGCCTTTGGTAAATCGAAATATGTGATTTTTATAAGGCGGAATTGCAAGAAATACCAACATTTGAAGAGCCGTTTGCAAAAATACCAGATTTTAGAAAGTATAGCAAAAATATCATAAAGCTGTAAAAAAATGAAAAAGATAAATTCATATTTTTATTTACCTTTTCTTTTGGTGAAAATTATATTTTTAACAACTGCTAATTATACTTAGGAATTGATAAGAGCTTAAAGCTTCTGCACACAGATACAAAACCCTAGTTGCCCAGATCGCAAATCCACTTTGCCTTGTTCGTTCTCACCTACCTCTCTTAATCCCATCTCCCCCTTGGCTTTCTCTTCTCCTCCTTCGATCTTAATCCCATCTCCCCCTTGGAAGTTCGTCTCACTTTCTCGCTCCCTCTTCTTTCTCGCTGATAATCTCTTACGCCGTCACCGAGGTCGGCGCTCCTAGAATCGGCTGGTTTGACTCGTATGGATCGGTGTATCCGAGTCCCGATGGTGATTGTCGAGACGGAGACTGCGACACCGAGACCCCTCTGTGATGTGACCTTGTCCGGGGAAAGACCACGATTCGCTGTCACGGAATCGATTGAATGCGTAGTAGGGCGTTCAACTCGTCGGAAAGGGAAGAAGGAGCGTTCGACGGGCTGTGGATGCTATCGGACGGTGACCGGTGGCGATGGGGGAGATCGGCGGCGGATTGGTGGTGGTGAAGGAGGCAGCCGTGAAGGTGAAGGGGTGGTGGCTGCTGTGGATTAGGGTTTGAGTGTTGGTGGGGAGGCAAGAACTAGGGTTAGTTCTTGTCTCGGGATTTGCGGATACGTGACTGGATAGTTCGGTAACCGAGTTAACGCGCCAGGATAGTTCGACTAGGAACGCGTTAACTTTGTGACGTCAAGGCCCGGGTTTGCATGAGATTACTCGACTGAAAAACAAGCTCTATTTCGACATAGTTAGAAAAGAAGACAAAAGAGAGTATTTATACTAGAGAGATGACCTAATGGGCCAGACTCTCTAGTTACTAAATCTAGCGGCCCATTTAACATAAACGGAAACCACCCAGAAATAGCATCTACTAAAATAGAAATAATGTCTAATAATGTACTACACAAGTAATGTCTCAACCTGGCTCTGATACTAGTTGATGTGACCTTGTCCGATGGAAAGACCACGATTCGTTGTCAAGGATAGATTGAACGCGTATTGGGGCGCAGGCAACTCTTCGGAAATGATAGATTGGCGGAAGCAATGAGAAGATGGACTGTGGGGTGGTCGGAATGATGACAGGCGGCTGGTGGTGGTGGTGCGGCGGAAGTGGTGGTTGTGGTGGTGGTGCGGTGGCGACGAAGTAGGCAGCAAAATGAGGAGCGGAGGGGGCGGCGGCAGCCCTAGGGTTTGTGTTTGGGGAGAGACGAGAACTAGGGTTACTTCTTGTCTCGGGATTGCAGATAGTAACCAGATAGGTAGTAACCGAGTTAACGTGCCAGGATAATTCACTAGAAACGCGTTAACGGAATCAATGCGCCAGGATAGTTCGACTAGAAACGCAAGGATTGTTGACGTCAGGGCCCGGGTTTACAGGAGATTACTCGACTGGAAAACAAGCTCTATTTCGACGTAATTGAAAATGAAGACAAAAGAGAGTATTTATACTAGAGAGTTGACCTAATGGGCCAGACTCTCTAGTTACTAATTCTAGCGGCCTATTTAACATAAACAGAAACCACCCAGAAATAGCAGCTACTAAAAATAGAAATAACTGTAAATAGAAAAGTACTAAAGAAGTAATGTTTAAACATAGTAAGAACTAGAAATAGCAAGTCTCCTAAATCTAGCTCGGAATAGCTATAGCTGTAGAGGAGTCTCAAGGCGGATGTCTCATGGTGTCTACCTCCTCTTCAGCTGACATGGAGGGCAGGGTCACATCACCCTCCCCCACTTGGTTGTGAAGCGTCCTCGCTTCACGCTCACCAGGCTCGAGTTCAACATATGGTGCCAAGTCAGCGACATTGAGCGTTGGATGCACCCTATACTTGTGCGGAAGCTCGAGCTGGTAGGTGTTGTTGCCATTTTCTATGACGACGCTGAAGGGACCATCACCCTGTTGGTCAAGCTTAGACTTGCGGACGGAAGGAAATCGCTCCTTCCGCAAGTGAAGCCAAACCAAGTCGCCTGGGGCGAAGATCAATCGTCACATGTCCTTGGTCTTCGGGGCTGAGTACTGCAGCGCACGTCGCTCCAGCTGTGGGCGTGTCCTCCTATGTAGCTCCTGAATGTGCTCAACCAACTTCCCAGCAGCAAAGTTCTCCTGGTCCTACAGCGACGTGTCGAAAAAGAAGTCCATCCAATGCTCAATACGACGCACATGTTGCAGGCCTGGGGGCAACTCATCATGGATGAAATCCACAAATTCCTACAAAACAGACAAAATTGGAGGAGGAAGTGCGGGCTCTGTCGTAGTAGTGGCACAAAGGCGAGGAATAAGAAGGAAACAAACAGACTTGACTTGAAGGGCCGGAGTGAGGTCCCTGTGTTTCGCCAGAAGAACTCTGCATTCATAGGTGCCCCGTAAGGTAGATGTAGACGCAGCTGTAGAAGCAGACGACTTTCTAGAAGACACAGAAGGCGAAGACGCTGGACCGGATGCTGACTCGGCCGAGTTGCAGGCGCTGTTCTCGACTCGGTCCATAACTCGGTCGGGTGTAGTGCCGAGTTGTGTCCATGTGTGCTGACCCGGCCGAGTTTCATGCCGAGTTTCAGGCCGAGTTTCCTCCAGGTGACACAACTCGGTCGCTGACCCGGCCGAGTTGTTGCCCGAGTTTCTCGCAGGTGCCTCCACTCGGTCGGTGACTCAGCCGAGTTGTCGTCTGATGTGATATGAGGCGTGTGTCGTTGCAGGCGGCGTTCTGGCGGCCGCAATGGCCTTCTGGCGGCCGCAATGGTCTTCTGGCGTTGTCGCTCAGCCCGATCTTGTAAAATTTTCTGCGTGATCATGGGTAAGAGAGTCACGCGCCTCCCATGGTATTTGAACATGTAAGTGTTCAAATACGCGTCGTGAAACTAATTTGTATGGCCGTGTGGGCGGTTACGAGCAGGCTTAAGGCAACTCACACAACAATCAACAAAATCAAGACAATGCTCAGCAAAGAAAATGTCGAAAGCAGATATGCAAGGATATAAGCACATAAGTAAGCACAACACAGTCAACCAAGATATGCAACCCAGACGGTGAAAGATAGAGAAGACGATAAATGAATCACTGTGATAACGGGGTTGAAGGTGCCAGAAGCAAAAAAAAATTGACGAAATCTGGGCAGAAAGGCTCGTCAGTTTTGTTTTGTTTTTTATGCAGGAATTGATTTACGGAAGCGAAGGAGTGATTGAAAGAAGAGTTGGAACGACTTACGCAATTCGTAGGCTCTGATACCAGTTGATGTGACCTTGTCCGAGGAAAGACCACGATTCACTGTCACGGGATCGATTGAATGCGTAGTAGGGCGTTCAACTCGTCGGAAAGGGAAGAAGGAGCGTTCGGCGGGCTGTGGATGCTATCGGACGGTGATCGGCGGCGATGGGGGAGATCGGCGGCGGATTGGTGGTGGTGAAGGAGGCAGCCGTGAAGGTGAAGGGGTGGTGGCTTCCGTGGATTAGGGTTTGAGTGTTGGTGGGGAGGCAAGAACTAGGGTTAGTTCTTGTCTCGGGATTTGCGGATAAGTGATTGGATAGTTCGGTAACCGAGTTAACGCGCCAGGATAGTTCGACTAGGAACGCGTTAACTTTGTGACGTCAGAGCCCGGGTTTGCAGGAGATTACTCGACTGGAAAACAAGCTCTATTTCGACGTAGTTAGAAAAGAAGACAAAATAGAGTATTTATACTAGATAGATGACCTAATGTGCTATGCTCTCTAGTTACTAAATCTAGCGGCCCATTTAACATAAACGGAAACCACCCAGAAATAGCAGCTATTAAAATAGAAATAATGTCTAATAATGTACTACACAAGTAATGTCTCAATCTGGCTCGGTGTCGCTGTAGAGGAGTCAGTCACGGCTAAGCTGACGAGACACAGAATCTCGGGCGCTGTAGTGATCTGGCCGTGACTGGCTATAAGTCTGGTTACTAAGGATTGTGTCGCAGCTTGGACACGCTTCGCTCTGGACCGGGTGATCGGACCTGTAGGTGGGAGTCGCATGGCGTCCTCCTCCTCTGTAGCAGACATAGGGGACTGGGTCACATCACTCCGCTTGCGGCGAGGCGTGTCCAGAAGTCGGAATTGATTTCGCGTGGCGACTTGCAGATCGAAGTTCGCGTAGAGTATGAGAATTTCAAGGCCGATTTTACGGCTCTGTTTCTTGCCGTTCAGCTTGGAAATGTGACCTTCTTTCGCAAGCTGCTGGTGAGATTTCTTCATTATTGCTCTTTTGTGTATATGTATCTACGGTTGATTTTGTCATTTCTGCGGTGAGACATAGATTGAGCTAATGATTTCAAAATTCGTTTGCTGTTGAGATTTGTGATTTAGGAGTTTTCTTAAGTTTGGATCTCGTATTCGGTGCTTCTCTGATTCCGGACATCAGATTTTCATTTGAATTTTGCATCTCTGCCAGCAGTGTGTTTCACTCTTATTGACATGACTTCTTATCCACTTTGAGTGTTTGTTTTCAGTTCCAATTTCAATTTGGGACGTTTGCTTGCGGTTGTGAAATTAAAATTTTATTTTCCCTAATATATGTAGTGTTTATACAATCCTGGTGTTTGGTTGTGATTTATGTTTAATTTTGGTACACTAAGTGTTTATGTGAGTATTGGAATTTCGTCACTGGTGTTCTTGTATAGTAGGATAAAATCCACTTCAATTCGCCGGTTGTTGCTAATTACGGGTGCAATAATTGAGAAAGAAGTTGCCATACATACATAATTAATTAGTCGTGGGTTGAGGCCAAGAACAATGGAGCTCTTTTAAGTAGCTCGTTGGTTAGTTGAACGACAACCTCATGTAGCAAGCTAGGACGGTGTTGTTGGATTTGTGACACTGCAAGGTTTCTCCGAAGATAGGTCGCAGAGTTTAGGATCTTCCACCGACGTTGAAAAAGAGCTTCAAAGTGGCATAGTTATCAGTTTTCTATGCACAACGCGGGCCGTTACGGAGGTGATTCGATGTCGTTCGGAGATGATTTTAAATGATTCAAGAGTCGGGTTTAAGTAACTTGAGCATGGCGAAGACGATGGTGTGGTCAGATTTTGAATTTAATGAATCGAGAGGTGTTTTTCTTGGGGTCGAACAAGGCTTGGTGGTGATGTATATAGGCGATGAACAAGGTACTTTAAAACTTAAGAGCATTATGTACTTTATCAGACCACATGTGTACGAAGTCAAGTCACATTTATACGAAGTCAGGTCAATGTTTTGTTATATCACAAATTTCAAATATTAGCCGATTTTAAATTTCAGAACAATATTGACTTTATCAGGCCATATTTGTACGTAGTCAGGTCATTACTCTGTTATATTAACTTGAAATTTTAATATTGTTTATATTATTGTTTCAGGTGTATTATAGTTTGTTAAATCACGTCAATTTATATTAATGGAAAAACATATTTTCTTGGAATTCAGCAACTGAACTCTGCTTTTCCCAGTGTTTCGATCATAAAGAACGTGAACAAGAACATACATTTAACTTCTGCAAGAATCAGTTTTCATGTCAACACTATACAAGATTGTATAAACAGTGCAAAAGATACTTGGTGGGAGTTTTTATTCACCAAAACAACCATCAATTAGCACATTAGAAATCATTCCTCTATAAAACTAAGCAATTGAGAAATATTATTCAGCATATACAAATCATTTTGCTTGAGTTGCGTTTTGATTCTTTGAATGCTACCAATCTTATCATATAGTTTGCATTTTCAGAACATTGTTCGAACATATATACGAACATATATACATCACCACCAGGCCTTGTTCGACCCCAAGAAAATCATGTTTCGATTCATTAAATTCAAATTCTGACCACACCATCGTCTTCTCCATGCTCTTACTTAAACCCGCCTCTTGAATCATTTGAAATCATCTCCGAACGACATCGAATCACCTCATGTATCGGCCCGCTTTGTGCATGGAAAACCTATTGTAAGAGAAAGGGAAAATTAGTTAAAAATTTAAAGTTAATATAACTAAAGAATGACCTGACTACGTACAAATGTGGCCTGATAAAGTGAATATTGCTCTGACGTTTAAAATCGGCTAACATTTGAAATTTTGTGATATAACAGAGCATTGACCTGACTACGTATAAATGTGACATGATAAAGTGAATATTGCTCTGAAATTTGAAATTGACTAACATTTAAAATTTTGTGATATAACAGAGCATTGACTTGACTACGTATAAATGTGGCTTGATAAAGTGAATATTGCTCTGAAATTTGAAATTGGCTAACATTTAAAATTTTGTGATATAATAGAGCATTGACCTGACTTCGTATAAATATGGCCTGATAAAGTACATAAATGTGGGAGGGATCTATGATTTAAGAGTTCAGGTTTTCCATGCACAAACCGGGACGATACGGAGGTGATTCGATGTCGTTCGGAGGTGATTTTAAATGATTCAAGAGTCGAGTTTAAGTAACTTGAGCATGGCGAAGACAATGATGTGGTCAAATTTTGAATTTAATGAATCGAAACGTGATTTTCTTGGGGTCGAACAATGCCTGGTGGTGATGTATATGTTCGTATAAATGTGGCTTGAAATGAAGTTAGCATTCCTTGTATTGATGTATATATGTTCGAACAATGTTCTAAAAATGCAAACTATAAGATAAGATTGGTAGCATTCAAAGAATCAAAACGCAACTCAAGCAAAATAATTTATATATGCTGAATAATATTTCACAGTTGCTTAGTTTTATAGAGGAATGATTTCTAATGTGCTAATTGATGGTAGTTTGGTGAATAAAAACTCCCACCAAGTATCTTTTGCACTGTTTATACAATCTTGTATAGTGTTGACATGAAAACTTATTCCTGCAGAAGTTAAATGTATGTTCTTGTTCAGGTTCTTTATGATCAAAGCAGTGAGAAAAGCAGAGTTCAGTTGCTGAATTTTTCCAAGAAAATATGTTTTGCCATTGATATAAATTGACGTGATTTAGCAAACTATAATACACCAGAAACAATATTATAAACAATATTAAAATTTCAAGTTAATATAACAGAGTAATGACCTGACTACGTACAAATGTGGCCTGATAAAGTCAATATTATTCTGAAATTTAAAATCGACTAACATTTGAAATTTGTGATATAACAAAACATTGACATGACTTCGTATAAATGTGACTTGACTTCGTACACATGTGGTCTGATAAATTACATAATGCTCTTAAGTTTTAAAGTACCTTGTTCATCGCCTATATACATCACCACCAAGCCTTGTTCGATCCCAAGAAAAACACCTCTTGATTCATTAAATTCATTAAATTCAAAATCTGACCACACCATCGTCTTCGCCATGCTCAAGTTACTTAAACCCGACTCTTAAATCATTTAAAATCACCTCCGAACGACATCGAATCACCTCCGTAACGGCCCACATTGTGCATAGAAAACCGGTAATTATGCCACTTTGAAGCTCTTTTTCAACGTCGGTGGAAGATCCTAGACTCCGCGACCTATCTTCGGAGAAACCTTGCAGCGTCACAAACCCAACAACCACCACCCTTGCTGCATGGGGTTGTCGTTCGACTAACCAACGAACTACTTAAAAGAGCCCCGTTGTTCTTGGCCTCAACCCACGACTAATTAATTATGTATGTATGGCAACTTCTTTCTCAATTATTGCACCTGTAATTAGTAACAACCGACGAATTGAAGTGGATTCTATCCTACTATACAAGAACACCAGTGACGAAATACCAATACTCACATAAACACTTAGTGTACCAAAATTAAACATAAATCACAACCAAACTCCACAATTGTATAAACACTACATATATTAGGGAAAATAAATTTTAATTTCACAACCGCAAGCAAACGTCCCAAATTAATGACAAACCCTTAGTGAACTTTGCTGACAAACCCAAACCCTCTAAGCCACTATTCCCAGAAACCGAGCACAAACTCGCCGGTTGTTCAATCTAGTAGATGGCTATTGCTATGGTCAAAGCACGCAAAAGTATGAACTTCACCATCATTTTTTACTATGGAGCTACAACGTTCAGGTTCTTTTGCTTTCTTTAAACACATTTCTCAAATCCATACATAGTTCCATCAGAACCTCAACAAGAGATCTGATATTCCAATCTAGGTTTTTCTTTTTCAATTCCTTGCAAAGGACCAACTCTTTTGCAGGTGAGCAAAATCCACACTCAAAATTTCCTGTTTTTGCTTGCATTGGAGAAATTTTATGCATCTTTTACCACTAACCAGAAAAGAATCCAACTAAAACTTCTATTTCCGATATAATAAAAAACAGAGTACATAGAAGAACGAAAAAGGATACCTTGGCGGTCTAGCGGTCAAAATATCGGTTGAAGTCGCCGGCAGAGGAGATGGGGCGCCCGCAGCCTCCGACAAGGACACGCGAGCGTCGTTCATGACGGAAGAAGCGAAGATCTTCGTGTCTGCATTCACATACTGAGCATTATCAGGCTATCCGGTGGCTACGTAGGTTGAGACATCGACGAAGAAAGACAACAGCAAAGGAGAAATTGGAGCCGGAAGCGGCGGCGGCGGAGGCCCAAAGATTGTGTTTGCTCGGCTGCACAGTTTGAGAGCGGAGGCGATGGGAGAATTCCGATGAAGGGCGGAGGTGATCGACTCGCCGGCCTCAGAGGAGGAGGACTGGAGGAGGAGTCAACGAGGTCGGAGGAGAGTCGCATAGGTTGGAGGAAGAAGGAAGCAGAGGAGGAAGAGGGATTAATTAGGATTAGATTAGTAGGATTAAGATTTTATTTTATTTTTTATTTTCAGAAATTTTAATGTTTTATCTTATATTTATATTTAAAAAAAAGATAAATTAAACTCTTATTAATTGTAAAAATCACAAGATATTTTTACAATATTTTTCAAAATATGGAGTTTTTGCAAAAAGCTATTGAAAATCTGGTATTCTTATAATTGGGCCTTTTTATAAATGATTAAAACTTTGTGATTCCCACTAATATTTTTTTTACAATAAACGCATCTTTAGTGGTATATTCAAGTCTTGTGACTCAACCGATAAATAAATAAGAAAAATGGTGAGACTTCGTAGATTTTGAATCACAAAAGTGCTAATACTCCTCAACCATACTTTTTCAATCGAGTCTCAAGCTTGTATTACTATGTGCATTTTGCAAAATAAGAAAGAAAGAAAATGTTAGTAAAATATCTTTTATGTTTTCCCTTAAAAGTTAGTCTAAGACTTTGTTCGATATATTTAACTAGAAAAATACGAGGTAAAGCTGAATGTATAGGTGAAGCATGAACAAAATTTATGAGCTTAATTATTAATTAGTGTTCAGTATTACAAGTCAAAATAAAATAAAAATAAAATTCTTAATGTTCAACAATCTTGGAGGATCACATTAGAAATATTCGCAAAATTAAGTTACATTTATCTCCTACAGACTCCTTACATTAAATTGATGTATATCACACGGACAAATACTCATTTACACCAAGTGTATAAAATATTTTTTTACACTTTTTGATATGAACCAATCTATCTATATATTAATACTAAAGTCAAAAGCCTCTCATACGTGTCAGTCAGTTAGCTATGACACATAGGCATATTTAATTTGTCATTTACCATCTTATCCTTCATAATTTTTCATATTTATTTAAACGAGACACTTTACTTTTTTGCAATATACTACCTACCTTAATTATGATTATAATATATTTTCACATATTCCTTAACTTTATAATTTATGGAAAGTATTTATACCATGTGGATCTCATCAATTACTATGTACTTATTATTATTTCCTATGTTAGTGTAGAGATCATATGTAAATTATTTTTTATTTAAGATTTTATAAAATATTTTTTTAACTAAGATTATCTTTTCTAAATTAAGATTTTAATTTTCTTTATCCAATTCGTGATGCATGCAAACAATTTTTATCACCCTTTCATTTAGTAAAAAACATAAATGCATGATATTATCACAAAACAATGAGAACATGTGTAGATATAGAATTGGGTCCAGGTAAAACATTTTTTTCAGAATAAAATACAAGTATTAATGTAAATCATCGGATTAAAAATTTGAACGTATGAGATTAAATGAAATGTAGATATAATAAGTTACAGTACATTTGCTTTATGGGGAAATTTTCCCCAAACAATCTTTTGCGGGTGATTTAGTTTTCTTTCTCCCATTTCACACATTTAAAAAAACTTAAATTTAAGTATTAATGAAAATTTATTTCTGACATTTCACAAAACCTATACACATACTAAAGTTCTTCTTCAATTTCTTGTGTTTTAGCCTATAGGCTATGCTACGTAGGCAAATTTAAATGTCATTTTATTACTATGCCCTTCTTAGTTTTTACCATTATCTTCTACCTACATGAATTTCCTTATTTACCAAATATAACATACCCTGCATATAGTAACCCTGAGGTTTTCATTATTTTTTGCGCCAAACCACCCGTTATATGGTCCATTTTGCACGAAACCACCCATTATATCAATAATTGTTCTAAACCACCCATTAAAATGTTTTCGTTAACAAAAAGCCACCCAAGAGATCCTTCCGTCATTTTTGTATTTAATTTGTGTGAAAGACCCTTATATCCACCTTCTTTTTTAAGATTACAAGTAATACCATGTTTTTTATTTTTATTTTTTATTTTTCATATTTTTTTTTATTTTTGTTTTTGAAAATTTGAAAAAAATAATTTTTTATATATATAGTGCATGAGTTAGTATGTTAAAGTGCATGATTAAAGTGTTAAAGTACATGATATAAATTTTTTTACACATGAAGTTCATGAGTTAGTATGTTAAAGTGTATGATTAAAATGCTAAAGTGCATGGTATTAATTTTTGAAAAATAAATTGATAAATAATATTTTTTGAAAAATAAATAAATAAAAAATAAATTAAGTGCATATATAAACCTATAAAGTGCATGATTAAAATGCTAAAGTCCATACTATTATTTTTTGGGGGAAAAACTCAGTAAAAAAATTGTAATTTTTTTTTGGTCAAAATAAAATTCAAAAACAATTTTGTTTAATTTTTTCTAAAAATTAAAAATTAAAAAATGGTATTATTCATAATTTTAAAAAACAAACGAGGGGTATAAGGGTCTTTTCACACAAATTAATAATAAGAGTGACCGAAGGGTCTCCTAGGTGGCTTCTTGTTAACATAAGCCTTTTAATGAGTGATTTGGAATAATTATCGATATAACAGATGATTTTATGCAAAATGGGCCATATAATATATGGATGGTTTGGCACAAAAACACTTAATTTAATTTGTTAATATGATAATTTAAATAATCTATGTTTAGGACATGCAAATTAAATAACCTAAATTTTGCGAATATGTAAATTAACATATTGGTGAATTATACCTTATAATTTATTCTTTGTTCAATTATTTAGAGACACTACTAAAAGTATTTGATTGTAATAGTATCAAATTTATTTAGTGATACATGGCATGAAGTTTAATATTGGTAAGTGGTTTTATATAGGATAATATCCTAATAGTATATTTTTTGGCTTGATAAAGTATTATAAGCAAGTAACTAAGTACGAATTTGGAATTTATGTACACACATAATATAATATAAATACACGATTTCTATTTAGCGTCTGGGTGAAATTGATATTTCACGCCCTGCCTCGTCCGTGACGGACCAATGGCATCCGTCCGTGATAGACTAAACTCTTTGGTCCGTCACGGATGGATGTCATTGGTACATCACTGACGAGGTTAACAACCATAAAATTGAATGTTACTTGTCCCCACCTAACAACATTAACTACACCGTCATACTCAATCATATTACGGCCAAACTAAACCCTAAACCTCAATCACTTATTCCTTTTCATCCTAAAACACTCTCTTCCATTACTTTGAATCTTTCCATGGCAAATCAAGATGATTTTTTCAACTTCAATGGTAGAGAATATGTTTCAAGAGATTATCATGACAATGAAGTATGTTTTTTAAGTTTTTACTTTACATGTTAGTAAAAGTTAAGAATTTTATGTTTCTATCTTGTGGATGTTTATATTTATGAGTTGTTCTTTGAATAAACAAACACTTTCTTAAGGTAATTAGTTCATACTATATATTCATAAAAACTAGTAAGAATTTTATGATTCTTTCTTGTCAATTAGTTGTGAATGTCTATTTTATGGTTCTTTCTTATGAATGACAATATGTTTGAGTTGTTACTTTACATGTTAGTTGAAGTTAGTGGTAGTTAAGAATTTATGGTTCTTTCTTGTCAGTAGTTGTTAATATATATTCATAAAAACTTTGATTATGTTATACTAAAAAGTAGGAGATATTGTGTATAAAACTGCAATAGTAGATTTTACTAGATCGTTGCAAGTGCAAAAGTTCGTTGGATAATTGTTTTTTTAACACAACTCTGTCTGTCACGTATGGATTAATTTCATACGTCACAGACGAATTCCATCCGTCCTTCACGTATGGATGTATTCCATACGTGACGGACAGAGACATCCACCCGTGACGTATGAAATGAATCCATACGTGACGAACGCGTTTGTTTTTTTACATAAACTTGTTTTTATGCTAACTTGTTTTTTTTTGCTTCAATAGGAGGTGAACAACAGTATTAATAATATGTCCCTGAATGAATGGGACATGTCACCACCGTCCTTTTCACTCGGGTTGTTTGGCGAAAGTTGTGCGCCTGAACAACCCCATATACCGTTGATGGATAGTTTAGCTCTTAGTGGAATTCCGTCCGTAAGGTGGCAGGCTCCACCTCAGTTTGGGTTCTCGGCATTACATACATAGCCACAGTTCAAATTTCCTACTAGAGAAGACGTAATTGTTTCCGAAGACTATTCAGAGAGGTTTACCACGGTTGAAGTGTTCGGCTCTAGAGAAGATGCAATTAAATGGGCTAGACAAATTGCGTTTGATAATCACTTTTGCCTCACTATTGGTCGGGATAGAAACATTGGTGGAGGAAGCCTTCGGAAGACACATGTGGCTTGTGAAAAAGCGGAAACTTACATTCCTAAAGATGAAAACAGATTAAGGGAAAGAACAATGAGCAAAAAATGTGGGTGCCCATTCAGATTATTATGTCAAGAACAACTGAGAGTTTCATGGAAGATCAAGGTAGTTGTTGGAACTCACAACCATGTCATTGGTGATGACTTGTACGGGCATGCATTCGTTGGGAGGATGACACCTGAGCAGAAGAAGTTGTGTAAGTCCATGACAGAAAATCATAATAAACCATCCAAGATTGCAACAACACTGAATCAGGACCCAAACAACTGCACTAAAATGAAGCAAGTGTACAATGAAGTGTACAAAGTCTGACATAGTGAGATGGAAGGAAGAACCGTGGTCCAGGAGTTCTTCTATAAGTTTAAGAAGAACAACTACTTCATGGAGTATAGGTCGGATCCAACGACCAATAAGATCACCGACATTTTCTTTGTCAGTCCAGACTCCATGAAACTCCTAAAGGCATTTTCGTACGTCCTTTTGTTAGACTCCACATACAGCACAAACAGGTTAGTATAACACATCTATATGCTATATCTATTTGTTGATATGTTTATTCATTATGCAATGACACATCTACTTGTGCAGGTATGACTTGCCTTTTCTCGAAATTATAGGAGTTACGTCTACATGGAAGAACTACAATGTGGTGGGGGCGTTTCTACAGCGTGAGCAAGAAGACAACTACGTGTGGGCCGCACATCAACTTTTTGAAATGTGTAAAAAATGTCAAGTAACACCTACATGCCTAGTGACAGATCGTGAAAAGGCCTTGATGAATGCGTTAGATAGACTATTTCCAAGTGCAAAGTCTATACTCTGTAGGCGCCATATGAAGAAGAACATAGATGACCATGCTAAGAAGGAGATGAAAGATAAAAGCTTGGGTACAAGGTTTGCAAATGCATACTATAATTTATTCAAGCAAACAATTATACCCGAGTATGAGATGGAGTTGCGCAGAATTGAGTCGGAATGGAGGGCTTGGCCACGTCTGACTCAATATGTAAGAAACATCTGGATGATCCCGTACAGGGAAAGACTCGTGTTAGCTTGGACAAATACTGTTTTCACGCTTGGAACTTCAACGAAAAACAGGTTAGTGCATTGTCCAATCTGTATTGCATTCTGTATTCACTGCATTCTGTTCTCTTCATAAACTGTCCGTCACTTGCTAAATTTTCACTGCATTTTGTACTAACTATAGGGTTGAAGGAGGACACTCTAGTTTGAAAGACTTCTTGACTACTCCACATGGTAGTCTAGACACGATATTCGGTCAATATCATTCAAAGATGGGTAACCAAGTAAAGAACATCAAGGGGACCTTTAACGAGAGTGTATAAAACATGATGACTCTTGCCACTCTCTCTAGCTTTTATTTTAGGCCGGTATAAATTTCATTTCGACCACTACGTGTTTTTGGAGTTTCATTTCGACCATAAGTTTCTGAATACAAATGTTTCATTCAAACTCTCAACAAACTTAAAAGCATCCACAATTACCACATTCGGGTTACAAATGAAAACATCAAACAAGCAAAGACGTCCAAACTAATTGAGGCAACCTATGCATCTTCCTCTTCGTCGTCCTCCTCATCATTGTGGTGTGCAAAGGGTCTAAAGTCTTGAATGCAATGTCGGACAGCCTCACGCATGTTGTAGAATTGCTCTTCCTCCACATCATGGAATGGATTGAGACGATGCAAAGCTTGTCCAATGCACTACAGAAATACGGAAAAAATAACTAAGGTAAAGCTTGAATTGTATATGTAAATTAAAAACAAACATACAACACATATTTTTACCTGGACATGATCTCTAATGCCTGCATCCTGAGGCCTAACACATGGGTGTGTATGAGGTATGTACCAATCCATGTAGTTTGCACTGCACTCAAATCCATTTAAAGCAGGAGGGCCCATATGTTCGATCCAGATGGAGTGCTCACTTCTTGTATCCCAACTCCAGTTTGAAGTAGGGTCATACTTTTATGGTGTCCCTAAAAATTATTCTTGTTTCTTTTTCTTTCCATTTTGTCATAAAATTTTCCCCAAAATACCCTTATGAAACCCCCATATTTCCTAAACTATCCCCATTTAATATCTCACCCACCCCACCAATCCACTCACTATTTCCTTACCTCTCTATTTATTCACTCCATTTTTGCTCTCATCCATCTGCGCCGCTAAGCTTAAAACCCTAGATCCACTGACCATTTATTCACTCCTCAAATCCTTGGTTCCATTCTCAAATTTTCAAGGGTTCTTCATCTATACAAACAGATCTCATCCTCCATCTCTCTATTTTGATTCCTCGAATTTTCTGGATTTGCATGTTTGATTTGTGTCTCTTCATCTTTGAACCCTAAAATTTTTGGGTTTGTTGCTCAATTTCTTAACTCTCTTTTCCTATCTATGTCTTTTCATTCCCCAAAATTTATGGGTTTGAAGATGAGTTGTGATTCGTTGTTTGGATCTGAGAGTCCCTTTTCTCCCGATACATATGGTTCATACTATTGCTCTAACGCTCCAAATTGCGATTGGGGTTCATCCTGTGGTGGAAATCACAACTATAGTCCTGGAAACCCTTTGCGGAATGATGATGAAGTCCCTGAAGTTGAAGTTGATCCACCCGCGGAGGAAAAAATGGAAGATGAAGTCCCTGAAGTTGAAGTTGTTGACGACACTCCCTCTAAGTCCCCTGAGGAAGGTGTCCTTTCTATTGATGATGATGATGTTCGTGCTGATAAAGCTGTTGGCTCTGACTGCGAGTCTTTTGCTGGTTGATGTAGCTAAGTCCCTTGTAACTCTTTTTATCTTTCTGTTTGCATGTTGATAAAATGTGATATTGTCCCCTTTGAAGGATGATGTGATTGTTGCCTATGTTTGATGGGTGCCTGTGGCCGATTGATCTGTTTGTATGTTGATAAATTATGATATTATCCCATTTGAAGGATGTTGTGATTGTTGTATGTATTTTGATGGGTGCCTGTGGTCGATTGATCTGTTTGCATGTTGATAATTTGTGATATTATCCCCTTTGAATGATGTCCCTGATTGTTGGCTGTGATTTTATGAGTTCTTATGGTCGGTTTATGTGGTGGATTGTTGATCCAATGTGTTGATAAATTGTGATATTGTCCATGTCATGGTGTTTGATCAGTTATGGATCCTTTTATGCTGAAATTACTCATCCTAATGATGCTTCTACTCCCTCTGTCCTTAATATAGTTCCGATATTCCTTTTATGGTGTCCCAAAAAATTGTTCTTGTTTCTGCTATGCTCTTTAATGAATGATGAGTCTTTTAATCCTGCTAAGGGTGAATGAGAATGATGCTTGGGTACAT
The DNA here is from genome assembly GCA_027886185.1 of Rheum nobile. Lineage (NCBI taxonomy): Eukaryota > Viridiplantae > Streptophyta > Magnoliopsida > Caryophyllales > Polygonaceae > Rheum > Rheum nobile. Next base: position 1,267,485 of record WOAB01000077.1, read on the forward strand.
GTGAGTTTAGTCCCTTTTTTAATGTAGTTGATCAATGATGAGTCTTTTAAGCTGAGATTATTCACCTTAATGATGCATCTAGCCCTACTATGCCTTGAGAAACCAGTCAATATCGACTAGGAAGGCTCTAGGTGTAGTTTGGGTTAAATGTTAAGGGTGAATGTCTATGATGGTTGGGGACTTCTGAGATTAGTCACTAGTGACTGAATGCTTACTTAATTCATGTGAGTTTAATGCACAATCTATAGGCTCTTAATTCTATAATCCTAATGTGTTTCAGATTCCTTAATTCATGTGTATTTTTTAGAAATTGGAACTATATTATGCTACATATGAGATTAGTCCATTTTTATGTTGTTTGTGCATTCTGTTGTTTATGAATGATGAAGTCTTGTAATAGACTGGTATAATATTCTTGGTATAAGTCCTTACATCTCTATTAGCTGAAAGACTTACACCAAGAATACCATACCAATCTATAATAGACTGGTATAGTATTCGAGGCTTATGTGTATATTTTTGGTATGTGAATGGAGTTGTGCCAGTGATGGTTATGGGGACATCTGAGATTACTTGAACTTGTAACAGACTGGTATAGTATTCTTGGTATAAGTCCTTGCATCTCTATTAGCTGAAAGACTTGCACCAAGGATACCATACCAGTCTATAATGTACCACTGTTTGTGCATTCTGTTGTTAATCAATGATGAAGTCTTTAATTTTTTGAGATGCACATCCTGTAAATTCACTGTTTTAATGTGCCATAAGAACCAATCAAAGTTGACTGATCGAGGCTTATGTGTATATTTTTGGTATGTGAATGGAGTTGTGTCAGTGATGGTTATGGGACATCTTAGATTACTTTGGTTTGTAATAGACTGGTACAGATTCTTGGTATAAGTCTTTGCATCTATATCAGCTGAAAGACTTTCACCAAGAATCATGTACCAGTCTATAATGTACCACTCTTTCAATGATGAAGTCTTTATAACTGAGATTCAATCCCAATAATTTTCACTGCCTTAATGTGCCATAAGAAATCGGTCTTCAATGACTGAATTGAGGCTTATAAGTATATTAAGATTGGGTGAATGGGGTTGTATCAATGATGGTTAAGGGGACATTTGAGATTACTTGATGCTTTTAATTCTGTAATCCTATTGGCTATGAATAACTGTTGTGGAGTATTTTGGGGAAAATTTTCTGAGGAGCTGTACAAAATTTTAAGGGTAAATAATGCAAAACAGATGTTTATCTTCTCTGTGTTCAATGTAATTAATGCAATCTATGTTGAATCTTGGTCTAAGAGTATTCCATTTATCCTGTACTTTCAATGATGAGTCTTTTATGTTGAGATTAGTGACCTTAATGATACATCTAGCCCTGCTATGCCTTGAGAAACCAGTCAACTGTAACACCCCCAAAACTTAACCCTTTTGGAAAGGTATTACCGCCAGTGACCCCAGTGTTCCTTATCGAGATCACCCAAGGCTTTACCGTTTAAATACAATTTATGAAATACAAATGATACATAATGATCAAAGCATTCAATTCCAAAACATAACATTGTCAAGGAAACATGAGTTACGGGATTACAACCCAATCCCGAATAGGCTAACACAGAGTTTAAACCAAATACAGCGGAAGTCTTATAAAGTAGAGTACATCAGAAGTCTTATAAAATACATTACAACCAAAGTCATTGTCCAAAAGATCTCAACCTAATTAACGAAATAACTCAAACATTCGAAAACCACCGTCGACTCCATAGTCCTTCTATTCTTCTGAGCTACTTTCTATCTGATGTGCCGAATCGAACGGATGACACCAGCCCACATGCAGAGAACAAAGTTCGTGGGTTAGTCTACTTGAATAGACTAGCAAGGGTACAAAACAGAATGGTTCGAAGCAGACGTATTAGGTTAGACTCATCGCTTCTCGAATAACAACCGATGACGATAGTCAACCATCATACTCCTACTGGAATAAACAAGAGGTATGCACAAGAGAAGATTCTGGAAGACTGAATCTTCACAGAAATCGACTTGAAAGAAGACTCCAACGGAAATGAGTCTTTAAGGAATTATGACAAATCTGGAATGTTTACAGAATCATACAACAATGATTTAAAAGTTGACTGAGATGCTTCAGTTCACGACCAACCTCACCGCATACAGCGAGTCCAGATTGGAAAGAGAACGTACTATGATCAAAGTCGAGACGAGTTTTCCTAGCTGCACTATAACTTAGCTGCACTACTCGCCGAAGGTTTATTAATTATGTGCGTCGAGTAGCACTTATCTGATTTATATTACAAACCACACATCACATTATTAGACTTTTACATGTGTACTCCACCATTGGGATGACACATCTTAGTATACGTTTCGTCGAGAGTGACATACACCGGAAGGTTTGTGACACCAGCTAAGTGTCCTGTCTCTATACACTTGTGAAAGAGACCGATCATGATCTTAGAATAGTACCAGATGAAGACGAGCCACCCCGATACCAGATTATAAAGAAACGACCGGACGAAGTCCGAGTACATTCCTAACTAACAGTGCTAACCACACAGATACAGCACAATCGCAGTTACAGAATAAATCCACATAAAGGCCCGACAGGCGATCACAAATAATAGCGTTATTCTAACAGATATACAACCTATTATATGATTTTCAAAACAGTTTATAAATCACTTCCAGAAGAACACAGTAATAATCGTTCCAAATTAATTACTCAGATAAACAACTGATAATCAATGTAACGATGAGCAAGAGCGAACCGCCACTTGCCTTAATCCGCAGAATAGAAACAAGCCTAACGACAATGACGAGATTCCGGGCTCGACACGGGTATAGCTCCGACAGCACAACGACCTTCGAGTCGACCCATAAAAGGAACCCTAAGTTAGATCCGACATAACAACAGTACGAATCTAAAAACGGCGAAAGAAAACGAAAGGAAAGACGCCACGACGACAACCAACCAAGCCAAAGCCACGAAGGCATTCTGGGCACTGGCGGCGGTCGCCGTTCTTGGCGACGGTCGCCGCATTCATCACGGCGGGCGCCGTAAAGAACACGGCGGTCGCCGTGAAGAACTCCGACGACAGAACGAGAGAAAAACTCATCCAAATGATGCGCATTTTGACCCCTTTTTGCCTTGCCTGGGTTCCAACCTCCAAAGGCAACCAAAAGGCTTCACAAGGGCTTCTTGAAACACCACCAACCGACACCAACGAAGCTTCCGAAATCCGGCGAAACTATCACTCCGACGAGGCAAAAATTTGGCAGAGATTCGGTGCTGGGATGGCTCAAAATCCTTCCCCCAACACTCATTTTATAGCCAAAGCAATGGGAGCATCATCATCACCCTAGACGAGGCCGAGCAGGGCTAGATCGGCGCGGCCAGAGCTCGCCGGCGACCAACGGGTAATGACCTCTGGGTAATCACGGCGGGCGCCGCAACTTTGCCTACGGCGGGCCGCGGCGGGCGCCGTAATTACGGCGGTCGCCGTTCCTAGCCTTGGCGAGTCCAGAGTAGGAGACGACGGCCTGACACCTCGGGCCCAACGACGGTGGGCACTGTTACTGTACGGCAATCGCCGTTTTTGCCTTTTCCCGCCCATTCAGCTCTTGAACGAGCAAGACATTAACCCGGGATAAAAATTATCGTACGCGAACGCGTATAAACATCCGAAGCACGTCGTCTGTATTTTATTTCACTGAGAAAAATATTACAGATACAGAGCACATTACAGAATGTCTCAAGCTACCTGAATTAAATCCGACGTACTAAACGGGTACTCGAGAAAATTCCAAAATTCCCAAAATAACCTTACAAAAATACGGGGTATCACATCTCCCCCCCCCCCCTTAAAAGAAGTTTCGACCCCGAAACTTAGGCCGAAAATAACTCAGGAAAACGCCTGAGCATATCTGACTCGGTTTCCCACGTCTCCCAAGTAACTTCTTCGGTCCCTGACTTGGACCACAACACTCATACCAACGGCACGATCTTGTTGCGCAAACGCTTCTCCCGATGCTCCAAAATGCGCACGGGCAACTCTTCATAAGTACCATTAGCTTGAATCTCAATGTCCTCATAGCTAAGCATATGAGACTCATCTGGCACATACTTTCTGAGTAAAGATACGTGGAACACGTTATGCACCGGGTGAGCCGATGGCGGTAATGCCAAGCGGTACGCTAAGGTTCCCACCCTATCCAGAATCTCGAATGGTCCCACGTAGCGAGGGTTAAGCTTCCCACGCTTACCAAACCTGAAAACTCCTTTGGAAGGCGACACCTTGACGAAGACCTTGTCGCCGACCTCGAACTCGACATTCCTACGCTTCTTATCTGCGTAAGATTTTTGTCGACTCTGAGCAGTCAACATTCTCTGCCTGATCAAAGCAATATCTACAGCTGTCCTCTCGACCAACTCTGGTCCAAGCAGAATCTTGTCGGCGTTATCGTCCCAACAAATCGGAGATCTGCATCTGTGACCGTACAAAGCTTTAAACGGAGCCATCTTGATTGTAGCATGCCAGCTATTGTTGTATGTGAACTCAATCAGACTCAAGCTGTCCTCCCAGCTAGTCGGACGATCGAGCACACAAGCTCTAAGCATATCCTCCAGAGTCTGGATGGTCCTTTTAGACTGGCCATCTGTCTGAGGATGAAAAGTTGTACTGAACCTTAACTCGGTCCCCATAGCCTTATGAAGCTCCTTCCAGAACCTCGACATGAAACGGCCATCTCAATCAGATACAATGGTCTTAGGGATACCATGCAAACGGACAATCTCCTTCTGATAGACCTCTGCTAACTTCTGGACTTCCCATGTGGTCTTAATGGCTATGAAATGAGCACTCTTCGTAAGCCGATCCATGATTACCCAGATAGCATCTTTCTGACCTCGAGTCTTGGGTAGCCCTGTGACGAAATCCATGGCAATGCCTTCCCACATCCACTCTGGCACAGGGAGAGGTAGCAACTCACCACCTGGCCTGCGATGCTCAATCTTGACCTTCTGACAAGTCAAGCACATAGCCACGAAGTCCGCTACATCCCACTTCATGTTTGGCCACCAAAACTTCTTCCTCAGATCCTTGTACATCTTGTTGGAGCCTGGATGCACAGAATAGGCTGAAGAATGAGCTTCCTTCATCACCAACTGACGAAGACCTTCTGCGTTTGGCACACAGATTCTGTCCTGAAACCACAGCGATCCATCATCCTGAATCACGAAACTGGGAGCTTTCCCATCCATCACCTCACTGCTTAACTTCACCAAGATGATGTCATCGACTTGCTTTTCCTTGATCTGATCCAGCAGTGTAGCCTGAATTTCCAGCATACTCAGGAAACATCTACGCTGATCATACAGGACTTCAATGTCGCACGACTCTTGGTTTAGCTTGGTCTAAGCAGTAAGTAGAGCAACTATAGTCTCATGAGTTGTCTTCCGGCTCAGTGCATCAGCTACTACATTAGCCTTGCCCGGATGATACAGCAACTCCATGTCGTAGTCCTTGAGCAACTCTAGCCAGCGGCGTTGTCTCATATTCAGCTCCTTTTGAGTAAATATATACTTGAGACTTTTGTGGTCAGTGAAGACTTGGCATCTTATACCGTAGAGGTAATGCCTCCAAATCTTCAGCGCAAAGACAACCGCTGCTAGCTCAAGATCATGGGTCAGATAGTTTTCTTCGTACGTCTTGAGTTGCCTGGATGCATAAGCAATGACTTTGCCCCTCTGCATCAAAACACAACCAAGACCACACTTTGAAGCATCACTATAGACCACATAATCGTCATTCCCTTTTGGAAGTGATAACACGGGTGCCGAGGTCAGCCGTCGTTTCAACTCCTGGAAACTGGCCTCGCACTTGTCATTCCAGACAAACTTCTTGTGGACCTTGCAGAGTAGATTGGTCATAGGTAGAGTGATCTTTGAAAATCCTTCTACGAACCTTCTATAATACCCGGCAAGCCCAAGAAAACTGCGCACCTCCTTCACGTTCTGGGGCTGTATCTAATTAGCCACCGCTTCAATCTTTTGGGGATCAACCATAACCCCATTCTCATTGATCACGTGGCCTAAGAAAGCCACCTCTTTCATCCAGAATTCACACTTGGACAGTTTAGCATAAAGCTGATGTTGTCTAAGGATTGACAAAGCAATCCGCAGATGTTCCTCATGGACTTCTTCACTCGGAGAGTAGATCAGAATGTCGTCTATGAAGACCACTACGAACTTGTCCAAGTACTGGTGAAAACATCGATTCATCAGGTCCATAAAGACAGCTGGAGCATTTGTAATCCCAAAAGGCATCACTACGAACTCGTAATGACCATATCTGGTCCTGAACTGCAATGTCCTGCTCACGAATTCTGAGCTGGTGATAACCCGATCTCAGGTCGATCTTGGAGAAAACCTTTGCTTCCTGCAACTGGTCCAACAAGTCATCAATCCTAGGCAGAGGATACTTGTTCTTGATCGTCACCTTGTTCAACTCTCGGTAGTCGATACAAAGTCGGAACGATCCGTCCTTCTTTTTGACGAATAATACCGGAGCACCCCACGGCGATGCACTCGGCCTGACATAACCTTTGTCAAGAAGATCTTCAAGTTGATTCTTCAATTCTTGCATCTCAGCTGGAGCCATCCGATACAGTGATTTGGAAATCGGTGCCGTACCAGGCTCAAGATCAATTGAAAACTCTACGCCACGGTTCGGGGGTAATTGTAACACCCCCAAATTTTCGAAAGAATTGAAAGTGCTACTGCCGATGACCCCAGACGTAAACCCCGAAGTCACCCCAGGCTTTTCCGATGACATAACTGTCTTAAACATAGTTACAATACTAAAATCATAACTTTTATTAAACCACATGGTCGCGAAATTACACGATTCCAAAAACGACCCAATTAATCAGAAATACAAAATCAGAATTTACAACGGAAGACTTACAACAAAATCACCTTTTTAACACAACGGAAGACTTTTAAACAAAATGACAAAATAACTTGTCAAAACACCGTTCATCTTCATAGTCGTTCTAGCCTTCACGGATCTGCAACACACCTGATGTGCCGAATCGAACGGATGACACCAGCCAACCATGCAAGGAATATAACGGTTGGTTAGTCTAAATGAATAGACTAGCAAGGGTACAAAGCAGAGTGGTTCGAAGCAGTCGTATTAGGTTAGACTCGTCGCTTCTCGAATAATAACCGATGACGATAGTCAACCATCATACTCCTACTGAAATAAACAAGAGGTATGCACAAGAGAAGATTCTGGAGATCGAGTCTCACAGCAATCAATCCCAAAAGAAGACTCCAAAGAAATGAGCCTTATAGGAAACATGACGACAAATGTTGGGAAACATAAACAAACACACACAAACACATCATCACAATATCGCATACGAGCGATCTACAACTAAGACGAGCTTTTCCTAGCTGCACTACTCGCCAATCATTTTAAATAAGTGCTTACTCATACGGCACTTTATTATTATGGTCAAGGCATTTTAATTATGTGCATACTCATGGCACGTATCTTATTAAATGTCAACACACACACACACACATCACGTTATAAGCTTTTAACATACATGTCCCGCCACTCGCGAAACACATATCAAACCGGGTTGTGACACCTGCAGAGTGCACCACTTCTTACTCCACTCGAGTATAGAAGTTAGTCAATGACTTACAAATTTATTATAAAGAGACGACATGACCTCTCATCTATTGTCCCTACGAATACTCGTTCTGACTAAACAGATAAACACACAACCACATCTCACAGAACCATCACGGCTCTTCCTACACAACTATCTATTTATGCCCACCTGGCAAACATCCTAGATTTAATAATCTAAACACACACACAATAAAACACATCAAAGTCCCTTAAGGTCTTCACCTGCACAAAATCTACAATATACTAGCATCGGTTCTAGCAAAATATACAACCTAGTATAATATCAGTTTTTAATCACATAACGTTATCAAACAGTTTCCAACATACTTAACAATCATCCCAAATTATTTAACAACAAAACGATTGATAAATAATTGAAATATGGAATGATGAGCAAGAGCGAACCGCCACTTGCCTTAGATCCGACAAGTTCGAACCAAGCTAAGCAACGTCTAGTTCCTGAATCTGAAACTGGAGCAAATCTTGGATATTAAATCCCTAAGAAATGGCCCATAACAAGACCCTAAGTTAGATTCAATACACTTATATATGAATCTAAAAGAATACAAGAAGAAATCAAAGGAATCGATCCAAGCCCCAAGCCAAAACTCCAAGAACACACCTTCGGACAAGCCTCGCCGCGGGTGCGGTGGGCCTTGCCGCTGGGTGCGGTGGACAGACAGTGGAGAAGGGGAAGCTCGACAACCATGGAGAATTTCTTACCCCAAAACCGATTTGTTTGCTTCGATTTGTCTATGGTTCGATCTCCCAACACCTTAAAGCTTCACACAACACTCACGAGCTCCTTCTAACACTCAAAGGGATATCGAATCTCACACAAACGAAGCTCACAAGTTGCTCAACAATGGTGAAAAACCAGAAAAACAGAGGAGGAAGAAGAAGAAGAAGAAGAAGAAGAAGAAGAAGAAGAAGAAGAAGAAGAAGAAGAAGAAGAAGAAGAAGAAGAAGAAGAAGAAGAAGAAGAAGAAGAAGAAGAAGAAGAAGAAGAAGAAGAAGAAGAAGAAGAAGAAGAAGAAGAAGAAGCAGCTTGGCTTCGGATTTGATCTCCTTTTATAGCTCAACTCGAGCTTCCTCTAAGGGGACAAGCAAGGGGACAAGGGAACAACAACCCACGAAGTCAAGGGAACAAGAGACAACAAGTGGATCAAGTGGGCAAATGGATAGAACTTCGGAAATCTTATCGCGAAGACGAAGCTGTCAGCGCTCGCCGCGGGTGCGGTGGCCGACTTGCCGCGGGTGCGGCCGAGACCATCAGGAAATCGTCCTGACTTCGACGGGGCCGTTCTCTCAGCTCCGAACTCCAAATGAGGTGATTCCAAATCGAGGAGTTAGATCTAGAAGTCTATTTTAATCCTTCCAAATTTCACATTTAATGGATTATGGAATCAAGAGTTATGACGATTTTGCTAAAAGGTCGCACTTGTATGGGCGAGGAAAGTATGGGTACGAGTTCTTTTAACCCCGGGTTAAATATATTCGTACACTAACGACAAATTAACCCCGAAAACACTTCAACTGTATTATATAATGCTCGGAAAATTTTACAGAGCTCAGAACATCTTACAGAGTATCCGATCTTCTCTGAATTAAATCCGTCTAGCAATCCGGGCATAAGAAAAATAAAATTTCAAAATACCCTTAAAAATTACGGGGTATTACAGTAATCCAGGAATTTCTTTCGGAAAGACATCCGAAAACTCCCTAACCACAGGAATATCAAGAACCTCAGGTCCATCCTTCGCGGGCGAATCCAAGTAGCAAAGGTACCCGACACATCCTTGTCATAGTAGCTTAAACGCAGCCATCACATTGATCAGCTTGCCGTTATCAGCGTCATTCCGACCTTTGAACTTGCACACGAACTGGCCCCTAGATGACACCGTCACCATTCTTGAACTGAAGTCGATCACCGCCTTGTGACGCGTCAGCCAATCCATACCAAGAATGATGTCGTATGGAGCCATGGCTATACATATCAGATCTGCCTCAAACTCCTTACCCTGAATGGTAATCGGAAAGTCGGACAGATGTTTGGTTCCCACCAAACGTTCTCCATTAGGAAGACTAACGACGAAAGGGTCGCACGAATCGTTGCACACTAAGTCTAACTTGCTAACACAGCTATCCGAAATAAAGGAATGCGTAGCACCAGAATCAAATAGAATGCACACTGAAGTAGAGTGAAGGTATAAAGTACCTTGAGCAATTGGAGCATTGGGTCCATCTGCTTCACGCATCTCGTACAAGCGTTGGCCCTGACTTCCAGAAACAGTTGGGGCCTTTCCCCTGTTCTGAGCAGTCGTCTGAACTGACGGGCTAGGAGTCTCGGCAGGCTTGAACCTAGGTCGGTTGCTCTGATGAACTGACCCTTGATGCGACTCTACTCCCTTCTGCTTCCCCTGCTTGCAGAACTTCTGCAGATGACCATCACGTCCACACCCAAAGCACGATCTCTTCTCCTTCTGACACTCGTTGCTCTTATGGCCAGCAACGCCACAGTTATAGCACTGAACTGAACTCCTGGTATGCCCTGACTGCTGAGTCGATCCTCCATGCGTCATCTCCGTCTTAGCTCGGCCGGACTTGGCAAAGTTAGATGGTGGCGCAGGGCGCTTAAAGCCACCTCCCTGTTTCTGGTTCTGCATCGACTTTTGTCGGTTGCGCCTCTTGGTCGACTCCTCTAGAGTTACCTACAGCCTATAGGCATAATCCACATACTGCTCCAAGGTAGAGCATGTGTGGTGCACCATTAACGGCTTGATATCCGAGCTCATCCACTCGTGGAAGTACCAGATCTTTTGGGCCTCGCTGGTAATCTCGGCAGGGGCATACTGTAAAAGATGATTGAACTTAGATGCCAACTCGGTCACTTTCAGACCATCCGTCTTTGGGTACAAGAACTCTTTATGCTTCTCCTCTCTCATAGCACGAGAGAAAAAGCGATCAACCATCTTGGTCTTGAACATCGACCAAGTCAACACTGGGCTCTTTGCCAAACTTGTGCTCTCCCACCACTCGCTAGCCTCCTCCTTCAGCTGAAGAGAAGCGATATGGACCTTCTCGGCCTCAGTACACTCCACGTTCCGAAATAGCCTCTCCATATGGGAGAACCAATGAGTCACTGCTACTGGCTCCCCTTTCCCGTTATAGCAATCGGGCCTCATGGAAGTGATGGTCTTAAGAGTGCGATCATAGCTGTCTCTAGCCCTGACGACATTCTCTTGAACCACAGGGTTTCCGGGCTCCACAACATCAGGAACCGCTGTGTGAGTAGGCACTTCTTGCGCTTGAGGCGCACTGGGTCTCAATACATCTGCAATTGCCTGCATCACAATCCCGCGAATTGCCTCAACAGCTGCAGCATCAAACAGCGCCGGCGCTTGGGTCTAATCCTGACCTTCACGCCTATGTTGAACGCGAGACTCTGACTCGTGCTCATTCTGAACACCTCTTCTTGCTGGCCTGGGATCTTGGCTAGTCCCAGCACCGGCTCGAGTCGAGTTCCTCGTGCTTCTTGGGTTCACCATCTATTTACCGATCCAATTCCAAGCATTCAATACATTAATATTATGTAATATACTTATGCAATATACCAACGTAAATAAATTACTCAGAATAGATCAACTTGGAATTTTATAGATGAACCTTCGAACTTTTACACAAGCAACACATGAGTCAAATCTTCGAGCATCAAAACAGAACTTGCTCGGAAATCTAGAAAATCCACAGACACTAGCCGAAACACTGAAACAAAACACAAACACAACTGAAATACTAGAAAAAGAAGCTATGACACTAGGCAACGCCAAACCACACTAAGGCGCTCCAAGACGTCTCCTGTAAGACCGGCTATCCATGCAAGGTCTCTTCGGGCTTGGCTTACCATCCTGCTCTGGTGATGAGCTTCGCACCCTGCTTGGTCCTGGGTCACACGGCTCTGGTGACTCAGTCCCAATCTCAGCTGCGGAAAAGAAAGGACCGTCTATAAGAGGTCCTCCTATTCCAGCCCTCCTCTGAGCGCTAGCGATCGCCTGATCCATCTGTTGCTGCTGCTCCATATGAGAGTTCATTTCGCTCTGGCGAAGGATCTCTCTCAACTCATCCTCTGATCTTCTCCTAAAACCGTGCTCAGTGAACAGTGCCTCCCAATCAGCATCAGTCATGAGTGCATAAGCCGACACTGGTGATAGTTCTGGACTGGGGGGAATAAACTGCACCCTCGGCTCCTGACTGTCCACTAGCAAGTGCCTCAAGTTGTCTGGCTCCTGGCTTTGTTCTTCCAGGTCCATCTCGGTGTCCTCCTCTGGATCATCCTCTATGGGATCCTCATCCTCGGGATCATCCTCAATCATATCCTCGTCCTCTATATGATCTATCTCAAGCATCTCCTCTTCCTCCTCCTCGTACTCGATCTCCTCTATAATTGGTCCTAGCAGAAAGTCGTCTTGGTAAACCCCTTGTTCATACCTTGACAACTCATATTCCTGCTCCTCTTCCTGTACTTCTTCCACCCTTGGTGGCGGCACAGGTGCAGGCTCAGGGACCATAGCATCCCTAGCTACAAGGACAACCGACTCAGGGAGAACGTGCTTGACGTCTTCGGGCGGGCTACTCGGACCTCCAACCTCGAAACATCGCTGAGGCAACGGAAAATCTAGCCTCGGCTGGTCCGACTTTGCGTCTTCCGACCCCCTACCAACAGAAAAGCAGACACCCATCCTACTGAACAATAAGAAAGGAATTAGTCTTTCTAGACATAGAAGCAAGCTTACTATATCAGACTATAAAGAAGACACGACTATGAACGGTGTTTTTAAATTCTTTTCACTTTGAAAATTCAGAGCCCTTTAAAAGCATTTTCAAAAACGGATAAATGATATAAAAATCCCAAACCCGTTTTAAAACCTTTGGCTCTGATACCACAACTGTAACACCCCTAAAACTTAACCCTTTTGGAAAGGTATTACCGCCAGTGACCCCAGTGTTCCTTACCGAGATCACCCAAGGCTTTACCGTTTAAATACAATTTATGAAATACAAATGATACATAATGATCAAAGCATTCAATTCCAAAACATAACATTGTCAAGGAAACATGCGTTACGGGATTACAACCCAATCCCGAATAGGCTAACACAGAGTTTAAACCAAATACAGCGGAAGTCTTATAAAGTAGAGTACAACGAAAGTCTTATAAAATACATTACAACCAAAGTCATTGTCCAAAAGATCTCAACCTGATTAACGAAATAACTCAAACATTCGAAAACCACCGTCGACTCCATAGTCCTTCTATTCTTCTGAGCTACTTTCTATCTGATGTGCCGAATCGAATGGATGACACCAGCCCACATGCAGAGATCAAAGTTCGTGGGTTAGTCTACTTGAATAGACTAGCAAGGGTACAAAGCAGAATGATTCGAAACAGTCGTATTAGGTTAGACTCATCGCTTCTCGAATAACAACCGATGACGATAGTCAACCATCATACTCCTACTGGAATAAACAAGAGATATGCACAAGAGAAGATTCTGAAAGACTGAATCTTCACAGAAATCGACTCGAAAGAAGACTCCAACGGAAATGAGTCTTTAAGGAATTATGACAAATCTGGAATGTTTACAGAATCATACAACAATGATTTAAAAGTTGACTGAGATGCTTCGGTTCATGACCAACCTCACCGTATACAGCGAGTCCAGATTGGAAAGAGAACGTACTATGATCAAAGTCGAGACGAGTTTTCCTAGCTACACTATAACTTAGCTGCACTACTCGTCGAAGGTTTATTAATTATGTGCGTCGTGTAGCACTTATCTGATTTATATTACAAACCACACATCACATTATTAGACTTTTACATGTGTACCCCACCATTGGGACGACACATCTTAGTATACGTTTCGTCGAGAGTGACGTACACCGGAAGGTTTGTGACACCAGCTAAGTGTCCTGTCTCTACACACTTGTGAAAGAGACCGATCATGATCTTAGAATAGTACCAGATGGAGACGAGCCACCCCGATACCAGATTATAAAGAAACAATCGGACGAAGTCCGAGTACATTCCTAACTAATAGTGGTAACCACACAGATACAGCACAATCACAGTTACAGAATAAATCCATATAAAGGCCTGAAAGGCGATCACAGATAATAGCGTTGTTCTAACAGATATACAACCTATTATATGATTTTCAAAACAGTTTATAAATCACTTCCAGAAGAACACAGTAATAATCGTTCCAAATTAATTACTCAGATAAACAACTGATAATCAATGTAAATATGGAAACGATGAGCAAGAACGAACCGCCACTTGCCTTAATCCGCAGAATAGAAACAAGCCTAACGACAACGACGAGATTCCGGGCTCGACACGGGTATAGCTCCGACAGCACAACGACCTTCGAGTCGACCCATAAAAGGAACCCTAAGTTAGATCTGACATAACAACAGTACGAATCTAAAAACGGCGAAAGAAAACGAAAGGAAAGACGCCACGACGACAACCAACCAAGCCAAAGCCACGAAGGCATTCTGGGCACTGGCGGCGGTCGCCGTTCTTGGCGACGGTCGCCGCATTCATCACGGCGGGCGCCGTAAAGAACACGGCGGTCGCCGTGAAGAACTCCGACGACAGAACGAGAGAAAAACTCACCCAAATGATGCGCGTTTCGACCCCTTTTTGCCTTGCCTGGGTTCCAACCTCCAAAGGCAACCAAAAGGCTTCACAAGGGCTTCTGGAAACACCACCAACCGACACCAACGAAGCTTCCAAAATCCGGCGAAACTAACACTCCGATGAGGCGAAAATTTGGCAGAGATTCGGTGCTGGGATGGCTCAAAATCCTTCCCCCAACACTCATTTTATAGCCAAAGCAATGGGAGCATCATCATCACCCTAGACGAGGCCGAGCAGGGCTAGATCGGCGCGGCCAGAGCTCGCCGGCGACCAACGGGTAATGACCTCTGGGTAATCACGGCGGGCGCCGCAACTTTTCCTACGGCGGGCCGCGGCGGGCGCCGTAATTACGGCGGTCGCCGTTCCTAGCCCTGGCGAGCCCAGAGTAGGAGACGACGGCCTGACACCTCGGGCCCAACGACGGCGGGCGCCGTTACTGTACGGAGGTCGCCGTTTTTGCCTTATCCCGCCCATTCAGCTCTTGAACGAGCAAGACATTAACCCGGGATAAAAATTATCGTACGCGAATGCGTATAAACATCTGAAGCACGTTGTCTGTATTTTATTTCACTGAGAAAAATATTATAGATACAGAGCACATTACAGAATGTCTCAAGCTACCTGAATTAAATCCGACGTACTAAACGGGTACTCGGGAAAATTCCAAAATTCCCAAAATAACCTTACAAAAATACGGGGTATCACATCAACATTGACTAGGAAGGCTCTAGGTGTAGTTAGTGTTAAATGTTAAGGTTGAATGTTTATGATGCTTGGGGACATCTAAGATTACTCCCCATAAGAAACCAGTCTCTTTGTGACTGAATGAGGCTTATGGGGACTTCTATTGTTTTGTGAATGTAGTTGAGGTTGAATTAAAAAAACATAGATGTATACTACTCCCTGTCCCTCAATTTTAAGGGACACCATAAAAGGAAAACATGAACTATATTCAGGGTGAGTTAATGCTTGCAAAATGTACTGTTTCAGCTTGTATTTCATTATGAGAAACATGAACTATAATAAGGGAAGGAGGGAGTATATAACTGCACATATGAGATTAGTCCCTTTCTTGTTCTGAAATATTTCATGCATGAGTAATATATACAAAAGATTGAGCTTTACAAAAAATATGACCCACTAAGGTTCACAAAAAATAGTCCCCACTAAATTCATTGATTGTCTTATAATCCATTAGTTGTTGTTGGTTCTTGAGTTTGGTCTGTTGTTTCTTGAGTTTGTTGTTCAACTTCTGTTGCATCTTGTTGTGCACCTCCATGAACTATGTCCCATGCTTCTAGCACTGTCTATATTGGTGCTTTGATTTCTGGTTCTAGAGTTCCAAGAGCCATCAACTTTTTTTTGTTTACATGTGGCAAGTCATACTCATTTCCTCCTTTTGATTTTAATATCTCATTCATGACATACTATAGTGACATCCATACATTAGATAGGGTTTTGGGGTCTAACTCATAAAATGCCTCATGCACTACATCTAGCATCTTGTCAACATCCTTGGGCATTTTTTTGTGCATCAATGATTGTATACTTCTAAAAAAATCTAGGTCTAATATGTTCAAATATGGGTTGTTTGGTGGTTGTTGAATTAAAATGAAAGTGAAACCTTCTTGCTGATAGACTTGTTGTCATTCTGGATCTTCTTGAGTGATGTGGGCCTTTGCATTATCATGTTGTATGAATATCACCTTGTGTCCCCCATCTTTTGGCCATTTTTCCTTGATTGCTGGAATGATTTGGTTGATTAGCATGCTCCTTGTGACTTTCTGGTTGACTGATTCAACAATCTTAGTAATAATAGTCCCCTTATCTCTGTTTTTTGAACTTCTTTTGGTTGGCTCTTTGTAAGTGAATGGGAAGATACCTATCTTCCCATCAAAAGTACATTGCCCCTCTGAATTGAATCTTGGTCTAGCAACAACAGTTGTGAACATTACTTTGGGTATGAGCTTACTTGAACTTGCATTTCTGTATTTGCCCTTCTCCCCTTGTTCTAGATACACTTTGTGTGAATTTTTGCTCTGATTAAACCATTTTTCATCCAAATGAACAAAATCATACATTGGATAATATTTTTGCTTTGTTTATGCTGTGTCCCCTTCAAGTAGCCCTAATATTCATGCCAATCTTGTTTTCTTGTTTGCATCCTTCAATCCAGGATGGAGTGAATTTGTATGTGGCCTGCTAATTCACATTTTAATCATCTTGTGAACTGTTGTCTTTGAAATATTAAGCTTAGTATCCAAGTCTCTGATGCATGATCTATCCCCCATATTCAATGATGTGATAGCTTCAACTGGAACTTGAATTCTTTTTCTACCTGAATTGTGAAATTTGGTTGTGACATTGTACCTCTGTCCAGCAACATTCTGTCTCTTGGCTATGCTCCATAATTTGCTTATGCACCTTGCTGAAACATTAAACTCATGTGCAACTGCCAGTATTGTACCCCTTTAAAGATGTCCCTTTGTTCCTCTGTTAAGAAGCCATAAAAGTATTTGCATTCTCTGCTTAGAGCTGAGCTTGTTCCTTGATGTCTGGTGATGACCATTTGCCTGTGTTTGTTATTGTTGAGGATCCTGTTGATCTTCTTCCATCTCTCCAGCTGGCTCATTGAGATAAAAAAGAAGATCAGCTTCTTCCATGTCCCCTAGTGGCTCATTTAGATCAAATGGAAGCTCAGATTCTCCCATGTCTGAAGACATCAAGATCGGGCAATGATGTAGTTTTGATCCTCTGTATTTTTTCTCATGTGTTTCCTTTAGTTTTTGAATTTAAGAGATGGGTAAATGCTTGCTTAACTCTATAAATGATTGTTGAACTCTGTATTTATGGTGATGAGGGAATTTGCAGAGGGAATATGGGTTTAAGGCACAATCCGTGTGCTCTTAATTCTGTAATCCTATTGGCTATCAATAAATGTTATTGAGTAATTTGGGGAAAAATTCTGAGATTGTTACAGGTGTACAATTTTTTAAAATAAAAAAACTGCAAAACTGATGTGTATTAATGCAATATGTACTTGGTTCAGTGAAATTAATGCAATCTATACTTGATTTTTTCCCTTAATTCATGTGCATTTGGAGAAACCAGAACTATATTAAGGGACGGAGGGAGTACATTATCTATGTCTACAATCTACTCAATTTTTTAGCCATAAGCATCTCATCTTTCTTTTGTTCTTTGTAGTATCTGTTATCATCCTTTGTTGACAAGACTGTTCGTAGCTATTCTATTTGTATACCATCTCATTGCTTTGGTTTTCTGGTATTGTGAAACATTTACATGTGTTCAATTCAATCCCGTGGATGAAAGTCACTTCATTAGTGGATCCATCGATGGTAAAGTCCAAATCTGGGCTGTTAATGGATGTGAAGTTGTTGATTGGACTGATGTGAAAGGGATAGTAACATCTATGTCGTATCAGCCTGATGGAGAGGTTAGTTTTGACCCCTATAAATTTCAAGTGTTGAACTCATTTATGTTGTAGAAGGGTGTTGTAACGTTGATCAAACTTCGGTTCGACTTGGATATAGATTGAATCATGCCAATGCACTTTCCAAAACCAATATTTCGACCCTTACTCTTGTAGTCTTAGGGTTGCACGAAATTTGATTCGGGATAAGACAATCAAACCTCTATTGAACAAGGCAATATCAATAAAGAGCACTTGGTGTTTTTGTGTTTGTTCGACACAAGAGATCGTTCTCTTTCTGGATATCCCAAGACTTGCCCCAACCTCACCCTTATATAGGGCATAAGTAGTTAGGCGGTTACATGGCGGTTGGGCGGTTGTATGGCAATTGAAAATTGGTTAAAAATCGTAAAAAATTGGTTAAAAAACCTCCAAACTACTCAACCATATATAACCAACAAGCTCCGTAACCCCGAGTCTGAATCCACACACACGAGTGTGCACTCCGTACCCCCGAAACTTGTTATGCGCCGAACGAACTGCTTAAGTCTTGAGCGAATTCCGACTACACCAAATGGCCGATGACACTAAAATCACCAACATTCCTCCCCCAATTTAGTGTAATCCTTGATTCACTTAAAAACATGCATTAAACACAAACTTATGCATAAATGAAAATGTACTTAGGATTGAATTTCCACATTAGTGTAGTACACTAAGCTTTTTATTGTCTCCAGGGAGGAATGCACACTCTCCACTACAACACCCGGGCGATGAAGATAGCCGTGGTGGTTAGGGGCAAGGGACGCTTTCAGATGGCGTGCCCACACATCTCCGGCGAAAGGCGGCAAAGGCCCTCAAGACACCAGGAGCAGGAAGTGAGCGGCGTCCATTACGAGAAGGTAAGCGCGGAGCTGAGCTGCGGCACGGTGTTCATCGTCCCCGCCGGGCACCCGTCCGTGACGGTGGCATCGAAGGAGGAAAATCTGGAGATCATCTGCTTCGAAGTGAACGCGGAGGACAACGAGAAGGTGGCGCTCGCCGGAAAGAAGAGCGTGTTCAAGCAGCTGGAGAGGGAAGCGAAGGAGCTGTCCTTCGAGGAGAAGGCGGATACGGTGGACGAGTTCCTGGGGAAGCAGGAGGAGGAGTTCTTCTTCGAAGGCCCCCGGAGCCGCCAGCAGCATGGTGGAAGGTCCGACGAGTAGTGAAAACGCGTCGTTTTGGTGGTTTTGCAGGGTTGACTTGAGAGTTTTGTGAAGTGAAACGTGTAGAGGCAAGTTTGTATGTAAAATCAACTGTGCAACAGGGAAGTACTCTTCTTACATAAATAAGAAGGCATCTATCTTTTCTATGTATAACTAGAAATCTAAGAAGCACGAGCCTTTTGTATATGTAGTGTTGCGGTTTAAATGTGAGTTTGTAATATATAGATTGTTGATGCATGTTTTATCTTAAATGATATATTATTTGATATGTATTTAAATTTAATATCTAAGTATTTTAGGTACAAAATGTTATGATTGTACGAAGTACAATTTTTTTAATTTATTTTGGTCAAAAGTTCACTTTAAATTTTGCATTAGATGATAGTTGTGTTTTGTAGGAATTCTAATTTTTTCTTTGCAAATATTTGGATAATATTTTAGAAATGTCTATCTAATTATATGTTATGCAACTTTGTCCATGAGCACCTCTCTTCAGTTTGGGGTCAAGTGGTAGTATTTTGTAAATAAGAAACGGATTATTTTATTTTTTATACTTTTGGTTAGAAGTATAATTTTAATTTTGAATTAAAGTAAAAGTTTCTTTTTGTAGGGATGTGCTTTTATTTTGATAAAAAAATTTGTGAATATTTTAGAAATCTATATCTAATATGAAGTTTGCAATTTTGTGCATAAGTGTGTTCATTCAATACCATATAATTTTGAAAGTATTAAATCGGCTCTAGCTCTAGCAGGTGGAGCAACCATGAATGTTTCTCTCTCGAGCTGTTTGATCTTCTGCGATCTATTGAACCAAAAGTCAACGGATGAAATAATACAAACCCTAAAAAGGTAACAGGTTACGAAAAAGACAATGGGTATAGATATAAAAAAAGAATGCCCAAAAGGAGAAAAAACCTATATCAGATTATTTTTAAAATAAAATTAAAAATAATAACATTATCTAAATTGTATTCTAGTTTTTTGTTCTTAGTTTTGAGAAAGTAAGAAATTCAAAAATTTGTTGTTTTTTATTTAAAAAAATTGAGGAATTGACAAAGGTATTTCTTAAGGAAAAATATATTTAGTGTTTTAAAAGTTGTGTAAAAGTAAAATTTTCTACACATTTTTCTCACAGGCCTTTTGTGTATATGTAGTGTCGCGGTTAAAATGTGAGTTCGTAATATATGAATTACTATTGCATGTTTTATGTTAGACAAAAATAACATTTTGAAATGAGCTCGTCGTTCTTCAATATAAACTTGGCAGGCAACAAAGAAGCCACTTAAATTAAAATACTATCCAAGTATTTGCCTTGAGGAATAAAATACACATGTTTAAGGATGAGCATCAATGGGCTCACTGCACTTAATTGCTAGGATGTGCACAATCGTTGATAAAAAAAGGAATATCAATTATTTTAGAATAGCTAGATGCAGGTAGAAAGGAGACAAAGGAAATGCGATAGCAAATGGCATTAGAATAGCTAGAGCTTCTCTTGAACTAATACGACTAATACGAGAGCATCGCAAACGGAAGTCCTATGTAATTTCTTCACTCTAGGTGATGTGGGTGCACGTGTGGTTGGTGATAGTTAAAGTGCAAGGAAGAGAGCGGATTACATTTCTTAAGATAGAATGGTTGCTTCCCCTGCTTTGCTGCTACTCTTTCTTTCTTCTTGTGTGCAGTCAAAATATGTGATTCTACATTCTTTGTTGAGGCTGTTTTCAGCTGCTTCTCCTGAAAAATGAATAGAAGGGGAGAGAGAGAAAAATATTTCTTCAGAACATGGGAGTTCACAAAGAACATTTTAAACAAATAAGATAATGTGTCTTTCAACGTCTTAACATATATCAAATGAATGCACTTACAATTTCAGAGATGCGTGATTTCAATTGCGCAATGACTTCTGGGTCTTTAGATTTCTTCAACTGCTTTTGCAACTCCTGCCAAAACCAGAAAGAGCACAAATGACTCGAACCACATTATTTATAAGCAAACATCAGATTGACAAACACTGAATATAGTTACCTCTTTTTCAGCAGGAAGTTGTCTTCATATAAAAAATTGTATCTTTTCTTGAACCTAAAATGTACAATGATAAAGAAGATTATTTATGTGGAACATAGATTGCAACACGAGTAGCTTGTCGTTTAGATATTTCATGATCAAACTGTTTTCTACATCACATCATAACAAAGAGATTATGACATTATGCAATTCACACATGAAAAAATGCAGAAAACTCCAGACATTGCAATTTAAATTGTGCAATGTACATGCATTGCAATATAAATTTGTCTAAAGAGCACGTACCCCTCTGAATCAAATTTACCACAGAGAGCTTCAAATCGTGGATTTCGGGCTATCTGTACATGAAATTAGTAGAGGAAATCATTAGTTATTGGAAAAACAATTTTATTCCCCAATTATCTTCTCCAAAATGCAACTTAAAAGTAATATGGTGTTGCCCCAGAAATTCAATGAACAGAAAATATTTTCAATAGTAAGAATTAACAAATTCAGAAAATTTTCCAAACAGGACCACCCTAAGTATAACCACACAAGTACAAACCCAGCTTATTCATGTTATGAATAACCCAAATTGGAGATGGTAGGATGTTAAGAACTCAACTAATTTCTATGTCCATACTCTGAAAAGAAAAAAAAGCAAAGAACAGTTAAAAGTTCATAATAACCTTCTTAGGAGCTTGGATTACTTCTCTAAATCTACCAACTGGCTTCTTGCTGCTCATTTCCATTGGCCATAAAAATTCCACTAACAAACATTAGACCTCAGTGAAGAAACAAAAAAGTACGGGGTTCCCGAACATATTAACAAAACATACCTGTTTTTGTTAGCTCTTGCAAGCTTTTACTGTGGGTAAGAATTTTGGTGCAATGAAAGAGTGCCATTAGATCGTGCATTTTGCAGTTCTCCAAAAGGAATGTCAGCGAGTCCACGCTCTATCTCAGCCTCCTATATGAATCCATACCCTCATAAGTATGGCAAAAAAAAACTTCTACTGAAACTAAAACCATTAACTTGGGTTATGATAGTTTCTAACTTCATCAAATGATGAATCATCCTCTTCACTTTCATCAAATATGATTTTGCTTGAAGTAGGCGTTGTTGTTTCACTGTTCTTCATAATGGAACAACTACCAACCTAGAATAAAGAAAACATGTGAGATTAAGAAATTTTGATGCAGTGCACCCCTTTTCTCTTTTTCTGTTACATTCTCGTCTGTAACAACTCAAAAAGTGACACAACAGCACAGCTGAATCAACTCACTGTCTGTTCTAATAACATATAGCAATCAAACCCCAATTTAACACAATGTGTCGAACATCATAGGAGCTCAATACCTGATTGCAGTCTACTACCAAATTCCAGGGCCCAAACAACGATCTACAACAAATACATCAACAGAGCTCTCCTCAAACCCTAGATACCTAGTTTCAACCAGAGAAAAACTAACAAATTACTATCTTGTTTTCACAGGCTTGAGTTATTCAAATCGCTATCAAATAAAACCCGAAGCAATCAATCAACAAATATAAACGGCAAGAAGAGATAAGCAAAGAGCGAGCGAATTACCTTATCTACGACAACAAGAGCAACTTCGATGCTGCTTCAGATGAAGTTTTTGACATGGTTGCCTCATCCTCGCGAGACAATCTACTATATATATGAGAGCACTAAAACAACTTGCTTACTCTTGTTACATTAGTAAAGTCATCATATCACCACCAGTTAGAATTCAATGACCTACTTCGCTTAACATATTCTTCAAAATTATGAAAACACAGCCAAGGCCTGAACTTTCAAGCAACTAATCTCACGACGAAGCAAATCCTGGATCTAAATATGTTTGGACGGATTACATCAAACCTTCTGTAGCTTAGGGGAAGGGAAAGAAAAAGCATTCAAATGAAACTGCTAGAAAACATCGTTCAAACTATAACAATAATGGAAGATGTACATAGGATAAATTAAACCAGCGTTCAATTAAAGGGATAAGGAGAAGAAGAAAAAGGTGAGAGATCGCACCATTGCTGCGGCTTCGAGCTCTTCGTCTGGAGCGGCTAAGAGAACATGCTTGCGAGGGAAATGAGAGGTATATACTATATATACGGCTGAGACTGGCTTTCCCCAAGGGAACGGGCTAGGGTTATGTGTTCATTTGATGGGATGCAGGGTCCAAAGCGCCTGAGGGCCTGAGGCCCAAGCCCGATGTGAAGAGTATTCAAAGTTCTTTAGGCCCAACTGAGGAACAACATGTAGTTTTCATTTAGAGCATTCAAAGAGCAGCATTTAAGTGGGCATGAAGCCAACTTTTAAATATATATTGATTATCTTTTCTATGAATAATTATCTTTTGATAAATGAAATTCACAAAACTAATTTAAATTAGTCAGTTTGCTAATCTGTTGTGTAAAATTATTTAATGGATCTTTTTGTGAAGGCAATATAGATGTAGCATTCAAGATGAAAATGTAAGTTTTAAGTATATACAGCAACAAATTCAAAATTATATTAAACCAACAAATTATATTAAATCAAAATTTAAAATCAAAATTATATTTAACCAACAAATTCGATCGTCCAAATCTGGTTTTAGCATTTATGAATATCTTAAAAATTGATAGATAAAATATGTGTTGGGTTGGGCTCCATTTCTAAGTGATTCGCCTCTAGGGTATGGAGAACCCCTGAGAGATTATCTTAACAGGTACAACAAAGAGAAGGTCGCGATCCCATATTGCGACGTCCCAACGTCAATCGAAGCCTTTTGTCGGGGATTGATCAGGGGCAGCGAACTCTATCGCGAATTGACCAAATACCCCTGTCGAAGCTTCGAAGACGTGTAGGCCAAGACCATGGCTCAGGTCAGGTTAGAGGAAGACGAAGAACCCACAAAAGCAGACAAAAGTCTTGATCGAGTCGACCGAAGGTCATCTTCAGACCATCGATGCGACAAGCGACACCAACCCTATCCCAAGGGACGAAGCGACCCAGGTCAGGTAAGTAACTCTCATGACAGAAACCAAGACTGGAAGAACAACCCAACTCTCCCCCCGAAGATCCATTATTACAACTTCAACATCTCCGTGTCGGAACTTGTTAAAAGTTTCGATAGATATGGAAAATAAGTAAGATGGCCTCGGAAGAGCGACAAGCCAGACGCCAAGAAGGACATGAGCCGATGGTGCGAGTTCCATGGAGATCATTTTCACTCCACGAACGAGTGCATAGCCCTCCGTAAGGAAGTCGCAAGACTCCTTGTGAAAGGACAACTACGCGACATCATATCCGACAAAGCAAAGGCGACCCTAGATCAAAAGGACTAGGTAACAACTGATAAACCATCCTCCCCAGTTCATACTAAGATCATTAACACCATTTCAGGAGGGTCAGACGTGTGTGGAAACACATACTCGGCCGCCAAGAGATACGCTAGAGAAAGCAAAGGCGATAGACCAATCCGATCAGAGGTAAGGCAATCACAAGCTACTGACACGCCCGCCATCACCTTCGACGACTCCGAAACCGAGGAGTTGGGCGACCATCACGACGGTCTGGTAATCTCTTTATCGATCGGTAATTGTCTTATCCGCCGAGTATTAATCGATACATGTATCTCCACGAACTTGTTGACACTAAACGCCTTGAAGGGTATGGGTCTAAGCAAGGATGATCTGACCCAAAAATCTACTCCGCTAGTCAGATTCAGTCGAGAAGTCAAACATACCCTCAGCGAAATAGTGCTAACGACATATGCCGGTGGAGTTAACCAATAGGTAAAGTTCTTGATACTCGACTGTCTGTCCCTATACAACGCAATCCTTGGTAGACCCTGGATCCACACTATGAAAGTTGTACCCTCCGCATATCATCAAACTATAAAGTTCTCAACCAAGTGGGGGTACAGGAAATAAAAGGCGACTAGCTGGCTGCCAAAGAATGCTACGTCACTTCAATGAAGGGGGCGGTCGAACGACCTTCGGCCTAGCAACTACAGTGCGGCAAAGGGACCAACAATACATTGAGCCAAAAATGGAACAACTAGATGAAATCGTGTTCGACCCTTCAAAGCCAAAACACACGGTAAGAGTCGGATCGGATTTAAACGATTCGACTAGGTCTGATCTAATAGCATTTTTATGATCTAACTCTGTTTGCTTTGCCTGGTCACATGAAGATTCGACGGGTAAAATCAGGGAAGTCAAATACCCCGACTGGTTAGCCAACGTCGTCGTGGTCCAAAAGAAGAATGAAAAATGGAGAGTCTGCATCGACTTCACAGATCTGAACAAAGCTTGTCCCAAAGACTTCTTTCCACTACCACACATCGACGCAATGGTCGACGTGACCGCAATACACAAAATGCTCACATTCATGGACACTTCAGCAGGTACAACTAGATCTTAATGGACCTAGACGACCAGGAAAAAACGGCCTTCATAACCAGCCAAGGTACATATTGTTACAAAGTTATGCCTTTCGGACTGAAAAACGCAGGGGCCACATACCAAAGACTCGTAAACAAGATGTTCAAGGACCAAATAGGAGACACCATGAAGATCTACATCGACGATATGTTGGTTAAGTCGAAGGCGGCGAAAGACCACATCGAACACCTAAAGGAAGCATTTGAAGTGCTAAAAATGTATAACATGAAATTGAATCCAACTAAATGTTCTTTTGGAGTGTCTTCAGGCAAATTCTTGGGGTACATGGTGACTCAAAGGGGAATAGAAGTCAGTCCAGACCAGATTAAAGCTATCGTCAACCTAAGGTCCCCCCGATGCGTCAAAGACATCCAAAACTAACAAGACGGATAACAACATTAAACAGATCCATATCAAAATCCTCAAACAAACTCAGACCTTACTTTGAATCACATGCTATTATTGTAAAAACTAACCATCCCATGAAAGCTATCATGAGGAAACCGGAGTTTACAGGACGAATGTCAAAATGGGCAATACACCTGAGTGGATTCGACATCGAATGTGAGCCAAGAACAACGATCAAGTCTCAAGCTCTGGTTGACTTTGTGGCTGATTTTAGTCCTACACTGAAACAGGAGGCCACAAAATAAGCCGCGCAGCTAACAACTGAAGAAGACAAGTGATAGCTCCATGACCCCCTCGATGACGGTGAAGGACGAAGAGGACGCAATGAAGGTTCGCTCGAATGGCCCGATAACAAGAGCTCGCACAAGGGCAATGGAGCGAGCAACACAATCATTAGTCTCGTGGGCGCACGCAAGTGACGCGGGTTCATCTAGTCCTAAATGGGTCCTTCTCTTGACCTATGAAAGATTAGGTGAGGTCCCGCCTTAGTCGACGCCGGACGAGAAAGCATCAGAATGTCGTTCAGTAGAAGTGCATGGTTTGCTGCAAACTGTGCGATGTTGCATGCAAACCGTGCACCAGCAAAATTTAGAGTTCTCAGTTGAACTGCACAGTTTGATGCAAACCGTGCGGTGTTGCATGCAAACCGTGCACCAGCCAAAACATTGCTTTCAGTTGAACTGCACGGTTTGTAACAAACCGTGCGGTTGTGTTACAAACCGTGCGGTAGTCCTGACGCGGCGCGGATTATTTTTTCGAGATCTTTTCTTTTAGGAAATATTATTTTGACGGTATTTAAACTTAGAAAACCCTAGTTTGTAAACTTGATGTTGAATTTTGAGTAGTAAAGTTGAGTACGCTCTTTCCTTGAATTTCCATCATCAAACCCTTCGATCCCATGGATCAACTATCCCATAGCTCATCGCTTCGAGCAATCAAACACCGTCTCTTCGGTGTCTCACGATCATCACTTTGATCTCTCCGTCATCTCTTTGACGAGTTTGAAGGCGATCTCTTTAGCCCTAGGAAAGCCATCACTTTGGCTATGGAAGAGAATGATTCAACTACAAGCTTGAGGAATCAAAGATCATGCGTTGCTAACGACACTTCAGGGGTTGTTCGCATCAACTGGTATCAGAGCCTATCCAAGCTAAGTTTGTTTCTTCTCTGTTATTGTGATTCTTTGAAATTTTCCGCTCGCAAACCCATATTTTTTTTCCCCACCACCACTCGTCGGAACCCATTACCGTTGTGCACCACCACCATCGTTCCGCCACGAAGTGCACAGCAAGTTTCTGGGCAGAAATTCAGCAAATTCCAACACAGAATTCAACAAACTCACATACAGGAATTCAGCAGATACGTACACAGAATTTTCAGCCAATTACGAACAGCAACTTCAGCA
This sequence comes from Rheum nobile, assembly GCA_027886185.1. Taxonomy (NCBI): domain Eukaryota; kingdom Viridiplantae; phylum Streptophyta; class Magnoliopsida; order Caryophyllales; family Polygonaceae; genus Rheum; species Rheum nobile. The sequence continues at coordinate 1,294,822 of WOAB01000077.1, forward strand.
AATTACGAACACAGTGCAGCGAACGAAAAAAAAATATGGGGCAGTGAATCAAGTGTGAAGTAGAAAGGGGATTGCGAAGATGTAGATTTATGGCGCACACAAGGCAAACGAAGTTGCAAACGAACTATCTAAGCCTATATGCAAGCAAATCTACCATAAACACTATCCAAAACCAAGCAAAAACACAGGAAATTGCAGAAAATATGTGAGCAAGGTTCGGTTATGCAGATTTTCGATTTTAATTTTTTTGTAGGTTTTGATGATGGTCGAATGGTTCAACCAACAAACCTAGGCTATTTTTCTGGTTTTTCAGATTTAAAAGCAAGGGATTTTTTTTTGGTTCCTAGAACAAGATCTAGGGTTTTTGTGATATGTAGGAATTGATTTGCGGAAGCGAAGGAGTGATTTGAATGAAGAGTTGGAACGACTTACGCGATTCGAAGGCTTTGATGCCAGTTGATGTGACCTTGTCCGGGGAAAGACCACGATTCTCTGTCACAGGATCGATTGAATGCGTAGTACGGAGTTTAACTCGTCGGAAAGGGAAGAAGGAGCGTTCAGCGGGCTGTGGATGCTATCGGACGGTGACCGGCGGCGATGGGGGAGATCGGCGGCGGATTGGTGGTGGTGAAGGAGGCAGCCGTGAAGGTGAAGGGGTGGTGGCTGCCGTGGATTAGGGTTTGAGTGTTGGTGGAGAGGCAAGAACTAGGGTTAGTTTTTGTCTTGGGATTTGCGGATAAGTGACTGGATAGTTCGGTAACCGAGTTAACGCGCCAGGATAGTTCGACTAGGAATGCGTTAACTTTGTGATGTCAGGGCCCGGGTTTACAGGAGATTACTCGACTGGAAAACAAGCTCTATTTCGACGTAATTGAAAATGAAGACAAAAGATAGTATTTATACTAGAGAGTTGACCTAATGGGCCAGACTCTCTAGTTACTAATTCTGGCGGCCCATTTAACATAAATGACAACCACCCAGAAATAGCAGCTACTAAAAATGGAAATATTATTCATAAAACGTGCTAAGCAATTAATGTCTCGATCGGACTGGATGTAACTGTAGGGGAGTCTCAAGGCGGATGTGACAAGGACGGCAGGGTCACATCATCTATCCTTCTAGAACTATCTTGTTTCCTTATTTGCATACTTGATTTCCTTGTTTCTTGTTGCTTAAGTCTTGCTTCATCTTTGTATTAATTCCTAGATTAGTTGTTCGATTTTATTCCCTCATAATTGCTTTGTCTCTTCTTTCTTCTCCTACACTTGCTTGTGTGGTTCTTTCTTGCTTGATTCGCCATCATATCAAAAAGAGGGAAAAAAAAAACAGTGTGACCGTATAAACAAAAACAAACATACTATTCTCACCTTCCATCAAACAAAAATAAAAGGTTTGGGAAGACGGAAGCCTCAAAAACAAAAAGAAACAAAAGAAAAGGCAGAGAACGCACCATTCGGTCATACTCCATCTTGTCTTCTTTTATGTCTCTATGCAACTCTCATTGAAAATGGCAAAATTTTCAACTCTCTTGTGATTAATTCTGAGAAACTTGATTTCATCTGCTTGCACTTGGAAATTTGTGTGTTGTTTGGGACTTGATTTGCTAGTTCTTTCTTTGTTGCCTTCCGTTCAAGCCTCTCCCTCCTCACGAGCAACCAAAATTAGTACGCCCAATGGAAAATTTCTTGGTTCACTTTTGAGACAAGGACTTGGCTTGGGCTTGTTCTTTTGCTTAGTGCAACTTACTCCTTGTGTTATATGCTTCATATAGGTACTATGGAGGTTCCTACGACAAGCCACTCTCCTTCTACGGGCAACCGAAGCCCCGGACACATGGACTCCGCTTATGAACAAATTGACACACTTCACCGCCAACTGGCCGAGCAGACTGCCGAGAATGAGCACCTTCGTCGGGCCATGAGTGGCATGCAGTTACACACGACCGACCCCATGTTGAACCCTCCGGCCAATGGACCGCAAGGGTCCCCTTCTCAATGTCCTCTTCTCGAACACCTCCTGCTACGAGTCTTTTGACGAGGACACCTTCGACGTCGGACCGATATTTGACACCTACGACAATGAGGAGGAGGAGGAGATGGACAGCTACAAATGCATCTCTATGGATGAGCGAGGCAACATGCCTCTTAGCTTGGTTACACGCCGCGTTCTTACCGCCAACGAAGGTACCTTACTTGACCATCGTGCACATTTGTTTCATACTAAGTGTGCGGTCCAAGGTGCTTCTTTGAGTGTGATCATAGATGGTGGAAGTTGATGCATCATCAATGAAAAGGTGATTCAACACTTCAAGTTTGAGACGCCTCTATAACCCGGCATTCAAGGCAATTGCGAGAACCGACTTCTCTTAGCCCGGTCTCGAGATGTCTCTCCAATAATTCAGGGACGTCTTCCTTGCTTTTTACTTGTTCCTTTCGCGTGTCTCTTAAATGTTAAGGCTTTGGTTGATTTACCCCCTACGGTGTCTACTCTTTTGCAGGAACGCAACGCAGGCCGGTGTGCCGTGGAGTTTGAGCCCAGAGGCTTGGTATGGCTGCACTTGCGTCGCGATCTCTTTCCATCAAAGCGACGCGACAAGTGGGATGCTAGAGGTATTGGTCCATTTCAGGTGCTACAACGCTTTGGTGCCGACCCCTATCGCTTGAATTTAACCGATAACTATGGTGCGCCTCCTACGTTCAACGTCGCTGATCTTTCTCTTTATACGCCTCCTGCTTTTGACGACGAGGACGAAGCGGGGATGCTTCACAGCCAAGAAGGGGAGATTGATAGCTCCATGACCCCCTCGATGAAGGCGAAGGACGAAGATGACGCAATGAAGGTGCGCTCGAATGACCCGATAACAAGAGCTCGCACAAGGGCAATGGAGCGAGTAACACAATCATTAGTCTCGCGGGCGCACGCAAGTGACACGGGTTCATCTAGTCCTAAATGGGTCCTTCTCTTGACCTATGAAGGATTAGGTGAGGTCCCGCCTTAGTCGACGCCGGACGAGAAAGCATCAGAATGTCGTTCAGTAGAAGTGCACGGTTTGCTGCAAACCGTGCGCTGTTGCATGCAAACCGTGCACCAGCAAAATTTAGAGTTCTCAGTTGAACTGCACGGTTTGCTGCAAACCGTGCGGTGTTGCATGCAAACCGTGCACCAGCCAAAACATTGCTTTCAGTCGAACTGCACGGTTTGTAACAAACTGTGCGGTTGTGTTACAAACCGTGCGGTAGTCCTGACGTGGCGCAAATTATTTTTCCGAGATCTTTTCTTTTAGGAAATATTATTTTGACGGTATTTAAACTTAGAAATCCCTAGTTTGTAAACTTGATGTTGAATTTGAGTAGTAAAGTTGAGTACGCTCCTTCCTTGAATTCCCAACATCAAACCCTTCGATCCCACGGATCAACTATCCCGTAGCTCGTCGCTTCGAGCAATCAAACACCGTCTCTTCGGTGTCTCACGATCATCACTTTGATCTCTCCATCATCTCTTTGATGAGTTTGAAGGCTATCTCTTTAGCCCTAGGAAAGCCATCACTTTGGCTATGGAAGAGAAGGATTCAACTACAAGCTTGAGGAATCAAAGATCATGCGTTGCTAACGACACTTCAGGGGTTGTTCGCATCAATAAGGGCACATGGCAACTCCATACAGATGGAGCATTAAACGTAAGAGGAGTCGGGCTAGGTTTCGTACTGAAATCGCCACAAGGGGACCATATAGCCCAAGCTGCAAGGTGTGAATGGGATGCGACCAACAACAAAGCAGAGTATGAAGTACTCATATTCGGGCTAACACTCGCGCAAGACCTCGCAATCCAAAACATCAAAGTGACATGCGATTCTCTCCTGATCTTCAACCAAGTGCAGGGGTCGTATGCCGCCAAAGATGACAAAATGATGGCTTACCTAGACCTCGTAAAAAAATTGGCGGGTAAATTCCAGAATTTTACCATCCGACAAGTCCCACGCGATCTCAACACTCAAGCCGACGCCTTAGCAAACCTTGGGTCCGCCCTACACCCCAACGACTTCCACAATATCTCATTAGCACACATCACGACTCCATCTATCCCTAAGACTCTCAAAGCAACCAGTTGTGACAACACTCAAGCAACAAACGAATTGCCCTTAAAGGAGGTCATCCCAACAGAAGTAGGCGACAACAACAGAGGACAACCTCATAAACGACCAAGATAACTGGACTATAACTTACATCAAATGACTGAAGGATGGCATACTCCTAGCAGACAAAGGAAAAGCGAAAAAACTCAAGGTACGAGCAACAACTTTTGACATAAAAGACAATGTTTTGTTCAAGCGATCTGTCACAAGTATATACCTACACTGCCTCAAAACAACCGAAGTTAGATGTGTCATGCAATCCCTACACGGCAGAGAATGTGTCATGCAACCCCTCAGGACAGGTTACTACTGGCCAACGATGAACAGGGACGCGACCGACTATGTCAAAAAATGGGATGCCTGCTAGCGGCATGCACCTATCACACACCAACCATTAGAAATGTTGTACCCAACATTGGCACCTGGGCCTTTCATGCGATGGGGAATGGATATCGTAGGAAAACTACCGCCAGCATCAAGACAACGCGTCTTCTTCCTTGCTATGACTTGCCTATTTTTTCTAAATGGATCAAAGCTGAAGCATTTCGAGAGGTAAAAGAGAAACACGTCATTTCATTTATAAAACGTAACATTCTATGCAGATTTGACGTCCCTTCAGAAATCGTATGCGACAATGACTCTCAATTATGCGATCGTTTTGCAAGCAATGGAACATTACCTTGGTCACATCCACACCACGATATCCATAATCCAACGGCCAAGCTGAGTCCAGCAACAAGATCATCATAAACAATCTCAAAAAACACCTCACAGGGGCAAAAGGGAAATGGGCAGACGAGCTCCCTTTAATATTGTGGTCCGATAGGACCACCCCGAAGAACACAACTGGGCAATCCCCCTTCTCACTGGTCTACTAGAGTGAGGCAGTCATCCTTGCTGAACTCCTCGTCCCAACAGCCAGATACGGGTTGTAAACCCCGGAGCAGAACGACGTCGAGTTATTTCACAATCTTGACACTACGGACGAGATCAGAAAAAAGAGTTAGAATCCGGATGGTCAAGTACCAACAATAAGTCACCAGAAGCTACAACAAAAATGTCTGTATCAAGGTCTTCAAGGTAGGAGATTGGGTCTTAAAGAAAACATTTCAGAATACCCGAGATCCAGCCGACGGAAAGCTAGCACCTCAATGGGAAGGACCGTATCTCGTAAAAGAGAGTATTGGTCAAGGAGCATATCGACTGGAGACAAAGGACGGACAACCACTCTCGCGAAGCTAGAACGCGACCCATCTAAAGTTGTATCACTTTTGATTCTCACATTTTATGTTTCCATTATGTCTATTCAATTGCATTTACCCTCATCTTTTTACTAACTTAAGCATCGGAGGGCCGTTGGGCTCACATCCAATGGTCGCCCTTTGACCTTTTTTATGTGTTTTGAGTCGATTGAAACAGAGAAAAAGAGGTCTCAAAGACAGGAATCACATTCATGCAAGACAAACACTTCTATACATTAAAGCACTTACAAATACACGGTCAATCGGTACACGGGGAATAGAGGGACAACGCAAAATACCCTCTTTACAAGACTTGTCTTATATAAGGTCGCTTCGACCAAACATCATGCATCTCGGCCAAGACACAACTGACAAGTCTACCTGCAAAATCGAGCAAACAAGAACAAGGTATGCAGAAAATGAAACATTCACAAAACATGCGACCCGCGATGGTAGACGGGTCACCAAAACATTGTCTATCCCATCTCCACGATGAGGCACAACACGACATTAAACCTCTGAGTAAAAAAGTCTACAACACCACACACACAAGACATTGCCATTATATAATAAACAAACCTAAGACTTGCATGATCGTTCATTGGCAACTGCAGGGACAACCTTTTGGCTCTTAGCTGTCTCAAGGGGCACCTTCGACGTGTCCTCAACCACTTCTTCAGTCGCTTCAGGATCAGCCTCCTCCTTTTGAACAGTTCGTTGCCAAGGTTGCCACCAAGGTAGAGGTAGTACAGGCTGGCCTTTTCGTCCTTAATGTTCCAAGCCAAATGAGTTCCTGCAGCATACCCCTCTATCATCTCGATACACGACTTGATACAGAAGTATGTCCCCACATCGCTGGCAATTTGAGCGTCCTTTATGCGAAGCTCCTCGACGTTGACCTCCAATTCTTCAAGATGAGCCTGGACTTCCATCAACTTCTTCTCGATGCCAGCTTATTTTCAGCGGTCTTCACACGACCATTATCAGCTTTTAGTTGGCCTTCAGTCTGGGCAACCCGTCTATCAGCCATGTCGCTTAAAGCATGTACGCTTGAGAATGCGACGAGCGAATACTGGAGAGCATGTACACGACGAGTTATGTAATCAGTTATCAATATATATAAAGAAAGAAAATAGTTTACAAACATCTTTACATGTACCTTCCAAGCAGCGGCTCCGGCCTCATTGATGCAGTCGATGGGGTGCAGGTCGCCGATTTCCTTCTTCGCCTCAGGATCCAAAGTGTGAAGCATGTCGCTCAATGACCTATTTTTCAATTCACCAACCGACAACTCAACGGCAGCTATCGCTTTCCTCTTCGCTCCAGAGGCCTTGGATGAAAGCGAGTCCACAGTAATAACTTTGGTCGGCACAAATGCTTTAGCCGACGCGGATGCTTTAGCTGCTGAGAGTTTATGGTCTAGAAGACTCTTTCCTGACAAATGAGCACTTGATCTTTCACCTCGAGACGCTGTTAGGTAAGCAAAATAGAGTAAGCATACAAATAACCCAAGAACCACTCACACGTATACCTGTAGGAATGAACAGGTGCCTTTGGTGATAGAAGTGGACGGCGTCGCCATTTCAGTGGATCCGGATATCAAAAAGTTGGTGTTTTGAAACGATCTTTCCGCTTCAAAGAAGGAGAGCAAAACCTTAGTCACCGCAGCAAAGTAAGAGTCTTCTTTTTCCTCCGGATTAGGCACTGAAAAGAAACACATGTGAGCAAAAGTTAAAGAGACATCCAATGAAAATCCGAAAGGACAAATACGGTACCTGATGTCCTCCAGACGTTCCGCAAGAAGGAACAGTCGAAACCCCCCTCAAGTGACTTCTTCTCCACAAAGAAGAACCGCGACCTCCATCCTCGATCATTGACGTTGAGGTTCAAAGCGATTGGTTGCCTACCCTGCCTAAGGCGTAATTGAAACCGGGAAAATCCTCGGCTACTCAAATAGTAAGAGTACCAGAGAGCATCAAAATCAAAATCGATCTCAACGCTAGAAATTAAAAGATCGACTACCCTAAGAAGACGACATGCATGGGGCATGACTTGACATGGAGCAAGGTGCAAGACAGCCAAGAAGTTTCAGATCAAATTTGAAAAATGAAAAGTATGGCCAATCTTGAATGGATATCGAAGAAGCAAATCCACCCGTCTCGGTGCCAATCGACACGTTCATGAGAACGAGAGAGGCGAGCAACTGTCCCAGGAGGAAATTGACCTACCTCTAAAATTGTGTCCAACTCCGGCTGGGTTAGGGTTTCGACCAAAGAGTCTTTCGGGCTAAGAAGCTTCAAGGGGGTGAAACCACTGTCCTCCTCGCTGGGGCTGGGAGATGAGATCCTGCTCTTTTTCGATCGCGAAAACGTCATTGCAGACAACGGTAAGAAATTCAAATTTTTTACCTTTGGAAAGACGATGCCTTTTTTGCTGTAAAAGGAAGACGGTGAAAGGAGAAAGAAGTGATCGAGTATTTAAGATAGGGAAACTGCCAACGGTCAATGCTATGGTCTAGTAAAACGTTGCCATGTCACCGATCTTTTGTGAAAAAATCGGCAGAAGAAGATTGCACAGAGAGGGGAAGATTGTGAAAATACAATTGTCCCGTCAACCGTCTCATCCTCCTCCGGCCCAGTAACGTTTTGGGGGCAATTATTGGGCTCCATTTTTAGGTGATTCATCGGGCCGGCCTAACAAGTGTGAAATGGTTTCTTTCTAGAAGGTTTATGCAGGCAAAATTAGACGTTAGCACCAAGTGGACGTTAGAGAGGATATCGGCTCCACAACGCATGTAACAACTACCCGTGAATCTCGGATGAGTCGGTTCAAGCTTATTAGTAGATTAAGCATAAATACGGAATTTGACCACCATTGTAAAACACTTGATCATTACTTACTGAATACAAAGCTATAATTCGTTGCTTTCTTACTTGCTTTCCCAATCATTCTCTAGATTATTCATTTCAATATTAAAGCGACCGACGGTTAAACCCTTGATTCGATCAGTCTCCCACTCGAAGGAGATAAGAAGAACTAGTCCAACAGCGTACCAGGAGCGAAACGCTAAGTGCTCAATCTGAATCCGAAATCGCTCGACTAACCCGTGAAAACGAGTTTCTAAGATCGCAGGTACAATCGTCCAAAACCATGGCGCAAGTTAGACTCGAGGAAGACGAGGAACCCTCCAAGGCAAACAAGAGTCCCGATCGAGTAGACCGAAGGGCATCCTCGGATTATCGACGCGATCGATGACACCAACCGTACCCTAATGGATGAAGCGACCCCAGTCAGGTAAACAACTCTTATGACAGGAACCAGGATTGGAGAAACAACCCCGCTCTCCCCCTGAAGCTTCACTCTTACAACTTCAACATATCCGTATCGGAGCTCGTAAAGAGTTTCGACAAATATGGAAAGGAAATAAGGTGGCTCGGAAGAGCGATAAACCAGACGCCAAGAAGGACATGAATCGATGATGCGAGTTCCACGGAGACCATGGACACTCGACGGACGAATGCATAGCCCTTCGAAAGGAAGTCGCGAGGCTCCCCGCACAGGGGCTACTACGCGACGTCGTCTCAGATAGGGCTAAGCGACCCTCGATCGAAGGGACCAGGTAACATCCGACAAACCATCCTCTCCTGTTCCCACTAAAATTGTCAACACTATTTCAGGGGGGTCAGACGTGTGTGGAAACACATACTCGGCCGCCAAAAGACATGCTCAATAGAGCATAAATAGCAAGCCAATTCAGGCCGAGACAAGACAATTACAGATCTCGGACGCTCCCGCCATTACGTTCGACGACGCGGAAGCTCAAGAGTTAGGCGACCACCACGACGGTTTGGTAATTTCTCTTTCAATTAGCAATTGCCTTATCCGCTGCGTTCTAATCGACACATGTAGCTCCACCAATTTGTTGACACTAGACGCCTTAAAGGGTATGGGTTTAAGCGAGGACGACTTAACCAGAAACTCTACACCACTGGTCGGATTCAGTAGGGAAGTTAAATATACCCAAGGCGAGATCGTGTTGACAACGTACGCCGGTGGTGTCAATCAACAGGTAAAATTTTTGATACTCGACTGCCCATCTCTATACAATGCAATTCTTGGCAGGCCCTGGATCCACGCCATGAGAGATATACCTTACACTTACCACCACACGATAAAGTTCCCTACTAAGTGGGGGGTACAGGAAATAAAAGGCGACCAGCGGGCTGCCAAGGAGTGCTACGTCACTTCAATGAAAGGGGCAGTCGACAAGTCTTCCGCGTAGCAATCACAGTGCGGCAAAGGAACCACGCGATACATCAAACCAGAAATGGAACAACTCGACGAAATCGCACTGGATCCTTCAAAACACAAACAGTAAAGGTCGGATCAGATCTAAACGATGCGATCAGGGCATATTTAATTTCTTTTTTACGATCCAACTCTGATTATTTTGCCTAGTCACACGAAGACATGGTGGGAATCTCCCCAGATATTATTACTCACAAATTGAATGTAGATCCCACATACCCTCTAGTCAAGCAAAAACGGAGAAAGTTTGCGCCAGAACGTAACAAGATTATAGACGATGAGGTAAAAAACTTACTCGAGACATGTAAAATAAGGGAAGTCAAGTACCCCGACTGGCTAGCAAACGTCGTCGTAGTTCAAAAGAAGAATGGGAAATGGAGAGTATGCATCGACTTCACAGACCTAAACAAGGCATGTCCAAAAGATTCTTTCCCATTACCACATATCGACTCCATGGTTGACGCGACCGCCGAACACGAAATGTTGACATTTATGGACGCGTTCAGCGGGTATAACTAGATCCTCATGGACCCTGACGACCAAGAAAAGACAGCTTTCATAACAAGCCAAGGTACGTACTGCTACAAAGTAATGCCTTTTGGACTGAAAAACGCAGGGGCCACATACCAGAGGTTAGTAAACAAAATGTTCAAAGACTAGATCGAAGATACCATGGAAGTTTACATCGACGACATGCTCGTCAAGACCAAAGCAGCAGGGGACCACATCGAACACCTAAAGGAAGCTAAAGGAAGCTTTCGAGGTATTGAAAAGATACAACATGAAACTAAACCCGACTAAATGCTCTTTCGGAGTGTCTTCAAGAAAAAATTTGGGATACATGGTCACGCAAAGAGGGATCGAAGCCAGTCCGGACCAGATTAAGGCCATCGTCAACCTTAGATCCCCTCGATGCGTCAAGGACGTCCAGAAATTGACAGGACGGATAGCATCATTAAACAGATTCATATCCATGTCCTCGGATAAATGCAAGCTTTTCTACGAAACATTGAAAAAGAACAAATCATTCGACTGGACGGCAGCACACGAGCAAGCCTTCCAGGATCTAAAGACATACCTGGCGAGTCCACTATTACTAGCTAAGCCAAAGGACGATGAGCCGTTACCACTATACCTGGCCATATCAGAATCAGTCGTCAGCATAGTCCTAACGAGAGAGGAAAATGGTAAGCAGGCACTAGTTTACTATGTAAGTCGTTCCTTGCTTCCCGCCGAAACCAGGTACACATCACTTGAGAAATTAGTCTTGGCATTGGTTATGGCCTCAAACAAGTTACAACCCTATTTCGAGTCGCATGCTATTATTGTGAGAACTAACCATCCCATGAAAGCAGTCATGAGGATATCAGAATTTACAGGACGAATGGCTAAATAAGCCATAAACCTCAGCGGATTCGACATCGAGTTTGAGCCAAGAACAGCGATCAAATCCCAGGCTTTAGCCGACTTTGTGGACGATTTCAGCCCGACACTGGAACAAGAGGCCACGAAGAAGGTTGAACAGCTAAAAGTCAAAGAAGACAGGGGCACATGGCTACTCCACACAGACGGGGCATCGAGCGTAAGAGGAGTCAGCCTAGGTGTCGTGCTAAAATCACCACAAGGGGACTATATAGCCCAAGCCGTGAGATGCAAGTGGGACGCGACCAATAATGAAGTAGAATATGAAGCCCTCATATTTGGACTAACGCTCGCGCACGATCTCGCAATTCTAAACATAGAGGTGACATGCGATTCTCTCCTAATCGTCAACCAAGTACAAGGTTCGTATGCTGCCAAAGACGATAGGATGATGGCATATCTAGATATCGTCAAAAAATTGGCAAGCAAATTCCAGAACTTTACCATCCGACAAGTCCCACGCGACCTCAACACACAAGCCGACGCCCTAGCAAATCTTGGCTCCACCTTGCATCCCGACGACTTCCACAACATTCCATTGGCACATATCACCACACCGGCCATCCCCAGAATCGGCAGGACACCTAATCCAGATGACATTCAAGCAATGGACGAGTTATCCCTAGAAGAAGTCGTCTCAGCAGAGGTAGGCGACTACACAGAAGAAGATTTGGTAGGCGACCAAGATGATTGGACCATCCCCTACATCAAGTGGCTCGGAGATGGGACTCTCCCAGCAGACAAAGCAGAAGCTAAAAGACTCAAGGTACAAGCCGTAACCTTTGATCTAAAACATAATGTGTTGTTCAAACGATCTGTTACAGGCCTATACCTACGTTGCCTCAAAACAACCAAGGTATGACGCGTCTTATAATCCCTACACGACGGAGAATGCGGAAATCATACTGGAGGATGTAGCCTATCCGGCAAAGCTCTCAGGACAGGATATTACTGGCCCATAATGAACAAAGACGCGACAGACTATGTCAGAAAGTGCGACGCCTGCCAATGACACGCATCTGTCACGCATCAACCATCAGAGATGCTCCATCCGACTCTAGCTCCCTAGCCCTTCATGCGATGGGGGATGGACATCGTCGGAAAACTGCCATCGGCGTCAGGACAACGCGTCTTCTTCCTAGCCATGACCGACTATTTTTCTAAATGGATAGAGGCCGAAGCATATCGAGAGGTAAATGAAAAACACGTCATCTCATTCATAAAATGTAACATTCTATGCAGATTTGGCGTCCCTTCAGAAATCGCATGCGACAATGGATCCCAATTCATCGGTAGCAAGATGTAATCTTTTTGTAAACGGTGGAACATCACACTAGCCACGTCCACACCAAGATACCCACAATCCAATGGTCAAGCAGAGTCCAGCAATAAAATCATCATCAACAACCTCAAAAAATGCCTCACAGGGGCAAAAGGCAAGTGGGCCGACGAGCTCCCTTTGATATTATGGTCCGATAGGACGACACCAAAAAATGCAACAGGACAAAGCCCTTTCTCGCTAGTCTATGGAAGTGAACCAGTCATCCCCACTGAGCTACTCGTCCCAACTGCTAGATACGGACTCCAAACTCCAGAACAAAACAACGTTGAGTTGGCTCATAACCTCGACACCATCAACGAGACCAGAGAGAAAGCCAGAATCTGAATGATCCAGTACCAATAACAAGTCTCCATGAGCTACAACAAGAACATCTGAATCAAAGTCTTCAAGTTAGGAGACTAGGTCCTAAGGAAAACATTCCAAAATACCAGAGATCCAACCGACGGAAACCTAGCACCCCAATGGGAAGGACCTTACCTCATCAAAGAAGTCGTCGGACAAGGAGCATATCGATTAGAAACAAAGGACGGACAACCGATCCCTAGAAGTTGGAACACGATCCACTTAAAGTTGTATCATTTCTGAACTCTTTTTCTTTTTTACATCTATTCAATTATATTCACTTGGATTCCGATCACTGACTTAAGCATCGGAGGGCCATTGGGTCACCCCCCAACGGTCGCCCCAAGACCTTTCTTTTGCGTACTCTTAACGAAATCTGAACAGGAACGAGAGGCCTCAAAGAAGAACTTGACATTCAAAAGGAAATCCTTACTATACATAAAACAACGCTTACAACATACAAATCGATCGATACACAGAGAATGGAGGAACAAAATGAAATGCTTCATTTTACAAAGACTTGTCATATCCCAGGTACTCGTCCTTACCATACATTACAAGCTACTCTTCCCTAGATAAACAAAAAGCATGCTACACTAACGTTTACAACTACAAGTCGTTACGGCCACACACTCTGCGTCTCGACCAAAGCGCGAACAACAAAACCCACCTGCAAAACAAAACACGCGAGACAAACGCAAAACAAACACAAGGTATGCCACCAAAGACCAAAGCGTTTACAAAATATGCGACCCGCGATGGTAGACGGGTCGCCAAACATTATCCATCCCATCTCCACGATGGGGCACAACATACTACCTAAAGCATTTAGAGTAAAATGGTCACAAAACACCAGAAGAAAATAATGTCATCTGTTAAAACAAAATCATGACTCGCCTGACCTCTCATTGACTTCTACAAGGATGACATCTTGACCCTCGGTCGCCTCAGGGAGCCCCTTCGACACATCTCCAACAGCCTCCTCGGCCGCCAAGGGAACAACCTCCACTCCTTGATCATCCTCACCAAGTCCCATCAGCTTGAACAACTCATTACCAGGGTTGCCACTAGGGTACAAAAGATCCATGTTTGCCCTCGCATCCTCAATCTTCCAAGACGAATGGCCCCCCAGTGCATACTCCTCCATCATCTCAATACGAGACTTGAGGTAAAAATATGTCCCAACATCGGTGGCGACCTGAGCGTCCTTCAAATGGACGTCTTCAACGCTACTCTCAAGCTCCCCAAATCAGATTTGCAACTCGACCAGCTTCTTCTCAATCTCCGCCAGTTTCTTCTCGGCCAACGCCTACTTGCTCTCGGCCACCTTGATGCGCCCACTAGCCACCTTCAACTGGTCCTCGACCTCGGCTATCCGCCTATCAGCGTTGTCGCTCAATTCTTGCACATTGGAGAATGCGACAAGCGAATACTGAAGGGCCTGTGAACAACAAAACGTGTAAAAAAACATTGAGAACGTATACAGTAGCAGAAACATGTCATATAAAACTTTTTCTTTACTTACTCGCCAAGCGGCCGCCCCAGCCTCGTCAATACAATCGATAGGATGCAAATCACCAATCTCCTTCTTGGCCTCAGAGTCCAAAGTATGAAGCAACTCCTCCAAATCTCTATTTTTCACCATGCCCACTGAAAGCTCTGGGGCGCCGAACGCTTTCCTCTTCGCCCTTGAAGTTTTAGAAGACGGCGAGTCTAGGGCGACGATCCTAGCTGATGAAGGAGCCTTGGCTTCAAACTTAGCCGATGAAGAAGCTTTCGCCGCCGACATCTTTTGATCTAGAAGACTCTTTCCGGACAGACGAGCACTAGACCTCGCACCCCGGGATACTATCAGGCAAGTACAAACGTATAAGCATATGGTCACTCTAAAGACCACCCACACGCATACCTGAAGGAACAAACAGGTGCCTTTAGTGACAGAAGTGGACGGAGTCACCATGCTCGAAGAAAGAGTTAGAAAGTTCACGTTCTTGAACGATCTATCGGCCTCCGGAAAAGCGAGCAGAACCTCAGTAACCGCGGCGAAGTCAGAATCTGCCTTCTCCTCTGGGCTCGGCACTGAAAAAAGAAACATGTAAGCACTAGTGAACAAGACATCAAAACATAAGATTTCAGAGACTAATACGATACCTGACGTCCTCCAAACGTCGCACAAGAAAGAGCAGTCGAATCCCCCCTCAAGCGACTTCTTTTCAACAAAGAAAAATCGCGACCTCCATCCATGGTCGTTCACATTAAGGTTCAAAGCGATTGGCTTCCTATCTGGCCTAAGGCGCAATTGAAAGCAGGAAGAACCCCGACTACTCAGATAATACGAATACCAAAGAGCAACAAAGTCAAAATCAACTTCAACACTAGACACCAAAAGGTCGACTACCCTAAGAAGACGCCATGTATGTGGCATCACCTGGCATGGGGCAAGGTTAAGGACATACAAGAAGTTCCTCACCAGATTCGAGAAGGGGAAAGAGTGGCCTATTTTAAAGGGGTACTCAAAGAAGCAAACCCATCCATCGCGACACCAGTCAGCCCGCTCTTGGGGTAAGGGGAGACGAGCCACCGTCTCATAAGGAAATTGACCCACTTCTAAAATCACATCCAACTCCAATTGGGTTAGGGTTTCGGCCAGGGAATCTTCCGAACTGAGGAGATTTGAGGGGGAGAACTCTCTATCTTTCCCACCAACGCCAGAAGATAAAGCTCTGAACTTCTTTGATCTCGGAGGCAACATGGTGCAAGAAGAACGATAAGAAATTTGAAAGAAGCCCTTACCTTTGAAACATAAAACCTTTCGTGAGCAAAAAGAGGATGGTGAAAAGAAAAGGAAGTGACTGCCATTTATGGGAGAACTGCTCGCATGTGGTCAAACCTGTCAACCAATAAAAAGGCAACACATCATCGATCCACTGCAGCAAATCGGCAGAGAAAAGATCGCGTCCAGAAAAGGCACGAGAAGAAGAAATCCAACTGCCCCTCAACTGCTATTTCCGGCCCGGTTCGATTCCTTGGGGCAATTTTTGGGCCTCACTCGTAACGGACTTTCAAAGGAAGCGGCCCAGTTGATGAAGTGTGATCTTTCCGTTTGAAGCGACCAGTGATTAAACGATAAGCAAAGATCACAGCAACGACAGGATCGAAAACGTTACTAAAACCCGAATCATGGAGGATAATATATCCATCCATGTAGCAATTATAACCCACGTAATCAGTCATAAATGTCGCGAGATTATGGCCATCTGGTAATAAAAGTTGGCGAACGAAGATCACGGAGCAAAACGGCTATTTTAGCTAGATTGTAGGAAATTAAATATGTATATAAAGGGATTTTAAGATCATTGTAAAGGGGACGATTTTTGACATAATACAAACGATGACACTCTTGCTCACATTCATAAGAATTCTCAAGCTCAAATTCTTATTTTTGTATTGAAGCATCCGACGACTGAATCCTTTGACTCGACCAAGCTCTCTTTCAGGGGAGATAGACTTGTCTCTACATCTTTTTAATCTTATTTCGTCTTGATCTTTGTTTGATTCGGATCATTCAAATATAATCAAAACTGTTGTTGTCTAGTTGCCCTTCCTAAGGCGATTCAGGTCAGGTCGATCTTTTCGGCCCAAAACAATTCTATATGTGTATAATATAATAACGGTAAAAGTTTTTAGATTTATGAGATAAAATAATTTCTTTCGGATCGTTCAAATTCTCCTATTCAAGAAAAGTATAAAACATACCAATTATAAAATGAAAGTAGAATATTCAAACAAAAAAAGGAAAGTATAAATATGAGTCTATTACGGTTAGACCTGTCAAAAACCGACCCGACCCGAATATTTTGGGTCGAGAGTCTCGACCCAAAATATTCGGGTCTCGACCCAACTCGAAAGTCATTGGGTCAAGAAGGACTCGAACCCGAAGGATCCTACCCGACCCGACCCGAATAGTAAATTCGAGCTCGAGAGACCCAGTTATTTCATATATTTTATTTCTTTTATATTAAATATTTTTAAATAATTTATTAAATTATTATATAATATTACTTTTTTAATATAATTATTTTATTAAATTTTAAAATCATAATATCAATCATAAAAAAATGGATACCTTCGACCCGCAGGATCAGCCCAAAAATTTTAACAGATCCGATCGACCCGAACCTGATTTGACCCGACCTGAACCTGACCCAGTTGTCAAGTCTAATGACGGTAAACGTATCAAATACTAACGTTGTGGTTGAACACTTGACTTTATTAAGGAAATTGATTACAAGTTACAACGGTATAACACTATAGCTGCCTCGGTAAAAAAAACTATAGCCACCTCTTCTCTTTTCTTTTTACGTTGTTAGGGCTCGTTTGATATCGATATCAAAGATATGAGATATCGGGATCGGTATGGATATCCATATTAAGGTATCGTATATGGGTATGGGTATGAGTGATATATTTAATATACCAATTTTCTGGGAGATATAAAAACAACACTCCAATATCATTCTGATATCACTGATATCGATATCTACCTATACCAAACAACAAATATCAATTTGATATTGATATCAGATATACCAAACACAGATATGTATAAGACTAATATCTCATACCCATACATGATATCCTGATATCAATACCAAACGAGCCATTAATAGTGTGTGAGTTATTGCATGTAGAAAAGTCTTATACATACAAGAAGAGAGTGAAATACTAGAAAGCTAGAGCGGTAGAAACACGAAAAGAGACAATAGGGAGATGCGAGATCTATGAAGGCTTTAGATGATCGATAATGGCGGTTAGGGTTTCAATTTAGCAAATATAGAAGTTTAGCCACTCAAATTTAGGTTATACACTCTTTCTTTTCATTGTTGTAAACCCTAATTCTGCAATTTGCGAAGAGCGCGAGTCAAGTATTTGTGGTTTGAGCAACTGACGAAGATATACAATCATTCTGATGGGAGTTTATAGAAGTCGTCTGTTCCATCAAATTCCATGCATGTCCTCCGGTATTTTCTTTTCGTATCGTAAATCGATCAATTTCTCAACGATGTCTGGGCGTTACTACTTTCCATTACTTGCTTCTACGATCTCGCTTTTCGAATTGGCTGCTCTTGATTTCTAATTTTTGTGTTGTCTCTATTACTATTCGTTCAATTTTAGAGAATTTGTTTTGTCGACTCTGTCCCTGATGAGATTATCTCCCTTGAATTGAGAATACGTCCCTTGATGAATGTCCTTGACTAGACCTGGTAATCGGGTCGGGCGGGCGGATTCGGGTCTGAGTACTGCCGGGTTCTGGTATATTTCGGGTCGGGTCATTTCGGGTCTAAAATTTATCGGGTCAAATCAGGTCGGATTATTACGGGTTTATTGCCGATTCGAGTCAACTCAATGGGTCGAGTTACGCATTTTTTTCCTGCTTTTTTTGTTAATTTAATTTGCTTTAATTTATGAAATATTTATATTAAATTTTTTTCCGAATGACTATCTTTCGTTCAATTTTAATCCCGGTAAAAATAATGTTATCATAATGCCTTAACTCTTAATTTTAACATCTTAGTTCTATTTTATTAAAACTATCTTATAAATTTATACACTTATAACTACACAATATAGCTTCGGCATAAGATTTGGGTTTGTACTAGCTAGTATATATTCCAAGATTTCTTCTCCCAAACAAACACTTGAGCTATCTCATATTAGACAAGTGGACAACCACATGCTTATTAATGATTCCAACTTAACTGGTTGAGCTACCTTATATAGTCATATATATATAATGAATTAATGATGATGTTGAATCAGTGAATCCTCTAGTATTCTTGTCGTCTTATTATTCCTTCATCAAACAAGGAACAAACAAACATATAAAAAAAAAGTAGTGTTGAATCATGTTATACTATCACTCAGTTGGGTGCCTGGATCAATGCTTTATAGATACCAGTTATTTCCAATGTAACTCATACAAATACAAATTATACAATCGATCTAAGCGAGAAACGATGAATTGGTAATAGCCTGTAAACTAAAAATAGTCTATTTGACTAAAATAAATATAAGAAGTTCCTCTTCTGTAGAGAATGCTCAAAAGTCAAAACACAACAAAATAAACAAAACCATAATTAAGCCATCATCCAACGACGTTTCAAGTTCGATAAAGTAGCAATATAGTAACAAACTAACAACTTAGTCACAATTCAAAACACAACAAAATAAATAATCTCATAACTAAGAAAATATCCAAAACAATTAAACAAGTCCTTAATAGTTATGTCAATCCTCCATCTCCACTGTTTCATCACCATTGTCAACGTGCAACCTCGTAAATTAGACTTCTAATCCTTCTTCTAGATTCTCCTCTAGGCTTGGACAATTAAACTTTGATTTAAACTCAAATATATAACATTAAAATGTCATACTAAGGTGAAACAAAACAATTACTTACCTTCTTCGATATCCAATCCATAAATCCAAGAGCGAGTCGTCAAAAGTGCTTCGACAGTTTCTTCAAGAAGAGAATATCTCCACCTTGTTATAACTCTACTTCCCATGCTAAAGGCAGACTCGGATGCCACAGTTGTTATCAGAATGACTAAAATATCTCTTGCCATTCTAGAGACTGAAGGGAATCTATGAGCATTTTTCTTCCACCACTCAAGCACATCTAGATCTTTAGTAGGATTTTCCCTAGTCTCATCCAAATATATATTAATTTTTGATTTTTCTGCAAATTTATCAAAAACCGAAGCAAATCCCTAGCAAAGACACAAAATAAAAATTAGTGAAGCATGCTGAAATATAAGAAAAAATGTAAATAATTGACATTATATTTAATTACCTCAAAGTCTCCAGGGTCAATCATATCTTGAGTCGCAGTTGCTTCATTGTTGTTTATAGAATACTCTTGAAACAACTTCATAAATTCCTCTTTCACGTGATTGGATTTCAATGAAGCACTTTCAACATCCAACTTCTCGAAACAATGTTGGATTAATTGAAACTTGTAACGAGGATCCAACATGATGGCAAATGAAAGAATCAAACTATAAGAACTCCAATACTTATCAAACTTCCTCTTCATCCTATTTACCATATCCATCAGAACTGTATCCCCACAAGCAACATATTTCAATAATAGAAGCTCAACTTTCCACACACACTTGAAGTACAAATTGGATGTTGGATATATCCTTCCCGACATAAGAGTAGTAAGTTCATCAAAATGCTTCAAAAGATCACAAATCTTCTCAATTCTATTCCATTCTTCATCAGTTGAAATTGGGGGAAATCTAGAATCAACTCGCACCATTCTTCCACTTGAAAAAGCCATACGAAAACGCAATGCCCTTTCAAGCATTTTAAATGTAGAATTCCATCTTGTAGGACAATCCAAGCACAATTTCTTGAGCAATCAAGGCCAAGTGACAAAACAATTTCTTTAAACTGTAAAGTTCTACGCTCTGAAGACCCAACAAAACACACCATCTTCTTAATCTTTTTCACCCCGGTATCAACTACTTTCAAGCCTTCTTGAACAATTAAGTTAAGAATATGAGCACTACATTGCACAGAAAATACTCACCATCGCAAGGCAAAGAAGAATGCATAGCAAGGCTATCGGTTAACATGGACTGCATATTGTCATTGCATCTTGCATTATCTAGAGTGATAGTGAACACTTTCTTATGAATTCCCCAATCTTTCAGAAAGCCAAACACAGTGTCATGTAAAACTGAAGCAGTGTGGGGTGGTTCTACATGACAAAAGTTAAGAATCTTGCAATGCAAATTCCAGTCATCATCAACAAAATGAGCAGTAAGGGACATAAAGCCTTGATCCACACAAGAAGTCCACATATCAGAAGTCAAACAAATTCTTCCAGAAAGCTTGCTCATGAATCCTCTAAGATTTTCTTTTTCCCTTTTATGAATTTTCAGCACATAATTCTTGACCGTGTTTCTACAAAATGGTTTACAATTTTCATTCAAGAATCTATGAACATCCCTAGTTCCTTCATGCTCAGCATAAATAAAAGGATAGTTGTGTCTAATGATAGAAAGACAAACCATTTCCTTGTAGAAAGTTTGATCCACTTTACGTATCAATTTTCCATCACATGCCAAGATAAGTTCACCTTTAGCACCACATAGACGGCTCGAACACGTTTCAAAATGCCTCCTAAAATTAGAAGTACCCTTTTCAGCATAAGCCTTAATAGGTCCACCACCGCAATACTTACAAATAGCTCGTGGCACAAGATCGTCAAACTCATTCCCGTCGTGTGTTTCATAATGTTGCCAAATTGGAGCATTCAAACTTCTTTTTCGAGTTTGAGTTTCTACAGAAGGGGATGAACTCCCTAAATAAAAGAAAATAAACATCATTTTAAAAAGAATATTGAGATACATATTAATAAAATTATGATGTCAAAATATGAGACTAGATACCCAAATTTGGAGCGGGTGATGATGCTGATGCTGATGGGGCTACGGATGCAGATTCAGATGTGGATCCTGATGCAAATGCAGATGCGGATGCAGAACTTCCAGTCCGAAATGGCAACGGAGGCCGATCTCCTCTTTTGGATTTTCGAGTTGCATGAATATCTTTTCGTGGCGGCATGTTCTAGCCTAATAGAAAAAATAAGTTAAGAACAAAGAGTAAAAATGAAGCAGCAAATCAAAGCATTCACATGACTTGTATAGTTGTATTGTATATCTTCAAACATCTCAAAATCAAAGCATTTGAACAACAGTTTTCAAAATACTATACAGTTAGTTAGAGGTTACTATATAGTTAGTCAATAAAATACAAGAAGACAACTATACAAACTCTTTGAGTTCTTCGATAACCAAATATTGGATATAATGGGTTTCCAAATATGCAAACATCTCATTGCAGTAGCACATTCCAATTAGGTTAAAACACTGAAGTCTGTAAGCATGGGATAAAGATATAGAAAACTGAGCAAGTAGCAACAAACCACTAAAATCAACATACACATAATGTAATTGGCAGCATGAGTTAATAACTAAATTACATCACAAGTTAATAACTGACAGGCCTTACCTTCTTGTCCTTGATCTAGTTTGATTTTTCAACAACTTGTGTCCAGCATTCCAGCTTCCTCAAAGTCAACATAGGACATGATTGTAATTGTTCAATCCTGCACATTAGAAATTTGAATACAAACACAAGTTAGATATTGCACCACATTAGCAAAACTAAAAACAAAAAACAAAATACCATTGGAAGGCAATATATAAAAACAGAATAATTATAAATTAGCAAAACAAATAAAAGAAAGACAAACAACATGTACAGACCAGAAATCAGCACACCCAAGAAAATGATCAACAAACTGATACTTCTTGACCAATGGCATAGCACCAATAAGAATCATAAGATGGTTAACATCCACACTTTTAGAAAAACAAGATAAGTAAATGTTAGATCCAACATAAAAATAACAGGCTTAATTTGCACTAATAACACTAAAATCATTAAAACTAGTAAAATATGACAATCATGACGAGAATGCAAGCTGTTGACAACTCAATGTCTCAATATAGAATGATGAAAATAACATGTCCTTATCTATAGAAGCAATGACATTCTCTTAAAATATAAACAAAACACTTCTATGTATCTTCCCCCATTTCTAGCAAAAAAGTGAGAAGCATAATGCTAGAATGAATACTATTGTCCTCTCTCTCAAGTCTCACACCCTCTCTGCAAACTCCTATCCTCTAATCTGTAGCAGCCGCATGCCCAGCCAAAAGCCAAAAAGACACCACCGTACCAGCAGACATCCATCACAGCACCAGCCAGCAGCTGCCACCTTTCCTGCACACCCAGTCTCTCCCCACACCTGCTTGATCTCACTTCTCTCTGTTCAATTTCAATAAATCTTCTTTACTTCTTTATTTGGTTTAGTTGAGTGATTGTTAGGGATATAATCTATTAGGGTTTTGTCATTTTGAAAAATCCATGTGAGTGAACATGAAGTGTAGATGGAAGCAACTAGAAAATAACGATGATTCAGGAAAACACTAAGAATTTGGGATATAGCCCTACAGGAAAATAGGAAACAAAGGTGAAGTTCACAACGGAAACAGAGCCAAGAAATCGAATAAGCAATTATAAACCAATAAGAGGCTCAACAACTTCTGAATTTGGATATAAAGCAGAGGTGCGAAGTTGAACAAAAAGATCGAGAATCAGTACCTAGGCCGGCGTAATCGATATAAAGCTCGACAAAATCTTCATCGGAGATCAGCAGGGCGTTGGAGAGGTTGGACAGCCGATGAATGGGGTTATCACGGCCGCCGGTCTGGACGAGGCGAGGAGCTGTACAGATTGGACGAGGCGAGGAGGCGAGGAGCTGTGCAGATTGGAGGAGGCGAGGAGCTACACAGATTGGACGAGGCGAGGAACTGCGCAAATTGGACGAGGCGAGGAGAGCTTGGAGCTTGGAGGCGGCGCAGATTGGGCGAGGCGAGGAGAGCTTGGAGCTTGGAGGCGATGAGCTGCGCTGCGCAGATTGGACGAGGTGAGGAGAGGCTGTGCTGAACTTGTGAAAGAATGGAAAAGAATAAACCCTCAAATTTGGGAAATTTTTAGGTGAGCGCCTGATTTTTTTCCCCCATTTTCCCGCCTTTTTTTTTACTCATCGGGTTGATCCGATCCGACCCGTTTTTTACCCGAAAATTTTCCGGATCATCGGATTTGATTGAAAATGGGTTTCGGGTTCAACTTTACGGGTTATGACCCAGAACATTTCGGTCGAAACGGGTCGGGTTATTGGGTCGGGTCATATTTTGCCAGGTCTATCCCTGATGAGTATATCTCCTTAATGAGATTATGGGGCTCTATGAATATGTCCCGTAATTGTTAATGAAGTTGTTAGCGTGACAGGCGATCTCGAACAAATAGTATTTTGAGTTTGTGAAGCGTCGGATCTCACCTAATAATGGACACGTCATCCAATTTTTTGGCAGAACCGGTTCAACACTTTGTTAAAAAAATAATTTCTTATTTTAAAAAAAAGAAACAAATCTTGAGTGCAAAGCTATTCCGCCCAAATTGCGTTGCATGGCATAAAAAATGCGGTGCAGACCTCAACCCCTCGATTATGAAAGAAAAAGTAGTTTTTTCTCTTGATCTCATCTATACCAGTGGTCCACTCCTAGATGAAAACCTTCATTTGACTTCCACAATTTCTCAATCTAAAATTGCAAATTTGATTTAACCGAGAACAATTGTCTAAAGGAAAGTTTATCGCTAGCAGTGGTGAATTGTGGCGAGACGGTGGCTGGTGGTAGTCTGGTGTGGGTTGTTGGTGAGAGGCGGCCAGTGGTCCACTCCTAGATGAAAACCTTCTATTACTAGGTATATATGCCTTCTATTACTATGTAAAACTAAATCCCTGGAAATAGTTTAGAGTTAGATTTTGTTTTTTTAATTAAACTTAGCAACGCTTAGAGTTAGATTTAACAGTTAAGCGTATATCGCGAAATACGCATAAACCTTAGGGTTACTGTATGAAATATGACAAAGTTTGGTACACCGCGCAAATTAAATAATACATCAGGGTTACAAGGCAAAAAAATCGTAAAAAGAAACATGAAACATATAGAGTTTGGATTATATAAGGAGGTGATTTAGGATATAAAGTATGGAGCATTTATAACCGTTCGATCTACTTCATCCAAGGGCAGAAAGTCTCTCTTGCACTTACAAAAGACGGTGGCATAATTGTAATATATGTCACTTTTTGTTTTTCGTTCCACTTTTACCGTCCCTTCTCCAGCCGCTCATCTGCACACAACATCCTCCGCCATTGTCGAGCTTGTTTCGCTTGCTTCGTGAATTCGCTCTCGGCGTGATGGAGCACGATACTATTTCCTTCTTTTGTTTCATTCTGTTAATTCGTCTGTTTTGATTTGTGTATGAAATTTGTTACATTACTTCATTGTCGAATTGCTTTTTTTTGTTCGTGAATTAGGTCGTTATTTTTTATTTGTTTGTTCAATTTGAGATTGCCTCTTCGTTCCAGTGCAATTGTTGTACTTATTGTGTCTCGCTATTTCATGAATTTGTTTTCGATCCCTGCACAAAATTCTCAATGTCAGATTGTCTCTGTTTTGTCTTCGTCTGTTTTGTTGTGTCGTATGAGATTTTGTTTTTTTTGCTTTCGTTTTGGTATGCTTTTAACAATTAGTCCTTATATGTGCATTTTCACGTTGTGTACATATCTTTTGTTAGAGCTTCTTTTTCCTCTAGTATATCTATGTATTCTTTGGAACACTTGTTATTCTTGTACCAATTCACCTTATTCCTGCACTTTCATCCATTCTATATATTTTCAGTTGGGCCTTCTTCTGCTTCAGATGTTGTGGGTGGTGGTGGTGGTGTTGATTCTTCATCATTTGTTGAGCCAGATACTTGTGAGAGCTATGTGATTCAATTCTTGCAAGAAGGGCAAACAATGTACTATTTGCCTCGTTGTCCAGAAGATATGAAGCCTTTCATCGGTCAAACATTCACTACACTTGAGGAAGGTATGGATTTCTACAAGCGTTATGCAGCGGGATGTGGGTTTGATGTTCGCAATGGTTGCTCCCCACTACTACTGTACTACAAAATATGCTTTTTAGCCCGGGCGTTTTCCTTTATATAGCCCGGATATAGCTAAAAAGGGTCCGGGCTATTGGTTGGTGTGATAATAGACCAAATAGCCCGGACCCATTGTCATCACACGCCCGGGCTATATTCCTTCACATAATTTGGGCTGAACTTCACTTAATAGCCCGGGTGTGTACAATACATGTCCGGGCTAAAAAGTCTAAAATTTTCAAGTTGAACTTCACTTAATAGCCTGGGCGTGTACAATACATGTCCGGGCTAAAAAGTCCAAAATTTTCAAGCTATATAGTAGGAATATATTCATGGTTATATAGCTCGGACTTATAATGTCCGGGCTATATAGTATTAATTTAATTTCCCACAACTATTTATATTTATTGCCTATTTGAATACCCTGTTTATATACTTCGTTGTATTTTACTGTATTGTACCAATATTTAACTCACACTAGAGAATAGAAACATTTATAACTGATAACTAGATAGTATAGATCCAAAACACTGAGTTACAATATCATTCTTCATATAATTTAGCAAAGGACTCCTAATAGAAGTTCACAACTTAACACATACTGAAAGAAAACAACTAATTCTACGCCTTCTAGCAATACCACTTGTGATTCTTCATCTCTGTTGACAACTTTCCATTCGACAAACATGCCTGCATGACAATCCTTTATACAATCAGCTAATATATATCAACTTCCTACAAAGCTTTGCAGAAATTAAAGAACAAAAATATATATCAAACAAAAAGTGGAATGACTTATTAGGTGTACACCTAAAAAAAATTGTCTATATCATAAATATACAAAAAAAAATTGTCTTTTCATTGTTTTACACTAAAAAATGTTGAACATTAAAGAACAGAGAGGTCTAAACAGACGTTATAATGTGCACAATAAGAAAAATTGAGAGAAGAAGTGCAGATTTTGCAAAAGATCCAACATTGAACTCAAGTAAGACAACGAAAAATCGCCCTGCTTTCCATCCTTGTCCAGTTGTTCTCCTCTACAATGGCAACCAGTTGTTACATGCAAGCACTCAAGTATAGTAGAGGAAGCTGCACATTGTATAGGTAGAACTTTGTAATTCCGACTCGTTACGAAAGGAAATATCTAATGCAAATACTACCATATATTTATACTATGTATCAAACTGAAAATAGAACAAGTATAAATTGTATAATATAGGTGATTCAATCTTCTCAAGTATATTATGATCTTACAAACTTACTTGAGCAGGGTATATTTTATAGAATCGTACCTCTGCATCTCTGAGTCGCAAGTAATAGTATATTCATTCATTCATAATGTTCCTGAATTATAGAAAAAGAACATATATTAATTGTACCTCAATCAAAACAGAAAATAGAATCATACACTAACTAGTAGCAAATCAAGTGGTAATTGGGATCGCTCGATAGTTTGCAGTAGAGATATAAACTAATTGTAACGTTGCAATAATTAACTTGTACATATGTACAATATGCAACTTAGGTGTGCATTACCTGTTTTATATTTCTTTCCAAAAGGTTGTCACCAAAGTATAAATTGAAGGCTACCAACAACTAAATGACTAGAATCCCTGAAAAACAACATTAAAGTCTCAACTAGCAATAATAACAATATATCTAAGCGGACAACTGCTACAAACTTTAAGTGTCAAAACGTTTGGTTATCCATCAAAAGGCTTCTTTTTTAAAAATTGAGCCATCACTCAAGGCACAATACATATCTCACATGAAGTAGCACGGTGCACAGAAGAATAAAAGTTTGTATGTAGGTTAGAACGAAGTATGAAAATACAAGGAACCTAACTAAGACATCAACACATAAGAGAAGATGACACAGAAGGAATTGAGGATCTCAGTTTGCAAGTGATTCACATAATTTCATAACAAGCACATCAAGAAGTAACATAAATCTAGTAAGAAAATTTAGAAAAAGACTTGTCTTCAAATATAGCTAGCATTAAGTAGGAAAAGCTGAAAAATATGCACATGCTCCTCCTCATCGATTATATTGCTACTGTATGCTGCTAGTTGAGAGCTTGCTGATTTCTGGCTCACAGTCTATGACGACAATGCTTTCAATTCCCTTTTGGTAATCATAATTTGGGACGTACAATTGCTCCAAGTTGCTCAATGAACATAACGTCAGAATGGCGCGTTCAATGAAATTTGTTGAAAACTTCATCATTTTCCCTAAGAAGGACTCGTGGTAGAGTAAAAGGCATCTTAGTTAAGGAAGCTTCTCCAAAACAGGAAGTGGCTTTAGCAACTTATTGCAAGCAACTACTTAGTTCATGTGCTGGTGCAAGCACTTGAGTTGGATCCTGCAAATGCCATGAAGAATTTGGGCTCAGCACACAAGCTAGTAATTGTTTAACATTTCAAATCAGAAAAATAATCTACCATAATTGTATCTATCTCAATACCTCAAGATAGTACTTCATAATAGGATAATTAAAACAAAACTACCAGTTCAAATTAGGATAATACAAGCTACTTCAATCACTAAATTTAACAATGTGTTCCTTTCCATGAGAACAAGATACCTAAACATGTCAAATATTCCACACTCGTCATAAATAGGCCAACAAGAATTTTAAAACAGAAAGCAAAGCCATGCAAGCAAAGTCGAGCAATATGCACTTGCCAATGTATTACATATAAAGGAGCTTAACCATGTACAAAGCTTAAGTGTAGTAAACCAAACTTGTAAAACATTTTAGACACTATATGAGCTTCACAAAATAGAAGAGTACGTAACAAGGTGGCATCGAAACTATGGCAATTATAATTATAATTATAATTTTCATACTTCCAAGAACCCGATTGCATCTGGAGATTTAAGTATCTTAGTGGCTTCCAATGTATTGGGGTACTTGGATTGAAGAAGACTCAAATTCTCAGCTTCCAATTCTTGATCTGTTTCTACCAATTCGATCTCGCTATCTGGGGACCCAAACCCTACAATCTCAGGGCTAACAACAAGAAACACATAGACAATGGCACTCATCGGGATCACAAACAAGCCAGGCAAAACAAAGCACTAGCCCCAGCCAAATTGCAGCATCTATGAGGCCACAACTGATCCGAGAATGTTGCCAACGGAGGCATGAGAATTTCAGATCCCCATTATCAAACATTTCTCACCTTCCCCAAACCAGTGACCCACCACGGCCACAACACAGGGCCACCCAGTAGACTGAAACATGCCGCAAATAATCTGAACCGCCAAGAAATATGAAAACCTATGAACATCCCACCAGTATCCCAACCCAAAAGCTATTGTCAACACACCGTTGCCAAGCATTCCAATTGATAGAATCCCTAATTCCTAAATTGATTTCATGATTCGAATCCCTAATTCCTAAATTGATTGAATTGCAAACACCCAAAAAAAATTGTGTACCTCGTCGTCCAACACCGTCGTCTCGCCTCGTCGCACCTTCGTCGGCTCAATCGAAGGGGTGTTCAGTCAACGCCACCTCGTAGTCTACATCTCCAGCCACGTCCAACAACAGCGTCTCGACTAGTAGCTCCATAGTCGGGGAACGAGGAAGCGTCGGTGGAGCTGTGTAGTCGGGGAACGAGGAAGGAGACGGAAGGAGGAGCCGGTGGAGTTGTGTAGTCTGGGAAGGAGGCGCCGGTCGGGGAAGGAGACGGAAGGAGCTATGCTGAATTTTGAAGGAGTAAAAGCTTTTACTTAAGGTACGTGGTTAAGTACGATAAAATAGCCCGGACAAAATAGCCCGGATGTTTCGTAACCGGCTTATTTTAATGTGGGTTAATATAGAACGCGACAAAATAGCCCGGATATTCCCAAAAAAACACGCCCAGGCTATTAAGTTTTGACTCTTTTAAAAATAAATCTGTTTTTAGCCCGGGCTTCTCTATAACGGTCTGGGCTAATATGTTATCTTTCTTAAATAGCCCGACTTCTTCTGATGTATCAGAACTTTATATCACGGATAATTAGAATCCGGGCTAAATAATCACGGGCTAAAAAGCGTTTTTTGTAGTAGTGCCCACAAGGACAAAAAGGATCAGATTGTGGTTCTGAAATACTTGATTTGTACTAGGGAAGGCTATAAAGTTGGTCAAAATAAACCTAGTCGACGCACTCGGGTTTCATATAGGGTTGGCTACAATGCGAAAATTATTTTTAGATATGTTGGCAGGTCTGGCTATATAGTGAAATCATTTGTAGAACATCATACGCATCAGTTTGTTGATGATCCTTATAGGCAGTTTATGAAGAGTAATCGAAATATGACAGTGGGCATAAGAAGTTTATGTTGAATTGTTCAAGAGCTAATGTAGGACATGTTAAGTCTCATAGATTGTATAAGAAAATTGTTGGTGGCTATGGAAATGTGGAAGCTTATGTGGTTGATTTTAAAAATTTTAGGCGAGACTTGTTGGCATACTTTGCTGGATCAGATGCTCAAATGTTGATTGATCGGTTGTTTGCTAAACAGGAATTGTGCAGTGTGTATTATTTTGATTACAATGTGGATGATGTGGATCGTTTAAAGAGTATATTCTGGGTTGATCCTATTTCAAGGAAAAAACTTTGCCTTTCTCGGTGAGGTTCTCTCATTTGATGCGACTTATCGAACTAACAAGTAAGTGTCATACACT
Source organism: Rheum nobile (assembly GCA_027886185.1). Classification (NCBI taxonomy): domain Eukaryota; kingdom Viridiplantae; phylum Streptophyta; class Magnoliopsida; order Caryophyllales; family Polygonaceae; genus Rheum; species Rheum nobile. The sequence goes on from WOAB01000077.1 coordinate 1,324,922, forward strand.
TGTGCACTTTCACTCTATATATGTGCACTTGTACACCTTACTCATGCATTATTTACATAGTGTGGTCTAATAAATTTATTCTTATATCTTCCCACAGGTATAACTTGGTTTTTGTACCATTTACTGGGCTTGAGATGTGTTACCTTTGGTGTTGGCTTGGTGTTAAAGGAAGATATTCCGTCATATGTGTGGTTATTATAGAATTTTAAGAAAGCAATGGGAAATGATCCTAGGATAATAGTCACAGATCAAGATCTTTCAATGAAGTATACAACACAAGTATTTCCTAACACACGCCACTGCCTTTGCATGTGACATATTATGCAAAAAGTTCCAGACAAGACAAAAATTGATGTAGATGGTGGTGAGCCTTTTAGGAAGAGGTTGAATAGTATAGTACAGACTCATGAACTTGAACTAGTTGAGTTTGAAGAGAAATGGTTACAGTTGGTAAATGAGTATGAATTGGAAAATAGGAAGTGGTTTAGTGATATGTTTTCCATTTGCCAGTTTTGGATCCCTGCGTATTTTAGAGATGTGATGTTTGGTGGCTTAGTTAGGACAACATCTATTTCTGAGGTTCAAAACAAATTCTTTGGCCATTTCACCGACCGGAATGTAAGACTTGTCGAGTTGTTATTGCATTATGAGTCTGCATTAGACGTTCAAAGACATAATCAGGCAAAGTTAAATCACGATTGCATGACTATGTTGCCTAATTTTAAGACTGAATTTCAGTTAGAGAAGCATGCATTAAAGCATTATACGTTGACTGTTTTCTTGGATATTCATAAAGAAATTTGTGCCTCTTGCTTTTCTTGTCGTATTACTGGGATGCTTTCTGACAATGGTGTTGTGACTTACAAAACAAATAAGGTGATATGGAAGAGGTCAAAATTGTGTATTACTGTGTAGATGGTAATGTTGTTTGCAGTTGTAGATTGTTTCAACGGATCGGATACTTGTGTCACCATATGTTTGTTGTGTTTAAGAACATGGACATGGACAAAATCCCCATGAATTTTGTCTTGTCTCGCTGGACAAAGTCAACTACGGTAAGTCCTATCTTTTCTATTGATGGGACATTGGTTCAGTAGTGTTTTGAAATGGAGGAAAGGCAAATTTTGATGAATACTTTGCTTTCAGACTTTTATTATTGTATGGGTCTTTTAGAACGACATCCAGATCGATTGAAGGATTTCACGCAACTTTTGAAGGAGCAAAAAGGAGGTTTGATGGAGTGTAGTGGGGGTATTAAGAGTTCTTGATCAAGCAATGCACATATGGCTTAGGCACTTGTGTGCACTAGTGTACCGTCCACTATTACTATGTTACCACCGACCCAAGCAAAGAACAAGGGTAGCGGGAAGCGAATCATGAGTTCAAGGGAGACAACCAGGTAGTGGCAAGAGGCGTTGTGGTAAATGCAAAAAATTTACATTCCACAATAGTCGCACATGTGTTGAGCAAAGAAAGTTACCGTAGTAGATAATGTTATGTCTTGCATATTTTGTTGGAGAATATATTGTTGGACCATATTACACTTTTATTTTATAAGATTTAAAGTTGACTATGCATGTTGAATATTTGGATCATATATTTTTAATACTTTAATAGTTCATATTATATGTGCACCCCCATTTACTGATTTAGCATTTTTATTTGTTATGTATGCACTTCGTGTCTTTATGCTTGACCAAATTAATACACCCAATATTGTGGTGTTGAAGAGGTTGCAAGGAATTTCACCAGAGAGAGAGAGAAATATTGTAACATATGTAATCCATAACAATGTAGTTTAGTTGCTTTCTTAAATTTTCGTGTGTATGGTTTAGATTAGCACTCTCTTCTTTGTGGTTTTTATGTGCCACTTTATTTTTATATCATACTTCTTTGCTTCTCTGCTTGAGCATAAAAGGTAAATGTAACAACTCTATAGTAAAAAGCTTATGAGAAAAGAATGTATTGGCAACCTAAAATTGATCACTTGCATTCATATGCAACTGCATTCATCTAGTATCCAACACCGGATCAAAATCAAATACACGCAATGTTTTTAGATCACAACTACATGCATTAGTAATAGCGTCAAAAATATGCACTCTTAGTTTACATCATATGCATCCATATAGTAGTCACAAACCGATCAAACTTTTATATAATCAAAGTTTTGATCACATACATCTAGTTTTTAGATATTAGTAGTGCTTTTTGCTCTTAATAATACCTCAAAAGAGTACAAAATTTAGGCATTAACCAACCACTAGTTTTTAGATATAGCAGCTACTTTTTCTTCCCCTTGGAGTCTTCTTTGTACTGCTTCACCCACTGTTTTACCTTTTCGTTATCCACTTCATTCAGTGTCGATGTCAACATAGCATGGAGAAACTTCTTCCTCAATACACCAATTGTCTTGGTGTCATTCTTCAAGTTCAATCCATGATGCCACTCCTGGACCCCCATATACGTTTCCATACACCTCATTGCATAAATCCCAGAATCTGCCTTCAGTGTAGACATCCCACCTTGCATGTCGAGTATGTTGGATATAGGTTCATACTTTACAGGGAATTTGCCTTCTTGTGCAGTCTCGCTTTCTTCAAATAGTTGTACATGAGGTCCCTCTGAAAAGAAATCATAACATGTAAAATTATTTTATACATTCTCATTTTGAATTCTTCCTGCAGTGCACGACTTACTATTAAATGTGCATACATAAGTGTCTAAATATCTCTTTCATGATCGACAACATTCAGAGAACAATGACCACACTTAGCTTTTCAAGATTTACAACACCTTACCAGAGTTTGTGGAATGTCTCCATATATCTCTTCCATCGATTTATTAGTTGTGAAGTTGTCCAAGATTTGGATTGAATTGGCATTCAAGTTGAATGTGATCACAAAATAGTGATCATCCAACATTACTAGAAAGAAGACCTGTAAGTGCAATTTTAGCTTGTTAGTGTGTTTAATTTTTTTTCCATTTCAACTAGTTTTGGAAAAAAAAAATACCATATCAATATCATTCATCTTCCTTTCATGCACAATTAGTATAGCATTATCCATCATTGATGCAAACTTGTTTTCAAAAGTGCCCTTCCTCTTCATTAACTTGTTTGCAAATTGTCAGTCTATTAGTTCAATATTTTTTATACGTCAAATTTGAGACAATTAATAGGAAACCTACTTGGATGAACACGCTTCCAAACAGTCTAGATGGTTTCTCTTTGCTTTTCATGTTTTCACCTTGATTGAGATACGCAGACCACACATTAATAACTCTGTTATCCATGTCCTCATCCATGGTTGTGAATGTGACTCTGTCTACAACTAGAGTCTTGTACTTGAACACAACATCCCTGAAAGTTTTGTGAAATATAACAAATTCGGTCTTGAATTTTTGTAATAATATTATCTCTTATATACATGAACTTGAAACTTAAACTTACAGTTCACTGCCGTATTCACTGAAAATGTAGTCCTAAATCAGATGTTGATCTTCTGTCATTCTTTCAGCTATCAGTCTATCACTATTGTCCTCTGAATGTAAGGGCTTCTTTTAGTGTCTGATAGCCGTGTGTTTCATTTCGTTGGCAGTTGCTCTTCAACCACAACGACTTGCTTCCCCTTCCCTTTTCCGTGTGTATAAATTGAAACATTATTTATATAAATAAAAAATACAAACAAGCAAACTCTTATCTACACAAATTTTGTTGTAAATATGCTAGAGAAAACAGTTTTGAAACTATTTTCTAAATTACTCATATAAGGTGATATGCCTTGTCCCTTCCCTTAGCGACATCCTCTTGGTGCTCTACTTCAATTGTCCCATGTGGCCTTTCCTTCCCTTTCCCATGTGTATAAAGAAACATTATATATATAAAGTAAAAATACGAACAAGGAAACTCTTATCTAAACAAACAATGAGGTACATATGCTAGAGAAGACAGTTTTCATACTAGTTTGCTAGATAATCCAGAGAATGTGATATACCTTATCATTTCCCTTAGCCACATCCTCTTGGTGTTGTACATCATTTGTCCCCTCTGGCTTATCAGTAGTTGTTGTCTTTGCCATGTTTAAGTTTTACAGTATTAGTGAACATGTTATTTAAACATGATGTTTATATTTTAATATGTACTTATACAAGTAAACATGTATCAAGTGTACTTTTTGAATACATTCTAGTAATACTAATTATGCACTGTAAATATGAAAATATGCACTTATATTATTAAGACATGGAATTACCTAATCTGTTGGTCAAACTGTGATTAAAATGTGCACTTAAATTACTAAGATATGCACTTATATTATTAAGACATGCACTTATATTCAATGAGTACTTCAACAAGTCCAACTGATTAAAATGCCAAATGAATGACATTTACCTGATCTGCTAAGCTAGTAGTCCCACCTTCATGCAGGGATTTGAAGATATCAAACGACAGAGGTGTAAAATCCCCTAGACATCTCATTTTTACCTTTGATGTCTTTGCCTTTTCCACCTCATTCAAGCACTCCACAAGCTCTGGGTCATTCCAGAATGGATGTTGAGACTCATTCCATATCTTTTCCAACTCCCTTGTCTCATCCAATTTTTCTTGGGTGCCTTCAGCCATGCCAATCAAACTTTTTCCAGCCTCATGCATTCTTTTAAACATTTCTTCTTGCTTAAACTTTTGTGGTATTGTCTCGATGAACTCAGCCAGGTCGACAATTGTAGTGGCTGCATTTTTTGTTTTCTTGGCAAGGACTCGTAGGCAATCTTGTGTTTATAAAAAAACTATTAAAATTAGGACACTCACAAATATCATAGTTATGCACTACTAGTGCAAATCAATGTACTTTTAATACATTGCTCGTACACTTTTTATTGGCTATGCACTATTTTTTTTAAATGAGATCGGTTAATTATGATATACAACAAGTCAATCCTAAGACATGCACTCTCAAAGCAATAGAAAAGAACTTAGGGTGTGTTTGGTAGAAATAATGGAATGGGTTGGAATGAGGAATTGGGTTGAGAAAGTATGGGTTTGAGAATGCTAAATTTTAATTTGATGTTTGGTTTATTATTGGGAATGAGAAATTAAGACACAAACTCTCTACTTTTTCTCATACCAACCCAACCTTTACAAACTTGGGGGATTTGAGAACCCATACTTTATGGGTTGAAAAATGGGTATCATACCCAAAGTCTTTCAAAACAAACAAAAAGTATGGGTTTAGAATCCCTCAACCCACCTCAACCCCAAACCCCATTCCTCAACCCCACTTACCAAACACCCCCTTATATTATATGTGTGGTTATGCATTTTTAAGAACTTGCTTATGCACATATAGAACTTACTTGTGCACACATATATACAATTCTTGCACATGTAGGCATTAACTCTCTAAGTTTATGCAATACAACAACAGCCATGTGTTCCACTAACTTAATTTGACAATCTTTATTGCTTTATTTTTATGAAGAACTTTACCATTAAGGTTGTCGGGTGTGGTGGTGTTGCATGCGTTCCACTATCTTGTTCATTTGTGTTGTTTGTAGCAGGTTGCGACACTTGTTACCGGCTTGTCCAACATATGATCCAATCCAAACCCTCCAAGTTTGTCCTCTTGTTATTGTCTTACAATTAGGCGGCCATCACCCCAAGCTAAGAATACAGGGATTTTGTTAGGTGGCATTTCCCCCAGAATTGAGACTCGATTAACATACATGAGATGTATTATGAAATATCTATATATTTCATATGAGTATGTTGTTTACTAGAATTAGGGGTATAGGGTAATATAAAAAAAGACGTCTCTTACAGTTAGGAATAATATAGGCCCTGTGAACTACCCAAATCTCTTCTTCTTCCATTTTCGAGTTGAATCAACTAGTGCCTTCAACACCATCTCACACCAAATCATTCTAGTGTAGCCATCCACATTGTCAATCACCCACCTTTGATTGACACTTCCATTTGTGTTGCTTTCAATCAGTGAAGTAATGAAGAACACGATGAAGTTCATCTTGAACCACTTGTCTACACTTTCACATTCCTGCACCATCTTGGCAACAATTGTTGGCCTAACTACAGTGTCATCACCTCCATAGAAACTCCTCCATTGAGCAAGTACTGTTGTATCGTCTTTCTTTGTCCTTCTCTTAATTGGTTCAGTTCCTAGAGGTATCCCCAATACCCTTTGTACATCCACCTATGTTATGTGGATTGCCTGGCCATTTGCCATGATCAAGTCACACCGCACTGGGTCAAAATGATCCACCAACCAAAATCCAAGGTTGTGTGGCACCTCAGTAATTTTCAGTTCCAACAGATGACCAAACCTCATGCCTCTAATGGAATTTTTTTTATCCTCATATAGTTCTCCAACTTGCTCTACAAACATTTGCGGAACTGTCCTAGTATCTAGGCTTCCATGTCTCTTTGACTTTGTGTTCCTTGACTTCTTTACTGCCAACTTTTTTTTTCTTCTTCTTTATTTCTTTCACATTCTACCACTTTATTCTGTTATGAGCTCTCATCCTCTGGAATACCTTCTGAGCCATGTTGCTCATTGAGGTGCTCATCTCCTTCTTCTTGAACTTGTTCTGACGTATTAACCCCCCCCCCCCCCCCCCCCCCTTGCTTCTTCATGTGTCTCATTTGCAACATTTGTCCTCTTCAGTTTTTTTCCCTTCCTAATAGCTTTTTCTGGTGGATCTTGTGCAGTATTCTGTCCTTTTAACAAAACATGTTCCTCTGTAATATCTTCTGATCCATATTCCTCAGTGAGAATCTCACCTTTTATTGGTTCTTCTTGTTTATCCTCATCTTGTGTAGCACATTTCCTTTTCAATTTCCCCCATTTTCTTGTTGGAGCTTTCACTCTAGGCTGCACCTTAGCCTTCTTTACTGATTTTTTATCCTTCTTTTTTCCCTTTCTTGTATGTCGCACTTGCTTCTCTGGTTCAGATGTTGTGTTTTGACTAACAACTACTCTTCTTACATTCTATTGTTATCTTCAGTCTCTTCTTCGATCACATTTTTATCTCCATCCTCTTCTTCCTCCCCATTGTTATCATATCCCTCTTCTTCACTCCCATTGTTCTGCTTAGCATCTTATTCGCTCCTAGTGTCCTCTGCAGCCTCTTCTTCACTCTCGTCGGTCTCTTCTTCCCTCTTAGTGTTATCTTCTGTATCATCAAGCTGACTGTGATCAAGCTCAGTATCTTCTTCCGAGCTATCTGTGTCATCAGGTATAAGCTTCTTCCTTGTTTGTGCTTCATTTATATGAGGCAAAATAAATTTGTTGAGTTGACCTTTGGGGGATGGTGTTGGTGGTAACTTCAACCTCACTTTGAGACCTTGAACTTTTTTAGATGGTGTAGGACTTTGATCTTCTCTTGTCCTCTTTTCTTGTCTGTGTATAGGAACAAAAGCTTAAATCATAATTTTATGATGTAAAACATGTAAACTTTGAATTCAATAAATAAGAAGTTATCTAAGTACACGCAATTATGTTGTTTAATAAAGATTTGCTTATGCACATATAACTCTTATTTAAGCACTATTATATATAATTCATGCACCTTTTGTAACACCCCCAAATATTCCCTTGGAAAGGCATTACCGCCAGTGACCTCAGACGTTCTGTCCGATGTCACCCAAGGCTTTACCAGTTGATATAAATCATCAAACAACGATTATGATACAAAATATCATAACTTTCATTTAAACCAAAGTCTCAGAATTACAACATAATTCCAAATACATCAGAAATACATAATAAGAATCATTACAGCGGAAGTCTTTACACAAAATATATTTAACACAGCGGAAGTCTTTTAAATAACCAATAAAGGGTCTTGATCGCAATGATCACCCGCCAAAGATCTTAACCTGGATAAACTTATCAAAAACACTGTTCGCCTCTATAGTCGTTCTAGCCTTCACGGGATGGCAACTTATCTGATGTGCCGAATCGAACGAATGACACCAGCCAACCATGCAGAGAACAATTACGGTTGGTTAGTCTAATGAAAGACTAAGCAAGGGTACAAAGCAGAGTGGTTCGAAGTAGTTGTATTAGGTTAGACTCATCGCTCCTCGAATCACAACCGATAACGATAGTCAACCACCATACTTCTACTGAATACATGAAAAGACATGATCAAGAGAAGATTCTGGAGACCAAGTCTCACAGCAATCAATCCCAAAAGAAGACTCCAACGAAATGAGCCTTATTGGAAACATGACAAATGTTGGGAAACATTAATTAAACACAGAATCACAGTATCGCATACGAGCGATTTAAAAGTTAAGATGAGTTTTCCTAGCTGCACTATCGCCTAGCTGCACTACTCGCCCAAGGATATATTAATTATGTACGACAACGGCACTTATCTCATTTAATTCCAAAACACACATCACATTATAAGCTTTTAGATATATGTTTCGTCATGAGGGACATATATCGACGGGAATCCTTCCCAACGTTTGTGACACTAGCTAAGTGCACCACCTCTATACGTGGATAGAGGACGATCATGATCCGCCAGTTGGTGTCAGGGTCTCCGATGCCCTCTCAACCAATAATTATCAAGAAACGACTGGACCCTAGGGTCCCAGTAACGTTTCTACGAATACTCGTGCTAACTAAACAGTTCAACACAGTAATAATCCACATCACAGCCATCATGGCCAACATCAAAAACATATATCTATACTAGCGTTGTTCTAACAGATATACAACCTAGTATAATATCATGTTTTAATCACATATATAATAGCGTTGTTCTAACAATATACAACCTATTATAATATCTCTTTTTAATCATATCATTTAACAAAACTGTTCCCAACGCAAACAGTAAATCATCCCAAATTAATTAACAACTAAACAATTGATAATTAATTGAAATATGGAATGATGAGCAAGAGCGAACCGCCACTTGCCTTAAATCCGCAGAAGCTTAAAGACGACGATGGGATTTCCGGGCTCGAAACAGGGACAGATCTGGCAACACAGATTCCTTCGGATCGACCCATAAAGAAATCCTAAGTTAGATTCGACAAACACGAGTACAAATCTAAAGAATAACGAAAGGAATCGAAAGGAACGAAGCCCGATCGAAATCCACAGAAGCCAAGGCCGAAACAGACCAAGGGTCACTGGGCGGCGGTCGCCACCTGCCTTACGGCGGGCGCCGCTGTTCGTGGCGGCGGTCGCCGTCTGCCTTACGGCGGGCGCCGCTACGAACTGCACAGAAAATGCGAGAAGAAAATCTCACCGGCGACGTTCGATTTGCTACTCCTTAGCCTTGCTTTGGATTCTAAGCTTCTAAGGGCTTCCAAAGCTTCACTTTGCAACCACCAAATAACACCAACAAAGCTCAGACGAGAGCTCGAAAACAATTCCGGCGACAAGCTCGAAACTTCGGCGAGTGATTTGGGAGAGATTGAGATCGGTTTTGTCTTCAATTCAGCTCCCAATCTCCTCCTTAAATAGCCAGCACTAGGGGAGACAACAAGGGGCACGTGGATGGCCAAGATCGGAGGTCTCCCAATCGCCGGCAACGTAGAGGCTAGGCCTCTGACAACCTGCAACATTGGCAGCGGTCGCCGCTGTCGACATGGGGTCGCCGCCCATTTTGTGCATGGCAGCGGTCGCTGCTTTTCGGTGGCGGTCGTTGCTTTTGGAGCCACTTGGCCAGATGAGGATGACGATGACGTCGACTAGTTGGCAGCGGTCGCCGCTTGCCTTACGGCGGTCGCCGCCAAGGCCATTTTTCATCCGTTGTAACTTGGAACAACTTGGCCTTAGCCCGGGATAAAAATAATCGTACACGAACGAGTATTAAGTCCCAAAATACGTCGAAATGTATTTTATTTCACTTAGAAAAATTATTACAGAGATCAAACATATTACCGAATGTCTGAACTTCTCTGAAATAAATTCGACGTGTAATACGGGAGTTGGAAAAATTCCAAATTATTCTTATAAAATGAGGGATATTACACCTTTAGACATCAATTCAGAAAAAACTTGTAGAAGAGTTGCTTATGAAAACAACATATGTTGTGTTATGAAGTTTTATAATATTGCTTATGCATATATAGAACTTATTTAAGCACTTATAATAGATAAGCCATGCACTTGTAGACAACAATTCATTTATTTATAAGAAATTCATTTTATGCACTTTTAGGAGCATAGTGATGTGCTTTATTGGATCTAATCATGCACTCTTGCCAACAAAATATAAACTTAAACACACAATTCATGCACTTGCAGATATCAATTCATTCATTTCTAATGAATTCAGTAAAAAAAGAAGTTATCTAAGAACACGTAGCTATGCTGTTTAAAACTGATTTGCTTATGCGCAGACAACTCTTATTTAAGCACTTATGTACAATTTATGCACTTGTAGACATCAATTCATTGATTTATAAGGAATTCATTTTATGCACTTTTAGGAGCATACTGGGGTGCTTTATTGGATCTAATCATGCACTCTTGCCAATAAAATATAAACTTAAACACACAATTCATGCACTTGCAGATATCAATTCATTCATTTCTAAGGAATTCATCTTACTACACAGAAATGCAGTTTGTTATCTTTCATTATCAAACTATACATGCACTTGTCAACCTAATATTAACATTTTTCCAAAATACATATGCACTTATTAAGCAGAATGTTTTACAGTAATAGTGGTAAAAGAAACCTTGTCAAAGTACATTTGCACTTATGTAGTTAGGCACTTATATTAGTTCGTTATGCATTTTTAGAACTAAACTATGCATTTTCAAGTCCCCATTTAAGATACAAACACCGAAATCCATATTAAACCTAGAAACATAGATCAAAGATAAACCCTAGAAACATATTAAACCTAGAAACGTATTAAACCTTGTCAAAGTACTTGTTCAATTTTACTTGTTGTTCAACATATTAAACCTAGAAACATAGATCAACTAAACTAAAGCTACATCAAAGATAAACCCTAACTATGAGCACATAAACTCTAGGGTTTGTTTGTCTAAACATATTATAAATCCATTTCTAGTGATAGTATGTATTTTTAATAAGGGTGTTTGGTATAACAAATATTTTTATAAATAATGTCTTTTTTGTTCAAAAAACTTTTGAAAAGTTTGAAGTTTGTAAGTCACATTTTTCAAGATAATTGTTTTAGTGGACACAATATCCAATGTATTAAAATGCCTTTATTTTAAAAAATGACATTATAAATGAAAAATCCCATTATAAATCATTAGCCAAACAAACCCCTAATTCCGAGAACACAAACCCTAAATCTAAGCACATAAACCCTAATTTTTAGCACGCAAACACTAAATATGACCTTAGAACCCTAATAGCATAATCGAACACAAACACTAAATAAACCCTAATTTTTAACTTTTGATGTTTTTCCTTTGCCTTCCGAATCATTTTTTCCTCTCGCCATGATTGTGTCTTCAAAGATTGTAGTTCGAATGGACTCCTTTGAAAATTGTAGGAGATTGTTTGAGATTTGAAGGATGGATGATGATTTTGGGAAGAAAACTCGAGACGAAAGAGATCTTTCAGGGATGCGATTCAAATGTCGTCTTGAGAGTGTCTGGTATCGAGCGTTTTTTGAGAGAACAGAGTGAGCAAGTGCGATGGAAGTGCGGTTTTTGTTCCCGTTTGGGAAGGGTATTCTTTTTCCCAATAATTACAAAGTGTGTCACTACTACATGTCTTGTATGAGGAGCAGGTTTATGTTTCATCATCTTTTCCCAAATGACGTGGCACAATCCTATTCTTCTATATCCCACATCCAACGGCTCTCATAAATTCTCACTTTACACCCTATGTAGTTAATATATGTAGTTAATACACAAGAACCGCACTCTATCTCATTACTATACCACTTTAGAAGTGTAGGACTATTTGGTGAATTGGTGTTATTTTAACAATTAGCAGCCTAATACAAACAGGATAAATTAAAACATACCCAATCTAACAAAATCTACATACATGATATATCATACATCCATACCTATGATCCTGGCATTGCCATTGGCTAAGGATTACAGCTACAGAATATATACATCTGGGCTATTTGTATGCGGGGCAAATGCAGACTTTAACAAACCCCTGAATTTTAAGTAACAAGGCAGAGAACTTCAAAAAACATCACAATTTGCTTCGGAAACAGGCAAATTTGCAATAAAAAAAGTCATAAGCTAAGATGTCAAAGACAATGGTGCCGTCTAGGTTCCTCCAAAACCATGCTGAGCAATACAAGCAACAGGCAATGAATCTACTTGTGTTTGTTATCTACTAGAACAAACCAGCTAAGAGATTTTAAGCATATTCTACAAGTCAATAAATAGTGCACAATCATATATGTATCCAATAAGTAACCATGTAGTTCATACTTTGCAATTTCCATGATCTGCAAATACCATGTAGATAGCCTCTAATTTATGAATTACAATTGTGTATCCCCCAAAAGTCATGCCATTGCCAAGACAGATCATACAGTAAAGATCATAAATGACACAGCCATACAGATACAGGGGACGCAGTTAATTACAGCAAAGACCAGTCATGACAACTCCGACAGAGCAAACATTCAGCAGGGTACAAGTTTTTTATTCCTGATGTGGGAACAGCAGAAAGCAAATTCTTGTTAATGTATGTTTCCTGGAATTATTGCTAAGAAACACTAAACACAAAGAGTTACAGTCCAGGATGCTGAAATCACGAGCTACATAACCAGAAAAGAAACAGATACCATGTTTTTCCAATGGAAATAGAACTCTATCTAGTATCAGGAAAGCAAGTTTGTGTATCAAATTATCAAAGAGAAAAGTACATCAAAAGAAGAAAGTTTCATCAGGGATGCCCTAGAATCCTAGACTGAAACAGCATCATCCAAGAATTGACCTCCTCGTTGTCTTTACATACATTCAGCAGCTGGACATGGACACATAACCTAGAGGGTAAGATCTCGTCTCTAGATAATCCCCGTCTTATGCCACTCTCAAGTGTCAAGAGTATAGTTTGAGATGTTAACTTCTGTTTTCCAATTCTCCCCATTTCTAATCATTTCCATCACAGCTTCAAGTATTAAAAGCATTATGTACAGTTCTCTCCAAATGATAAATCTAGGGTTTTGAATCAAGGGACCTTATTTCCAAGGAATAGAAGCACATAAATTCACTTGAAAACATACTTTCCCGAAGAAGAAAAGACACAGTAATATTAGAGAACTTACCATTTGGCAAAACTTTCAACAGAAAAGCACTCAGCCACAAGTAAAACCATTAGTGGTGGATCTAATTAGATCTTTGTAGGCAGTGAAACAAGTAAACATACCGAAACCACACATTAGTATCTAGTGTGATAATTAAGCCTGCTCTCTAGATGAACCCCAAGATTCAGCATAAGGTGCAACCCTGTAACAGACTGCATTATGGAAGATCCATATGCATTTTCCATAGAGTACTGAGCACATAAAGTAGGACACTAAAAAGGAAGATTTTACCATGGCATCACGTAAAATTGTAATTGAATACGCAGCAAAAAAACACAGATATAACCATTTCAAGAGGACCAATGCGATAAGCTAACTCAGCAATGCATTTAGTTGAACAAATCCATAAGAAAACATTGTTTGAATCCAGCTAATCGATTTTCTATAGTGTGATATATGCTCAATTGAAGATCATATAACAGTCAACCCTCGTGAAAACTACACTTGCAATCAATCATCCACAAATATATCCAGCAATTTACCAGATTTCACAACTTCCAAAATGTCATCACTAAATCCATATCAGTTGGCAGATCCACACCTTACAAAGCTCAAATCGAATTCAAAACACGACCAAGAGTGAAAAGAGAGCGTAGATCAGGAAACAGGCATATGCAATTAAGAAACGGTGATCATCCCCAACAGAAGCGAGCTCCACAAGCAGCCTCGTGCAAACTGTAGTCGACCAGATCACGAAAACCCCAGCCATGGCGAAAACCACCGCCCCGCCCGGCGGCACAAACAACGCAACTGCAGACAAGATCACGATGGGAAGCATAGAGTAACCGATCAAGCTCAAACACCTGTGGAGATCCAGATTCCCGTTCCTTCCAGCCAACATATTGAACACAACGTACAAGAAAATGGCCGCGACGGTGATCCATCCCAAGATGATCCCGAAATGGATCTTCCCTGCGAGCAATTGGAACAAGCCGAAAGCGACGATCAAGAGGAACGGGCCGGAAAGATCGGCGTCCTCGTGCAAATGCGGCTTGACTCGAAAAGGATTGAGAATCGACACCGTCTTGCTCCAGATTTGCTTGGTGTTGATTCCCAGTTCTTCAAGGAGCGGGGGCTCTTCGTCGAAGTTGAGGCTTCCGCCACCAACGCGGTCGGAGAAGGTTGGGGCGGCGGAGAAATGGGGCGGCGCGGAGGAGGATGCGGCGGTAGCGGCGGAGACGTCGAATGACATGAAAGGGATGCTAGGGTTACCGGGGAAGGGAGCGGAGGGTGCACGGCGTTGCTGTGGGGTGGGACCGGGGTTACCGACGGCGGCGCCGGGGAACACCACCGGAGGAACGTTGAAATTTGACATCGATGATCGGAATCGGGGAGACAGTCGAATGGGGTTCCGGTGGGGGAGAGGGGGAGATATTGGGAAAGAAATCCAGAAACAACGTGAAAATACAACTCCAAATGCAAAAACCAATAAATATCACGCCAAACCCGCCGTCACACTTTTGATTTCCCAACTTTACCCCTCACTATTTTACATAAATGGAAGCGCAAAATTGCAACAGTTGAATTTTACTGAATCTCAAGCTCAGGGTAAAAAAAACAGTCTTAAGCGGAAATATCAGAGATTTAACACATCCATTCATAACATTTTTCAAAGTTTGGTACCGTAGAAGAGTTTTAACAAGCCTATTACCTATACGATCTTTAAGCTGCAAAATTATCACACATTTTTAAGAATTTTAATTGACGTCAATAATTCTCTACAAGTTTTGCCATATACCTACTTTACTTTTTCATTTAGTTATCATGTCAAAAGTGGTCAACTATTTTTCCAAAATATTAGCATTTTCGAATTTGGAATCAGGGCAATGTAATCTTCTTCACGAGAGCTATTGTATTTACATTCTTCTTCTGCCAGCCATAAACAAGAAGAACTGAAGTGCAGAGTAGTGCTCACGATCGGGTTTGGAAAGGGGAGAAAGAAGTGATGAAAATAATACATAATACTAGTTTTAGAAGCAAGCATAATTCAATGTATTATTGCCTATTGCATTACAATTCATTATGTTGCATTATAATGCAACCTTGGAATCCAAACGGCATGAGTTTACAAAGAACAAAGTAAACATTTGTGCCTTGGATCCGAAAGCTTGTGTTTTGACTCTCTCCTTTGCGCATAGGCAATGGGACCCCCTATTGATTTCTTGTAGGCAGCAGCATCGACTAGAAAGAGATAATAGCACGTCAACAACATAGAAATAGTAAGATACAAAACAGCATCACCAACTTTGAAATGATTCATGATATAAAGACTCGAACTACAGCATATCATCAATTTCAAATTGACTGCTTATCACATTCTAGACTAGACAAGATACTCCAAAAAATCGTCATGGCATGATCTATTCTTCACAGATGGTCATAGTTTGATTACCAATGTATGGATTTAACCAAGCATGTTCCACTAGTTGCTGCTTTTTCCAAATGGCCACCCCGAAAAGGGAGTAAATAGGAGGTAGAGAATCAAACAGAATTAATCAAAATTCCAACAGAAAACTTATCCTTGTAGCATACCTTTTCCATAAAAAGAGTGTGCATATACAGATCCTGCACTTTCTTTTTCCTGTTTTCTTTGTCATCGTCAGGTGATGAAATTACAGATATTGCTATAACCGTAGGAAGCTTCTAGTCTTCCACCACAAACAGATGTAAGGAAGCTTCCACTCAGAAGACCAAGGCCAGGGTAGATCACTGCTCCCATAAAGGCTAAAGCAGCTCCAGCCCACCTCAGTCTTTCATGCCTGCACACCTTGCCTGCTCGCTCAATCTTCAAGGCACTTCAAGTTTCATTGCAGGCAGGCTGCAGGCATTGCCCATGCCCCTTAACGGGGCCGAGCTAACCCAAGAGTTGCATCATGTTGCTGGTGAAGAGACTGCATCATGGGTTAATAATAACTATAAGCAACTGCTAATTTGAAGTAGAGATGGCAAGCAGATGGAAAAGATAGGATCACAACTAAAGCCAAAGTAAGAACTAAAATAGCAATTAGCTTTGACAAGAACCGATTGAGCACAGGAAGCGAACACTTAGGGTTCAACCACATCATTAGGTTATTGTGTTTCAGATGTCCAGGGAATAAGGTGAATTCAAGGAAGTCACAGACTAGCAGATTGGTCCTTGGCTCATCGTAACAAAATGAAGAGGCAAATGAAAAGTACAAAGTGCAAATACTATGACTATCAGGATCATCAACAATCATTTCCTTGCATGAAGGTATAATTTGATTTTTAAAATGTCATTCATCCTACTCAATGCTAAAACTCAATTGAAAGGCTGAAATTTAATGTGAAAGCATCAGATCAGCTTTGTTATTTGCAAGATAAAATACCAGACAACTACAAGTCAATATCAATCCACAACATCAGAATGTTAGCACACAATGATGGTGCAGCAGTAGAAGAGAGGAGAGAGGATCAGCCTACCTGTGAAAAAGGTTGATGCATGTGTTCATGAGAATGAATGAAAGGCATTCCGGGAAGCTGACCAGGATATTGAGAAGACTGCATATACACAGCAGAGTTGGACCTTGCACTAACATGATTAGGATTGTATGCAGCCATCATTGCTTCTGGATGACCATACCCCATACTGACATGATTAGATGGGGAAGGCCATGGACCAGGCAGATGTTGAGCACCTGGGTGAGACTGATGATGCTCAGCTTGCGGATGAGCCGGTGCAAGTTGTGGAAATTCTGTGTTATAGTTTACAGCAGGCGCGTACATTGGTTGAATAGGGTATGGACCCGTATTAAATCCAAACCCAGGATCAAACCTTTGCATGTACCTAACAGAGGCACTCAAATTAGCTTGAGAACTAATTTGCTGACACATTATTACTAGCCACCAAAATCCAATACATAATACATGCCTGAAACAATATTCTACCCATACAAGTTCTCATATTTATGTTGTTTAAAGCCACAGATCTTTTATCAGCAACTGCAGAGACACCACTCTCAAGTCTCGTTAATGTTTCGAAATTATAGTTTTAATAAATAACAAAGGTTTTCACTTTTCAGGCCTCCATTTTCTATCAGTTGATTCAAAATCCAGTTCCACTTCATTGTACATAACCCTCATTTCCATCTATTTAGATAATAACTGAGATCAAACTAGATTACTATATATTTCAATTATGCCTATTGATATAACTATAGAAGAACTCATCGTACAATGTTTTAACACTTCATTATCTCACATTAACTAAACCTAAAGTTATTGCAATGTATCTAATTAAAATTTAGCTACATAATATAGTGTGATCAAATATTGAACTCGACTGTCAGCACTATATAACACAAGAGACCATTAGACATACATCTAAAACTGTGCTATGCATTTCTGTACAAAACAAAGAAGCATTATCAAGTGTTAGTGGCTTAGTGCAACACCAAATTAAGTTATAACCAGGAATACATTAATGAAAATGATATACAAGTTATTGGAACAAAATTGGGAAGCTTTTCAAACTACCTTTTAATGTACCATGAATTCAACTCCAGAAAAGTTGATTCAAGAACAACCAAGCAAACTCAAAATCCTCCTTCAGTTTTTTAAACCAAAATATACATAATATGGCAAAAAAAGCATATGCTTGAATCAAACCTTTATCTATTTCTTTCACTAGAAAAAAGAAGCAGCAACATCTCAAAAAGAAAAAGAAGACTAGATATAAACACATGAACCACTAACATTAACTATATACCTGTCATAGCTCCTGTCATAGTCAGGATCTTTGCTGTCAACCTCACGGTCCCTGATAATAGCGACTCTATTAGTAGTTTTGTGCCTGCCAGCTGGTTCCTTTTCTATCCTAGTTCTAGCTGATCTACTGCTTCCAGAAGATGATTCTGTCAAACCCCTACCAGTGCTCAAATCACAACCTCCAGAAACAGAATGCTTTTCAAAATTCGGTATTCCTACAGGAGCATGACTGAAACTATCAGAACGTCTTGGTTCATTCTTTGGCTTTGCACTAGAGATATTAGTATGGGCACTGGAGTTAAAGATTCTTGCACGAGCCCGGTCATATTCCTCCTTTCTCTCCTCCACGCTTTTAGATTGATTTTTCTTCCCAGAACTGGAACCAAAATCACTGGCAGCATTAAAATGCTTTTGTGGCCTCTGCTTAATTGCTAACTTGACAGCACCACTGTCTTCTTTAGGCAGATTTACAGGGATCTCTGCAAGGCGGATACAAGGATATCGACAATCACCAGATGTCTTACGAACAATAATTCTGCTCGCACCTTCAGGGAGATTGTTGTCCAAGAGGACCATTGACTGCAGAAAGTAATGTTGAGCCACACGATGTGCAGCTAGCCTTTGATAAGAGGTCGGTAGTTGCTGAAACTCCATCTGCTGCTGCGTGGGATCTCGGATGAAACTTTCAACATCTTGTTCCATTCGTAGGACTGAAGAAAACAAAATGATACATCAACTGGAGTGGAGAAGGTTAAAAGAAATGAAATAACTCGAGCAGAACTATCAATTTATTTGGAGTTGATAAACAACGTCAAAAGAGAAAGATGCCAAACATAATTTCTTCGTGGCTGATGAATCACAAAGAAACTACAATTATCAGGCTAAAGAATATCTACTTTCTATAAAGATGTATTTTAATAGAGCTGTAAAATACTCCAAAAAGATGGAGCTTGGACCCTGATAATTCCAACCGCATGTTAAGCAGCACAGTACACCATTCAAAATGAATTGAATAGAAGAGATTGATATCTCATTACCATTGCATCTCTAATGTTTGACTATGATATCTCTCTTCAACAAGTATGATCATAATCCCACTTACTTTCATTCTCATCCAGCTAATTTCCTTCTCATCCAGCTAATTTGCATGATACAAGGATCCTTTATAAGCTATTAAGTCTTCAAACTCCTCTTTATTGAGTTACTTGATTCGTAATATTTACAACTTTCTTGGATTAATAAAGCCGCACCGCTTTTCATATTGTAATATGTCCTTTTGCGATAAGGCATGATCTCAATGAATCCACCTACTTCCATTAAAGCATATCTTCTAACTTAAGAGGTCATTTCAGGAATTCCTTAACAATGAAGTCGAACAATTTAACTATCACCACGATCAAATTCTACATTTGCACACTTAGTACATTTAATTGAAGCGAAATTCAAATAACAAACTACTAAAACAGCATGAGAAACACCAGATGAGTCATAAAATAGAAAAGGAGAAGGAAAATTCTGGAACAAGCTTACTTGACAACCGCTCCCGAGGGTTTTGCAGCGCATCGCGAAGAAATTGATCAACTTGGTTGATTGCTTCTTCCGACAAACTCAAAGACTTACCAGAAACCCCACTAGACGATGATGCCGCAAAATTCGCCATACCGGAGACTGGATCGTCGAAATCCAGCTCCTTTGCTGAAGAAGAAGTAGAGAGCATCAGCCTCCTCATGCTCTCCTCCACATCCGCCGCCTCCCAGGATTCAGGGGCTCCGATATCCTCCAGAGAGCCGCCGGCGCCCTTCATCGAGTTGTTCATCGCCTGATCTTTTATGGCTCAACGACTCGTCGACGGCGAATAGAATTGTCGTCGAATTATAGGAGATGGATTGATCATCAAAAAAAAATTATATGAAGAGAGAAGGGAAACCTAATTCGATTGATTTGGGATTTCATGAGACGTGATGGTATCTTGTTAGGGTTTGGTGAGAGATGATGAGATTGGGATAAAAGGTCGCGGTGAGAGAGAAATGGGGGAAAGAGATAGGAATAAGATTTTATGAAGCGGTAATGGCAGGGGCAGGGCTGCAGTGCTCTAATTATCGGCATCTTTATGCACATGGAAATTATATCGATTTATTTTATTTTACTTTTGTTAGGGGTTCAAGTATATCGATATTATCAGTCGAGATCTGGTGCGGACGGTTGGAGAGGGTTATTGTGTTAAATATGGAGTATTATAGACCCTTGAACGAGAAAAATAAATGGTTGTGATTTCGAGCTCACAAACAGAAGAAATGGACTCGCGCGCGCTGAGTTTATTTACGGGTAAAATGTTCGCACCCGGATTTTCTGGTGGCGCATCTGTTTTTTGGCGTATTCTGATTGCGCCCAAAAACAGGATTTTTGTTTTCAAAAAAAAAAAAAAATTCCTTGGGCGCAACCAGGATGCGCCCAAGTGAAAGAATCGGGTTTTAAAAAAAACCCGGTTCATGGCCAATTTTGTTTGTTTGTTTTTTTTTAAATCGGGTTCACCTTGGGCGCATCCACGTTGCGTCCGGAAGGGAAATTTTTTTAAAAAAATAAATAAATTTTTATTTTTATTTTTTTAAAAAAATGGGCGCAACGTGGATGCGCCCAAGGGGTTTCTATTATTTTTTAGAGTTTGTGATTTAGGGTTTTTGGACGCAACCAGGTTGCGCCCAAGGGGTTTTTAGTATATTTTAGGGTTTGGGGTTTTCGTCCATTCGAGTACAAACCCCTAAACCCCACACACCCTTTGGGCACAACTAGATTGCGTCCAGAATTATGGGCGCAACTAGGTTGCGCCCAAGGGTTTGTAGCGTTTTTTAGGGTTTAGGGTTAGGTCTTGGGGTTTAGGGTTAGGTCTTGGTGTTTGGGGTTTATGGTTATATTATATAGTTATATACTATGCTTATATCATATAGTTATATACAATAATTATATCTTATACTTATATGACTTATATCCAATTTGGTTATATCATATCGTTATATTCTATAGTTATATACAATGATTATATGTTATAGTTATATCCAATTTGGTTATATCATATCGTTATATTCTATAGTTATATAAAATGATTATATGTTATAGTTATATCCAATTTGGTTATATCATATCGTTATATCCTATAGTTATATACCATGATTATATGTTATCGTTATATCCAATTTGGTTATATCATATCGTTATATTCTATAGTTATATAAAATGATTATATGTTATAGTTATATCCAATTTGGTTATATCATATCGTTATATCCTATAGTTATATACCATGATTATATGTTATCGTTATATCCAATTTGGTTATATCATATCGTTATATTCTATAGTTATATAAAATGATTATATGTTATAGTTATATCCAATTTGGTTATATCATATCGTTATATCCTATAGTTATATACCATGATTATATGTTATCGTTATATCCAATTTGGTTATATCATATCGTTATATTCTATAGTTATATAAAATGATTATATGTTATAGTTATATCCAATTTGGTTATATCATATCGTTATATCCTATAGTTATATACCATGATTATATGTTATCGTTATATCCAATTTGGTTATATCATATCGTTATATTCTATAGTTATATAAAATGATTATATGTTATAGTTATATCCAATTTGGTTATATCATATCGTTATATCCTATAGTTATATACCATGATTATATGTTATCGTTATATCCAATTTGATTATATCATATCGTTATATCCAATTTGGTTATATCATATCGTTATATCCTATAGTTATATATTATGATTATATCATTTGAAAATCACATATAACTATGGTTATATCCAATTTGGTTATGTCTTATGGTCATATACTACGGTTATATTCTATAGTTATATATTATGATTATATCTTATACTTATATGACTTATATTCAATTTGGTTATATCATATCGTTATATTCTATAGTTATATACCATGATTATATGTTATAGTTATATCCAATTTGGTTATATCATATCGTTATATCCTATAGTTATATACCATGATTATATGTTATCGTTATATCCAATTTGGTTATATCATATCGTTATATTCTATAGTTATATAAAATGATTATATGTTATAGTTATATCCAATTTGGTTATATCATATCGTTATATCATATAGTTATATACCATGATTATATGTTATCGTTATATCCAATTTGGTTATATCATTGTAATACCCCTCATTTTTGGTAAGGAAAATTTTGGTATTTTTCCAGCTTTACTCGTATAAAATATTGTTACAAAATAATTGTATGAGATATTGTTGCAAAATAATTATATAAGATATTGTTGTAAAATATTTATATAAGATATTCGTGTAAGATAATT
Organism: Rheum nobile; assembly: GCA_027886185.1. Classification (NCBI taxonomy): domain Eukaryota; kingdom Viridiplantae; phylum Streptophyta; class Magnoliopsida; order Caryophyllales; family Polygonaceae; genus Rheum; species Rheum nobile. The sequence goes on from WOAB01000077.1 coordinate 1,347,330, forward strand.
GTGGACTCTCAGGCGGCGCCAGTACCGGCATCGTTTAAGGTGGGTGGGTGGCTTGGTAGCTGTGTTAGCTTGGCCTGGGGAGTGTCACAAATATATGCAGGATAATTATATAAAGTATTTGTGCAAGATATTTATATAAGATATTTGTGCACGGTATTTATACAAGATATTTGTGCACGGTAATTGTGCGAGGTAATTGCTTGAGATGTTTGTGCTAGATGATGCACGGATATATTTAACCCGGGATTAAGCTTATTTGATCTCTTGGTGAGATAGGACAAAAACGGGTAAAAATGGGTGATTTTGCCGTGACCGCACCCGGCGCCAGGAGCCACCGCACCCGCGGCAAGGGCCAAAACAGAGGCGGTCGTCTTCCTCGCGCAAGTGGCTCGGTTGGGATATTTTTGGGCAGGCCAAGTGGCCCTTCGCCTTTGTCCCCTTGTCCCTTGCTTGTTCCCCCTAAGGTGGTTCGGATTTGTGCTATAAAAGGGGTCGAAACCGAAGCCTTTCCTTCTCTCTTCTTCTTCTCTCTTTTCCTTCTCTGTTTCCCCTGTTTCACCATTGTTGAACGAGCCGTGAGCTCGGTTTTGAGCTCGATTCGAGATCCCTTTGAGTGTTAGAAGGTTGCCACAAGTGCTGTGAGAAGCTTTGAAGTGTTTGGAGATCAAACCATAGACGAATCGAAGGGAAACAAATCGATTTGGGTAAGCAAAACTCCATGGAAATCTGTCGAGCTTCGCCGCTGTCACTTGACCGCACCTGGCGCCAGGTCTCCACCGCACCCGCGGCAAGGCTTGTCCGAAAGGTTGTTTTGTGGTTTGGCTTTGGGCTTGGCTCGTTTCCTTTGATTTCTTCTTGTATTTTTTTAGATTCATATATAAGTGTATTGAATCTAACTTAAGGTCTTGTTATGGGCCATTTCTTAGGGATTTAATATCCAAGATCTGCTCCAGTTTCAGATCCAGGAACTAGACGTTGCTCTGCTTTGTTCGAACTTGTCGGATCTAAGGCAAGTGGCGGTTCTCTCTTGTTCATCATTCCATACTTTCATTAATTATCAATTGTTTTGTTGTTAATTAATTTGGGATGATTCTGAAGTATGTTGGAAACAGTTTTGATAACGTTATGTGATTAAAAACTGATATTATACTAGGTTGTATATTTTGCTAGAACCGACGCTAGTATATTGTAGATTTTGTGCAGGTGAAGACCTTAAGGGACTTTGATGTGTTTTATTGTGTGTGTGTTTAGATTATTAAATCTAGGATGTTTGCCAGGTGGGCATAAATAGATAGTTGTGCAGGAAGAGCCGTGATGGTTCTGTGAGATGTGGTTGTGTGTTTATCTGTTTAGTCAAAACGAGTATTCGTAGGGACAATGGATGAGAGGTCTTGTCGTCTCTTTATAATAAATTTGTAAGTCATTGACTAACTTCTATACTCGAGTGGAGTAAGAAGTGGTGCACTCTGCAGGTGTCACAACCCGGTTCGATATGTGTTTCGCGAGTGGCGGGACATGTATATAAAAGCTTGTAACGTGATGTGTACTTTTGTTATATTATGTATGAACCTTTAAGCTAAAAAATGAATTCATGATCATGGAATTTTCTTTTAAATGTGAATCTTGCTTCTAGTATATATGAACCTTGTTATTAAAATGTAAATGTTGATAATGGATCTCTAATTTGGTGCCCATTTTTTAAAATAGCATTATTTCACCATCTATTTGGCTTGCAGTATATGACTCTTTAGGATATGGTATCTTCATCCTTCCTGCCCATAATAGTTGATGACTTGTTTTTTGTTCAACATTCACATGGTTTGCTACTTTTATTCACTTCAAAGATTTGAAGTGTCAATATGGAAAACTTGACAAAGTTCTAGCTGATGGAATCTTTAAGTACTAAGACATCATAATGAACATGTTGGTGAATCAACAAAAACTATGAGACCATAAGTTTACAACCATCAAAAGAGCTTGTATCTACCAATTGACCAAATTATAGAATAAAGTCACCTAATGTTGCATTATCACATTATAAGCATTTAAAGCTTTAGAAAGCAATGAACTATTTGGCAACTGACAGTAGGCTTAGCACGACGTGTTATGAGAGGAAAAAGGCGAGTGATTGCTCCTCCTCCAAGTATAATCGCCACAAACGACCATGCATTTGTATTCTGCTGCACCGGGTCCTTGACCAGCCACATCAGCACCCACATTGGCCTTGCCAACAAATCATGATCACTTGAGCATTGGGACCGGCATTAAAGGCCTTTCTTGATTCGCCTTGGACCATGTTCTTGTATTGACTCATATCCATGGTCATCATGCTAGCAGGCTAAAAAATGGATGAAGGAAGTAGCACATCAATTGAAACGAAAACGCAACTACAATAAACACATATATATTGTGTCTAATGACAAGCACCTAACATGATTAAGAAAAACAAAACTAACCTCCTTAGCTAATTTGTTGAAGGCTTGCAGATATTGGTCCGCAATCTTCAAAGTGGCAACAAATGTCAAAGGTAGAAATGAGTTTGGATCAATGTTACCAATACAATGTAAATTTGTCAAGTTTCAAAAATTTTTACATATCTTCTCACCACCATGCTCTTCAATAGCTTTAACCACTGATCTAAGTGCATCTGTATGTCATGTGGAATGCCAATGGAGTAATCGTTAATACCGATCACCACCCTACCCTAGCTAAGGCACTTCATAAAACTCTGAGACAATATCCAATTTCAACATTTCAACTACATGAAGACAATAAAAGGAATTTTCTTTGTCAGAAAACTCTAAACCATAACACTTACCTTGTGCTTTGTTAATCTCATTCATTTTAGCAGCTTCTGATGCTAGAATGACAGAAAGCAACTACGTATTCTCCAAGGTTTTCAACTTTCTCCAATCTCCCGAAAATGGAACTCCAGAAATCGTAAATTCACTGAGTTAGATAGAGCAAGGAATCAATTTCAAGCAAAACACACCCTAAACCTAACGCAGATATAGCAAGGACCTGGTTGCAAGCAAAACAAATTCAAAACCTAACTCAGATAGAGCAAGGACCAGGTATTCAACTTTTTCATGTTAAACAGATTCAAAACCGCGACATTCAACAACAATCATAAGAGATAGAGAATTTACGAGATCGAATAGTGCGAAGAGTACCGGCGAGGAGGTTAGGACTGCTAGCTTTAGGTTAAACATATAAATGAATGCAAGGGTAAAATTTACAGAAGTGCGGCTCTACTGAATGGTTGTTGGCGTAGAAAAGGAGAAAATCTTACTTGTAGCTGATGATCTTCTTCGTTGGAATTTATTTTCAACGAGTTCTTCTATGGCCGAGGAGACTTCTACGACGAGATGCAAGAGGGGGAGACGCCAAGAGTGGAGGTTGTGCTCGAAATTGAATGCGAAGGAGATTCACTGGAAATAAGAGATTGAGATTTGAGATTGAACAAAAACGGTTGTCTGCGTGGATGATGAAGCCCAGAAATGGCGGAAGAGCGAGCTAGGAGAGATACACGAGGAGTGAGAAAGAAACAATCAGATGGTAAAAGTCATAAATATCCCTCTGTGTTTTTAGAAGCCCAAATGCATAATATAACCTGGGCCACACGATCAAGTCAGATAGACGACTAAGAATAGTCCGTATTTTACACCTTATGAATGGTATGCATATGATCCGAATTCTCGATACTATCTAGTTTTAAAATTTATTAACTTATATTATATGTGTTTACTAGATCTAAAATTGCTGTACAGAAATCATTTTATTATCAGCTAGTCTTTAGTAAAGAGAAGTTGTTGAGAGTCGTGTTCGAATTCTTTAAAATAGGGTTATAAAATATTAATCGGTCTAGACGAAATTAATATTGACAGATCGAACCGATAAATCATAAGACATATAAAAGTAATGATTTACAATAAGTCTAATGACTCTAATGCAAACAAAATATACATATAAAAAATACGGAATTTTGCCGGATAACTCTGATTTTTTTATTTTTTCGCGAAATACCCTAAGGTTTTGACAATTTCGTCGGATAACCCTGAATTTTTTGACAATTTTGTCTGATAATCCCGAATTTTTGACTTTTTCGCGAAATCCCCTCAAATTTTGATAATTTCGTGTGATAATCCTAAATTTTTAATTTTTTCGCCGAATACCTCTCCATCCATTTCACTTATAAAAAACGTTAATTTTTTTTTTTAGGGCTTAGGAGTTTGGATTTTAGGGTTTATGTTTAGGATTTAGGGGTTAGAATTTAAGTGTAGGATTTAGGGCTTAGGGATTTATGTTTAGGATTTTGGGGTTTAAGGTTTATATTTATTTTAAGTGCATGAATATAAACCATAAACCTAAACCTAAACCTAAACCTCAAACCATAAACCCCTAAGCCATATCCCTACACCTAAATCCTAAATCCATAAACCCTTAACCCTAAAAGCTTTTTTAGGATTTATTTATAAAAAAAATCGTTTATATTTTATGATTTAGGTATTCCGCGAAAAAATTAAAGTTAACTTTTTTTAAACTGAAATGGATGGTTACCACACGAAATTGTCAAAATTTGAGGGAATTTTGCAAAAAAGTCAAAAATTCTGGATTATTAAGCGAAATTGTCAAAAATTCAGGATTATCCGATAAAATTGTCAAAACCTTAGAATATTTCACAAAAAGGTCAAAAACTCAAGGTTACCAGGTGAAATTTCAGTAAAAAAAATATGATAGGTCCCGTGGAAATAAACCAATTATTTCAATTCCAACATTATTATTAGACTTTGAAAAAGATAAACTAATTTTCACTTTCTTTCTAGTTTCTACACGGTGCAAGATGAACTAATTTTCACTTTCTAGTTTCTACATGGATCAACCCATAAACACTCATGAGTCTAGCCCAACCAACAGCAAAATAACCGCTAAACAGAAAACGGGTCGGGTCTAATATGAACTTACCGTAACGGACCTTTAACGGGTCAAATGAAATACACGACCCCACGCGAACGCAACCGCCATTGCCAAACACAGCAAAAACAAGAGACGTATCTGTATTCTGTAGTCTGTAGATGTCCGTTTCCAATTTTCTAGCTCCACCCGCATTCTCTTCTTCTCAATTCCCATTCGTCACCGGCGAACACAGCTCAACGTCTGAGAAAAGTGAGAGATAGGAATCGTTCGTTCGTCAATGGCGATGAGGTGCGCCGGTAGATTAGCAGCTCGAGCCTCGAAAGCTTGTAGATCCCAGCACGTGGGGGAAAGTTTGAGCAACAGTCGATCTGTGTTTCAACGACTGCTCTTTGTTTCTGCTTCCGATTTCCATAGAAGCTATAATCTCCCGAATTCGACCTCTTCTTTGACATCCTCTTCATCCGTCATTTCTTCCGGTTCCTACCAATCGGTGCATTTCCAAGGTTAGTCTAAGATTAGTGTTTCTTGCTCTTGTGCTTTTAATTTGCTACATACGGGATCATCTCTCATTTCGAAACATCAATTTCCTTTTTCCAGCTGATTTCTGTGAAGTTTGGATTAGGGTTTGATGGATTTTAGACTGTCTGATGATTAGTCAATTTCCTTGGATACTGACTGTTAATGGATGTCAATTGAATGCTAATTTGCTTGTGAGCAGGGCAGAGGAGGACCATGTTTATCCAAACCCAGCCCACGCCAAATCCTTCTTCACTCATGTTTTATCCTGGAAAGCCGGTTATGGAAGTTGGGAGCTCAGATTTTCCCAATTCTCGTGTTGCGATGAATTCGCCTCTAGCGAAAGCTCTTTTTGGAATTGATGGTTAGCCTGCTTGTGATGCTCAACTTTTGCTTTTATCTATTGTTATTCAGTTTTAACATCAGGAAGGGGCTGTCAGAATTTGATATTGCATACATGTTTTCAGCATTGAAGAATTTAATTTTAGGGTTTGTGTTACATTATCTTCTTTGTCATGAACTCTCATCCTACTCATCTTGCCACGTTGCACTTTGAATCCACGGCAGATGCATGCTGACCTCATGAGTGCCAATTTTTTCAAATGAAAATTGTGTAGATAAGGTAAGAAATTGAGCTTTGAGGGGCATATTGTGAGGTAGTGTGGTGCAACTAGATAAGTAAAAGAAGAAAAGAAAGGAGAAATCAAACTCATAACCTTGTCTCATATAGTTATTATACTTGCGAACTAAGCTGGCAAGTCTTGGTGGGAGGGATAGAATACTGTCTCTACTACAAGCCATAAAGACAGTATAATAGCTTATATATTTGAGTGGTGGGCTGGCGTCACTTTATGGTAGATGGTATATGACAATGGTAGTCTTGGTTAAATGATGTCATTCATGGAAATTTTTATGGTAAATTTCAATCATGTCTTAAATCGTATAGAGATGCACTCATGCATTTAAATATACTATTTGGATTGTTTGGAACACTATCTGCAATCTCAAGCCATTGTAGAAAACTTTCCCATATGTCAGATACCAAGTTTTCTAATCTTATTCACCCTCTTCCATTAAACAGGAATTACACGAGTTTTCTTTGGCTCTGACTTTATAACTGTTACCAAGTCCGATGATGTTTCATGGGATCTTCTAAAGCCAGAGATTTTTGCTGCAATCATGGACTTCTATACGTCTGGGCAACCACTTTTTCTTGATGCAGAGACTGCTGCTTCCAAGGACACTGCTATACACGAGGTATGCTTTGTAACTACGTTATCAACTTGGATCACATGCTGCACTATTGCATTGGTTGCTTGTATATACTTTTTTGAACAAGTCTTGACCGACGTGTTCTCTTGTCCAGTCCCCAGTATGGCCCTTTTCTACTTAACACTGGCTTTGTTGTCTAGGATGATTTGAGATGGCTATGAAGCAGGATTTCTGGGGTGTCAAGCTTTCCTGTTTGTTTTTAGCAAAACAATTAATAATTTGTGTATCCCCTGGGGTGCTGGGCATACCCAGAGTGTTTAGAGAACTAGGCGAACACAGTGTTATTATAGATACAAGCACCGTATTTTTTTTTTAAAGAAGCTAATGGAGAAGCTTTAGCCAAACACCACTAACGTGTATCTATATGCTTGGTTGTTGCATAATAAACTAGTATCTATTAAGGTTGTGCCCAATTGTTCTGATCAATTTCTTCTCTTAAAACAAATTGCTTAATGTATGTGCAATGATGCCCACACCTCTGCCCTTCTGCTCCTTGTAATTCTCTATTTTTGGTCATCTTCAGGCATGATTGTGACTAGCAGTTATATACTTGTAGTTTCAACTCTGAAAGCTGATGATCTTTTCTTATATCTGTGTGCTAAATGCTAATCTCTTCATGAAGGATAAATAGTTAGTTCCAAAATTTCTAGTCAAAATGTTAAGAATTTGATCTTCATATTTAAGGTATATTCCGTCACATACAACTATTTTTATTAAATAACTTATATCTCTGAAAAATCTGTGTTAGCACAATCAATCCTAATGTGTGGAGTAGTGGTTATTTCTAAGTGTTTCTACGACAAAACATGATTCAAAATTGCTGGCTTGACTTTGCAGGATGATTCAGAAACTGTTGCAATGATCAAAGAACTGTTAGAGACTCGCATCAGACCTGCAGTTCAAGATGATGGTGGAGACATTGAGTATCGAGGGTTTGACGAGTAAGTCTCCTTCAAATCCATTATGATGTTAAATTCTTATGACCTTCTTTGCATAAGAACTGGTTTAGTTTTTAGCTCTTTTTACTTTGCATTTCTCAGGGAAACTGGAATTGTCAAACTGAAAATGCAGGGAGCATGCAGTGGCTGCCCTAGTTCATCAGTCACCCTTAAATCTGGCATTGAGAACATGCTGATGCACTACGTTCCCGAGGTGATTTTTTACCCTTGCTAATATGCTTTTATTTCGACATCTATAAGGGTGAATGCGAACAAGTAGTAGAATGGCCTATTCCAGTCTAGAGGTGTAAAAGAACTTCTGATGAAATTATTCAGAAATGCAACTTTGTATGCTTTAGAGTCCAAGTATTAGAAGTATCATCTAGCAGTAATAATCTCTGGAAGGCGGTGTGTTTTTAATCTTATGGTGGCTTCTGATTAGACACGTGAGAGACTTGATAAGAAAAACTCAAAAAGCTTATTGTTATTATGAAAATCATGAAGCTTTATATAGGGAAATTCGGCCTGAATGAATTCCGAAGGGACTTATATACTATCTGTGACTTGCAGGTGAAATCAGTGGAGCAAGAGTTTGACTCTGAAGACGAGGAGGCTGCTGCAACCCAGATGGAGTAGAACCGCTAGACGGTTCCACTTTTTCTGACTATAACCAGATTTATTTGTTACACCTTTATAGCTAACTTGCCTCCTGAAAGTGTTGGATATTTCTATGTTTGAAGACGACAAATGTACCTCATCACAGGTCTTCTTTGGAGAATTGAATTGCACTCAGCAAGTGGAAAGGAACAATCTTTTCTGTTATCCTGGCGCCTGGTATGGTAGATTAGATTGTCCATTTGCATATGAGGACCAGAAAATGAATAATAGGACTGTGAACTCCTTATGGCCCTTATCCTTTACTGAAGCAGTCACCATACTATATCAGTGTACATGATTGTCAAAGTTTTGGTACTTTCTTAACTTCTTTGCATATCAATAATATCAGCTTTCTTGTACATATTTGAAGCCATAAATCTTTAGTTGTTGATAGATACATAAACCAAGAATTGGAGTTGGCTTCTCAAGTTTTTGCTTACTGAAGAGGAGGAATGGGTCCAATTTTCTTTTAAAAATGTCAAACAAGCTTTTCATATTCCTGTGGGTATGTGAATGCAGAGATTCTTGAATTAAACTATTGGTGTCTGATAAAACGGGTATAATTCTCGTTTGAATACAAAAAACTATTGGGGTCTGAATGTCTGATTCCATAATTTGATGTTAAGATGATTAAAAATTATAGTGTATCTATCTGGACATTCATTAATGATTTTTGGTGTATGAAAGTTCGAATATTCTTTGTTTTTTTTGATAAAGTAAGAATTCAAGAATCCAGAACAACCAAACCTGAAAACTTGAGAGGCCGAACAAACGGCGTCGGGACACCCGACAAAGCAAACAACCAACAAACAGACAAAGAACAAAAAAAAAAAAGACAACAAAGGAAACAAGAATACAGACACAACTGAGGAAACAAGAATACAGACACAACTGAGCAAGCAAACCAACAAGGTTTAATCTACGAGAAAGGCTTCAAACATGGGTTGGAAACCACCAACAAGGCGTTTGAAGCAGCCGGAAAGAAGAAACAAGACACAATCTGGAGGCATTTCGTCAGTAGAAACCACCAGGGATCACACGATCACTATCTTATCTCGAACCGAAACAACAATCTCCAATCAAATCTAAAGGAAACCTGCAACAGTAGTGAGAGTAACACAAAGCAACAAAGAACCAAATTTTCAAAAGAAGGGACGAGGGTTGCTCATAGGACGCAGTAAAGGTCAGATCCTCGAGGGGGAGCTTGCACACAGCAAGATCAGATCCACGAGAGGGACCAAGAACTTCACGGCGGGGGACAGGGGAGGGAGGTGGACGGCGGAGAAGGAGGAGGAGATTTAGAGGAAGACAAGGAGGAAGGCGGGGGAGGCGGCGGTGGGGCAGAGAGGAAGAAGACTGGCCAAAGCTCTTCCATGGGACGGGGTGGCGTCGGCGGAGGAGGGGAGTCGGCGGCGTGGTGGCGAGTGGGGTCGGGAGCAGACTTCCAGCGACGAAACACGGGCTGGAAACGGCTCTGGGCTTGCCAGATCTGGGAGTTGGTGAGCAGATTTGGGCTCGGGAGGGTCGGAGCGGGGCTCTTCTGGGAGCATTTGATTCAAGGTCCGGCTCATCTCCGGTGGCGGTGGTGGGATCGTTTGGGCTCGCCCGATCTGGAGCGATGGTGCCCAAATGGCGGATTGGATCCGGCGCGGAGGCTCGGTCGGAGCAGGGCTTGGTCGGAGCGGGGGGCTCAGTAGGAGCAGGGCCGTGGGGCGGTGCGGATCGGGGCTCGGTCAGAGCGAGGCCGGTTGAACAGGGCCGGTTGAAGCAACATCTTTTTTTTGGGGGGGGGTTTCTAGGGCCGGCGAAGGCCTCTCTGGGAGCGTTTCTTCTCTGCTACATTTTCTTTTCAGAATTTTCGCGTGGTACCCCTGAGTTTTTGCAATTTTCGCGAGATACCCGAAGGTTTGAAGTATTTCGCGTGGTACCCCTCAGTTTTTTTTTTGCCAAATACCCTTTATGTTATAAACTGTTAAATTTTTGCCTCCACCGTTAACTTAGAAAAATAATAAAAATAAAAAATAAAAAATTGAAGCCCTCAGCGTGGTACCTGAAGGTTCGATTTGAAGCCCTCCGTTTAATCAGATCCAAATCAAGCAAATCAAGCTAATCGGCGGGAGACAGGGCGTAGCAGTTGTGAGGTGGGAAACGGCAGGAAAGGAGAGGAGGATGCGTTGGGCGAGGAGGACGACGGAGGAGGCGGCGGCGATTGGGTGGCCCCAAGGGGAGATGACAGGTCAGATTTCTACCCCTCTTTCAAATGTTCGATTGTGAATTTACAGATTTTGAAATGGATTGAAATTTGGGGATGAATTTAGGGTTTTCAATTCTAGGTTTTGAATTTGATTTGGGAATAAATTTTAGAATAATTGCAGCCTTAAGCAATGATTTGTGAAAAGCCATCAGCCGTCGTCGTCAAGAGCCACCAGCCGCCGCCGTCGTCGTCGTCAAGAGCCACGTCGTCAACAATCGAACTTCGCCGTCATCGTCAACAACCGCCGTCGTTGGTCGCGTTCGCACGTTGTCACCACTCATCCACCGCGGCATCTTCGTCTCCCACCGCCGACGAGACACCAGCCTCCAGGTTGCTCAGTTTCCAGAAGGAAATGGAGTGTGTGCGTGCTTGCTCAGTTTACAGGAGAGAAGAAGATGGAGTATCGGCGGCGATCGGGTGGCCCCAAGGAGAGAGGAGCGAGAGGTCGAGGTCGGTGACGGATCAGAAGGCGGTCCTCTTTGACGCCAACATCCTCGCGGTCTTCTCCGAGGTCCTCCCCGCCCTCTTCGCCGGAGTTCACCGACCACCGATGAAGAGGTCGGATCGGGTGAGGGTTTCGGCCCGGTACCAGGATCTGCAGACGAGGGAGGCGGCGTTGCGGTCGCGGCGGCAGGTGAGGAAGTGGAGCATGTTCTCCAGAACGTTCTCGAGCACCTGATCCGGGCAGGGCGGGTCGTACTCGCCGTCGATTCCCGGTGGGTCAACCCGGTTCTCTCATCTGCAGACGAGGGAGATGGAGGCACAATTTTTTTATTTTTTTCTAACTTAACGGTGGAAGCAAAAATTTAACGGTTTATAACGTAAAGGGTATTTGGCAAAAAATTTTAAAACCTGAGGGGTACCACGCGAAATACTTCAAACCTTCGGGTATCTCGCGAAAATTGCAAAAACTCAGGGTACCACGCGAAAATTCCGTTTTCTTTTTTATGCTATCAGATTCATTGATTCCTTAAAGTTCGAGTATTAACAAGCTTCTGGCGTAACATAACATTATAATTCATTATGCATAATATAATGCATGAATATTCGATCAAAGTGGGTTGGATATGCTGAAAAATAGTGTCACGCTAGTGTTACTGTTAGACTTGGATTGAGAATTCTGGTACTGGACTTCACATTATTTTGTCCAGTATAGATTGCTGAGCTTTTGAATTGGGTAGGTAGACACTTAATCATGTATTTCTTATTACTGCAAAAACCTCCTCTTGCTTGTGTAGTTTGTTCATTGTTTTCGTTGAATAGAATAATGGAGATAGTATTATACAAGTAGGGGGCGTTTGGTTTGACAAGGGGAAACGGAAACGGAAAGGGATTGAAAAATTAAGGGAATGAAAAGGGAACGTGTTAAAATCAAATTTTGTTTGGTTTATCCCATGAATGGAATGATTACGTTTGCATTACTTTAATAAGTGTTTGGTTTGTTAATTATTGAATTACAATTTGAGCTATTATTTTTTTAATTTTGCCAAATCTATGCATAACGAGACATAAAAGTACCAAATCACAAGTACCCAATCTATGCATACCAAACATAAGTACAAAATCTATGCTTAACCAAAATACAAGTACCAAATCTATGCTTAACCAAAATACAAGTACCAAATGTAACTCTAACACATCCTAATCACTTCTTCTTCAACAAATCCTTGACATACTGTTTCTTCAACGCCGTAGTTGCTTGATAAAAAGCACGCAGCTTAGGTTCCTCAGCCATCAAGATAGTATCTACCTGTCAAGTTTAAAAACCATTTCGAATCAAGGTTTGAAACAGTAAATAACTATAAAAAAAACTAGACACATTTCTTAAAATATGACATTGTTACTTCTAAAGTATCTAAAGGAGAGAAATCCAATTTCATCACTTCTTCTAGAATAATATTGTTGTCATTCTCAAGCTTCTTCTTTCTCTCTTCTTCACTACTCCACACTTGAGCCATTACACCCAAATTTGCATTCATATTTTCAAACACTTTACCAATCTCTGCAGAAGCTGATTTTAGAGATGCAGTCAAGTCCCCAACATCATCAATTTTCTTCAATCGAATTCTAGTCTTCTTTGCACTTTTGACAGATGGTGGATCCTTCCTCTTCCTTGACCCACTTGCAGATTGCAACGACTCACTTTGAGCTTCAGCTTGAGCTTCAACATCAACATCAAAATCAAGGTCATCCTCGCTATCAAGTGTTACGAGCGGCGCCAACGAGAGGTGTGGAGGAGGTGATCGAGCGACGCCAACGAGCGAGCGAGGTGTGGAGGAGGCGATCGAGCGGCGCCAACGAGCGAGCGAGGTGTGGAGGAGGCGCTGGAAAGGGGATGAAATGGCGTGAAGTTGGGGAGGATACAGATCAAAGACTGTTTACAGATTCCTCCTGAATGAAACCCTAAAAAAAATGCCACCAAATGGCATATGATGTAAACGGGCTTTGTATCCATTTGTTTTGGCCCATTTGGAACTAAACAAACGGGCCCGTAGAAATAAACAAAGTGAACTTGATATACTAACATAATCATAAATAGATGTAAGAGCTTGGAACATGCCAACCATTTTATAATTATTATTTCCAGCAAGAAAAGGATTGGTTACAACTTTCAAGTCTTTTGGTGGTCACTTCATATTTTGACCCCCCAAAAACTAAAATTGTTTTAAAAGTTTCGCATAAAAAAAACCTCCTCCTCTTAGAACTTGCTAAATGATACTACAACACACATCATAAATAACTAAATAATTTATATATTGTATTGATACTTATTTACCATATGCTACCTCTATAGGCTTGATTGTGACTTAGGGCCCGTTTGGTTACACAAGAGAGAATGAAAACGGTAATATTGCGTTTGTGAGAAGAGAAAGGTAATGGATTTCGCTCGACTGCAATGTTATTTGGTTTAACTCAAGGAAAGGATTTAAAAAGAACAGATTTCCAAATTATTACCTAGGGTTTAAAATTTTCCTCATCTGTCACCAAATCAATTCCCTGAAATCTATATGTAGGATTTTCAAACCAGGGTCACCGCGAATGCGAATGCCGCCACGCTTCTGGATTCGCCGATTGTCCAGTGCTCCTCTTCGTAGTCGTCGTAGCCCATCGCGATCATGAAAATCTTGAGGAAATCGGTGGATTTCTTCGATTCGAGGTTCCATAGCCAAGGACGGGAGCAGATCAGGACGCATACGGCGATTGCGAAGTGGAGGAGGTAGGCAACGACGAGCGCCGCCTCGAGGAGGATTCCGCGGAGGCTCAACTACTTTAATGGCGGTGAGAAGCCAAAGAGCGAAGACGACAAGTTGTCTTCTCCTGCTGCTCTGTGGTGCTTCTTCTATGGAGGTAAGAGGCTACAAATCAGACGACAGGATGGAGTGTTCGAGAGAGAGAGAGAGAGAGAGAGAGAGAGAGAGAGAGAGAGAGAGAGAGAGAGAGAGAGGTGACCTTGGCTTCAATGGTGAGAAAACTGAAGTTCGGCCATGGCCTTGTATCGGAGAGAGAAGGCACAAGTAGGTTAACAAAGTATATCAGAAGAAAAATAGAAAGTAGCAATTAGGCTTAACCTTTACGGGTCCGAAACGGATTAGATTACTCCCCTTATGCAAACAAACACACACTCCTCTAACGGGCCTCAATATTACCGTTTCTTTAGCCCATTTTGATCAAAACAAACAAGCCCTTAAACTAAAGTGTGACATATTATAATTGTTGTTTGGTTTTACCCAAATAAATATACGATTTTTATAACGTAGGTGTTGAGATTAAGAATTCATATTAAAAAATATAAATTGAGAAAATGATAACCCTTTAACAAAAGATTTAAAAACTAACACTTAAAAATCTCAACCTCTTATTGGAGGGCATATGTTAAACAAATCGAGGGCATAAGTTAAATAAATCCATAAATATAAAATGCCACATTATCACGTGCAAATGGTACAATGCCACAATGGTCTAGGTGGAAGTGTGGAACATGTTTCTCACACCCTCAAAACACTCTGTTTTTAGTCCATCAATAAGACAACCGGATTAATTTTGAAAAAGACAAAAAGAAAAAAAAGAAGACAACCGGATATCGGCTTCCAGTGACTGTAGCCAAGCCGAGACTGCCAAGTGCCATCTTACTAGAGGCACTATACGGCTCGGCTCGGATGGACTGAGCCGAGCCAAGCCGAAACCCCTAAGTAATTTTGGCCGCGGCCATTCGCCGGGCACAAGATGGCGCGTGTAAACCACGCGGCCGCCACACATCTTCAATAATCCCCTTATTTTACTCCCCTATATAAACTCCTCCCTTCCATAATTGTGTAATTCCCATTTCGTTCGCCAACCAAAATCCCTCTTTCTTCTCTTCCCTTGAGTTTTGACTGAGTGTGTGAATTCAGTTGATTGTTTTCTGAGCTCATCGGTTGGAGTGGAGAAGTTGATGGCGTGCTATGCGACGATGAGAGATTTACGGCCGTTGATACATCTGCTATTCCCCCTCTGTTTCCACTGGATCGCCGAGGAAATGACGGTCTCCGTCCTCGTTGACGTCATCACCGACGCTCTTTGCCCTGGCGAGTCCACCTGCTCCGAGGCTATTTACCTCAACGGCCTTCAACAAACTGTAATTCCGCAATCTGGATAATTCTTTTCTTCTCATCAGATTAATTCGCCTTTTCTTTTATAATAAAAATAGGATTGAAGATACTACTTTCCTTATCCAGAGCTTTTATCTGGATAATTCTAGTTTTTTGTCTGAATTAAGTATCCGGATCATTGTTTTATCTGATTTTTACTGTCTGATTTTATCTAATTTGTTAGGAAGTCCTGTATTCATAAATGAATAGAACTAGTAGTGATTCTTCTAGATCAAGATATCTTCGGAGGTCTGTGGTTTTCAACTGCCTTCTTAACAAGGTGGAGTTTTTTCAAAGCAATGATTGCAGAACTTGTGGTGCCTTGTATTGGAAGATTTGAGATGCTAATTACAGTAATTAGAATCACTAGAGTTAGATAATGTTGCTTTTTTTAGAATCACTGGCATTTATTGTTATTCAGCTATTGTAGCTTGTTTATTGTATCTTTGAACCGCTGATGCAATTAAGAAGCATTTATAAGCTTTTAATTGTGTTTGATGTAACAGGTTGTTGGGATATTTAAAATGCTAGTGCTTCCGTTCTTGGGTCAGCTTGCTGATGACTATGGTCGGAAGCCGCTGCTCCTTATGACAGTTTCAACTTCCTTAGTCCCCTTTGGTAAGTCAATATATGAACCTGCACTAGTGAAAATTTCCTTACATGGATCAATTAGAATTGCCCTGATCGATTGTGGTTGGTAGTGAATGTCAATGCCATAATTGTCGCATTTAGCTTCAATGTCACTTTCCTTTTTAGACTATCATTTTCCAAGGATATGCAGTGGAAGGATGTGAGAGCATATCCTTGATTTAAAAACATGAGATAGTTGCTAATATGTTTATCTGATCATAATCTATTATAACATATCTAAAGAATGTATTTTGGCCTTTGAGGTTTGACATAGTTACTAACTTACTCGTGACATTGTTTTTCATCCCATCTTTTACAGCTTTGCTTGCAATTAATCAGTCCAAAGGAGCGGTGTATGGTTATTATGTGCTCCGTACAGTATCCTACATTTTGAGCCAAGGGAGTATTTTCTGCATTGCTGTTGCTTATGTGGTAAGATCTCATCTTTCATAGTGCCAGATACAAAGTAAAGGAGAGGAAATCATAAGATTGCTGTATATATATATATTTTTTTTTCTCTATAGGCAGATGTACTCGATATAGGGAAAAGAGCTGCAGCATTTAGTTGGATTACTGGTCTCTTTTCTGCTTCACATGTCATAGGAAATATGCTAGCATGGGTTCTTCCTGAAAGATATATATTTGTGGTACGTTTGTATAGCTTAAAGTTTTCAATCAATTCCTTTTGCAAGATGTACCATTTTTATTGACTATACTATGTTGCTTATTCCTTGCTATTACCAGGTATCAATCGCCCTCTTGATTGTTTGTCCAGTTTATACGCAATTCTTCCTAGTTGAGACTGTGAAACGAGAACCAAGACAGGAGCAGAAATCAACACTTATGTACAAATTAGTAGAAGCTTCCAAGGAGAGATATAGTTCTATGAAATATGCTGCAAGTGTAGTTGTCAACAGGTGAACTTATAATCTTCATTGATCATTAGATTGGCTCCGGTCCAAACTTGTAGATGTTTAAGCATCTTTTCTTATTTACCATGCTTCATTTTTTTAACCATAGTTGGAATGATTTGATTTTCTTCATTGTCAAAATCATTGACTGTTTGTTAAGCTGTTAATAAGCTAGTTTCATGAATCTTGCTGCAGTCCAACGCTTAAGGGTATTTCCCTTGTTTCCTTCTTCTATGAGTTGGGGATGTCTGGAATCAGCAGCGTCTTATTGGTAATAATACCTTTATCTTCTTGTTTCCCATTGCAAATTTTGTATAGCATCTCTTTAGTGATAACCTATTTAATAATGATTATCAGACTCCTACATTCTGCAGTACTATCTTAAAGCTCTTTTCGGTTTCAACAAAACTCAACTTTCACAAATTCTGATGGTAGTGGGAGCTGGTTCAATTGTATCTCAGGTGAACTTTTCTTAATATATATTCATTTTTAATTTAATGTGGGATTATTATTTGAAAATGGGAATTGGAAGCTGGACAATATTTTTTCACGTGCAGATCAAACATCATACAAGCAAAACTGTCTTTAAACACCTTAAAACATATCCAATTTGGCATATGAATAATATGTAATAAATCTTGTTTATTTATTTGTTGTATAAATGCCTCCAGATATTGGTGCTGCCTCTGATCAATCCACTGGTTGGAGAGAAAGTCATACTGTGCACTGGCTTGCTTGCATCTGTAGCTTATGTATGTTTTCAGTATTTTTTTAGCTTTGAGCTGTCAACATTACCCTGTTTCAAGTTGAATAAAAGGATAGTTTCATACTTTCATACTCCGAAGATTACATACCGATTATAACTTCGTCTCCACAGGCACTGCTATATGGCTTTGCATGGGCATCATGGGTATGTCAACTCCTTGTTTATGTCAAAATTCTCCAGCTGTTGATTTTCATATGCTAAGGTGTAGAGATAGTTTTTAGTTGAAAATTGCTCTAGGAAATATGTGGGCTGTTCTTAGTTGCTTGATTTCCCTTCTATCTATTTGTTTCCAATTTTGATTGAAAATCATCCGTTGCATCTCAGGTGCCATACTCGAGTTCATCATTTGGGGTCATATATGTCCTTGTAAAACCTTCTGTAAGTACCTTCCCCTCCATGAGGATTGAGGAGAACAAGTTCAGTTCTGAAGTCATAGTAAATTGAGTTCGGCTTTCGCTAATATCATATTTCATGTGCTAATGCTGTAGACATATGCTATTATTTCAAAAGCATCAGGATCAAAAGACCAGGTTAGTAGAAACCTTTTCAAATTCTAAATGAGATTTAACTATTTCAACATAGGTATCAAGTCAGCTCTACAGAGTAGAATCATCAGTACCATGGAGCATACCACTAGCATCTCATTTTTTTGCTCATAATGTGCAATCTTTTGCAGGGAAAGACACAAGGGTTTGTTGCTGGGATTCAAGCAATAGCAAGCTTATTGTCACCGATTTTTATGAGCCCCTTGACCTGTGAGTTTTGAGCAACAATACTCTGTGTTCCACACTTCATAATAAACCATCCATCTTGCTGATGAATCTGGGTGTTCTTGCAGCATTGTTTTTGTCTAGTGATGCTCCTTTCGACTGCAAAGGCTTTAGCATCATCATTGCATCATTCACCCTGGTATACAAATCTTACTCAGAACTTTGTTCTTGATTCCTTTGCATCCATCCAATTCATATTAATCAATTGTTGTCCCCTTTAATTCCTCTGCGCGAGACCTATTCTAATAGCAAATATTTACACCATCCCTAGATGATTGCCTTGGGCTGTTCGCTGTGGCTAAAAACAGAATCACATCCATTGGACGATATCAAGGAGGACGTGGAGTCCATTGAAACACCACTTCTATCATGAGATTTGAACTGCTTATTTGCTACCAATTTCAGCATCTGCACTAACAATCGTCAAGTTAAAGAGAGCATTATAAAAACAGTTAAGTCATTGAGATATGAACTACTGTATACATGCAGGAGTAGCCAAAGACACTCACACATCCTGAATCATGTAGTCTAGCTTAGGCCTTAGTTGTTCTTATTGTGCTTAATCTTCTCTCCCTCTCCTTTTCCTTCATTGTACAAAGAAATAATGTTTTTTTTTTTCTAATTTTGGATGTGCCTTTATTAATTCAAATTTCTGGAGTTTATTCCTTTGGCTTCACTTGCTGTTCTAGTTGTTTGGCTGGACTTCCATGTATTCATCTGTAATTGTCACAAATTCATGTCATCTTCTTAGTAAGCTTTTCTATATATCAAAACTACTAAACACACGGGCCTTCTCCAATCTGTTGCATAAAGTTTATATAAGTATAAATAGTACTCCGTATTAAACCAATAAATCTCTGCATTTATTTCATGATACTAAAGAAAATCAGCAACATTCTTACTATGAGCTGTGGTATTTGTATGATATGAAGAAAATCATTCAACTTGTAAAATTCAATTACACATGTTGCTGTATAAATATATACCACTCTGGCACTCTTGGATGAATACATATTTACTCTTACCATTTTTCCTACTATACAAACACACATTATTTGTTTCTTACACGCCTTAGATCATCTTCGTTGCAGCTTCCAAGGAGTTGAAGCTTGCGAAACCGCTATGTTCTTCACTATATCCATCATTAACTTTGTGAACAGACGCCAATCTCATCGTCAAACTCTTTGCAGCCTCTTGATCAGAACCGAAAACAGCATCAGCAACACTCACCACCCCAGGATTCTGGCTATTGAGCACTGAAAACAGAGTTGCACTCTCAAATCCAGCATTGAAGCAGTAGTGCAATAAGCCTCGAGGAACCACGAAAACGTCCCCTTTCCTAAGAACCTTCTGGAACCCGTTGTTCTTGGTGTCGATGAACCCGGCAATCACGACCCCTTCGCTCACAAACAGCGTCTCCGACGCGCGTGGGTGAGAGTGGGGCGTCACGAGCCCGTCCACGTCCAAATCGGTTCTTGCGATCGAGAGGCCGAGCGTGTTGAGGCCCGGGAACTCGGCTGCTGTCACAAGGCTCACGGAGGAGCTGTAGAAGTTGTTTGTGTCGCCTGCTCGGCTGAGGATGGAGCTTGTGAAGTCATTGGAGGTGACGTTGGCCGGGTTCTTGCAAGGCAGCCCGTTTATGAAGACGTCGGGGTGGTTGCTTGACGGGCAAGCGTCTTGTAGGTTGTCGTTGTCGGCTAGGGAAAGTCTGAGGAGGAAGGAGGATGATAGCAAGGCAATGGAGAGGAGGTTGTTTATGGTGAAGTTGAACATTATTTGGGTTTGTGGTGTTTTAGAGAGTTTTTAAGGATTTGGAATGAAATGTATGTGGATAGGAGGTTGTGTATAAATAGATGGGTTTTGTGTAATGAGCATTGTTGTTGTCTTGGAGTTTAGTTTTTTGGTGGATTGGAATGCAAGTGTGTTGTTGCTTATAAGCAAGATGACTGCCACTATTGATCCTTGGAACAAAAGTATGATAATAGCCCAAGACCATACAAAAGATGGGCATGGGAAAACACGTGGACTTAATTAACGTTGATACTCATAAGAAATTTTAGGCAAGAAAATATCTATATTGTCAAGAAAAAGTAGACTGTTTTAATCTTGTAGGCAATGTTGTTTTAGGATTTTAGGATCGGATCAGATCGTAATATGCTTTCTGAATCAGATGGTAAAATTGAATCGTAAAATCGCAAGATTTTATGAAAATAAATAAATATAGTAGAAGTCAACCTAATAAATGATAAATATATTCTATTTAAAGTGAGATTATAAAAATATTATATATTAGTGATTTTATGAATGAAAACATTATATATTCTACAATAATTTAGTAGTGATTTACCAATATAATCATATTATAATTGATAAAATAAAAAAATGCATGATTGGGATATAAATTTTTATTCTGAAATAGTGTCATATGATAAACATGTTGTAGGATCGTCAGAATTGTTCATAGAATCGTTAGAACCGTATGCATGATTGGGGTCGTACACAAGATCCTACCAATTTTATATCAAAATATTAAGATCCTGCTTTTAATAGGATTCTACTTAGAACCGGTATCGTTATGTCACTCCTGGATCATAGGATTGTTAGAATTGTAGAATCGAATCGGGATTTAACAACAATGCTCGTAGGCAATCACAAAAACAAACTCTTTAAAGCAGATGAGAAAGGATTTATCTTATTCTTACATTTGGGTAATGTTGGTGATTTTAGTGTCATCGGTCATTTGGTGTAGTCGGGATTCATTCAAGACTTATGGAGTTCGTTCGGCGCATAACGAGTTTCGGGGGTGCGGAGTGCACACTCGTGTGCGTAGATTCGGAATCAGGGTTGTGACGCTTGTTGGTTTAAATAAGAGTAGATTGGCGGTTTTTTAACCAACTTTTGGCGGTTTTTTAACCAATTTTCAACCACCATGCAACCGCTCAACCGCCATGTAACCGCCTAACTACTTATGCCCTATATAAGGGTGAGGTTGGGGCAAGTCTTGGGATATCCGAAAAGAGAACAATCTCTTGTATCGAATAAACACAAAAACACCAAGTGCTCTCTATTGATATTGCCTTGTTCAATAAAGGTTTGATTGTCTTATCTCGAATCGAATTTCGTGCAACCCTAAGGCTACAAGAGTAAGGGTCGAAATATTGGTTTTGGAAAGTGCTTTGGCACGATTCAATCTATATCCAAGTCGAACCGAAGTTTGATCAACATTACACCCTTCTACAACATTCAAAACCAATATTTTCGTAGTTGATCAATGGTGGTTACATCGGTGTGCGGGATTACTTCCAAGTTTGGCAAGTTGGAGAAGTTCAAGGGCGTGGACTTCCGTAGTCTCATGTATAATGTTTACGGACTGGAAATATACAGGATCATAAAATTCTCCACCTCTATTGGTGCGTAGTTTCTTAATCAAGTCATTTTGTTGTAATTCAACCTCGGTTTTATAAACCTTAAACTTATCATGGGAAGATGAGGAGGCGCAACAAGTGGAATATGGCAAGATCAAAGGATTGGTCGTCATGTGCGGTAGTGGTTGGCTATCAAGTTTAATTTGAGAGGCCACACATCCTAATCACGATAAAGGCTAATGCTAATAAAGCATGAATGGTGATGATATGGGGTCATGGAAATTGAGGTTTCATACTTGTATGTTATTTATGTATTGGGTATATACATATACATAAGACCAATCTCTGTATGGTCTTGGATGTGGTGTTAAATATGTAAATAGACATGGAAATTTTAATCATGTACGGTTATGCAGAGACCGTGATATTTAAGCCATGTTGATGATCTTGGCATATGTGCAAGAGGTTGTGTAATCTCTGGACATGTATACATATAACATATATTTATATGTATGGATAAAGATTAAATTCTTGTTGGTGTCTTGCATTGTATGCTAACCGCATATAGTGGTTGTTGAAATCTCGTATGTGGATGTTTATATGCATAATACATGTAAGTACATGTACGAAATGTTAATAGAGGAGAAAGTGTTCAAGCCTCTCTCTATATATATATATGAAATATGTGTGATTATGTACCATGAAATTGGTGGAAGCATATGTGTATGACCATGGAAAATTTTGGTTATGGTAAGATCATGGTTGGAAATTTTAATTCCTCGGATTCATTCCATATAATTGGGTGATGGAGGTGTATGGTGTATAATCTACGTATAAGTACAATACGTATGACCATGATATAGTCACATTAGTTCAAATTCCCATTTTATGTGACCTGATGATTAAAATAATGATCATGATATTTTAACTTAAATAGTTAACTTAAGTCCCAAGAGACTAAGGACAAGTATCTCATGAGTTAGATGAGGTCTTGTGTTTTTATGAGTCTACTATGCTATGCATAGACTACTCATGTTTCTAGATTACTTGATTCAGGTCTACTAGGTTGACCAGATTACTTTTTAGTCTACTGGTCATGATACACCCTACGGTGGCTAAAACTTGACTCTACTGTTTCCAAACAGATTAGTCATTAGACCCTACTATACTCTATATAGACTGGTCGGTTATTTATATTTTGTATATATGTTATGCGATTTATGGTGTGTGTTTTATTAACCAGATTATTCTCATTATTGTTATGTGTATTTACTACATGCTAAAGACAAGGCCCATGATAAGTTTAAGGTTTATAAAACCGAGATTAAATTACAACAAAATGACTTGATTAAGAAACTACGCACCAATAGAGGTGGATAATTTTATGATCCTGGAGAAGCTAATTGAAGACATCCAGAGGAAGAGGAGTAGACCACCTGAGGAGACAAGGAAGAACCATGGAGAAAGCCACACAAATGATGAAGGAGTGTCTTCCGCGAGTGCCCGCGAGCAAGAAGAGAGAGCCAAGCGAGATCACGGTGATTTCCGAGAAAAGGAGCCAAGAGAATCAGCGACCGCGATCGCGGCGAGGGGCCCGCGCCCGCGGAAAAAGAAATAAGAAGTCGAGAGCAGTGAAGCATTTTCCGCGATGGCGGCGTGGCTTCCACGGTCGCGGTTGGACACGGGAGACAACCCGTGGAGGATTTCCGAGTTTTCTTTAGTTTGCAATTTCCAATTTCTTTTTCCTTTATTTTATTCCAAACTTTAGTATTATTTCCTTTTAGATGAGGTTTGTGATCTTGGGCATTAGGTTAAGTCTATTTAACCTAATTTCCACAGCCTCCATTCAGGATCTCGACACTTCATATCAGTTTTATTATCGTTGTTTTTCCCTTTAAAGATTATTGTTTTCCAAGACTATGAGGAGCTAAACACCCTTTGCTTAGTCTGACAATTGAAGCTTTTCTTATGATTTGATTGTGATGTTAATTCTCTATTTCCTAATTCCTTTGGATTATATCTTTCTTCTTGAGCATATTCCTATTGATTGTTATTGATTTGATTAGATTGATCACCTAGTTGAGTTTAATAATTATCTATTGCTAGGGTTTAGAATTTACTGATTGAGATTCCTTATCTAGAGTATGTTAAATACTGTGAGTTGTGGTGTTGCATGTATCCTGGCTAATTCCTATACTTCTTGCTGCTATTGAATTAAATCGTGAAGGTTAATAGGGATTTATTTAATAGTTAGGGTTATTAGGACTGGTTGGACTATTAACTAATTCAGAATAGGGACATAAATAATCCAGGGAAAAGAATAGAGATGACCTAGGATCAATCTATCATAGGAAAAGTGGATATTTGTTTGGCTAAGTATTTTCCCGTAATTGATTAAAAACCCTTGCTTTGTTATTTGCTTTGTTTACTTGTTACTTGAAACCAATCCAAAACCCCCCTTTGTTACCATTGCATGCTAGTGAACACTAAGAAATCAACTCCTCCCTGTGGGATCGACCCTGCTTACCCTGACTACTAGTTTAGGTTTGTTAGGAATTATTTTGACAAGGTTTAAGACGACTAAAAACCTGTCTGTCAAATTGGCGCCGTTGCCGGGGAGGCAAGTTTTGATTTTTCTTTGTGTTTGTTTGTGTGCTTGTTACTTTGGTGTGGACCTATCTTATGGTCCACACCCGTGCTACTAATTCCCCAATTTTAGCTTTGGATTCAGAAATCGAGAGGACTCTCTCCCAGAGCCGCAGAGTCAATAGATCTTTGGCATTTGACAACCCCACGTTCGAGATGGCTGACGAGGAACAACCTACGCTGAGCAGTTGACTGCCCCTAATCTGCAACAACAATTGATGGCTGTGCATTTTCCTGAGCTTGCTGATGGATTCAACTTCGAGCTCAAGTCTGGGTTGATCCACTTACTCCCCCACTTCCATAGGATGAGTGGTGAAGACCCTAACAAGCATCTGTCGGAGTTCCATTTAGTCTGCATGAGCATGAAGCCTAATGGCGTGATGGAAGACCAGATCAAGCTGAGGGCCTTTCCTTTCTCCTTGAATGATTCGGCTAATGACTGGTTTTATTATCTCACTCCAGGGAGCATAGATACATGGGCCAAGATGAAAAAAGCCTTCTTGGAGAAGTACTTCCCAGCGACGAAGCTGAATAGCCTGAAGAGGAATATTATCAACATTGAGCAGCAGGCTAATGAGTCGCTATACGAGTATTATGAGCGCTTCAAGAAGCTGATTTCCACTTGTCCCTATCATGGCTACTCCGATCAGGACCTCGTACTTTATTTGTATGGAGGTCTTGTTGATGAAGAGCGGAGGATGGTAAACGCTGCTTGTGGGGGGAACATCCTCAACAAGACTCCAGACCAGGCTTTTGAGGTCTTCTTTGAGCTATCTGAGGGCTCAAGACAGTTTAGTAGAAGGGCGGGCGCCCCATCCGTGAAGGCTGCAGAGTCTCAGCCTAATTCCACTCTAGTTGCTGAGATGACTGAAATGAAAGAGATGATGAGGCGGTGCATGATGAGGGATGGCCAACAGTAGGTCAAATCATGTGGGATATGCTACGAAATGACGCATCCAATTGATGCATGTCCCACGCTGCAGGAGCCCACTGCTGAGGTGAACGCAATTTGCGGATATGGCCCTCAAAGGCCAAGATATGACCCGTACTCCAGCACCTACAATCCAGGGTGGAGAGATCACCCTAATTTGAGGTACGAGAATCAGCAGAACACTCATCAAGGCCAGGAGAACCAGGACTACCAGCAGAGGCCACCACAATTTCTTCCCCGCCCACAACAGTACCAGCAGCCTGGGGGTCAACAACAATATAGACCCTATGAGCAGAGACCCCAAGGCCCGAGTTCCAGTGTCCCTCAGTCCAGTGAAGACAAGATCAATGCCCTTATACAGGGCATGACAACCATGACTGGCCAGGTGCACGCATTGGCAAACATTGTGGCCCAGAATTAGCAAGAGACAAAGTCCAGTATACAGAATCTGGAGAAACAAATAGGACATATCTCTATTGCTGTGAGCAGGCTGAAGGCTCGTGAGTCAGGGAAACTACCATCTCAAACGATAGTCAACCCGAAGGAGAATGTTTGTGCCATAATGCTGAGGAGCGGGGCTGAGATAAAGACTAGAAGAATCAAGGAGAAGGAGATCCGCGAGGGCAAAGAAGAGCACCACGACCGCGGTGAGCTCGTAGGCGAGAAAGGCGAATTCGAGGAGCGCCCGCGACCGTAGCAGGACGACCGCCATCGCGGAAGATTAGAGGAATTAAATGATGCCCAAGTCGAGAGTTTTCCACGATCGCGGGATGAAATCCGCGATCGCGGAAAAATGGCCGCCAACAGCGAACAAACGTGAATTTATCGCGACCGCGGTCGCCAATCCGTGATCGCGGTGAAGCCCTTGCCGAAGTCCGTCGCTACAACGATCCTAACGACACCTATGTGAGGCCCTATTTCCCTCCTCTTAGATCCGAGAAGCCTCCCGCACCTTTCCCTGAAGCTTTGGCGGATACTAGGAGGCCAACCAATGACAAGGAGTTGTTCGATTGGTTCAGCAACTGCGAGGTAAATATTCCTTTGCTTAAATTGATTAATAGTATCCCTCGCTATGCTAAATTTATGAAGGAGCTCTGCACGCTCAAGAGGAAGAGGTCTGTGAAAGAGAAAAAGAAGGTGGTGGTGAGTGAGAATGTGTCCGCTATGCTGCAAAAGCGGATACCTAAGAAGGCGAGCGATCCAGGGATGTTCACCATTCCCTGCAAGATTGGAGGTACCTTGTTCGACAGGGCATTACTTGATTTGGGTGCCTCCATTAATGTGCTACCTCTCTCACACTACGAGTCTATGAAGTTGGGCCCACTAGAGAAGACGGGGATTGTCATCCAGCTGGCGGACAACTCATATGTCTACCCCAAAGGAGTTGTGCAGGACGTGCTAGTCGAAGTGGACAAGTTGGTGTTCCATGCAGATTTCTTTGTGATGGACATGGGGCAGGACAAAGACGCAGCACCAGTGATGCTAGGAAGGCCGTTTATGAACACGACGAGTACAAAGATTGACGTGAGCAGCGGTTCGCTCACTATGGAATTCGACGGGGAGAGGGTCAGATTCAGTATTGATGATTCAAAGAGACACCCTCCAGATGGGAACCCCGAGTGCTCAATGGAGGTGAGCGAACCAAGTTGAGGAGAATTGGGTAGTATGTCGAACCACGACACTAACTAAGGCGCTGTCCGGGAGGCAACCCGAGGTATGTTTTTCTTTCCTTGCTTTTATTTCATTGTTTTTGCATTTGTTTTTGTGTGTTTTTGCTTTGTGTTGTTTTTCTTTTTGTTTTGTTTGCACTAACCTGCAGGGAGGAGACCCGATGCCAATTGAAGAAGGTGTTTCCCACACCAATGTAAGTCTCCTATTGCCCAGCATTGAAAATAAAATCCCCGAAAAAACCTTAAACGAGGATTAAAAAAAAAGAAGCTTTACCGAAGGCCAGCTGTCCGGAGTTCCCCATGGAGAAGGTGCGCATCATATTGTCAAGGAGGAGACATTAGCCCCACACATTATTTGGCAACGATGATGGCCCTACATTCGACAACTGAGGAGGAGGAACACGATGGCCCACACCATGATCACATCTGGGCCCATTTTTCGTGTTCATTGAAGGCCGTGCAACCCCGATTTCCTTGATGACCACTACACATTACAACGGTTCCCTTTGGTTGTACGGTAGATATGAGTTGAAGAAAACACCCGCCCACCACCAGAGACATGAGCTTTATGGAGGTTTACCGCCAGCAACAACGGAGGTGTCCAAGCCGGCTCAACGACGTCTGTGAGTTATTTTTTGCTGAATGATCAGCACTATTTTGTAGTGCCTATTTAGGAGTTGTTATCGGTGTTTGAGGTGCCATTTGTAGGCATTTAGTGCACAACTGTGGAGTAGGGAGTTGGAGAGATGAAGTGTGGATATGGTGGTCTGGAGAAGCTAATTGAAGACATCCAGAGGAAGAGGAGTAGACCACCTGAGGAGACAAGGAAGAACCATGGAGAAAGCCACACAAATGATGAAGGAGTGTCTTCCGCGAGTGCCCGTGAGCAAGAAGAGAGAGCCAAGCGAGATCACGGTGATTTCCGAGAAAAGGAGCCAAGAGAATCAGCGACCGCGATCGCGGCGATGGGCCCGCATCCGCGGAAAAAGAAATCAGAAGTCAAGAGCAGTGAAGCATTTTCCGCGATGGCGGCGTGGCTTCCGCGGTCGCGGTTGGACACGGGAGACAGCCCGTGGAGGATTTCCGAGTTTTCTTTAGTTTGCAATTTCCGATTTCTTTTTCCTTTATTTTATTCCAAACTTTAGTATTATTTCCTTTTAGATGAGGTTTGTGATCTTGGACATTAGGTTAAGTCTATTTAACCTAATTTCCACAGCCTCCATTCAGGATCTCGACACTTTGTATCAGTTTTATTATCGTTGTTTTTCCCTTTGAAGATTATTGTTTTTCAAGACTATGAGGAGCTAAGCACCCTTTGCTTAGTCTGACAATTGAAGCTTTTCTTATGATTTGATTGTGAGGTTAATTCTCTATTTCCTAATTCCTTTGGATTATATATTTCTTCTTGAGCATATTCCTATTGATTGTTATTGATTTGATTAGATTGATCACCTAGTTGAGTTTAATAATTATCTATTGCTAGGGTTTGGAATTTACTGGTTGAGATTCCTTATCTAGAGTATGTTAAATACTGTGAGTTGTGGTGTTGCATGTATCCTGGCTAATTCCTATACTTCTTGCTGCTATTGAATTAAATCGTGAAGGTTAGTAGGGATTTGTTTAATAGTTAGGGTTATTAGGACTGGTTGGACTATTAACTAATTCAGAATAGGGACAGAAATAATCCAGGGAAAGGAATAAAGATGACCTAGGATCGATCTATCATAGGAAAAGTGGATATTTGTTTGGCCAAGTGTTTTTCCTTAATTGATTAAAAACCCTTGCTTTGTTATTTGCTTTGTTTACTTGTTACTTGAAACCAATCCAAAACCCCCCTTTGTTACCATTGCATGCTAGTGAACACTAAGAAATCAACTCCTCCCTGTGGGATCGACCCTGCTTACCCTGACTACTAGTTTAGGTTTGCTAGGAATTATTTTGACAAGGTTTAAGACGACTAAAAACCTGTCTGTCACTGAACATTCCAAGGCTCATATGTTCTATGTGATAGAGCCTAATGATTCTATTTCGGTTAACACCGTGATTGAGTCAAGAGATGCGATATTTGATGAGAATCGTTTCTCGTCCATACCTAGACCAAATGATTTGGTTCCAATTACTAGTGGAACTAGAGAAGGAGACGGTTCGGTCGTACCTTCTAATGAGTCATCCGTGCTCCGTAGGAGCAAGCGAGGGAGGATTGAAAAGTCTTTCGGTCCAGATTTCCAAGTTTATTTGGTTGAAGGATCTAGAGATGAAGTTGGGTTCCAATATTCATATTGTTATCATATTGATGAGGATCCTAGGACTTTTGGTGAGGCAATGAGGTCTCAAGATGTTGCTTTCTGGAAAGAAGCAATAAATGATGAGATGGATTCCATCATGATAAATAATACGTGGGTCTTATCGGATCTCCCACCGGGTTGCAAGTCTTTGGGCTGCAAGTGGATCTTCAAGAAGAAGATGAAAGTCGATGGTACTATCGATAAGTTTAAGGCCCGATTGGTTATCCAAGGCTTTATACAAAGGGAAGGTATTGATTATTTCGATACCTATGCTCCGGTTGCTTGGATCTCCACCATTAGGTTGTTGATTGCCTTGGCGGCTATTAACAATCTTGTGATTCACCAAATGGATGTCAAAACAGCATTTTTGAATGGTGATTTGGAGGATGAGGTATATATGAAGCAACCTGAAGGGTTCATTATGCCCGATAATGAGCATAAGGTGTATAAGTTAGTGAAGTCATTGTATGGGCTAAAGCAAGCACCTAAGCAGTGGCATCAAAAGTTTGATGAGGTTGTCTTGTCGAGCGAATTCGAGTTAAATCAGTCGGACAAGTGTGTATACAACAAATTTGATAAATCTGGTAATGGAGTAATCATTTGCTTGTATGTTGATGACATGTTGATATTTGGTACATATCAAAAACAAGTGGACCTTACAAAGGCCTTTTTGTCATCAAGCTTAGGATCAAACGTGAGAATAAGGGACTCTTTTTGTCACAATCTCATTACATTGAGAAAATGCTTAATAAGTTCAATTGTGATACTTTTTTTCGGGTTAGCACTCCTATGGATCCGAGTGTGAAGCTTATGCCCAATACGGGTAAAGCGGTATCACAACTCGAGTACTCACAAGTGATTGGTTGCTTAATGTATGCCATGACGAGCACAAGGCCGGATATTGCTTATGCGGTAGACAGGTTGAGTAGATACACTAGTAATCCTAGTACTCACCATTGGCAAGCAATAAGGCGGGTACTCAAATACTTAAAGGGAACCATGAATTATGGTTTGTCATATGTCGGATTTCCTTTGGTTCTAGAAGGGTATTCGGATGCGAGTTGGATCACTAACGTAGAAGATCATTCTTCTACTAGTGGTTGGGTATTCTTTCTTGGGGGAGGTGCCATTTCATGGGCTTCTAAGAAGCAAACTTGCATTACAAGTTCGACTATGGAATCGGAATTCGTAGCATTGGCCATTGCCGGTAGAGAGGCAAAATGACTAAGGAACTTAGTCTACGAGATTCCTTTGTGGCCGAAGCCGGTGTCACCCATATCTATCCATTGTGATAGTCAAGCTATTTTGGCTAAGGCTTATAGCCAAATGTATAATGGTAAGTCGCGACACCTGGACGTTAGACATAGCGCGGTACGTGAGTTGATCACTCATGGGGTGATTACTATTGAGTTTGTTCGGTCTCAACAAAATTTGGCGGACCACTTGACAAAGGGGTTAGTTAGGGACTTGGTGATCAAGTCGTCTATCGGGATGGGTTTAAAGCCCGTTTAAAATCTCTAATGGTAGGATACCCAATTCCCTCTAGTATGACTTTAGAGGCTGAATTCAATGTGGAAAGCCTACACTTAGAGTTTGGAGCACATGTTCAATTTCATCCCTAGGTATGTGCTCGGACCTGCAAGTAAAGTTAGGTTGAAGTTTATTTTCTTAATGCATCTTTTAAAAAAATGCATTTGCAGGTGCATGATTAAAAGAATCCACCTATACGAGCATGAAGTGGTGCCACTTCAACTAGCCCGGGCTTGGCTTTGTATACGTTCGTGAATGGATAAGGACACATGGCTAAAATAGTGTCAAGTTAGCACTTGGAGTAGTGTAAAAACTTCTGTGTGTTGTATCTTCAAGTATTCAGATGAGTTGAAGGGTTCAATCCATAGGACACCCTGATTCTCGATTATTTGAGATATGTACTACACTAATGTGGAAATTCAATCCTAAGGCCATTTTCATTTATGCATAAGTTTGTGTTTGATGTGTGTTTTAAGTGAATCAAGGATTACACTAAAATGGGGGAGGAATGTTGGTGATTTTAGTGTCATCGGCCATTTGGTGTAGTCGGGATTCATTCAAGACTTATGGAGTTCGTTCGGCGCATAACGAGTTTCGGGGGTGCAGAGTGCACACTCGTGTGCGTAGATTCGGAATCAGGGTTGTGACACTTGTTGGTTTAAATAAGAGTAGATTAGCGTTTTTTTAACCAACTTTTGGCGGTATTTTAACCAATTTTCAACCACCATGCAACCGCTCAACCGCCATGCAACTGCCCAACCGCCATGTAACCGCCTAACTACTTATGCCCTATATAAGGGTGAGGTTGAGGCAAGTCTTGGGATATCTGAAAAGAGAACAATCTCTTGTATCGAATAAACACAAAAACACCAAGTGCTCTCTATTGATATTGCCTTGTTCAATAAAGGTTTGATTGTCTTATCCCGAATCGAATTTCGTGCAACCCTAAGGCTACAAGAGTAAGGGTCGAAATATTGGTTTTGGAAAGTCCTTTGGCACGATTAAATCTATATCCAAGTCGAACCGAAGTTTGATCAACATTACACCCTTCTACAACATGTAATAGGCTAGAGGGTTTTGCAAAAGACTAGTGATTCAAATTCCTAGAAGGTACAACCAACATACAACAAGGTATAAAGCAAGGAACATTATAAATATTAAGGAAAAGGTCCAGAAAAAAAGGTCAAGAGTGAAGTTCCAGCACATTATCCATAACCACCCCAGAATAAAATTCAGCAGTGAGGAATAAATAACATGAAAAATATCAATCCAAGTCCTAGGATAACTTAATCAATTATAACTAAGCTTCGACTTAGAGGAGGCGGTATCATCTTCACCCTCTTGTCCTTTCCTTTTTGCTGGATTCAGATTCAAACTCTTCATTCTTGATCAGTTCATGGCTTTCCATCTTAACACTCACAGTCTGGCTAGTTTGACTTGTGGTGAAGGATCTCAAGGAAGAGACATCCAAACATCATTCAGGCTCCTCCTCCTCGTTCTTGTATTTGATCAATTTTCTTCTGCTTTAGTATATATAGAGATAGTAGTTTTTGTTTGTCATAGATAGTTTAATTAACCTAGTTAAGTATGACGTCTCATGATCACGAGTTCGATTCCTTCACCCCGTTGTAATGGCCTAAGTGCTTAACCTAGTTAATTAACAAATGATAGACAAGGCTGCAGAAGAAATGTGAAGGGAAAGGGAGAGATTGCTTTGCCATAAATAGGAAAAAGAATCGACATTTGAAATTTGATATGACTGCTTATGTGATTGGGCTCCGATTTCCAAGATGGCGTAATGAAGACGTTTCCCACGCGTATGACGATTCGCTTGCTAAATGCCTTAGGGGTATTGTTAGGGTCCTTAGATCGTGCCGACGCGAAGATGTTTGAGGTGTTGAGATGGAGAGGCATAGATCAACCGTGACGCTAATCAATGAAAGACAATGTGTCCATGACTATCATATGCAACCATGAGAACTGAATGCTACACGACGCGGTGAGAAAGATTTCATTTCCTAATATAGCGCGCCTTAACCCGAGAAGATAGCGATAACTATCATGACTTGTGCGTCAAGATTTACGTCCGTTAGAGATATACTTTCGTTCTCTGATAAAAGAAAATACCGTCAACCATGTATATATATCTATCTTAGGCTCCAAGCTAGATAAAATATCCTTCTATCCTTATAATAATATTCTATGTCTTGTAGAATTACCCTTGGACTATATAAAGGGGTACCAATACCTTGTAAGCACAAACGCATAGGGAAATTGACAAGCTTGAAAAGCACAATCTATTTTCTGAAAATTCAGCCTGGATGTTTGAGATATTATGATATTTAATAGATCATGCCAAGTGACAAGACGTCAAGAGTTGTAACAGAAATAAGATTTATCGATTTTTGATGTTTAATTTTAAACAAATAAGATAGATGTAGGATCTCGGGAACACTTGATTCACCACAAGTTCAAGGCTAGAGCAAATTTTAACTTGTACGTTCTCCTACATAGAATCCGCATATGACTAATATTCCAGCATATTTATTAGTCTTGCAGTGTGCAACATACATAAGCATCCTTCGGCTTAGTAACATTTATACAAATCCATAGATATATGCTTCAGTTATACGAATTCAACTGTTATCACTTAAGCCCTGTCTCCCTTCGCAGTTGTCCTCAAATCTACTAAAATATATATTTATATCGGTGCGGTTTATTGATTAACTCACATCTAGACAAGATCAACTCATGTCAATATGTCATACCAGATCCCCCACCTTCAAGCCGGATTTGGATCAAACTATCAAAAAGAATGGTAACAAATTTCATTCTATGATTCCAGTTTCTGCAAATCAATACTTGTTGGCATCAATTTTCTTATAATAATAAATAATAGAGTAGAAGGGACTTTTAGTCTTTCTTTAAGTTTGAATTTATATCAATTATTCCACAATTCGAAAATATGATATGACAATCCATTATATAGTTAAAATGAGAGTATAACACAAATTAGAGTTTTGAGATTGTTTGATGCTTTACAAATTCCGTTATTTAATAAATTTATAAAATTGAAGGCTGAAAATCACGTAAACGTAGATTTTAAAATTGAAGATTGAAAAAGTAAAAAAAAATTAAGATTAAGATAATGTACTTAAGGTATTCTACTGCAAATTTAATCATTAAAAAAATTCAATATAGTTATATAGATAAAAAATAATTGTGTCAAGGATAAAACGTATTTAACAAAAAGTATTGATATTTATATAAATGAAGTATTGAGATTGGATTCCCTACGCTTAAGTGCAATATCTTGTTTTAACAAATCTCAAATTTTGGTTTAGCAAATATTTCTTAAATTTAGTATGTAGAGATATTTTGATTGGCTTATATTTATTATTTTTTTTCTTTTTTTTTGATGAGGAAATAATTAGACGGGACCTAGCAGCGATGCAAGGTCCGGCCTAGAGCATCCTGACGGATGAGAACACAGAGTTCTGGATTTGAATTCAAGGCAATTCTGGAGGGTGAAAAGCTGAGTTTAGCAATATGATCAGCGGATCGGTTCATCTCCCTAAAAACATGCCTGATAAGGACTTCCTGAAAATAACGGAGATCGATAAGAATATCAGCGATGACCATTTCAATTTCCCAAGGGCAATTCCAAATGCCTAAAAGTGAGTTAACAAGGCAAAGGTTATCTCCTTCGATTTCAATCTTGTTAAGGTTAAGGGATATGGCTTATTTGATACTGTTTTTTAAAGCCATGGTTTCCGCCATAAGAATGGAAAGGCATCCATATTGTTGGTTGTCCATAGAGATTGGTTCGGCATTATCATTTCTGATGATAAATCCGGTACCTGTTTTACCATTAGGTATTTTGGTACCATCAAAGTTAATTTTATAGAAACCTGATCGCGGTTTATCCCATTTAATATTTTTAATTTTTCGCCTTAGCGCAGGGTTGGTTTTTGGTGGTTTATGATCATCTGTATCTAGGTGTTTGGTTTTGTTCCAATTTAGAATAAGGGTTTTGATGTATAAAGAAAGATCTTTAATTCTGTCTGGATTTTGTGTTTGGAAAATTATTTGGTTTCTGTTGATCCAGGTTGCCCACCAAATGGTAGCGAGGCAGACCCAGTCACTTTTAGAAAGTGATGACTGAAGTTCCCGGATAAGTTGTACTGGTTTTTTGTTATTGGTATCTAACCTTTTAATGAGATTTTCAATTGGATGGCTAAAGTTTTTGATTTGCTTTAGTGTGTTGGGGCATTTGAAGAGGAAGTGGTTTAAATCTTCATGTGGGTTATTGCAGGAGTCGCATGCTAGAGGAACCGTAACATTTTTCTGTGCGAGTCTATCTTTGGTGGGAAGGCCATCATAGCAAATCTTCCATAAAAAATTCTTCACTTTTGGGTAGGTATCGAGTTTCCATAACCACGAGAGGTCATTGGTTGTGGGATTAGTTTGTTTAGTAATGAGTTCAAATGCTGTTTTAGTGGAAAACCAACCATTCTTATTGGCTTGTTGGAGATTGATGCTCGATTAACTTTTGGGAAGATCCTTGGACTCCCAATCTTTTACTCAAAGATTATATCTGGCCGCATACCAACATTACTCTTGAAACCAAAGTCAGTGATTTTATCACTAATAAGGAATGAAATATCTCTAAACTTAAAGACTTGCTTAGTGATGAGGCCGTTGATTCTATCAACAATATCCAGATTCCACACAACAATATTTAATTCTATTTTGCAACATAACATTATATACACACGTAGAATTATATTAATTTTTTTAAATTATGTTAAATAGTAGTTGTTTTAACCGTTGCATACTAAATCACATGTTGAAATATTAACTTTGATGGTAATCAAGATTAAGTTTATTATGGTTAGTGGGGAAAATAAACGTATTAAATTAAAATTTAGGTTTCTTATAAAAGTACAATAAAAATAATAGAAAGAAGACATACCATACGCAAAGGCATAATTATATCCAAAACATAATAAATAATTAGGATAAAAAGAAGGTAATAGATATCGTAATTCTTTTAGTTTAGATTTGATTAAATATATTAAATTAGATTTAATAGATATGATTTAGTTATGAGCGGATTTGATTAAATACTTAAATTATTATATAATATATGAGCAGATTTGATTAAATACTTAAAATATATTAATATATAGTTTTTTAAAAGGCTAGATAATGAATCTAATTAAATATGTTAAATTAGCTTTAATAGATATGACTTAATTATGAGCAGATTTGATTAAATATTTAAATATATTAACATATCATTTTTAAAAGGCTGAATTATGTGTCTGATGATGGTTGGATGGATGACGATAAATAGGCGAATTGAATGTGGTGTCGACACGTAAGATTTAGGCATCTCCTTTAGTATATATATTAGATATAGACTAGGAAGAAAACAACAAATAACTCTCAAGGGAGATACTTCTCCAATGAGTGAGACTCAAGGTCATAAAGTCTATCCTCTCTGACCCATAGGATATCCCATAAAAATACGTTTCCTGGACTGAGGACCAAATTTATCTCTTTTGACAATACTAGCCTTACCATAGCAAAGGCAACCAAGAACTCTGAGATGAGAATAAGAAGCCTTCTTTTGAAATAAAACCTCATAAGGTACTCTCCACTGAAGAACTGAAGTGGGCAAGAGATTTATTACATGAACATCTGTTAAGATGCATTCTCTCTAGAATTTCACAGGAAGATGAGCATGTAATCGCATGACTCTGGCAGTTTCAAGCAAATGTCTATGCTTCCTTTCTACCCTGCCGTTTTGTTGAGGATTCCCAGGGACACTACTCTAATGGATGATACCTTTACTGTCAAATAAGGTTTGACATTCTTTCTGCATAAACTCAGAGCCATTGTCACTTCTAATCACTTTGACATTAGCCTGAAATTGGGTGGACACGTATGCAAGGAAAGACTGAATAATGTCTTTGACTTGATGTTTGAATTGAAATAGATAAACCCATGTGAACCGAGAACAATCATCAAGCACAATAAGAAAGTAAGATGCACCAGTTGTAGTGGGAGTTTTATATGGACCCCATATGTCAAAATGAATAAGATCAAAACGATGTGCAACTATAGAGTCACGTCTGATAAAACTGTCTTTACACTGTTTAGCAAACACACAGCTCTCACTAAACAACTCTGACAAATTCTCGGAACAGTGTATAGGAATTGACAAATGTTTTAACTTGCTAACAGAACAATGACCCAACCTTTCATGTAAGGTTTTACATTGAACATCCAAAATATTGTCCTTGACAACTTTATTAAGAGAATGCAAATCATCAGTGACTGATCTTCTAATCCCACTTGCAACAAGTATAAGTGATGGTTGCTTAGTTCCTCATAGTCTTCAAAGCATAAAACTCTAAGGGAAAAACTGAACGATAATGTGATAATTTTGATAATGAAAAGCCTGCTAACTAATGAATGATAAATAACCTAGCAAAACCTAATTTCCAAAAGATAAGAAATATAATATTCCTAAAAGGAAATAAAGAAATAAAATAAAAAGAAATAAAATAAACAAAACTCGGATGAAATAAAATCCTGGCTCCGCGTGTGAACAGTAATCGCGACCGCGGAAATAATTCCGCGATCGCGGATTGGTCTCGTGTTCTTCGTAGCTTCTGTCATCAAAACCGCGCCCGCGGAAAACCTTTACTGAATCTTCACTTCAGCCTTCAACCCGCGCCCGCGGAAAGGCTTCTGCAACGTCTTGTCCTTCTCTCATGTAGTCTTCTCTCGTGGTGGCTTCGCCTTCATCTCCTTAAGTCTTCATTTAAGCACTCAAAACCACCAAATCAATACTTCTTCTCCAAAACTCCATTCTCGTATATTGTGTCCTAAACACACATAAATGACATCCCAAATACTAGTAACAGCGCCTAGTTACGCACTACAAAGTAGAGCGTATCAATAAGCCTCCAACTCTAGAGCCTTTGATCACAATTTCCTTAGTGATATGGTCCTAAAGGCTCAAGCTTCCCAATCAAACCATGATCATCAAGTAGTTTTGAGACAAATAATAAGTTGTGCTGAAAACCAGGAATAAGAAGCACATCATGAATATGAATTTTATCATTGAGCAAGACAGATCTTGTGACCTCAACAAACTTGAGACTACCATCTGGCAATGCTACCCTGATTGGCTTTGACAGATAACTAGACTGATTGAACAAATTGGAGTAAAAAATCATGTGATCCGTGATGCCTGTGAACTATCCAGGAACTAGCATCTAAGCAAGAACTGGCAGTCATAGCAGAGGAATGAGAAATTTTACCTACAAAGTTAGCCGAAGAACTTGATTGAGAAGTGCCTTCATTTCCTCGCAGCATTTTAACAACCTCTTGACAAACAACATTCACCAACTCAGTAGTAAGTGGAGAAGAAGTTGTGCTAGCATCTTCCAATGGATTATCTGCAGCTTCCACAAGATTAGCTCTCTTTTCTTTGAATTTCCAATTCTCTGGAAATCCATGGAGCTTGTAACATTTATCCCTGAGATGACCTTTCTTGTGACAATAATCACAGACTCTCTCAGAATAGCTTCCAGATTGCTGCTGTTTTCCATCTTTTGAGGTTCTTGAACCATCTCTTGTCTATTTTTTTTGATAATATTGTTGTTGTTTGCTAGAGAAGCTATTCACTGAACATGCTGCTCCATCAGAGTTCATTCCAATAGAATTTGAACTTGTGACCATTTTCTGTCGCTCAATTTGTTGAACAATGTAATATGCTTTGTTAACAGTTGGCATAGGATCATATGATAAATTTGTGCTTCTCACTGTATCAAATTCACCATTAAGTCACATCAAGAATTCAATAAGCTTGTTACGAGCCTCCTTTTCTTGAATTCTTTTAACCAAATCACATTCACATCTCATGAAAGCACTACACTTACACTGTGGTAAATCATCTAAACTTGAAATCGCATCCCATTCTTTCTTCAACTGAGAATAGTATTCACTAACGAAACAAGTTCCTTGCTCAGTATAACTCAAATTACGTTTCAATTGATAGAGTAATAGGCCATTCGACTATCCATATCGTTCCACCAATTCAGTCCACAACTGAAAAGCTGAATCAACTAGAGTAAAGGTTTCAGATCTTACTTTCCATGGAGTTCAAGATCCAATACCTAACCATGTAGTCGACCCTTACCCAATCGGTAGCGTCATGCGATCCAAGAGTTGGCCTTTTGCAAGATCCATCAATTAGACCTAGCTTGAATTTCGCTCCTAACGCCATCTTGACAGTTCGGCTCCAATAGAAGAAATTGCTTCCATCCAGCCGTATAGTAATCAGCTGATTTCCAAGATGATCGAAGTTTGAAAGAGCTAAGGGATCTCTGCTTTCACGTTCACGATCTCGCTCACGATCACGCTCGCAATCACGATCATAATCTCTGTGCTCTTGATTGCGATCTCTCTCTCGATCACGCCGTCGCAGAATCGGAGAATTCGGTGGCGAATTCTCTGGTGACGAGTTCTCTGATACCATATAAGATTGATCTAGAACAATCAAACTTCACAAGAGAAACTAGGTTAAGAAATCTGTATTGATCATGGAGGAAGATTACAAGGAAGAACTGAGATAGACAACTCTCAGTAATGAGTTAGTTACAACATAATGACAGAGAAGAAAATTTATACTCTATATGTTATGACACACAAGAGTCTAAAATGAGCTGCCAAGTGTGTGCTGAGCTGGCATATGGCATTGTTCTAGGTGACTTAAAATCAGGAAGTACTGCAATGGGGCCCTACTTGAGCGAGCAGGAGCTAAGCCCCGGGCCAAAGGCCCGGGGGCTTTAGCGGTCTCTATATGGTCTAAAGCAGGCTCCTAGGCAGTGTTACAAACGGTTTGACTCCTATATGTTACAGATTGACTACCAGAGATGTTAGTATGAGTGTATGACTGTTGTGTTTATGTGAAGTACCTTGATGATCATTCTCCTATATTTCTGTTGTTATATGTTGATGATATGCTCATTGTTGGAAGAAATATGAAAGATATTGTTGAGCTCAAAGCTCTACTGGGAAGAGAGTTTGATATGAAGGATCTTGGTGCTGCAAAGAAGATCCTTGGCATGGAGATTCGCAGAGAGAGAGAAGCTCTAGGAGATTATGGATGTCTCAACAGAGTTACATAGAGAAGGTAATAGACATGTTTGACATGGGAAAGGCTAAACCTATGTCCACACCTTTGGTGAATCACTTCAAACTCTCATCAGCCTAGTGTCCAAACACTGATGACGAGATCAGATATATGCTACAAGTTCCTTATGCTAGTGCAGTTGGGTGTCTGATGTGTTCTATGGTTTGCACAAGACCTGACCTAGTCCAAGCCGTCAGCCAAGTCAGCAAGTACATGTCTAATCCTGGGAGAGATCACTGGAGTGCAGTAAAGTGGATTCTCATATATTTGTGGGGTACAACTGATAGTGGTCTTATGTTTGGAGGTCAGAAGTGTGATTCATCAGTTGTGGGATATGTTGATCCAGACTATACTGGTGATCTAGATAACAGGAGGTCTACTACAGGGTATGTATTTACTTTTTTGGAGGGGCTTATATGTTGGAGATCTGTGCTTCAGTATGTTGTTGCATTATCTACGACTGAGGCTGAATACATGACATTAGGAGAGGCAGCCAAAGAAGCATTATGGGTTCAAGGACTTGTGGTAGAGTTGGGTGTTGAACAAGGTCGAGTTCAGCTACACTATGATAGTCAGAGTGCTGCATATCTGGCCAAGAATCAAGTGTATCATGCTCGAACAAAGCACATTAATGTAAGATTTCACAAGATCAGAGAGCTAATGGCTTCCGGTGAGATCCTACTAGAGAATGTGCATACTTCTGAGAATGCTGCTGATATGTTGACCAAGCTAGTCACCACAGACAAGTTCAAGAATTGCTTGGACTTAGTCCATGTCACCAAGTGCGAGAAGAAGCAAGGAGCCCCCAGGCAGCAAACAAGGTCCTGTAAGTCGTTGAAGATTTTTCCGTCAAGGTGGAGATTGTTCTAGGTGACTTAAAATCAGGAAGTATTGCAAGGGGCCCCTACTTGAGCGAGCAGGAGCTAAGCCTCGGGCCGAAGGCCCATGGGCTTTAGCGGGCTCGCGAAAGTATTAAGTTTAAAGATAGAATTTATCTGTATCGGGTTTTGTGGCTTATAAATAGATTGTCTTAGGGTTGTATTTACTCATCCACAAAATCAGTAAAAGGAAACCCTAAAAAGGCAATTTGCTCCAAACACGTTTCTTTCTTCTTCGCTTTACTGTTCATCAAATCACCCAAAATTTTCAACAGCCATACACATCATAGAGGTGTTGGAGAGCTGGCTTTGCCTGACCAAAAAGAGCTCATGATATTTTTAACAAATCAAAGGAACCGAAGCTTTCACTGAAATGATTTAGATGCTTTAAGTGGAATTTCAGAAAACAGTTTTCTAACATCTAACTTAAGATCTCATGCATAGACTTGATACGAACCACATATGAAAGAGTAACATACCTTTTGATGCAAAATTTGTTTTCGGGATCACCCTGGAGATTAGAGCCTCAAGTGTGACTCCTCTACTTAGTCCACACGATCACGAATCTGGATCGCCTGGGTTACGTCTGCTAGAACGCGGGAACGAAGTCAAAATT
This sequence comes from Rheum nobile, assembly GCA_027886185.1. Taxonomy (NCBI): domain Eukaryota; kingdom Viridiplantae; phylum Streptophyta; class Magnoliopsida; order Caryophyllales; family Polygonaceae; genus Rheum; species Rheum nobile. Next base: position 1,388,724 of record WOAB01000077.1, read on the forward strand.
GGCCCTTGTACCAAGACTAGTGGATAACCGTAGGAAAGTGAATTTTGTGGCTTGCTCATTTTTCCAATCACTCGTGGATGAATATAATTCACTCTGTGATATTGAGATCAAATCTCACGTAATAGCCTTTTTAATCTTTTGTTAAGATTTTTTTTTATTTGGAAATCATATATATATAATATTATCTTATCTTATATCCCATATCTCATAAGATATATTTCCTTTTATCATCAACTAATAGATAACTATTATCTTTTACTTGGTGAGCAATCCACCTCCTTAATCTCCCACATGGCGAAAAATCCTAAAGCCTATTGGGCCTTCAGTTTCGCTTGATCCAATCCAATTACTCTATCGTATGTGACCTTATAGGACCCGATTATAATAGAAATGGGTCAAATCTAATTTATCCCATAAGTCATAGTTGACTTCTAGCAAAACACTAAGACTACCTAAAATATCCGGATTATAAATCTCCATTATTAATCCTATTCTATCATTAGTAATTGCCATCTTGATTAAATGACACATATTCCTTCAATCTCCCACTTGTTCTTAAACAAGTGTGCAATATCAATTCCTTTGTCACTTAGTGTATAATTTGATGATATGATAACATCTTATGTAATCCATATCAATATTCAAATTGTTTCTCGAACTTCGAGCTTGAACTGTCAAAACAAATGATTACTATTAATCCATTTGAGTACGGTCATGCATTTTCAGTTCTTATTCTTCAAGTGACCAAAACACCATTCCTATCCATATATATACAGATATATAAATAGGAGGACTTCTCCAATCTTGTGTGACTATAGCTCCCACTCAATTTTCAGCAATCCCGATCACTGCCTTTATAGCCGTCTTTTACGCAACGGTGTTTGACAATGTCAAAGACTACCAATCACCAAGCAAGAGGTATATCGTACTCATGTATGAGGAATCTACTAATCATAGTTCAACTTAAAATTCTACAACTCATTTGAAGAGTCTTAAGGTAGGTCTCCCCAACACGTATCCACCATACATGTCCATGTAATTGATTAGACATCTCCATGTCCCTATAGCCCGTGAAACTTGGCGCTATCAATCAACTTACATAATAGCTTGTATTGAGTAATTTATGTCCAATTTAATGACTTAGACTACGGAGAACTCATAATTCATAATATCAGTTCATTTAATAGGGTTTCATCCACCATAACTTTTACGATGATCCTATTTGATGATTATAAATTATTAGGACATTTTATTTAATTCTAAACCATAATTAAATAATAATGAAACTTTATTTCAAAAACAAACATGATGCAATGTTTCAACAATCATGAAATCAACATTCATAATCTCGAAACAATACAATCTCAAATCCATTCTCCAATGTACTTGAGTCCCTTAGCCCTAGTGACTGTCACGCTTGGGCTTAGGTATAGGTTTAGTTAACGGATCTACAATGTTGTCATCCGTATGTATTTTGCAAAACTTCACATCTCCTTAACGACTAACTCATCATCTCCTTCATACACCAAGAGATCATCTTTAGTGCTTCTTAAGTACTTTAGGATGTTCTTAGCTGTATTCCAGTGTGCTTCACCCAGACTCAAATGGTATCTGCTGCACATGCTCAAAGCAAATGCAACATCCGGGCGAGTACAAACCATGGCATACATGATGGATCCTACTGCAGATGCATAAGAAATCCTACTCGTTCTCTCTAGCTCAGCAAGTGTCACTGGGCACTGCTTCTTGCTGAGATGTAAGCCATGCTGCATAGGCAAAAATTCTTTCTTGGATTTATTCATATTGAACCTATCAAGAACCTTATCCATATAAGTTCCTTGACTTAGTCCAATAAATCTCTTAGACCTATCTCTATAGATCTTGATGCCTAATATGTACTCGGCCTCTCCTAAGTCATTCATTGAGAAATTCTTCTTAAGTCAGTCCTTAACGGACTCCAGCATAGGAATGCCATTTCCAATGAGTAGTATGTCATCCACATACAAGACCAGGAAGACCACTTTGCTCCCACTAAACTTCTTGTAAACACAAGGTTCTTCTTCACATCTGATGAAGTCAAACTGTTTGACCACTTCATCAAATCAAAGGTTCCAACTCTTCGATACTTGCTTAAATCCATAAATGGACTTCTTAAGCTTGCATACTTTCCTAGGATTCTGTGGATCCTCAAAACCCTCAGGCTGTGTCATGTACACATCCTCTTTTAAATATCTATTTAGAAAAGCAGTCTTAACATCCATTTGCGAGATCTCATAATCATAATGAGCTGCAATTGCTAGGAGTATCCGAATGGATCTAATCATGACGACTGGAGAGAAGGTTTCATCATAGTCAGTACTATGAATATGTTTAAAGCCTTTTGCAACCAGTCTCGCTTTAAAAACTGTTACGTTTCCATCCTTGTATGTTTTGAGTTTGTAAACCCATTTGCACCCTATGGGTACTACCCCATCTGGCAAATCTATCAAGTCCCATACTTGATTCTCAGACATGGAATCCATTTCAGATTTCATGGCAATACGCCATTTCTCGGAGTCTGGACTCACCATAACTTGCTCGTATGTAGTAGGCTCATCGCTTTCTAAAAGCAGGATGTCCAAACTCGCAGTCATTATGAAATCAATGTATCTCTTTGGTTTCGCTTTGGGCCTATCTGATATACATGTGGGCTGAACAACAGGAGGTTCTGCCACAACATTTTTTGGACCCTTATCGGAATCAGATTCCAGAGAAACGATAGGAATGAGGTCTTGCGACTCCACTACCTCTGGTGTATGAGTTCCCTCTCCTTGTGGGATTAGGTCCTCAAATATTGTCGTCTCTGACATAGAGTAATCCATGTCATCTTGTTGCTCAGTTTGTTGCTCTTCTCGAACTTCTTTGAGACCAACATTTCTCCCAATTGACTTTTTGGAAACAAATTCTTTTTCCATAAAGACACTATCCCTAGCAACAAACACTTTGTGCTCACTGGGATTGTAGAAGTAGTATCCTTTAGTTTCCTTAGGATACCCTACAAAGAAGCACTTATTTGATTTGGGTGCAAGCTTATCTACTAGTAAACGTTTTACATAAGCTTCACATCCTCAGATCTTTTGAAAAGACAAACTTAGAACTCTTCCAGTCCATAACTCATATGGTGTCCTATCTACAGCTTTGGACGGAGTCCTGTTTAGTGTGAACACTGCGATTGTGAGAGCATATCCCCATAAAGATATTGGAAGATCAACAAAACTCATCATAGATCGAACCATGTCCAACAAGGTCCTATTCCTCCTTTCAGACACACCATTCAATTGTGGTGTTCCAGGTGGAGTCAGTTGTGAGACGATCCCACAACTTCTTAAATGATGATCAAATTCTTGACTCAAATATTCACCACCACGATCAGATCGTAGTGCTTTAATTTTCTTGCCAAGTTGGTTTTCAACTTCATTCTAAAACTCTTTGAACTTTTCAAAAGATTAAGACTTATGCTTCATTAAGTATATGTATCCATATCTACTTAAATCATCAGTAAAGGTTATGAAGTATCTGTAACCATCTCTAGCTTCTGTGCTCATTGGTCCATATACATTCGTATGTATTAGGGCCAAAATCTCAGTTGTCCTTTCACTCACTCCAGTAAAAGGTGACCTTGTCATCTTTCCCATCAGGCAAGATTCACATGTTTCAAATGATTCACAATCAAATGAGGTTAGAAGTCCATCCTTTTAGAGCTTCTTCATGCGATTTAGGCTAATGTGACCTAAACGACAGTGCCATAGATAGGTGGTGCTACAGTCATTTGATTTTTTCATTTTGGTATTTATGTTATAGATGCTGGATCCTTGATCCACAACATAGAGTCCATTACTCAGTATGGCATCGACATAAAATATGTTATCTTTGAAAATAGAAAAAACGATGTCCTTTAAGGCTAAAATTATAGCCTTCTAAATCCAAAAAAGAAGTTACAATCTAGTTTCTAGTAATAGATGGGACAAACTAACAATTATTAAGTTCTAATACTAAACCAGAAGGTAAAGGTAAACTATAATCTCCAATGGCAAGTGCAGCAACCATTGCTCCATTTCCAATGCATAGGTCTACCTCTCCTTTAGCTAAGCTTCTCCTTCTTCTTAGTCCCTGCACATTCGAAATAACGTGAGAACCACAACCTGAGTCCAATACCCAAGTTGAAGCTTTAGCTATTAGGACTTCTATAACATCTGTACCTGAATTGGAACTCACAGTTCCATTCTTTTTATCTTCCAGGTATTTCGTACAGTTTCTCTTCTAATGACCCTTGGCATGGCAGTAGAAACAATCATGGTCAGCCGCTACTTTAGCCTTTTCAGAAGTCTGTTTGGGTTGTGCAACTTGCTTGCCCTTCCCTTGCACGTTCTTCTTCTGCTGTCCAGGTGCCCCTTTCTCGAACCCTCTTCCCTTGTTGACCATCAAGATCTCTTTCTTGGTGTCAACATAGATATTTTGCTCAGCTGTTTTGAGCATCCCATGTAGCTCTTCAAGTGTTTTTCCAACTCCATTCATATTGAAGTTCAGCTTGAATTGAGCAAATCCATCATGCATAGAGTGGAGTATGATGTCTGTAGCCAACTCTTGACTATAGGGGTGGCCAAGCTTTTCCATGTTCTCAAAATGTCCAATCATATTGAACACATGAGCACTAACTGGCTTGCCTTTTTCAAGCTTGCAATCAAGAATTGCCTTATGAGTCTCATACCTCTCCATTCTCGCTTGCTCCTGAAACATAACTTTCAGGTTGCGAATGATGGTGTAGGCGTTCATCCTCTCAAACCTCTTTTGAAGGCTCGATTCCATGGAAGCTAACATAAGACAAGTGACAATCACTGACTTATCTTTGATCTGCTTTTCCTCTACTATCTCCTCTGGAGTAGACATAACAGTCAATGTTGGGATAGGGGTGTCAAGGACATTCTCTCTTCCTTCATATCTGAGAACAATTCTCAGATTTCTTTCCCAATCGAGGAAGTTGTTACCGTTCAGCTTATTCTTCTCAAGAATCGAACGTAAGTTGATGATGGTTGGGTTATCGTTTCTAGACATGATATCTACAACATAAATAACATGCAAAATGTAAATCATGTTTGTCATGCAATAGCTTAAAATTTTTAAACATGCTTTAAACATAAATAAGCTAATGCCATTTTATCCATTTAAAATTTTTCCTTTGAATAAAATGATTCCAAGATCCTATTTCAGATAAGACTTTAGGCATACTTTGGCACTTCCCTAAATCTTATGTGATCAAGGTAAGTAACTTTTACTAGTTATAACATTTATAACTCTTGATTGATAGATTACATCTTATGTCAAATCTATCCCATGCCTCAAAATCCAAAACTTTGTCTTTTGGTCTTTTGTTGAGTATAACCAAATCAAGGTTGTAAACCCCTTATATAGATTTACCCGTACTATCCCAAGGTCAAAGCATGGACACATTGCTTTGGCAAAACCTATCCATCAAATTCCAACGGCCTCACAGGTTATGATTTGGAAAGGCAAAATCTCAATTTTCTTTTAAGGAAACTAGATTTATCATGCAAGTCTATTTACTAGTGAACTAAATAGCATAAATAAACAAGCAAACATAAACTTAGAGATATTTAAAGCAAAACAAATGTAATAAATAAATGTGATCCTAGTATGGCCCCTAAAAACCCATAAGATCTAATCTTCATAGATTCTTCTTGTCTCTTGAATCTCCATCATTGAATCTTCATAGGATATTCTTCTCTTGTATTACATAAAGTAAATCTAATCTAATTTCTTGAAAACTAAATTACAAAAATACATAACGATACACAGATCGTGTACAAGAAAACAATAACGATACACATATTGTATTTCTATCCTATTTGGGTCATACCAGTCACCGCACGCAATAATAATATCATAATATTAAATCATACATGCAAAATATAATATCAAATATTAAGAGACAATAATAGACTATTAATCAAATTAATAGACTTTTAATATTAAATTAATTAAATTATCCAATAAAATAATTAATCCAATCTTCTTATTATTTTAATTCAATAAAATCATATATGGAATTAATACCAATATTAATCATTACCATGTATAATTGGATAAAATATACTCTAGAGATAAGATATTTTGTTACCATATCTAATTAAGGTAGTTAGGATCTTATGATAACAAACCCTAACCCTAATTCAGCCCCCACCCTAGATGCACCATGCAACCACCACCTCAGCCAGCCCGCGCAACCAGCCTCCCCCCGGACCGCCGCCGCACCACCCCTGGCCTGCCGCCGGCCACCATGCACCGCCGTGAGCCACTTTTGGCCACCTAGCCACAATTTTACCCCTTCTCCCACTCAAATTTTGTAATAATTACAAATTTTGATGATTTTAAGGATAATATGGTGTAATTTTCAAAAAATTAATATTTTTGAAAAATTAATGTATGAACCAATTTCATACAAAATTAATCAACTTTGGGCATTCAAGGCATGAAATTCTAAATTTCTAGGGTTTGAATCAATTTTCACCAACATGAAAAATCAAGTATTATTATATGTGATTATGATTTATACAAGAAATCATATCTCTTGCATAAATTAAACATACAAATCGATTTTGGGGTTAAAATTAAGCAAAAAATTCAGAATTTTAACATGCATAATTTTGGACATAAGGCTAAAATTTTCGAGTATATTATATACATAAAAGTCACAATTTTATGCATCCAATCAATTAAAATCACAAATTTAATCATACAAGTTAATCCATACATCAATTTTACTACTAAATTGAACAAAAAATAATCAAGAACATGCATTAAAATTAACAACTTTAATCATGATCATATCAATTTATGCAAGAGGCTCTGATACCACTGAAAGGATTTAGATGCTTTAAGCGGAATTTCAGAAAATAATTTTCTAACATCTAACTTAGGATCTCATGCATAGACTTCATACGGACCACATATGAAAGAGTAACATACCTTTTGATGCAAAACTTGTTTTCGGGATCACCCTGGAGATTAGAGCCTCAAGTGTGACTCCTCTACTTAGTCCACACGAGCACGAATCTGGATCGCTTGGGTTACATCTGCTAGAACGCGGGAACGAAGTCAAAACTCACCCTTGTACCAAGACTAGTGGATAACCGTAGGAAAGTGAATTTTGTGGCTTGCTCCTTTTTTCCAATCACACGTGAATGAATATAATTCACTTTGTGATATTGAGATCAAATCTCACTTAATAGCCTTTTCAATCTTTTGTTAAGATTGTTTATTTTTATTTGGAAATCATATATATATAATATATATTATCTTATCTTATATCACATATATCATAAGATATATTTCCTTTTATCATCAAATAATAGATAACTATTATCTCTTACTTGGTGAGCAATCCACCTCCTTAATCTTCCACATGGCGAAAAATCCTAAAGCCTATTGGGCCTTCAGTTTCGCTTGATACAATTCAATTACTCTATTGTGTGTGACCTTATAGGACCCGGTTATAATAGCAATGAGTCAAATCTAATATATCTCATAAGTTATAGTTGACTTCTAACAAAGCCCTAAGACTACCTAAAATATCCGGATTATAAATCTCCATTATTAATCTAATTCTATCATTAGTAATTGTCATCTTGATTAAATGACACATATTCCTTCATTCACTTTAACCCAACCTCCAACCTAGCAGAAGGGGAAATGTTGGAACCTTGACGTTCCCTCTAGTTTTGATGATGATAAACACAATTAGCTTTTATGGTTTTTATTGTTCCTATGAGTTTCAGGTTTTATGAAAGAATTAGGGAACAATGAAAAAGAGAAAACAAAGGATCGCTAAAGAACGTTGTGAAAACATGAAACTGTTACGCGGAAGCAAAATGAAGAATGAAGCGCACATAAATTCCATATAAGGAAACTTTTATACATGGAAACATCATTTAAGGAACAATGCAGAATGCATGAATTGCCAGCTGTTACCAGGTGAAGACCGCTACATATGGAAACCATATTTGAAGATCTACTCGGAGAGAGAAGAGCTAAATATCGTGTCTTAGGAAAGTTTTTACATGGAAACTATGTGATCATGAGCTAAATTGTTTAGTTGGGAAGAAAATCTTACACCGTTACCTTATATAGAAACCGATAGATGTTTTAGGTATTTGGTAAGAAGATCTTTGCTACCACTATAAGTAGATGAGTTTACCTTAGGAAAAGGTATCTCAACTATTACTAAGGAAGCATACTGAAGCATTATTGCAGTTGAGATCGAAGGTTCAAGACAATGTACGAACTAGTGTTGTGAGTACTTGTTTAGAGTATTTATTGTGTTCTTGTGTTGTTACTAGTTGATTGCACTCAAAGTCTAGAAACCTAGGATCTGTGTGAGAATAGGTGGAGAAAAGACTTGTGAGATTGTACAACTTATTAATAATACAATTATACGCTTTGAAATCCTTCTAGAGTAATACCTAGAGGTAGAGGTTTTCTCTTTTCAACTAGTTGATTGATAGAGTTTCATCTTTAAGAAACTGTTTTACTGTTATTACTGAATCTCTGTTATTTCCGTTGTCCAGAAAACAGTTTTACCGTTCCCTATCTAGCAGACTACGATTCAAGAGGTAAGAAAAGCCACACGTTAAGTACTGTTTTTCCCGTATATCAAGGAGCAAGCATATTTATAGATGAGCTTGCCATGGAATTGGCCGATTGGCTATTTCCAAGAGACCATCATTTTCTACTTCACATATTCTCCCAACACTGTGATGGGGCGAATACGAACTTTATACTCCTCAACCCGTTCCATTTCTGTGGAAATCCAACTCTTAAAATTCCATCATCATATATCCACACAAACAACAGTTCCAACGCTGTCACGTGACTGTTCACACAAGGCAAACCTGAATAATATGATCTGATGATTGACACGTCAATTTACGTCAAAAACTTCACTCAGTTTATAAACCAAATTGATGTTTAATTATATGTTATACAAACTGTGCAGATCAACCAAAAATTAGTCAAAGCAATCAAACCTTTGCTCTTAATTTCATTCACCAAAACACGAACCTCTCCAGTACAAAATGATACGACAAGATACTCTTTGTCTGGAATGCTTTGCACAAAACCAACACTCTTATGCTTTGCACCTTGCCATCCACATATTGGGTAATGATAACAGCATCCTTTGCATTAATGTAAAAGGAAGAACGCGCGCATGATGACTTGATCATTGTCCAAAGCAACAATCTGACCTAGACCTTCTCCTTCTCGTGCATACCGGCCTTAGTGATCTTAAACCTAAGGCAGACAAGGCCCTGTTGGTTTTTAAGACAAGTGACGTACAATTATAAAATATCTTTTATCTGCAAATATAGATGATTGACCTTTTGACTTGTGATCTTCATTTCCAGGATAAGGGTTCTTGCTTCTGGTTTGTGTGTGTGGAAATTACACTTTTGGCCCTCCAACTTCTTGTATGAGAATGGGCTTCATCTCTTGTTGGGTTCCAAATTTTGGAAACTCACATTCATGGACTTCCTAAGCTGACAATGGCACTTCTTGCAGACTATGTTCGCATTCACCACATACTTTTTGGGATAACTAATTCCACGTCTGCAATCTCAATTGCATTTGCAGATTACAAATTATCAGCAATTTCATTTGCAAAAGACCTCTAAAAACTGACTGAAAGTGACCACCCTTGGATCATATTCAATCTGTACAACACAAATTCAATTGAAATGCCACAATTCTCAAATAAGAAATATATCAGCTAGTGGTCTTGTTATTCAAATGCCACAATTCTCAAATACAAATCCAAAGTAGAGACCACAATTCAAATGCCCATTTAGGCAGAAATTAATCCTAGTAAAAGGCCTGTCAGCTTAAGAAGTCTATACACCAAGAACTTTTAGCTGGGGTTCCATAGAAGCAAACACATGACAACAGATAGAGAAACAACATCACAACGCCATGATTGACATCAAGGTTTTTGTTACATTGTACCAAACGCCTCGAACTAGATTTCTCATCCTCACAATATTGAGCATTTGGTGCCCAGAGAACATGATGGAGAAAAGGCAAATGCTAAGAGAAGTTGTTAGGAAACAGGTGGAGGCGGAGGCAGAGGCGAGCGGTGGAGGCGGAGGCGGAGGCGAGTCGGGTGGAGGCGAGTGGCTTGTCGTCGTGGCTCGAAGGGAATGTGCTGGAACGATGATGTTCCCTCTAGTTTTGATGATGATAAACTCAATTGTATTTGATGGTTTTTAGTGTGACTATGAGTTTCAGGAACTAGGTGAATAAAAGGAACGATGAAAACCATATAATGAATCAAAACAGAGATTGAAAGTAACATAAAAGTAAAAAATGGAACAACGCGCTGGAACAAACGAGAAAATGTGATGCGCAATTGTGAAGAGGAGAAGAAAGGGAACAACGCCAATGAACGAAGAGACGCGTGCGCTGTTGCCCTTGCGATTTGCCGAATCTCCTATTTCTGGAAAGATCTCTTGAAGAAACAACTTGGGCCGCAAGAGATAAAGTTGTTGAAGATTTTGTAGTTAGAAAAGATAAGAAATGATTGTGTAGATTATTTTATTTGATTTTCCTTAAGTAAAACTAGGGAAAATCAATTAGGATATTCTAGGATATAAGTAGGGGTGTCGTCAACACCATTTACATACACGACTGAGAATTTTCCAGAGCTTTGAGCATTCAGTGAAGAAGAAAGAGAAGAAGAACTTACAAGGACGAGACTTTGGTAAGTTGAGTACTTGTTAGGGTTTTGATTGTTTTAGGTGTTGTTAGGAACGTTACGATAAGAAGTCTAGATATTTAGGGGTAAACTAGATTGAGATACGACTTGCTTGATTGTAATTCCAGGATTAATAACACAAGTAGACATTTGAAATCCTACTAGGGAAACCTAGAGGTAGAGGTTTTTCTCAGTCAACTAGATTGAGTTTTCCTCTATAAGGAACATTGTCCGTTACTCTGTTTTCTGTTACAACTTTTCGCTGCCCAAGGAACTATTCTTCCTTGTACTAACACACTCGATTCTGCAATTGGTATCAGAGCAGGTTTGTTCTAGATTGTGTGTTACTTACAGATGTTCAGGTAACAATGACTGCTACCATTGTCGAAGTTAGTTTGAACTCTTCAAGGCCTCCCTTGTTGCTCACTGATCAATATCAACATTGGAAGACTCTGTTCATCAAGTGGGTCCAAAGTTGTGATACCCCGTATTTTTGTAAGGTTATTTTGGGAATTATGGAATTTTCCCGAGTACCCGTTGTGTACGTCGGATTTAGTACAGAGAGTTTGAGACATTCTGTAATGTGCTCTGTATCTATAACATTTTTCTCAGTGAAATAATATACAGACAAGGTGCCTTAGATTTTAATTGTCGTTCGCGTACGATAATTTTTATCCCGGTTTAACGCCAGGTTCGTTCAAAGCTGAATGGGCGGGAAAAAGAGAGAAACGGCGACCGCCGTTCAGAAACGGCGACCGCCGTGGTTGGGCCCGAGGAGTCAGCGTGTCAGCTTCTAGCTGGCCGCGACAGGCCTAGCGACGGCGACCGCCGCATTTACGGCGACCGCCGCGTGCCCGCCGCAGGCTAAAAATGGTGCCCGCCGTGTTTTGTCCAGTGGGCATTGCCCGTTGGTCGCCGGCGGTAATCGAGGCGCGCCGATCTTGCTTTCGGCCGCGTCTTAGGGTTTGGTTGAGGCTCCCAGGTGTTTGGCTATAAATAGGGGCGTTTGGGAGAGGGTTTTGAAGCCTTTCCAACCCCGAATCGCTGCCGGATTTCCTTCTCGTCGGAGTTGGTTTTCGCCGGAGTTTGAAGGTCTCGCCGGTTTTGCTTTGGTGTGTTTCATGAGTGCCTTTGTGAAGCTTTTGGTTAGCCTTGGAGGTTAGAAGCCAAAGCAAGTCGAAGGAGGCCGAACCGCTCGTGTTTTGGGATGAGATTTCTCTCGTTCTGCGTCGTCTGAGTTCGTCACGGCGACCGCCGTGTTCTTCACGGCGACCGCCGTGATGAATGCGGCGACCGCCGCCAAGAACGGCGACCGCCACCAGTGCCTAGAATGCCTTCGTGGCTTTGGCTTGGTTGGTTGTCGCCATGACGTCTTTCCTTTCGTGTTCTTTCGTCATTTTTAGATTCGTACTACGGTTATGTCGAATCTAACTTAGGGTTCCTGTTATGGGTCGACTCGAAGGTTGTTGTGCTGTCAGAGCTATACCCGTGTCGAGCCCGGAATCCAGTTGTCGTCGTTAGACTATTCTGCGGATTAAGGCAAGTGGCGGTTCGCTCTTGCTCATCGTTCCATATTTACATTAATTATCAGTTGTTTATCTGAGTAATTAATTTGGAATGATTATTGTGTTCATCTGGAAACGGTTTTGTTAATTGTTTTGGAAAACTAAAATATGCTATTATAATAGGTTGTATATCTGTTAGAACAACGCTATTATATATATATATATATATACGTGAATTAATACAGATATTATAATAGGTTGTATATTTGTTAGAACAACGCTATTATATATATATATGTGAATTAATACAGATATTATAATAGGTTGTATATTGTTAGAACAATGCTATTTTATCTGTAACGGGCCTTGAGGGCATTGTTATGAGTTATTGCTGTGTTGAACTGTTTAGTTAGCACGAGTATTCGTAGGAACGCTACTGTGTATCTCATTGCGAGTGCTAGTCGTTTCTTGATAACCTGGTGGTTAGGATTTAGTTCCTACCATCCTTCTCTAATGCCGTTTGTAGGGATTTAGTTCCCGACTCCGCCTTGAGGGATTTAGTTCCCGTGGGATTTAGTTCCCGATTCGACTCTTGGGATTTAGTTCCCGAGTCAACTCCGCTCCTAGGGATTTAGTTCCCGCGAGACTTAGTTCTCGATTCGACTCTTGGGATTTAGTTCCCGAGTCAACTCCGTCCATGGATTTAGTTCCTGACGGTATCTCTTTATCCCGATGGATGAGATGATTTAAAAGCGTATAACGTGATGTGAGTTTTGGAATTAAATAAGATAAAGTGCCCGAGTGCACATAATTAATATACCTTTGGCGAGTAGTGCAGCTAAGTTATAGTGCAGCTAAGAAAACTCGTCTCGACTTTGATCATAATACGTTCTCTTTCCAATCTGGATTCGCTGTATGCGATGAGGTTGGTCGTGAACCGAAGCATCTCAGTCAACTTTTAAATCATTGTTGTATGATGCTGTAAACGTTCCAGATTTGTCATATTTACTTAAAGACTCAATCTTTTGGAGTCTTCTTTCGAGTCGATTTCTGTGAAGATTCAGTCTTCCAGAATCTTCTCTTGTGCATACCTCTTGTTGTTATTCCGTGAAAGTGTCGGGTTATGTATCGTCCCTTCGGTTATTATTCGAGGGACAATGATAGTAAACGGTTACGATCACTCGAACCACTCTGCTTTTTACCCTTGCTAGTCTATTCAAGTAGACTAACCCACGAACATTGTTCTCCGCATGTGGGCTGGTGTCATCCGTTCGATTCGGCACATCAGATAGAGCAAAGATGAGGAGACTAGATTGACTATAAAGACGACGGTTGTTTTTGGATGTTTTAATAATTGCTTTTAATCAGGTTGAGATCCTTGGGCAGGTGATCATTACGATCACAACCCTTTTTGTAATATCTTTTATAAGTCTTCCGTTGTACTTTGTTTAAACTCTGTGTTTGGCCTATTCGGGATTGGGTTGTAATCCCGTAACTCATGTTTCATTTGATTGATGTTTTGTTTTGGATACTTTGATCATTATGTATCATTGTATGCCTTAAATTGTATTTAAACCGGTAAAGCCTTGGGTGATCTCGGTAAGGAACACTGGGGTCACTGGCGGTAATACCTTTCCAAATGGGTTAAGATTTGGGGGTGTTACAGTTGTGGTATCAGAGCCAAATGTTTTAAAACGGGTTTGGGATTTTATAAATCATTTATCCATTTTTGAAAATGCTTTAAAAAGGGCTCTGAATTTTCAAAGTGACCGTTCATAGTCATGTCTTCTGTACAGTCTGATATAGTAAGCTTGCTTCTATGTCTAGAAAGACTAATTCATTTCCCGTTGCCCCGTTAGATATGGGTGCATTCTGTTTTCTTCAGAGGAACCCGGGAGAAGCCGAGGTGGTTTCGCCATCTCCAGTTAGGCTTGATTCCCAGTTCGCTCGTTGTGAGTTAAGATTGTAGAATCTAGTAACTCGATTTGAGTTCATCAATAGAAATTACCAAGTTGATATATTCTAAGTTGATTTTATTACAATAAGTATATCAGAATGATATTAATGTGATAAAATCCTTGGAATTTGTTCGGTAAACAGATGGTGAACACGAGGAACGTTATCCGTGCTGGTGCTGGGCCGAGTAATGACCCTAGACCAAACCCGAGGAATGTTGCAGACCCATTAGGAGAGCGTGAGTCTGTCTTCAATAATAATCCAGGAGGCAATGGCCAAGCTCAGGCCGACACTCCAGTAGTGCTCGATACAGCGACAGTCGCAGCAATTCGGGGGATTGTTCTGCAAGCAATCACCGAGATAATGAGGTCAATCGCACCTCAGGCACAAGGAGTGCCAGTACCTCCAGAAGTTCCGAGGTTTGAGGAACAAGAGAACCAGGTACTACAGGGAGGCGTGATCAGGGATAAAGGAGAGTATGGTCGAGCGCTAAAGGCCATTAACTCTATGAGACCTGACGGCTATGATGGAAAGGGAGAGCCAGTCAGGGTGGCTCATTGGTTCTCACATATGGAACGGTTGTTTCGTAATATTGAGTGCACTGAAGCGGAGAGAGTGCATATAGCTTCTCTACAGTTGAAGGAAGAAGCCAGTGAATGGTGGGAGAGTACCGGCTTAGCTGATAGCCCGGTGTTGACCTGGTCAATGTTGAGGACCAAGATGACAAACCGTTTCTTCTCTCGTGCTATGAGGGAGGAGAAACACAAGGAGTTCCTATACCCTCAGACTGAAGGGTTGAAGGTGACAGAGCTCGCCACCAAGTTCAATCATTTTCTACAGTATGCTGGACCTGAGATATCCAGTGAGGCACGGAAAATCTGGTATTTCCATGAGTGGATGGGCCCAGATATTAAGCCACTGATGGTGCGTCACAGATGCTCGACTTTGGAGCAGTACGTGGATGCAACCTACAAGTTAGAGGTGACTCTGGAAGAGTCGACCAAGAAGCGTGATAGCCAGAGGCAAGGGGAGAACCAGCCTAAGGCAAGTGGGTTTAAACGTCCCGCTCTACCATCTGATTTTGCCAAATCTGGCCGAGCAAAAACAAAAATGACTCAGGATGGGTCTACGCAACGTTCGGGTCAGGGCAATAGCCTGATCCAGTGTTACAACTGTGGTACCTACGGGCACAAGAGTAATGTGTGTCCGAAGGAGGAGAAAACGTGCTATGCCTGTGGAAAGGAAGGACACTTGCAGTTATTTTGTCCGCAGAGGAGACAGAAAGGGGCTGAGTCACAGCAGAGATTTGTTAATCAGAACAACCAACCCAGGTTCAGTCCAGTGGAAGCCCCTAGTCCTTCAATGCAGACAACTGCGAGAAACAAAGGGAAAGCCCCGGTGGCTTCAGGAAGCCAAGGTCAACGCCTACGTGATGCGTGAGGCGGATGGACCCGATGCTCCATTTGCTTAAAGTATTTTGTACTACTTTTGTTAATGTATTGTTGATGTGAGTGCTACCCAGACTTTCATTTTGGATGGTTGTAAGTTAAGTTGTGTGTACAACGAGGTTGTGAACCTTTTGTTGTAACTCTTCTTATAAATGAACCTTTGGTTTATACCAAGTTAATGTTTCGTTGCTTGGTATGGGGTAAGGTCTCGTGTTCGAGACTCACCAACAACCTCTTAGGAGATGGCTGCCAATTAATTAGGTGGAGCTAACAAGGATGGGTTGAGATGTATGGACAGAGGCTCATGGCAACAGTGGACGCTGGTAATGGCTAGGCCTGGGCTCGGAGCCACTAGTGAGTCGTCTGTGAACCATGTAGTGGGCTGGTCCAAGATGGTGACCATTTAGTGGGAACCAATCGTCTGTCGGATTGTCGATTACCATCAAGGGTAAGAAATTCAAAGCGATTTGACCTAAATAACCATGGTCACATACGATAATTATTCTCGGTATGGATTGACGGAAGCGTCACAAGGCAGTGATCGACTTTAGTTTTTGATATTTCTGTGGTTAGAGGATTTACGGGTGTCTTTCCAGAAGATATTCCTGGATACCCCGAATCGTGTCGTGGAGTTTGCAATTGATCTCGAGCCGAGTACCACGCCGATCTCTGAGGCACCGTACCAGATGGCTCCTGTTGAGATGCAAGAGTTGAAGAAGCAACTCAAGAATCTTCCTGACAAAAGCTATATAAAGCTGAGTGCATCACCTTGAGTAAGAGTGCCCTAGTTTTATTTGTCAAAATAAAAGATGGACCGTTTCGACTTTATTTTGACTTTCGAGAGTTGAATAAAGTCACGATCAAGAGCAAGTATTTGTTGCCAAGGAGTGATGATCTGTTGGATCAACTACAGGGAGCAAAAGTTTTCTCCAAGATCGACCTGAGATCTGGTTTTCATCAGCTCAAGATTTGTGAGGATGATATTCCGAGGATTGCATTTCGGACAAGAGATGGTCACTACTAGTTTGTAGTCATGCCATCTGGGCTTACGAATGCTCCAAGAGTTTTCATGAATCAAGTGCATCGATGTTTTCACCAGTACTTGGATAAGTTCATAGTGGTCTTCATCGATGGCATTTTGATATTTTTTTCCCGAGCAAGGAAGCTCACAGGGAACATATGTGGATTGCTTTATCGGTCCTTAGACCAAGTCGGTTGTACGCAAAGTGGGCTAAGTGTGATTGTTGGATCTAGAAGTGGCTTTCTTAGGCCATGTGATCAATAAGAATGAGGTTATGGTTATTCCCTAGAAGAGTGAATCAGTAGTTGTTTGGAAGCGGCCTCAGAGGGTGAGCGAGGTGCGCAGTTTCCTAGAGGTTGCATGACATTATAGACGGTTCATGGAAGGATTTTTCTAAGATCTCTCCACCTATGACCAGTCTGTCCACAAGGTTCACCAGAAGTTTGTCTGGGATGACAAGTACAAGACCAGTTTTTAAGAAGTTGAACCAGTATCTGACTTATGCACCCGTTTTGGCATTGTCGGAAGGAATGATGGCTATATGGTCTATAGTTAATGCTTCGAGAAATGGGTTGGGATGTGTCTTTGATGTAGAGGGGCAAGGTTATTGCATACGCATCTAGACAATTGAAAACCTATGAAGCAAACTAACCAACACATGACCTAGAACTAGCAGCAATAGTATTTGCATTGGAAACTGAGGTTACTTGGGTGACCCAGAGGTTAGCAGAAGTTTTTCTCCAGAAGATTGTTCGTTTACATGGCATTCCTAAGACCATTGTATCGGTTCATGTCAAGTTTATAGAAAGAACTTCACAAGGCCATGGGAACTGAATTGAGATTCAGCAGCGTTTCATCCTCAGACAGATGGTCAGTCTGAAAAGACCATCTAGACCCTGGAGGATATGCTAAGAAGTATACGTACTCGATTATCCGACTAGCTGGGAAGACAGCCTAAGTCTGATTGAGCTCACGTACGATAATAGCTGGCATGCTACGGTCAAGATGGCTCCATTTGAAGCTTTGTATGCTCACAGATGTAGATCTCATATTTGTTGGGTTGAGTACGCCGACAAGATTCTACTTGGACCAGAGTTGGTCGAAAGGACAACTTCGAACATTGCTCTGAGTAGACAGAGGTTGTTGACCGCTCAGAATCGACAAAAGTTTTACGCAGATCAGAAGTGTTAAAGCGTTGAGTTCGAGGTTGGTGGCAAGGTACTTGTCACAGTATCGCCACCCAAGGATGTTTTCAGGTTTGGTAAGCGTGGGAAGCTTAACCCTCGCTACATGGGACCATTCAAGATTCTGGATAGAGTAAGTTCTCTAACATACCGTTTGGCATTGTCGCCATCGGCATACCCAGTGTATAATGTGTTCCACGTATCATTGCTAAGGATATTCGTGCCAAGATGAGTCTCGTAGGCTGAGCTATAAGGACATCGAGATTCAGGCAAATGGTACTTGAGAGGAGATGCCAGTGTGCATTCTCGAACGCCGTGTGAAGCGACTGTGCAACGAGATCGTACTGTTGGTACGAGTTATGTGGTCCAGGTCTGGGACTGAGGAAGTTACTTGGGAAACCGAGGCAGAGATGCTCAGACACTTTCCCGAGTTGTTTTTCGGCCAAGTTTCGGGGTCGAAACTTCTTTTAAGGGGGAGGTGATGTGATACCCCGTATTTTTATAAGGTTATTTTAGGAATTATGGAATTTTCCCGAGTACCCGTTGTGTACGTCAGATTTAGTACAGGGAGTTTGAGACATTCTGTAATGTGCTTTGTATCTGTAATATTTTTCTCAGTGAAATAATATACAGACAAGGTGCCTTAGATTTTAATTGTCGTTCGCCTACGATAATTTTTATCCCGGTTTAACGTCAGGTTCGTTCAAAGCTGAATGGGCGGGAAAAAGGGAGAAACGACGACCGCCGTGGTTGGGCCCGAGGAGTCAGCGTTTCAGCTTCTAGCTGGCCGCGACAGGCCTAGCGACGGCGACCGCCGCATTTACGGCGACCGCCGCGTGCCCGCCGCAGGCTAAAAACGGCGCCCGCCGTGTTTTGTCCAGTGGGCATTGCCCGTTGGTCGCCGGCGGTAATCGAGGCGCGCCGATCTTGCTTTCGGCCGCGTCTTAGGGTTTGGTTGAGGCTCCCAGGTGTTTGGCTATAAATATGGGCATTTGGGAGAGGGTTTTGAAGCCCTTCCAACCCTGAATCGCTGCCGGATTTCCTTCTCGTCGGAGTTGGTTTTCGCCGGAGTTTGAAGGTCTCGCCGGTGTTGCTTTGGTGTGTTTCCTGAGTGCCTTTGTGAAGCTTTTGGTTAGCCTTGGAGGTTAGAAGCCAAAGCAAGTCGAAGGAGGCCGAACCGCTCGTGTTTTGGGGTGAGATTTCTCTCGTTCTACGTCGTCTGAGTTCGTCACGGCGACCGCCGTGTTCTTCACGGTGACCGCCGTGATGAATGCGGCGACCGCCGCCAAGAACGGCGACCGCCGCCAGTGCCCAGAATGCCTTCGTGGCTTTGGCTTGGTTGGTTGTCGTCGTGGCGTCTTTCTTGTCGTGTTCTTTCGTCGTTTTTAGATTCGTACTACGATTATGTCGAATCTAACTTAGGGTTCCTGTTATGGGTCGACTCGAAGGTTGTTGTGCTGTCAGAGCTATACCCGTGTCGAGCCCGGAATCCAGTTGTCGTCGTTAGACTATTCTGCGGATTAAGGCAAGTGGCGGTTCGCTCTTGCTCATCGTTCCATATTTACATTAATTATCAGTTGTTTATCTGAGTAATTAATTTGGAATGATTATTGTGTTCATCTGGAAACGGTTTTGTTAACTGTTTTGGAAAACTAAAATATGATATTATAATAGGTTGTATATCTGTTAGAACAACGCTATTATATATATATATATACGTGAATTAATACAGATATTATAATAGGTTGTATATTTATTAGAACAACGCTATTATATATATATGTGAATTAATACAGATATTATAATAGGTTGTATATTGTTAGAACAACGCTATTTTATCTGTAACGGGCCTTGAGGGCATTGTTATGAGTTATTGTTGTGTTGAACTGTTTAGTTAGCACGAGTATTCGTAGGAACGCTACTGTGTATCTCATTGCGAGTGCTAGTCGTTTCTTGATAACCTGGTGGTTAGGATTTAGTTCCTACCATCCTTCTCTAATGCCGTTTGTAGGGATTTAGTTCCCGACTCCGCCTTGAGGGATTTAGTTCCCGCGGGATTTAGTTCCCGCGGGATTTAGTTCCCGATTCGACTCTTGGGATTTAGTTCCCGAGTCAACTCCGCTCCTAGGGATTTAGTTCCCGCGAGACTTAGTTCTCGATTCGACTATTGGGATTTAGTTCCCGAGTCAACTCCGTCCATGGATTTAGTTCCCGACGGTATCTCTTTATCCCGATGGATGAGATGATTTAAAAGCCTATAACGTGATGTGCGTTTTGGAATTAAATAAGATAAAGTGCCCGAGTGCACATAATTAATATACCTTTGGCGAGTAGTGCAGCTAAGTTATAGTGGAGCTAGGAAAACTCGTCTCGACTTTGATCATAGTACGTTCTCTTTCCAATCTGGATTCGCTGTATGCGATGAGGTTGGTCATGAACCGAAGCATCTCAGTCAACTTTTAAATCATTGTTGTATGATGCTGTAAACGTTCCAGATTTGTCATATTTCCTTAAAGACTCAATCTTTTGGAGTCTTCTTTCGAGTCGATTTCTGTGAAGATTCAGTCTTTCAGAATCTTCTCTTGTGCATACCTCTTGTTGTTATTCCGTGAAAGTGCCGGTTTATGTATCGTCCCTTCGGTTATTATTCGAGGGACAATGATAGTAAACGGTTACGATCACTCGAACCACTCTGCTTTTTACCCTTGCTAGTCTATTCAAGTAGACTAACACACGAACATTGTTCTCTGCATGTGGGCTGGTGTCATCCGTTCGATTCGGCACATCAGATAGAGCAAAGATGAGGAGACTAGATTGACTATGAAGATGACGGTTGTTTTTGGATGTTTTAATAATTAATTTTAATTAGGTTGAGATCCTTGGGCAGGTGATCATTACGATCACAACCCTTTTTGTAATATCTTTTATAAGTCTTCCGCTGTACTTTGTTTAAACTCTGTGTTTGGCCTATTCGGGATTGGGTTGTAATCCCGTAACTCATGTTTCATTTGATTGATGTTTTGTTTTGGATACTTTGATCATTATGTATCATTGTATGCCTTAAATTGTATTTAAACCGGTAAAGCCTTGGGTGATCTCGGTAAGGAACACTAGGGTCACTGGCGGTAATACCTTTCCAAATGGGTTAAGATTTGGGGGTGTTACAAAAGTCATGACTTTCAATGCTGGTTGATCATCTCCCTTGGAGATCTTCAGATTGTTGATCTTGAGAAGAAGCAAAAGTAGAAGAAATGGGATCAAAAGGATCTCTAGATCATGGAGAAGAACTGCAAGGCTGTCATGTTCATCAATAATGCTCTTAATCAGCAAGATGTGCAAAAACTTCAATATTGTGAATCTGCCAATGCTAAGTGGCTTGCCCTGGAATAGATGTACATGGGAAGCAAGGATCTTCGTGAAATTGATCGTTTCATAGCCAAGAAGGACTTCTACAACTTCAAGATGGAAGAAAAATGAAGAAGTGAGTTCTTACCAGGCTAGGTTTGAGGCAATCACCGCAAACTTGACTGCTCACTTAATCAGGGATGAAGAAATCCTTCCTGATGAGAAGATCCTTATCATCATTGATGGTCTTCCTCATCGTCATGCGATGACCAAGGCCATTCTGAAAGAGAATCCCAACACTGTCAAACTGACGTTCCATGAGGTTTTTAGCAAGATTCAGAAGTATGACAATGAAAAAAAGGCTGGAAGAAACAAAGATCACAAGAACAAAGGAATTGCTTTGATGGTCGAACAGGCTGTTGACATGATTGAGAATGATCTTGATGATAATGATGGCTCTCATGATCTTGAAGTTGTGTTGCTAACACGAGTCATGCGTTCCCTTTACAACAAAGGTCGAAACAACCAAAATGCAAACCATGGCGAAACTCGTGACATCAAAGACATCACCTGTTACAACAACAATGAGAAGGGTCACTATTCCAGTTCGTGCCCAAAGCCCAAGAAACCAAGCAAAACTTCTGGGAACGATAAGAAGAAAGCTTGCGTTGCTATCTGGGGCGATGAGAATGACTCAGATGGTGAAGACCCTGAAGCTTGGGGTGGTGAGATGTGTGCAATGGCTCTCAATGACTCAACTGCTCCGCCTGAGGATCTTGAGGTAAATCCTGAAACATTTTTATAATCTCTTGTGAATTATGATAAGAAATCACTGATTGCTCTCATAAGGGAAATATATTCTGAAAATTTGAAAACACAAGAGAAACTTACTAACTCTAAAGATGAGTGTAGTAGTTTAAAAGAAAACATGTCTAAAACTGCTAGTAGCTCAACTGTTCCTTGTTCTTCATGTGATGCTAATCGTGAGGAACTTTAGAGGTTAAGAAACGAAAAGGTCTCTTTGCTTATGAATGAAGTCTCTAACAATACTGATGCAAGTGATGTAGCCGGACCAACTAAGCTTGAGGAACAGATGTCCGAGATGAAAGCCTATGTTCACAAAATTCACTCCATGCTAGTGGAACAGAAAGCTGAAACTGAAGACATTCAGTTTGTCGAAGTAAGGTATGGTATTGGTTATACAGGTTCTAAGCAGAAAGAGGATGATCCATCTATTCTTGAACTTCGTGAATCAAGAGACAGGGAACTACATGATGCTAGAGAAAAGAATCGCAATCTTGAGGAACGTGTGAAGGTCCTTGAGAGTGGGTTGAATGAGAACCAGTCGTGGTACACTGGACAACCTGCTTACAAGATCTTCCTCAAGAAGTCTCAAGAAAAGCAATCTAATGTTCCTTGTCCAGAACGTGCTAAGCAATACAAGAGTGTTGTTCCCAACATGAAGTATGTTCAAATGGATCAATTCAAGCTGTGTTGGTATTGTAGGGACAACAGACATTTGTAGAGAGACCGTGAAAAGAAAAGGAAGTTCTCCGAAGAGCACATAAAGAGAAGGAACAGTAGGAGTAATAATGTGAACTTGAATGACTTCTATGATGATTCACATGTGCATAATCATAATAATGCTATTCCTAGGGAACAATTGCATTATGTGTCTCAACCAGGTAAGGCTAAGCTTGCCTAGGTCGCCAAACCTTAACTTTTTCTGTACAGGTTGAAGTGAGGGGGAACGAGAAGTGGTACATTGATAGTACTTGTTCGTGCCAAATGACCGGAAAAGAAGATCAACTCACCTCACTTCACAAACATTCCAGAGGAAACGTAGCCCTTGGAGACAAGAGATGTAGAGAAATCATTGGAACAGGCGAAACCAAACTAAACTCCGGCATTACGGTAAGAGAGGTAAGTTTAGTTCATGAACTTGGTTTTAGTTTGTTGAGTGTTGCACAGCTTTGCGACGAAGGGAACAACAAGACAGTCTTCACTTCTCAAGACTGCTATGTCAAGGATCGTGAAACCAAGAACATCATTCTTACAGGAGTCAGATGCAAAGATGTGTATATGCAAGAAGAGTTACATCAGTTTGAGAGGAACAAAGTTTGGCGTCTCATTCCCTTGCCTCGTAACAAACATCCCATTGGCACTCGCTGGGTGTTTAGGAACAAGCTGGATGACTCGGGTGTGGTCACAAGAAACAAGGCAAGGTTGGTTGCTCAAGGATACAATCAACAAGAGGGGATAGACTATGATGAGACTTATGCTCTAGTGGACATCAAGACCATATTCTTGAACGGATATCTTCAAGAGGAAGTATATGTGAAGCAACCTCCATGCTTTGAGGATGTCAACTTTCCTTCGCATGTGTATGCTTTGGATAAGGCACTGTATGGTCTTAAGCAAGCTCATCGCGCTTGGTATGATAGACTTGCACAGTTCCTTCTCTCTAATGGATATCGTCGAGGAACAATTGACAAAACACTATTCCTTCTGGAACAAGAAGGTAAGATTCTGGTGGTTCAAGTTTATGTTGATGATATTATTTTTGGTTCCACTAACCCTGCTCTTGTAGAGAAGTTCAAAAATCTTATGAGTAGTGAGTTTGAGATGAGTATGATTGGGGAACTGTCCTTTTTCCTCGGATTACAAGTCACACAAACAAGTGAAGGAACGAAGATTCATCAACAAAAATACATCAAGGAGCTGTTAAAGAAATATGGTATGGATTCTGCAAAACTCATTGTAACTCCTATTTCTCCTAACACTCGTTTGGATGCAGATTTGAATGGAACATATGTTGATCCCATCATGTATAGAGGAATTATTGGTTCTCTCCTCTATCTCACGGCCAGTCGGCCATATATTTTGTTTAGTGTGTGTCTTTGTGCTAGATTTCAGGCCAATCCTAAGGACTCACACTTGAAGAAAGTAAAACGAATCTTTCGATACCTCATAGGAATGGACCATCTCTATCTATGGTATCCCAGGAACTGTGATTTCAACCTTGTTGGATTCACTGACGCTGACTTTGCTGGGCACGTAGTGGATCGCAAAAGCACCTCAGGAATGGCACAATTCCTTGGTCCCTGTCTTGTCTCATGGGGATCCAAGAAGCAAAACTCTGTGCCCCTTTCCACTACAGAAGCCGAGTACGTTGCCACAACAAGTTGTTGTGCTCATGTATTGTGGCTCAAACAACAACTGGAGGATTTTGGTATGTCTCTTGGCACTGTTCCTATCATGTGTGATAATACTAGTGCTATTAACATTTCAAAAAATCCAATTCATCATTCACGTACTAAGCACATTGACATTCATCATCATTTTCTTTGTGATAATGTTGACATGGGCTGAAAATCAAGTAGCTGACATCTTCACCAAAGCACTAGACAAAGGCCCATTCGAGCATCTTCGGTTGCTCCTTGGCATGATCTCTCTGAATTGAGGAATTCCATATCCACTATTCTCTCAATTCTTGGCTAACTTGATCACATATCTCATGTAGTATCTTACTTGGTTGCATTTCTTGATCTTGCTATTTCATGATTTTTCGTATGTTTGAATTGCTTAGTTTTGGGGTCTTGCATCTTTGTCTCTTGATTTGTGATTGAATTACTTGATTGCATGCTAACATCTTACTTGAAACCCAAAACGATCGATTTGATGATTTGAACCCTCATTATAAGCCCATATGATAATCGGTTGTACAACCATCCCTAGCCTTGATTCAGGTAAATGTTCCATATGATCCCTCTTTGTTAAATTTATTTACGGGGAATAATTATTTGAGTTGTATTTGTTCCTACCATATGTTTGGATATACTTTATTTTGTGTGAACCCAACTTTGAAATATCCAGACAAGCCTTGCAAACACTCTTAGTCTCAGTGGGAACGAAGACCGTTGCTCCGATTAAGGGAGAACAATGTGAATGGAACAGTGAATTTGAATCAGTGGCTGACATTTATTGAGGTGCAGGTGAACGTTGGAACGACTATCTATGAGATTTGACAGCTCTGATGCAGGAACGGCGATGCGGTAAACAAAGTAAAAAGTGGCCATTATCTGAGGAGAGAGAAACGATCGTCGTGATGGATTTTTGGTAAGACGGTTTGGATTTCTTTGGAAATATTTTATCTTCACAAGATCTTACCTCTTCTTTATATTCTTGCCCCTCCATCCGAAACCCTTCACCGCCTATCTCTCTCTCGCTCATAAACTCTAAAAAATCTCTCTACTTCCTACCGTTTCCCTAATCCCATACCAAACTTCAATGGATTCCCCAAGCAAAGTTTTCTCCATCGACAACATGTCCGGCGCTAAGATGGATGCCTACATCCTTTGACTCCAACAAGCCAAGGCTGCCCGTGCTACTCCTTCCCAACCTGGTGTGCCGGCGTCTGTTCTTGAGATTGTCCAGGCCTCAGTTCAACATGTCGTCGATCCCTCTGCTTCGACATTGACACCAACTCCCCCTGCTTCATCACCGTTGAAAGCCCATGACCTCAATCATGTGCTTGCAATGGTTTCTATGGAGGAACAGACACATCCTCATCCTCATGAAGAAGAAGAAGTTTCTTCTCCCTCCAAGGACAGAATTGAGGAGGAGGAACAATCCATGAAGTCTATTGAGGAGGAACTGGGGGTAAAGGTTGCATCTTTGGCGCCGCCTCCAACTCACAAGCGAAAACTGGTTGATCTCGCTGCGACTGCTCAGGAGGAAGAAGAGGAGGAAGTTCAGTTCTTGGAGCATTGCAAAGCTCCAACTACGCAATCGACGCCGTCGAAATCGGGTGGCGATGAAACCGCCCCCAAACCGCTAAAGGCACGTGTAGAATCGAGTGTGTTAGTACAAGGAACGGTATAACTGTTCCTTGGGCATCGGAATATCATAACAGAATAACAGACAAAGTTCCTTAGAGAGGAAAACTTAATCAACCAACTAGTTGACTAAGAAAAACCTCTAACTCTAGGTTTCCCTAGTAGGATTTCGAAAGTCTACTTGTGTTATTAATCCTAGAATTACAAACAAGCAAGTCTTATCTCAATCTAGTTTACTCCTAGATATCTAGACCTCTGAATGTAACGTTCCTAACAACACTTAAGACAATCAAAACCCTAACAAGTACTTGACAGGGCTAAAGTCGTATGCCTATCAAATAAATCCTAAAATACCTACTAAAGAGTATAGCAAGCAAGTCAGGGTCGATCCCACAGGGAGTCAGGTTATATATCTCTGTAATTCGCAATCACCAATTAGGAACTAGGGGGGTTTTGTAGTGTTTTCTTGGAAATCAAGTAACAAGTAAGCAAATAAACAAGTTTGCAAATAAAGGTTGTGAATATAATGGGGAAAAGCGTCACACTTAACAAAGATCCACACAACAATAGATATGGTTGATCACAGAATTCTATCAATCTCAAGTTCTTATCATTCCTATAGTTGTTCTTATCCCGATCATAGGTAACTATTAGTTCTACCAGCCCTAATAGTACTTATTGCTAAATCAAATCTGAAAACCTTCAAGACTCAATAAAGCAATAGCATTCAACCAATGATTTAACAAGATACATGCAATAGAAACAACCCGTTACTATAAACATGCAATTAACTCTCTCTCACGATGAACACTCGCAACCCGCTTATATAAATCGTGCTCGCTACTAGATATGCAACCCGAACCCGGAATCACAAGTCCTAGCAATCAGGAAGATATCAATAAACCTAGGTGATTAATCTAGATAAATCAACATAGACCAATAAACAATCAAGCGCAAGAGAATTTTTTGCTACCACGTGACATCATGATTACAAATTCATGAAATCAAAATTTCTTCTTCTTTTTTCAGTGGAGATTTTAAAAAGACTTCCGCTGTATTAAACATGTCTTATGTTAAGACTACTCTGTATTTCTGTTGTTTTTGGATATTGGATGTAACTCCAAGACTTTGATTTAATACGAAATGTTATGATATTTCGTATTATAACTGTTGTTTTATGTTTTGTATAAACTGGTTAAGCCTTGGGTGGCTTCAGATGTGGAATCTGAGGTCACTGGCGGTAATGCTTTCAATGAGATATTTGGGTGTGTTACAGAAGTTTGGTCATGTGGAGTCAATTTTTTTATATGGTAACTTTTTGTGGTTATAGCTTATAGATAAATAGTTGTGGTAAAAATTCAAAAATAAGATAAGAAATGATATAATTATTATTTAATTTTAAATAATTATGGATATAAACAATAAGATAAGATAAATAGTTATAACAAAAATAAGATAAGAAAGGATATAATCATTATTTACTTTTAAATAGTTATGAAAATAAATAATATGATAAGATATCGGATGACGTGGCAAATGATGTGATGAATGAGGTGACATAGCTCAGAGGCCGACACGTAGGCGAATTGAACATGCTGACGACACGTATGCGAATTGAACGTGAGGCCGACGCGTAGATTTAGACTTCTGCTTTAGTATAGAGATATAGATAGATAGATAGATATAGATAGATATAGATTTAAGGATGTAAGTAATCATTATTAAAAAAAAATCATAATAAGATATCTATCTATTATATGGAAAAATAGATAAAGACTACAATGGTATATGTATTATTTTCCTTGAACTTTTACTTTATCATATTAAGATAATAAAAAATCTATAAAGTTGCCAAAATAGTAAAACCACCCACCCCTGCACGCCAACAAGCACGAAATCCCGTCTTTATAAACCCAGTCCTCCATCATTCAACGATCACAAGATTTTCTGAATTCGATTTGCTTCTTCTCGATCGTGCGCCTTAGCTTTTTTATTCCCTCCGAATTCAGACTCAAGTTTCCATGGCGGAGGAGCAACGATGCGAATGCGAGCAATCAAACGCCCCACTTTTATGCGCTAACAACTGCGGTTTCTACGGCAATCCCGCCACCCTCAAACTCTGCTCCAAATGCTACCGCCACCACCTTCTCAAGGAGCAGCGCCACCCGGGGTCAGCCTCCACCGATGCCAAGACGACGTCGTCTGCAGCGCTCTCTTCGGCGACTGATGGTGGAATAGCGACAGAAAAAGCTGTTGGTGCTAATACGGCGTCGTGTCGGCCGAGTAGGTGCGGCGCGTGCAGAAAGCGCGTGGGATTGACGGGGTTTAAGTGCAGGTGTGGGGCCACCTTTTGCGGGGCCCACAGGTATCCGGAGATGCATTCTTGTGCCTTTGATTTCAAGGCGGTGGGGAAGGAAGCGATCGCCAAGGCGAATCCTGTGATCAAGGCCCCCAAGCTAGAGAATATGTTATGACTGACGTGTCCACAATCACTGCCGTCGGATTCGCATAGGCTTTTCACTTCGTAGGAATCTATCTGTAAATTGCTAGTATTATGCAAAATTCTAATTTAGACACAGCAATTTTTTTTTATAGAAGAAACAGCAATTTAATTTCACTATTATTTCAAGAAGTTTCATACAGTATTAGATTTAGAAGAATCTTTTCATAGCTTTCTTTACGTTCTTGTGTATTCTTAATCAGTAATCTTTTTTTTTGGTTGGAAAAATGATAATAAGTGTTCTATCATTCCGAGGCTGCGACGCAGGTATGATATGGCCTTTCTCTAAAGGGTTTCTTTTGCGGGCAAAGAGGGTCGAACTTGCGTTCTCTTTTTCCCTGCCTGGGGTCTAGCCCATTTTTATCCACTAGACCAAACCCCATTGGGTAAAATGGTAGTAAGTGTTCTACCACTCCGAGGCTGCGACGCGGGCATGGTATGGCCTCTCCCCAAGGGATTTCTTTTGCGGGGGAGGGGGGTCGAACTTGCGTTCTCTTTCTCCCTGCCCGAGGTCTAGTCCGCTTTTATCCACTAGACCAAACCCCATTGGGTTCTTAATCAGTAATCTGATTAATCACGAACATGCATTGAGCCACTATAACGCAACGGATTTGATTTCGTTTATCTATACACAATATGTGACATCAATTAATTAACGATTTTTTTATTTTATGCCCTTAATCTTTTTTATTTTGAAAATTATTCTCTAAAAGATAATACTTAAATCCATTTTAAAAAAATTAAAATTTCTAAAATAATAACACCTAAGAGCATCTTTAATGGAGTCCCATAGGATGGTCTTATAGGGGGGTTTGAGAGAATTATTTGCTAAAAGACCCATGGTGTATTGGGGGCTTTTATTGGGGTCTTTTAGATGAGTCTTTTAGATTTAGTTTAAATTACAATTATATCATTTTGTTTATATTAAATTACCAATATACCATTTTATTATATTATTATACATTTATACCCCTTATTATATATTAATGTAAAAATAAAATAAAAAATCATACATTAAATGATAGAGGATTGTGTGAGTTGTGCACATCTAATGACAAATCCCCAAAGTTATTTGGGATGTCATCTTTGTTTTGATTCATGATGAAAGAATAGAAGAGAGGAATGAGAGGTTACAAGAGATAAATGATAGAGTATTATGTG
Source organism: Rheum nobile (assembly GCA_027886185.1). Taxonomy (NCBI): domain Eukaryota; kingdom Viridiplantae; phylum Streptophyta; class Magnoliopsida; order Caryophyllales; family Polygonaceae; genus Rheum; species Rheum nobile. The sequence continues at coordinate 1,418,483 of WOAB01000077.1, forward strand.
AGTTGTGCAATTGTAACTATATCTTATTTATAGGCAAATAAAAAATCATTTATATTTTTTTCCTATTTTGTTATATTATTTAAAACAATAGTTAGTACACCATAATATTAAAAAAGTAGTTAGTATACCCTAAAATAGTTTTAGTATACCATAAAATATGATCTATTTGGACTTAATTATATTAAAATTTATAAAAAATACATTAAATTTCTAAAATTTATTTACAATGTAATTTTCATATTAAATAAATTAAATTGCTATTTATTTTATTTAAACCCCCAATAATAATAATAAAATGATTTATTTTCACTTCCCTAAACCTATAATACAAAAAAAAAAAATCTATCAAATATATCCAAAATGGATGTCTATGGATAGATAAAAATGTAATTAGAATTATGATAAATTTTTTTTTTAACCAACCAATTTTTAAATAAATCAATTTTAAAAAAACAATAACGGATGACCAGAAATAAATCCTGGCCGTCCGTGGTGTGCCACGTGGTGCGCATCGGGCGAGCTAGCACGCACCAATCATACAGCGCCACGTGTCACTGTCTATGGCAGCAAAAGCATGCGCCGCGTTTGGAGGATGGTTTGTACGACGTCGTTTTGGACCCGCGCGGAGGCAAAAAAAATTTGAAAGCCAAACAAGCCTTATGATTGATTATATGGGACGGTCCCGTTTTTGCTCAAAATGTTGGGACTCCAGATAAGTCTCATAGCCAAATGTTTCTATTTTAATATAAAAATTCTATAAGACTCCTCTATAAGACACCGATAAAAATGTCCTAATTACAATTTTCTATAATAAGGTTTTTAATCTATGCATTAAGTGTATAAGTTAGAAAAATCCATTAATCAATATCAAGGGTGACAGGCTAGTAACAAAGGAAGGAGATAATAGTAATGATTTGGTCAAATTAACGTATCCAATATGCATCGTTTAGATTTGACGCGTGATAAAATTAGTTACATACAACTTTTCATAAAAGAATAATAAATAATATTTGCAAGTAGAATTGATAAAGAGTCATTTAAAAAAAGAATTCTTCAAAATAAAATCAGTAAGAGAAAGGGGTATTTTAAACAAAATCTTTCGTAACTATAATTTTTTTTATGAAATTATATACCGTAAAAAAATGCAATACAACTAGTAAAATAGCTGAATTTTCACAAACTTAAAACATTAGTTATAAATGGACCCAAAAAATAAAAACTACAAACCACCGATAAATTAGAAAACCTATCACAAAATCACCAATCAATTATATATATACTAAATGAGAATCTAACTACGTCACATGACACCCCTCATTGAAAATATCATATATCATTTTTCTCCTTTTGTCACTATTTTAAAAATAAATTTAAGTAAAAATCAAAGATTTATCCTAAACCTATATTCTTAATCTCTTCCTAATTTAAATACAAATCAAGTATAAAGATTACAAGTTAATCACAAAGATTACAAATTTAAAATTTTCTAATTATATATATACAAATTTAAAATTGTTTAATTATATACAAATCCAAAATTTCATAATTATATGGATAATTGAGATAATAAATTATGATCTGAATCTTATTTTGATATCAATATCATCTAGATCTGTTTTTTAATACATAGATTAATTTTAATAATTATTAATATTTTTATATAACATTTATGATGTAAAAACTCGGGTCTGACACAAGAATTATACTAGCCATATTAAAAGACCATGAATGGGAATCTTAAATCTACATATACTTTAAGAAAAAGTCATTTTTCTACCCTAAGTTATAAGATATAGGTTAAGACTCCATATATAGAAAAAATTAATTAGGAGTTTTTTTTGTGATTTTTCTAAAGGGTTCACCATTTCATTTTTAAGGTTTATTTACCTTAGGACAAAGATTTTTTCTAATGTGTGCTCATAAACACAATATAATAAATTTTTTTTAGCAATAAAATTCTATTTTTAGTAATAATTTTTTTAGTCATCAGTTTAACTTTTTTTACTAAGGGTTTATCCATTCTATTTTAGAAAATATTTTAAATATATTTTTTTAATTTAACTTGTTATCATGTGTCCATGGACACACTAGAAAAACCGTAATACAAATTCTTAATTTTTTCACAAAAACCGTAAAAAAAGTTCATTATCTTGTTGATGATCGTGTAAACTTCCCTAACTTGTATATCATTTGGGGTAGTTTATATCCTTCCTGATAATTTTATGGAAAAAATTCCTATTTTAAGGGTGATTTTGTATTTTGTATATTTTATATATAAAAAATACGTAACAATGACATAATCAATAGAGAAAAGAGGATTGCAGCATGAAACATGCTGGTTAGAGCAGCCGGGAAGGATCCAATTACCAATCTGCCCCCCTTCCTCTCCGTTTGGGCTTATAAATTTACCTCTCCTCTCATTTCCTCTCTCTAATTGAAATTTCAACAAACAAATCCAACAATTTCCCCCCGTTTCAGTAGCTATGTCGCAGGTAAATGAATTTCCCTTCGATCATCGAAATCATGATTTCTGAATTGTGATTGTTTGCTCTTTGCACCAAAATTGTAAATCTTCCCCTTTTTTCTTGTTTTCCGCATACTGACTGTTAGATTTTCTGATTCCGTGATTATTAACATTCATAGAACGAGTCTTGTTCGAATTGATCGAGTCCTGCCCGAATTGATCGAGTCTCGTGATTGTTTGATTTCTTAGGTATTCATTCCCGGTGGATATTATTCTTCAGTATGTTAATTTTTTCGTCCTTGTAGTTTTGAAGAGTTTCCGACTTGTATGAATTAGGGGATGAAAACTACCATTAGCGCTTTCTAGCTGCAGTTGTGAGTAATTTGGATTGGGACAATCCAAAACCCTATATTCTCAGATTCAAGTTTCTACTTTGCATTGAAGTTAAAAATTCTTGTAATGTAGAGTTGAATCGGAGAGTTTTCCAAGTCTTTACTTTGCATTTAGGTTGGCTATTAAGCCAAATGTTTAGACTTCGAGCTTAGGAATTGGAACTATTAGTGTTATGTAATCTTATAAAATTGCAGTTGAGGATTAAAGGGAAGCTATGCTGATGCTTTCTTGTTTGAAGAACATGTGATTCTGGATAAGTTTTCTGCTGTTTTGAGGAATTATGTACATTATGTAAATATCTGTGTATGGAATTATGGATCTTCAAAATTCTTCCTCTGGAAAGTATGCATAATATGCAGGCTGCAAGACTGAACCTATCATTTCATACTTGAATATGTCATATATCTGAAACCATTTTTCGAAGGTTGATTTATTACTTTTCCCTAGCTTTGTAAATGAGTATGATTGAATTGACTTTGGTCTGCGAAGATGCCTTGGTGGATGTTGAGCATCTTTCATGTGCTCATCATGCTAGATTCTTCACAACAACTTCTATTCAGTTGCTTATCTGTCTTACATGATAACTAATAGTGAGTGTATTCAAGTTTTATTCACCATCAATCAGCCAACTCATGGATGTTATCTGCTCATAAAGTTTGTATCATGAATCATGATTGCTATCTACTCATCTGATGTCTCCGGTATATGGTTTGGTATGAGCTACTACTTGTGGTGCCATATTCCCTTTCTTAAGAACCAATGTCTGTGATTGCTATCTACTGTGTTTTTATTCCCTAAACATCTTGACATCAATTTTGTCTAAAATTGTGGTTGGTGTCTTGGTTATTTCTCTTTTCAGTTTAAACTCACAACAAGTTTTTTATTCTCACTTTACATAATGGATAGATGTAAGCTAATGCTGGCTATAGAGAGTTTAATCTGCATAGGCTTGTTTATCATATGATATGAATCGACTTCCAATTCATAGACGATCTGAATGGTTTAAAATTCATTTTTTCTTAATGGAAGGGGTATTTTTTGCTCTTACAATAAGCCTATGAACTATGGCTGAGTTGAGTTACAAATTCTATGCTACACATTTAAATGAGTGTATGTCATATGCGAATTCTGCTTTCATAGTCCTTTTGTTGGAACGCAGACCATTGTCCTTAAGGTGGAAATGACATGTCAGGGCTGCGTTGGGGCAGTTCAGAGAGTTTTGGGGAAAATGGAAGGTTTGTTTCCTTAAGCTCTTATAAAATCTATCCTCCTGTCATGTTTAATCCAGCCTTAATAAGTAATAACAAATCGATAACTAAGATGAATATGATTGTATGGGGGCTTGCGCTGTGATTTCTGCAGGTGTAGAATCATTCAATGTGGACTTGAAGGAGAAGAAGGTGACTGTCATTGGCAACGTGGATCCTGAGGCGGTTCTTCAGAAGGTTTCTAAAACAGGAAAGAAGACGTCGTTTTGGGATGAAGCTGCACCTTCTTCAGCTTAATCTCGAATCCGAATCTTCTGCTTAAGATTCTGTTTGTTTTGTTGAAAGTTTCATGAATGTAAAACTGTGTTGTATTTGGGTGTGTGATCTGGTATAGTGGTGGAAAGATGCATATTGGTTATGTACAAGGCTAGCCCTGGTGGGCAATAAAACTGGTATCTGTTTGACATATTTTATGGTTTACTTAATGCATTCCTAGTTTTCTACATCATGAATCATTAGTAGGTATGGAGCTCTAGGACTGTTTTGGGATAACATACACATACTCGAAGAGCTGTACTTGCTTCGTCAGGTTAAAAACTCTATAGATAGAATTGATCTCTTTGACCCAATCTAATATAGTGTTACATTTCATATAAAAATATATATAATCTTGCCAGATTACTTACCCCCAATTTTTATTTTATATATTTATCATGATATTAGTTCCTTAATCGTAATTGGTGTACAACATATAAATATAGTTTGCATTTATATTGTTTAAACTAACCGATTCATACATACCACGATGTTTAAACTAGTAATATTATAGTGTTCACCTTAATTTTTAAAACCAATGAATAGCTTAAAAGCCGTGAGAATCCAGTTCAATGATTTTTCAAAGCCAAAAACGGATTTTTAAATCGGATATTAAACACACTCATAACTTTTTGTTATATTTATACTCAGTGTATGTATGCGAAATGTGCAAGCATATATATTAACCTACGGTTGCGGAATGTATATATATGTGTTTATGCATTAGAAAACCATAGACTTACGTACGCGGAATGCGCATACATATGCACATTCCACATGCACATAGAGTATCTTGTTGTTAATTAACGTTAACTATCATGTTGATAATGAATGTTTCAGATTTTTTTATTCGAATGAGGTAAGTTTACTATGTTTATTATATAATTTATGGTAAAATTAGTTACTTCTATATATAATATGGTTAACTTGATAGTTTGCTATATATTTAACGGTTTTTCTAGTTTGTGCTCATGGGTACATACTAACAAGTTAAAATAGAAAAGTATCTTCAAAATATTCCCTAAAGGATCGATAATGGGTAAACCCTTAGCAAAAAAATAAAATTATGGCTAAAAAATAAAAAAATGGAGTTGTTTGCATGTACCCATTAGCACATACTAGAAAAACCGTTAAATATTTAACAAACTATCAAGTTAACCATATTATATATAGAAATAACTAATTTTACCATAAAGTTATATAATAAACATAGTAAACTTACCTCGTTCTGATTAAAAAAACCTGAAACATTCATTATCAACATGATACTCTGTGTGTATGTGGAATGTGCATACATATGTGTAGGTATGTGCAGTGCGCATGCGTATGTATGCACAATGCGCATACGTAAGCCTATGATTTTCGCATGCATAAACACATGTATACGCATTCCGCATCCGTAGGTCAATATATATGCTTGCGCATTCCGCATACATACAGTCTGTATAAATAACAAAAAGTTACGGGTGTGTTTAACAATACCCTTTTTGAAAACTCTTCTTTTCGGTTTTCAAATTTTAGGACTCATTGTAAACCTATGAGTTTTTCAATTTTTAACTTAATTTAAAGTTTTTTAATATTTTTCAAAATATGTCATATTCTAATAATCATCTTAATTATTAAACCTAACAATTACACTTTGAAAATAAAGAAAGAAGTTTTTACGAGTATGTTTAGTTTTGAAAATAAAAACATAAAATTGAAAATTCACATGATTACCAAAGAAAGTCTCACTTAACAGTTTTAAAAATTAAAGATCACTGTTATCACTAGGATATGACATATTTTACTGCAAATATATTGATAATAATAAAAAAAATTGTAAATTAATGAAAATTCACAACATTAACAAACGAGATCCTAAAACATAGTTTTTTAACAAAAAGTATATAATTCTTAAAATATATTTGTTTTGTCTTATTTGTAGTGACAGATTCATTACTTCCTAAGCATTATCTCATTCAACAAGATACTGAAATTAAGTATTAAAGTACAATATTTTGGGATCCCAAATATATAATATTTGATTTGGTCATCATATATTTTATTCCTTAAACGAGTATCATATTTCACATACGGTTTTGACAAGATTTCTTGAGCAACAATTTTAGGAGGACTGTATAAGGACATCCGGTGCGAGTTCTTTAGAAGGACTCCGTTGTCGAAAGATTGTGACTTTGAGAACATTCATATTGAATTAAAGTAAGGTACGGTACGCAATAATTTTCTTTTCTTTTTCGGTTTAGTTTGGTCAATATATATTATATCATTACAGTGTTTTGATTTGTTTTAATTAATGACCAATCGATTATGTTTGAAATTATATCGTGACTGAACTAAGACAATAGTTTGAAAATAGTAAATTATGGGATAGATCAATCTTTACTCCCCAACTTTTTGAACGTTTTTTCACCATCTCTTTCAATAGTCAAGTCTCAACCTTTAAGGATAATATACTGTAAATCTTGTTAGATTAAAATAACAGAAAAGAGATGATGATGGGATAACTTGTAAAGATTGATAGACAAAGATACAATTTACCCTATAATATATTGGATGATTTTGAGAAATTAATAGTTGTGAATAATCTGTTTTGATATACTTAAAAGTCTGCTAAAATCCTGTTTGAATTTAAATTAAGAGTTGGTGCAGTTTTTATGTGTTTACAGGTTGTTGCAAAGAAAGTAGTAATTGAAGCGATTTCTGAATCTGATGATTGTATCCTAATGGCGGCTTATATGGGACACGGACCGCAGCAACGAGCGCAGGGAAGTTGTGGCATGAGGACGCCACAACCACTTCCCTGAGCTGGTTGCTGCGTTCCACGGCCCACATAGTTAGTTGCATAGTCATAAGGATGTGTTGGCTGCGGAGAATAAGGAGGCAGGAAGACTACTTGATAATTGTTGCGGTCCATTATGATATACAGCTGTCATCTAGGCTCCTACTCATGTTACGTCTAAACCCGGTCACTAATCATAATGATTTTGTAGGATTTTAGCAGAACTTGATTGGAAACCGGGCAAATTAGGCATATATATCAATATTTTTCTGAATGGATAATTCCTTTTTTAATGTAAACACGTAGACATATATATCTTACATATATCACAAAGATTATGTATATTTGTATGATGGAAATTTATTTCAATTTGTACTTTTTTTCAATCAATCAGATTTGCAATAGAACTTGCCTACACTTTTTGAGACAATGTCCTATATATAAATCGGTTTTTCTAACTTATGCCTTCAGGATATAGGTTAAGAATTCTTATTAAGGAATATAAATCCTAAAGAAGGAAAGTTGGTGTGTGTTTACAGGTTGTTGCAAAGAAAGCAGCATCTGTCATTACAGATTAAACCGATATAGAAAAATTTTAAAGTAATTCAAACTAGTGATAATTTAAATCAATTAACATATTTTAATTAATAATACTATTATAGTATCATAGAATATGTTAATTGATAATGTGAAGTATCATAAAATATTCTTATTATATTATGAAGCATCTAAAATATAACGTGTATTAAGATAGATATTTTAAAGTAATAGATTATTATATTTATTATTATGTATTTAATAATAAGGGTCATTTTAATTAATGGCACTTTTTAAGATTATCAATATTTGAACTAAAATAATTATAGTTTTAGTTAATTTATTTATCTTTATTTTCAATTAATTCCATTTTTTTTTTCTAAGTAATAGTTAAGATATGTGATAATGACTATTGATTAATCTTTACAATTCGTTAGTAAAATATCACTTCATATATTTTTTTTTGATGGTTCACTTCATATATTAAAATAATGACTATTGATTAACAAAATTTAAAGCTAGAATGACACTTATTTTTGAATGAATATAATGTAATAAAATATCTTCATGCACTATTAGGAAGATTGAATATAGTATTTGAATGTTGAAGTTACAACTTATTTTTTATATAATGATTACAACCTTAATATTTATAAGATGAGAAAGATTTTATAAAAAAGAACCATATTTAATGAACTCTACAAACGACTAAGCAAATTAGAAAACAAGATTAGTACAAAAGAAGAAGAAAAGGTACGTATACCATTGGAGCAAGAAGATAACCTGAACATCCGTAATAGGATTGAAATTGTCGAGAATCATTTTTTTGGATATAGTAAATATATACTATATTTTAAGGTTTTTGCGTTTATTTAATTGGCGAAATGAATCACTACTAAAACTCAAGCTATCAAATAATTCCATTTTTTTTAGGGGTTTACTTTTTAACGCATAGGCATTTTTGCTGTTTAACGCATAGGACTGACACGTAACGTGTGGAACCTTTCACCACGTTACGTGCCGCCACACGTTACGTGTGGTTATGATCCACACGTAACGTGTGGTTTGTAGTTAATGTAGCGTTTGTTATGGTTGAATGTAGCGGTTGTTATGACTTAATGTAGCGGTTGTTATAACCTAATGCAGCGGTTACAAACAACCGCTACATTAGGCCATAACAACCGCTGTATTAACTACAAACCACACGTTACGTGTGGATCATAACCACACGTAACGTGTGACACTATTTTTACCTCACGTAACGTGGTGAGCCATGCCACACGTTACGTGAGGACCCTATGCGCTGAAAGGCAATTTTGCCTATGCGTTGAGAAATAAACGTGTTTTTTTATAATGACGAATAAGGATTACAACAAAAAGTTTTTTAATGATTAAATTGTGAGGACTCTAAAGTAGATTATAAATCGTCAAGATGATTACATGAGAACCAAACACAGATCTCGTTCTAAAACGCCTGAAAATTGGATCTAGAATCTAAAGATCCCCATTCGAATGCGTTGGAGGCCTATTTATAGCCGGCGAGTCCTTCTTTTGCTTGGTGGCGAGGCGTTGAAATGTGGTTGTTGGTGATTAGTCATGTTCTATGAGTCGGCGAGCACGTGTCGTACGATGATTAAACCATTTACGAGCATGTCACATGGGTTGGAAAGGTGGTCTAGCGGTGGCACGTTTCTATTGGAGCTTTATGCCGTCCTCGTTTGGTGATATGTCTAAGTTATGCGTTTGTCTAATTGTTGCACCGTAGCTGATGACGCGATCTCATACTTGAGGTGTTGTTATATGTAGTTAGTGACGCGATCTCATTTATATAGCGTCGTCTTCTCTAAGAGGCTTTGATAATTTGCGCGGTAATTTTAGATGGCTAGAGCCATTTACCGTAAATGTTGCGTTCCATTAATATTATATTGAAAATAGAATATTGATGCTATATTTACGACTGGACATACAATTAAACTCTATTTTAAAAACTTACATATGATTGCTTGCTTGTTATTGACGTTCATTTGTTGCTCATGTTGTTCGGCAAGTTGTATTCACAATTTAGAGTCACAATTCTTGGTGTATAATAGAGAGAGCTACACTTACTTTCAGGTATTAAATATTGATGTTCCTCGTATTGTTTTTATTAAACCTATAGAAAAAAGATTTTAGTAATTTTTAGTTTTTAAATATCTATATTTATTTAAAAATTAGCATTTTAGGTCATTGAATGTTAACTTTTAAAGACAAAATCAAAGGCTTAAATTGATCCAAAGGTATAGTTTGCATGTAGTTTAGGTTTATTACCCTTAGTATATAATATGTATATAATATATTAGCTTATCCGATCGATTTTGACTATAGGGTTTATAAAACAATATAAAATACATAAGTATAATTATAGGCTACTTTGTAATTTAAGTAATTAATTTTTCTTTGTTTATTTTAATATGTCATAGCATAATTATGTGTATTTATAAAAATGAGCACTATTTTAAGTAATTATTCCCTCCCCACACGGCCACACACACTTTTTTCAGTTAAATCTTGTCTCTGCGTACATACTACTCTTTAGGATGACTCATTTTTTAACCTAAATCTCAATTAGTGATAATTACTACATAATGTATACGTTATATTTTGCTCTCATTTACTCCTACTTTAATATTATCCAATTACTACATGTAACTCCCGTATTTAGTACACAGTGAATGGTTGGAAACAAATTATAGTCAAGATGTCTAAACGATTATATGTCAAAATGGCTTCACTTTCCAAGTAACATTTTCATGTATAAAAGGGCGAAAACGGTGGTATTCCGTTCATTTGCTCTGAGCATCCATCATCTCATTTTTCTACATGGAAATTAGCTTTAGAAAGCCATATAGTGAAGCTTGGGAGATAGTGGACAACACCTTAAAAAGACATGGTCGCTGAAGTAAGCATAATTATTAAGTTAAAGATGTGAATGAGGATTCCCGATTGTCGAGGATGCAAGTATATACCACCTCACGGTAAACTATCCTTGATCATATGTATTTGGATATCTTTTGTACTCTACACCTGCACTAAATACTTACATATATCGGTTTAAATTTATTAATATAATTGTATTTTGATTGAGATAGGTTAATTTTATGTGAAGATGTCAGAGAATTGGATAATCTAATAGCACTATTGAGGCCTCGATTGTTTACATCATGCACGGGTAGCTTTCACTAGAAGAAGGACAAAGACAATCAATTTAGGACGACTGATTGTTAGTAACGAATAAAACAAACTATTTTATGGATGATGTAAACCCTTCAACTATTGGTAGCATAAATTCAATTAGGTTTGTATTTTTAGTTCCTTTTTTGTACTAAATTGAATTAGGTAGGTGTGTTGTTATTTTAGTTAAGGATGATTTTTATTGTTCTATTTTATACATATTCATTTTACACTCATCATGTATATATACTAAATTTGGCCTCATTTGTCTTGGTTTAGAGGAATTAATCAAGGATGGAAGCCGAAATAATAGACATGTACCCACTCTCACATATGAAATGTATAAGTGATCGGTACTATTTTGTAGTGCATTTCTAGGGGTTGTTATCAGGTTTGAGGTGCTATTTGGATGGATTTAGTGCACAACTGTGGATTATGGAGTTAGAGAGGAGAAGTGTGGATTTGGTAGTCTGGAGAAGCAAATTGAAGATATCCAGAGGAAGATGAGTTGACCACTGAGGAGACGAAGAAGAACCAAGGAGAGAGTCCACACGAGAGTAGAAGAACAATGTGCTGAATTCAATTGATTCGTTCTCTTTACTCAGACGTCCAAATGGAGTGATTCCAATTCGAGGAGTTAGCTCTTGAAGTCTACTGCAAGTCTTCAAAATATGAGCGCAATCTGAGTTGAGAATCAAAAGTTATGGCGTTTTTACGGAGGTGTCGCAGGAGCTGAACCGAAGAAATCTCAACAAGTGTTCTGGCGGCGACCGCCGCCGCGTCGGATGCGGAACCGAACCGAACCACTTTTCCTTATTTTGTTATTTTGGATTATTATTAGTGTTTTTATTATTTTGTTTTTGATTTACTTTTGAAGACTTTTTATTATTTTCTAGTATTTAGGGTTAGAAGGGAGTTTGACCTCCCTTATCATCGTTTTTCATCTTTTCTCTATTCTACGTACTTTGTTATGAAGAACTAAGCCTTTCTGGCTTAGTCAGACAACTGAAGCTTTCGTCTTGATTTAGTTGTGAGATTTTCGCTCCTTATCTATCGCATGGATTTTATCTATTCTCTTGCTTGAATTGCTTATGATTAATATTGACAGTTCCTAGCCTGCGCAACTAGGTATTGTCTCTATTGATTGATTGCTAGATTTAGATTGTTACTGGTTGAGCATATCTTTATCAGAGTAGCAACTGCATTGTACTAGTAACTGGTTGTGCTAGTCTTATGTAGAAGAGAACTGATTTACATTCTAGGATAAAAGCTGGTTGTTTTATGCTAGATTGTATCCTAATTATATTCCTAGGCTTAATGCTATTGTTAAACTGAATCTTGATGGTTTCATGGTTGTTTAACTAGTTAGTGCTATAAGTATCTGGTTGTGCTTGTAATTACTTTAGAAAAGGAATAGGAATTTCCATTGCATGAGATATTAAATGATTATCTAGGATCAACTTATCATACGAATAGTGGATGTTTGTTTGACTGAGCTATTTCCCCAATAACTGAATTCAATCACCTTTCGTTTGTTTGCTTTTGCATGCTTAGTGATTCTAAAACATACAAAACCCCCCTCTGGTTACTTAAGATTGACATAGAAATTGCATATAAAGATAGAATATGTCTCCCTGTGGACTCGACCCTTACTTACTTAGGATTACGGTTTAAGGTTTGTTTGGATAACTTGCATAGTAGTAATTAGCACGACAAATTGCTGTTATCAATAAGGAAGAAGTTATGAATTATAATTTTGCTAAGAAGAGTAAGCATGTACCGATAAAATAACTAATGTACTTTTATATAAAACGTAACAAAGTTTAAGAATATACATAGTCACCAATTATTTCTATTACTTCGTATTTAATAAGAATAAGAAGTAATGACTAATATATTTTAATTAAAATGATATTAATATCTATGAATATGTAAAGTCAATGTGACAACAACTATCAGCAATACAAAACCTCAACAAGAACAACAACTCTCTCACACTTACAAAATGGATTTTTTTCAAGGTTTTTTTCTTGAAAAATCCTATCAACAACTCTTAAAGATATCTCTCACCAACAACTATGGGAATATCCCATCAACAACTCTAGGGAAAACCTCTAATTAAATTTAGAGGTAAACTCCCATTAACAACGCTAGGGAAAATCTCTAATTAAATTTAAAGGAAATCCCATTAACAACTAAGGAAAATCCCTCTTTGAAAAAGGTATCGATCTCTTATCTCTAAACACCCAATCTTCTACCTGAATTATTCTCAAATTTTCCATTTGAAAACCCCTTATTTTTTGAGTCGTCTCCGTCTCGAATTTGCTCGCCTCCGGTCGAGCAACACCATACAACACTACCATAGCTTTGTTTCTCCAGATCCGAGCCTTTTGAGTAATCTGAGCTCAAATTTGTAGATTTGGGTTCCTTAATAAACCACACCCTTCATAGCATACAACTTCTAACCGCGAACCAGATCTATGTCTGGATGGCTTACAAATGTCATGAGAAACCAAAACAGGTAAAAATTAAGAGGAAAAAAAAATACTCCTTGCTCTGCTCGACCAAGGGAAATATGCAAAACTCCTTCCTTCTTCGTTCACAACCTTCACCCATCTTGCTTTGCAACCTGACCTATGTCTTGCCTTGACCCCGTGGAAGCGTTGATGCTTCTAACCCCAATTTCATATTTTCCCCTCTTGCTATTCAAGTTTTAGAAATTAAAAACCAGAAACAAAGTACGGAGTAGGAGCAAACACTCTCCGAACACAAAAAACCAAATACCCTCCTTCCCCATTTTCACTCCACCACCAGCAACACCGGTAAATCCACACCAGCAACACAAGCGAATCTCTAGACTAGCTCTCAGAAATACAAAAGCACGACAAAGAGAAATTGAAGAAAACCCATTCTTTTTCCGGGTAACTCTTACAACCTCGTACAACAACAAATAGAGAAACCCCCAATTTTGTGAGAAATCCCCTACTAACATCAAAGGGAAACCCCCATCAATGGGGCAACACCCAACTACAACCAATACTAAGGGAAACCCCCGACTATGGGGAAACACCCAATCAACAAACTAACATATGGGGTTTTTCCCCAATCGATAACCAATATCAAGGAAACATCAATAGGGTTACACCCCATTAACATCTAACCATATTAAATCAGGGTTTTCTCAACCCCCAACACATGGTGCCCAAATCCAAGTTGCCCGGATAATTCCCTATCGATTTCAAACTGAACTATTGACAAAATGTTTGGATCTATATCTCCAGATGCTGGATTAAGGAGTATCTTCTCGCACCATCGCTTCTCGATTCATCCTTGGATATGAAAATTCTCTACCCAAAATCACCACCACACCTGAACCGAGTTTTTCGGCCCCAACCCACTCTAAACCTCCCTTTGTCGGATCTACCTATGCCTAAACAACCTTTCTCCTTGCTCTCGAGGGATACCGGCGTCGATGCACAAATACTAAAGTTGAACAAAAAGATAAAAAAAAGGGGGGAAGTTGAATCTAGCGTATTGAATATGCTTGTTTACTTTTTGACCAAATAAAAATGATAAAAAATATCAAAATAGGTGATTGTGTGCTTCAAGATTGGTACAACACCCTTATGAGCCGGATCTGATTGACTTCGCCCTTTGGCAAGCTGAATCGGAACTACAACTTTCGTAATCGACTCACACCAGATCTGTTTTGGATTGCTCCCATGAATTCGGATCCGGGAAAACAAGAAAGTAATAGCTATAAAATCCACTCGTGCAAGCATCTCCGGTGCTGGGTATGCTCACTTGCAATCACATGCATTAACCAATTTCAACCCATCATCCTAAATAGGAAATAAAGCCTATTAATTTCTCAACTTTCGTCAAGACCAAAGTAATGGATTCAATCACATCAATTTCACTCTTGTTGACCTTTTTTATTTCTGTTTTGATCAAGTATGGGTGGCAACATTTCTCGCGGCTTTTGTGGAATATATCTTGGGTTCTGGCTGAGCCGCCGGTCGTGGTCGTGTCTGTGGCTGAATGAAAACCCCTCTCGAACGAGGGAAACGTCATGGTTGAGGCTCATGAAGATCCTTCATCTTGGTGAAGGCAACATCAAGGCAGCCCGTTCAGCACTTCCGCAGGTGTTCCTATTTGACCATTTCCCGGTGGCACCCTTGAGTCTGTGTTGACTCCTTGCCTACCTTAGATTATTGTGTTCCCTTCTGCTTCGATGTAATTTTCGTGCTTGTCTTTGGTTCTTTCAGTTTGGTTTGTACCGACGTCGATTCTATTGGCCTCTCGAGCTACCCGATGTAGTTATGTCGGGTACCTTGAAATCTTTCCTCATCAAAAAAGAAAAGAAAAAAGAAGTCAATGTGACTAATAAAACGATATATATTCCAGACAAAAAAGCGATATATTAATGAATATTAATAACTAAAGCATAACAAAAAAATATTATTAAAAGGCAATAAATTTGTAAGATAAAGGCAAAAAATTAGAAATGTGAAGGGTAGTAGAGCATGTAAGAAATGAGAGTTATTGTAGCAAGTTAGATAGGCATTTCTAAAATATTCCTCAAATATTTTCAACGGAAAAAAACGCATCCGTACAAAAAACAACTACCACCTTAATTCAAAATTTAAATTGAACTTTTGACCAAAATAAATAAATAAAATTGTACTTCGTACAATCATAGCATTTTATACCTAAAATACTTAGATATTACATTTAAATACATATCAAACAATATATCCTCTAAGATAAAACATGCAACAACAATCCACATATTACAAACTCACATTTAAACCGCGCACTATATATACACAAAAAACCCATGCGAAGCACGGACTTCGATTTCTAGTCTATATATATTTAAAAGTTAGCATTCTAGGTCATTGAATGCTAACTTTTAAAGATGACTTGTTTTTTTTTTTTCATTTTATGCCTTATTTACTTAGCCCAAAATTTAAACAATTTCTCAAATCCCAAAAGTACTAAAGTGACAATTTCATATATTAACAATTATATCAATAATATATAATCTTCTATATAATATAAAAAGTTTTGATTCACAATTATATACAATTACTACATATTAATCAATTAATAAGTCCTCATTTTCATATCGTTGTATAACTCTTATATTTTCACGTTAAATTTTTAACATAATTCAATTTATATTTCTATTAAGCATGAAAACAACCATCTATATATATTTAAAAGTTAGCATTCTAGGTCATTGAATGCTAACTTTTAAAGATGAATTGTTTTTTTTTTACCATTTTATGCCTTATTTACTTAGCCCAAAATAAACAATTTCTCAAATCCCAAAAGTACTAAAGTGACAATTTCATATATTAACAATTATATCAATAATATATAATCTTCTGTATAATATAAAAAAGTTTTTGATTCACAATTATATACAATTACTACATATTAATCAATTAATAAGTCCTCATTTTCATATCGTTGTATAACTCTTATATTTTCACGTTAAATTTTCAACATAATTCAATTTATATTTCTATTAAGCATGAAAAACAATCATCTATATATATTTAAAAGTTAGCATTCTAGGTCATTGAATGCTAACTTTTAAAGATGAATTGTTTTTTTTTTTCATTTCTTGCCTTATTTATTTAGCCCAAATTTTAAACAATTTCTCAAATCCGAAAAGTACTAAAGTGACAATTTCATATATTAACAATTACATCAATAATATATAATCTTCTATATAATATAAAAGTTTTTGATTCACAATTATATACAATTACTACATATTAATCAATTAATAAGTCCTCATTTTCATATCGTTGTATAACTCTTATATCTTCAAGTTAAATTTTCAACATAGTTCAATTTATATTTCTATTAAGCATGAAAAACAACCATTTATATCTATCTATATCTATTTAAAAGTTAACATTCTTGCCAATGAATGCTAACGTTTAAGCCTCTAAAAGGCTTTGTGTCCAATAATTACTACTCTTCAATTTCATGTTGGGCCTGACGCGCTTTGTTTGAGGCCTGCACTCGCCCTTTGTTTCGGACCATATGTTGCACATCCATTTTCTTAAGCTGCTACCCCTTCTTCTCCTACGCTGGTTGCAACGCCCGACCTTTCTTCTCCATTGTTTTTACTTCCAATATCTTTTAAACTTCCTGCGGTTACAATTGCAAATTACAGGGCTCATCACGATGAGTATCTACTCCTTTTTCGTTGTCCGACTCTGAAATACCCAAAGCTCTCTCCTAGATGCCCTATTAATTGTCAATAAACCCTATTTCCCTATTTTCATCCCTCCTTTTCTCATTAGCAGGAGAATCTACTCCATTGGCTTCGACTTTGGCGTTCTTCTAGGGTTTGCGTAATCTGGCGAATCCGGAGCAAGGAGGAGAGTTGTTTGTAATTTTGTATACCTGAATTCGAATTCCCAAGCGAACGATCTTCCACACTCAAAGGATGTGTCTCAATATGTGTCAGGGAGTTCCAAGCTCAAGGCCGAATGAAGTGACGCCGAATGCTGCGCTGTGTTCGGGAGGACTGGCTACGACCGCGATCGGGACTCCGGTTCCGGCTTCGTTGGCTGTGTCAGGATTGTTCAAGGAAGGGAAGAGTTCGTCGAGGAGGAGACCATCAAGGCGGCCGAGCTTTGACTCCGATGACTTCATTAATCTGCTGCACGGGTCGGATATGGTCAAGGTTGACCTGAATCGGTTGGAGAATGAAGTGAGAGGTCAGAATGCAATTGTATCCCGTAATTTTGGACTTGTTTTGCGAAAGTTTGTTTGGTTAGATTTGTCGTCGTGAATTTGGATTTGCACTTATCTGGTGTTCGTTGTCGCACAGATAAGGAAAGAGAGCTTTTCGAGGCACATGCAGAGATTAAGGCCTTGAGATTGTCCGAGCGTCTCAGAGAGAAGGCCTTTGAAGAGGTTCATCAATAATCTTATTTGTTTCTTCCCTTTTTTGGCTTGATTTTGTGAACAAATTCGATGAAACATACTAGGACAGAATATTTAAAAATTAGCTTCCACAGTTGATTGAACTAATTGTGACTGCTGGTGAAGTTCATCTCTGATTTGACTTGAGATATTTCAGTATTGTTATCTATGCAGACCAATTTGTAGGCGTCTCTTCCATGTTGCTACCATTTTATGATTATTTCGCATTCAGAGTCAACACTGGATTTGGTGAAACAAAGTTATTTTTGCTATTGCGGTTGTGTAGCTTTGGCATTGCTTAATTTTTACGATGGCTCCATTTGTGGCCATGTCTTCCATGAACTCTGGTATTTCCTCTCTTTCCCTCTCACATCAAACTGATTTCTGTAGGTGATGTTTATTTGTCAGGCAATTGGAATTTAGCTTCTGTGATTCCACCACCAACTTCAGTTGCACCTAATCCTATACCATCTTCATCATCATTTGTTGTTGCAGCTTCTACTCCTCTAGGCTTGACTCCTTACCCACCACCTCTTGCAAAATATGAAGATTTGGTTATTAATCCTAAACTCTTCATGGACACTTTGTAGAAGCTTCATAGTGCAATGGGCACCAAATTCATGTATGCATCATCTACTTCAACTTATGGGTTTCTGAGTTTTCCCCATTAGAACCCATATTTTCTTTGTTATATTGTCAATTTCAATGTATTGTAAGTGTACTTGTTGTCTATGTGTTCGATGAATTGCCTAAAAAGCTTTTTTAAAAGCTGACGGAAGATTACCCGTTTGTTTTCATTATGATTGATTGGGTCATTCTTATGTGTATGAATTGGGATTTTAATATTCTTCTTGTCTTGGCTTTGTTCAGTTTGATGGATTTTGAAAAAGTTGAGACTCTTTTCTATTTGTTCTGTTTCAGTTGGCCTTTCTGGTGGAACGGGAAGCAAGAGTGGTGCTTTATCATATACTAAGCAAAATGATTCCTTTGGCTCCTCGAGCTCAGTAAGTGGGCATGTGGGTTCTGTGGCATTCTCTTTTCAAGATATCCTTAAAGCTACTAATAACTTATCAAAGGAAAATCTTATATCTTAAAGCAAAAGTGTAAGAATTCGTGTTTTATTATTGCTTGTTTGAAGTTTCATATGATGGTGGAGTCCTATTGAATAATTTTCATTGCACTGACTTGCATATACTCGGCAGGCCCTGAGTTGCATATACTCGGCAGGCCCTGAGTTGCATATACTCGACAGGCCCTGTTTGAAAAGGGGAAGGGGATTTAGGGTAAAATTGATTCAAGTGATCGCTGTGGTGAACTGCCAATTTCCCAATGGATTCATGTAGCCAGAAAACTTCTAATGCAGATTCATCATGTAGCCAGAAAACTCCAGGAGTGCAACATCAAGTTTGAGGAAATTACTTCTAATGCGGATTCATCCACGATGGACAATGTCTTAGAACTCTTAATAAAATCTGACTCCCAGATTACTCAAGTCTTTGCAGAGGTACGAGCTTATTGTTTTTGCCTGCCTGTCTTTCATAAAAATCTATCTTGTATGGTCAATGTTGAACACAAATGTTGTTTGTGAAAGGAAGAGAGGAAGAAAGGAAGGAATTAATTTTCTTTGTCTGGGATCAGTCCTAGATATTAAGAGCTTGTTCATTGGCTGATTATTGTTCCTGATATATATTGTTGGTCAAGTATCAAAATTCTTATGTATGCTTTATCACTTTTCAGGGTCGACATGCTTTAGTGTATGACGTGAATACAGAAAAGGAAACATGGGAATGGGTTGATTTGGCACATGTGAGACTTTATACATATTGGATTTGTCTATATTAACTTTTACTATATTTGGTTGATTAATCTTAAACCATGGTTGATATTTGAATACAAGATATTTTATATAAACTGTTTAAATTTAAATGTAATTATAATACTCTTTTTTACCTGGGTGCAATTTTGGGGTCTGTTACTGAAAGCTGTAGATGCCATGTGATGTTATTGTATAGATGCCCAGAAACCTATTTTCATGTGTAATTTGTTATTCTATTAGGAAGCTTTGACATCGTACGTGCAAATAGATAGTTTTGTTTATTTATTGACAATTAGTTAGGGCTTAGGTAGGAATTGCAGTTCTAGCTGTATATTATTCTCATCCAATTTCTGTACAGTTCTTCCCTTCTTTATTGATGGAATTCTATATGGCAGATTCCCCCTACTGACATCAGGTGGGCAAGTGATGATCCAGGCATTTCTCATCGAGGAGTAGTTGGAGATAAGAGATCCACCAGCCCTACTCTGCTTGCAGCAAGAAATCATCAAAAGAAAGAGCTTTGCTATGGCAACAAAAAGATGGATCCTGATGATATTGAAATACTCCATACAGAGACCTTGATTAAAGTGGTATTGAGTTGAGCTGGTTCATATCTGATAATGTGTAGCAAAATATTTTAGATGCCATCTGCCATAATTCATATATATAGGGAGATGTAGAATTGTAGGTTACATATCCTTGACCAACCAATATTGCTTTCATTTAAAGTGTACTCTTCTTTGTTTCTTTGATTTAATTTCTCTTAAATAGGTGGAAAAGCTAATATCTGCAAGTAATCCCAATCTGTCTGAGATTGATAAGGCAAAGAAAATGCTCAAGGTTCATGCAACTCATCTCTCATTCCTGTAACATTTAATTATATCTTTTCTCGGAGACTGGAAATTATTTGAAGGTTTACATTGTACTGAGGAAGCATTGGAATATGCAATCTCCAAGCTCACATATACTTCCGATGGTGATAGTGGTAACGAATGCATATGTATTTTATGACAGCCCTCTCCATTTTGAATTATAAAGTGGTAACGAATGCAAATTGTCAGGCTCCCTGAGTTTCTGCACACCTTGCATTGCCTTGAATTGGATCTGTAACTATATGAATTATCTAATGTGATATTTAGGTCAGAGTAATCAAGAAAACAAGCTGGATAGATTTACATGATATCTTGCTTTGATCCATGAATGGCTATTTCACATGTTTTTATTTATTCACGATTGGCGAAAAATCAGTATGAAGCATTGAGGCTATGGAATTAGCTATTTCTTAGAAATATCATCTATGGACGATATCTGCATTATTATTGTAAAATCAAATCATGTACGAGAAAGTAAAGCTCTAGCTAATAATCTCATGGGTCATAGAAATGGACCGGAATACTGAGGACATGACGAAGCTGATTGATAATGACAGGGATTCGCTTGCCAAAAGGCTGCTTTGTATTTTCAAAGGTGGTCTGAATTGATCAAGCAGGTCAATGAGTACCAACGCAAGTATCGAATATTGGCTGAGCAATATGAACAACTTACTCTAGACCTCGAAAGGCATCTGTCCAATATGAGGGAAATTAAAGACAGTTAGTTTATTCTTATTTCTACTGTTTCTAGAGTTGATTGATTAACAACTTTGTGCTTCCAGTGGACACCGAATTGGTATAGTTGACGTTGAATCTGCTCTAGGATATATTAGTGTCGTAGCACATGCATTTAACTGAGATTCGGTGCGAAGAAGAATTGTGTACATGGAGCCGTCACAGTCTGAATCAGCCATCCCCTTTTGGCCACAAATTTGGTTTATCGTGTTGTTGTTTGTAATGCTATAGGCTTCTCCGGCTTCGCGATCTTCCTCTTTTCCTCGCTAGACTCCGATTCGTTTTGCTCACCTATTTCTGCTCTTCCTGAAGGCGTGTAATCAGTTGATTGATTTTTCGTGCAACAGAGTATCAGCCCTCCCATTTGGGAAACAAAGTATCTTGGCAAGGAATGTTGCCCCAGCTAAGCTCCAAATGCATCTGTTTGATATGAACTTACTTGCCCCAGCTACACCTGACTCAGAAGATGAACCAATTACTATGAGATTTCATAGTGATGTGAAATTAAATCCCTATAGATCCATTACTCGAGCTGCCGAACATCATCTGGTTATGGAAGTAGAAGAAAAGAAGTGAGAGGCTATAGACAATTGTGCATCTCCCTTGAGCATTATCGAAAAGGGTACGAACAGCTTTGAGAAGCATCCACATAACGGAAGATGCTATATTGCACTTCGAATTATGCTTCGTATAAATATATCGATTTTGATTATTGTGGGCCTTTCTATTGTGTTTGTTGTATGATTTATCACTTTTCTTTTTTATTAATACTCACTTTTTAAGTCTAATTCACACTCTAACCTATTAGTATATTATATATATTATTATATTATAACACCCAAAAAACCCAGTAAGTATTCCACTACTCTTAATAGTATTTTTTATTTCGTAAAAGCCTCGCGCGTAGCACGGACATCAACAAAATGGGAAGTTATGTTTTGATGATTGCAACTTAGACGCCATTTTATAATGATGATGGTACATTGATCGGGGTTATATGTGTGTCAAGTGATGCAAAACCATTCCAAGTCGTTTGTGTTTTGTAATAGAGATTCTGAGATATTCGCCTCTCACTGTTGTGTATTATGTATTGAGAGATTCGACTTTCGTTGTTATATTATAACACCCAGTATTTAACTAATCATTGAACATCTTATATTATCTACTTAAAATACTAAATATTAAATTATATAAATGTGATCATAGGTTTTTTCATTCCAAACACTTACAATTTGATACCATACCTTAAAATATTACCAAAATTTTTGTCATTTACATAACAAAAGAAATCTTACATAGACTTAACTACAATAAAATTTAACCATGTTCCGTACGATCATAGCATTTTATACCTAAAATACTTAGATATTACATTAAATACATATCAAACAATATATCATTTAAGATAAAACATGCAACAACAATCCATATATTACAAATTCACATTTAAAATGGCGACAACATATACACAAAAGGCCCGTGCGAAGCACGGGCTTTGATTTCTAGTATAATCAATAGTTGTGTGTTTTTTTGTCAGAATTTATTGTCGTGTTGTGCCCGTCCTTTCCCGCTAGCTTATATTTTAGTTTGTTTGTACGAAAGACACACAAGCTTCTTGTGTAGGTGGCAGTTCTCCCATTTTGACCGATAATTAAAGGGAAGTGCTAGCTACGCTAAAATGTTTTCACTAAATAAACTCAACTACCCACGCGTACAGAAAACGAGTGCGAGACCTGATGCTCGACCACGCGAAGCGGGAACGGGACATACTAAACGGGTATCCGTATCAAATAAGTCACGCTCCCGCAATGCGGGAGCGTGGCTGTTTGCTTGTTAAAAAAACATCTCGCTCCCGAGGCTTATCTGCATCACTCTTCGTCTTCTTCCCCTTAACCCTAATCCCCGATTCTCCCTCTCGCCGCCGCCGCTCCCCCGAATTATGGTCGTCGTCCTCCTCCTCCTCTTTCCTCCTTCCTCCGACCTCCGACCTCCTCCACCTGAAATTCCGGCGTCTCATCCCCGGAAATCCCCAAAACCCCCGTCCTCAAAACCCAAAATCTGGCGTCGGCTGATGGCCACCAACGAGGATTCCGCCGACGCCACGACCGTCACCACCTCCGTCGTCGATCCGATGTGCGATTCCATGGGCGTCGGTCAAGGAGGTGCTACAATTCTTCCTCCTCCAGGCACAGTTCTTCCAGGCGGCTATAGTGGCGCCGGTCAAGGAGGTGCTACAGTGGCGGCTACAGTGTCGCCGATCCGGTGGGCGATTCCATGGGCGCCGATCAAGTAGGTGCTACAGTTCTTTCTTTTCTTCTCCTATGAAGTCTTGGCTCCATCAGAACTTATCAGTTGGCAGTTCATGGTCCACTATTTTCGCCTACCTGGTGTGGCATATTTGGAAATCAAGGAACTCTCTGGTTTTCACTGGCTTTGAGGATTTGGCTGGTTTTCTTGCCCGGGTTCATTCACTTGATGCGGCCTATTGGACTGCAAAAGGTAATTTGCTGAATTTGGGTAACTTTCCAACAGTGCTGCCACCGAGTTCAGTCTCGTGGTCTCCCCCTCTGTCCCCCTGGCTCAAATTAAATACGGATGGTGTTTTGAAAGGAAATCTAGGTGTTGCGGGAGGTGGCGGTATTTTTAGAGACCATCATGGTCATTTTGTGCGAGCTTTCGCATTCAGGTGTGGGCATTGCTTGGCTTTTCGGGCTGAATTATGGGTTGTTTGGTATGGTCTACAGCAGGCCGTGTTTTTAGATGTTTCTCGACTGGTGCTGGAATGTGACTCATTGATGGTGTGTGCACTTTTGCAACAATCTGAACTGCGGACTCATCTTGATTTCCATCTGCTTCAGCAATGTCGCTGGTTGGTGCATGAACATCATTGGGAGGTGAAGGTACTTCATGTTCCTCGTGCTGCTAATATTATAGATGATACATTAGCCAATTGGGCACTTTCATTAGCTGTCTCTTTTGTGGATTTGTCCATTCCTCCAGGATGTATCAATCCTTTGTTGCCTTCTAGGCCTTTGGCCGCTGTTGTATGTTTGCCTGATGTGCCTTCCTTTGGGACTGACTTTGTCTAATTAATGAAATTAACAGGGCATTGCCCTCTTGCAGACCAAAAAAAAAAAAAAGATCACGCACCTGCTTTGCGGGTGCGTGATATTATTTACTTTACCAATTTTGAGGTCACGTTCCCGCAAAGCGTGTGCGTGACCTCAAAAAATCGGATACCCTAAATCCTTAATACGCTCGCGTTTCCCAGGTGCGTGGGTTCGATCGCGCTCCCGCTTTCCGTAGGCGTGATTCTTTTGAGTGTAAACAGAAGAAAATTTGAGCTTATATAGCGGTCGCGTAATTAAATGGTCACATGTTCGAGCATGATATCTTCCATCTGCTTCCAGATCTTTTATTTTTGCTCTATAGCCTATAGCTCTAGGAAATTAGAAATAACATTTTTTATATCAATATATTAATTAGTGAAGTGTATATATAATTGATTAATTATTACTTAATATGTATTCCTATATTTAACTAGCTTTTTATTAAATATGAAGAAAACTAGTCACGTATTATAATGTACATTCCTTCTACAACTCTAGGAAATTAGAAATAACGTTCTTTAACTTTTTATTCAATATATAAGTTAGTGATAATTGATTAATTATAGCTTAATATATATTCTTATATTTAGCTAGATTTTATTAAATATCAACAAAACTAGTCATATTGTAATGTCAATACGATTAAATTAAGAGAGAAATATTTATTAGGAATTAACAAACAACATATATATGTCATGTATGAATTATAAAATTTGAGAATATCCTATGTCCTGAATAAACTGTACTAATTACTTGTTTATATTTTCTAAAAAAAACAGTTAGACGTAGTTATCTTTTACTGACAATATATATATATAATTTAAGTAATTTATTAATAAATAATACATATTGTCCTAAGATTTTCTTAATCATTATTAGTACTACAATAGTTTGTTTTAAAATAAAAAAAGTGTTAAACATTCAAAGTATATTTATATAAAATAGCTCTAATCAATTATATTTTTTTTTAATATTTGACAAATAACTATAGAAAAATATTGATTTGTTAATATAAACAATTATATTATGTCCTATGTGACTCCATTAATATATAAAAATTACAATAAATATAATAAGCTTTGACAATAGTATAAATAAGGTAAGTTTTTTCATTTTCGGTAGAGTTATATCAAACGACTTATAATATGGACGTATCAATCCTATTATGCCTATAGTTTCCTCCTCCTTTATTTGTCATTTTTCATCAGGTATTTTTATTTTTTAAAAACAAAGAATATAATTTCCACGTTATCCGGAGTCTTGCACTTTCGCGCGCTCTGAATTTTAGGAGTGTAATTGTTCCACTTAAACGACGTCGTACACGCCCCGCCCCCAGTACAATTACAAATCTTCTCTGCTTCTAATCTTCAACGGTCTAACCATCTCTTCACCAGCTTCTTCTGCAATTTCAATCTCCGCGCGCTGCTTCTACGAATGGAAGCCAACTGAT
This sequence comes from Rheum nobile, assembly GCA_027886185.1. Taxonomy (NCBI): domain Eukaryota; kingdom Viridiplantae; phylum Streptophyta; class Magnoliopsida; order Caryophyllales; family Polygonaceae; genus Rheum; species Rheum nobile. Next base: position 1,444,329 of record WOAB01000077.1, read on the forward strand.
CTCTCTCCTTCAATCTCCATCGATCTTTCTTCTATCTTACTCCTCTTCTTTCGTTTTCTTTTCATCATCGGAGCGCTAGTACGATCAAGCGAGAATCGCAGCGATGGCGAAACCAGATCCAAAGGACCGCGGGAAGGCTAAAATTGAGGATGGCAGGGAAACCGCCCCACCCCCTGGTGGCGCCGATCCCCCTTCCGCCGCCGAATCCGGACCCCTTGCATCCTCTTCCTACAGTTCCGACCCGGCCGACGGCTTCACTGCTGGTGAACTTTCTTTCCTTTCTTCTTCCTTTTCTGCGCTCAATTTTGCGACGTTAATTGGAGAGGAGAATTAGGGATTTTCTGTTTACGCTTCAGTATGCTAGTCTGGTGAACTAATTTTTTCTGAGATTGAATTGAAATTCCCTCTTTCTTTCTTTCTTTCTTGCGCACACATTACCCGTCACCTAGGGTTTCTTTATTTATTTCCATGAATATGAATGATGAGAACGAGTTTAATTCTTTCTTTCTTTTTTCTTGAAATAGAACCTTTACCAGAGGAAGATCCGATACCGTTGGCAAGAGAAGAAATCACCGGAGATGAACACGTATGTAGTGAATCTTTGTTTTTGTTAGTAGTTTCGAGTTGTGAAGTGCATTATATATATATATATATATATATATATAATGTGTTTTCTCGTGCAGACTGATATATCTTTATGGTCAGCGATAAACCCTGGTGATTGGAATTGGGTAAGTTTGTAATACTTAAAGATTCCTAGTAAGTAAATTCTGCTTTGTTGGTGACTTATTCGGAGTCTACTGGCTTGGATACATGCAGGCTGTATTCTCACCGATATCTTCTCTGGGTTATGGCGGCCTATCATCATCATCTGGTATGGGACATGGAACGCAGCAGGGAAGCTCTCAGCAAGAAGCACCATTCAGAGAAGCTTTATTCGTGCCTGGCTTTGGAACTTATCCACCATCATCATCATCATCATCATCATCTCAAATGTGGATGAGTCCCGAGGCAGGACAATGGGGCTGGCAGGGCCATGGAATGCAACACTTGCCACATACTCAGGCTGGATCCGTGCCTTATCAGGGTTATAGAGGCCCACCACCATCATCATCATCATCATCATCTCAAATGAGGATGAGTCCCGAGGCAAGACAATGGGTTATGGCGGCTCCTTATTATCCACAACAACCAACACATCCTTATAGCTATGCAAATACAACTCATTATCTGGGTTATGCCGGCTCATCATCATCATCATCATCATCATCTCAAATGGGCCATGGGCCACAATTACAACAGCCTGCTCGTGGCGTCCAAGCTGGCTCAGCAGCAAGGCGCAGGCGCAACACATCAGTATGGCGCAGGCGCACTGCTAGCAATCTGCAACAGAGAAATGGACAGCAGCAGCAAACAAGGCCCTCCACATCCAGCACTGCGTCTTCTGAACCAGATCAACAATTCGAGCTGAGCGAGCACGACTTTCCCCTCGCACAAGAGGGATTGCGTATACTGCCACCCAAGGGGCCGGGCTGCTGATTCTGCTGCACGCTAAACATACCAAAGAGGATGATTACCAAACTCTGTTTCAATATTAGGCTCTAGTTAGCCTTTATAGGTTAGTCTGTTTGTCAGTCACAGCAGGATTGGCATACTTTGATACCAAACTCTGTTTCAATAGGGTTAGTCTGTTTGTCTTCATCTTGTATAGTGTAATGCTAATTCCCATTCATTCATTCAGAAATATTAAAACAGAGCTTACAGTTCTGATTCATTGCATCTTAGTAATGTGAATTTGCTTTTCTCAATCTTTAAATTAAGTTTCTGAATGAATCATTAACATCATAATATATTGAAGTTATAGGTTTAGTTTTGGAAATAAGAAAAGAAATTGAAAACTCGATCACCAAACAAGCTCTTAATTTATTGCAATTATATTAGTAACCATAAAAATTAAAAATGTTTCTAAACTAATGGGAACTCACAATACTAAACGATCCCCTAAAAAGTATTTTTTCTTAACAAAAAGTATATAATTTTTTAGATATATTTATTTTGTCTTATATGTAGTGACCGATTCATTACTTTACTTAGTAAGGAATATATTCTTGAGAGTATTGAACTAGGAAATTTTGGGATCCTAAAAATATAATATTTGATTTGGTCAATCATTTATTATATTCCTTAAAACAACCTCAAAAAGATGGAAACCATTAGCATGATATTTCATGTAGGGTTTTGACAAGATTTCTTGAGTAACAATTTTAATTTAGAAGGATTATTATATAAGGATACCACACCAGGGTAAGGAAAATTTCGAGTATACTAGAATTCTGGTACATGGTTATGGCTGTGCAACTAATTAACTGGGCCATGAGGATGTGTTGGACGCCACAACCACTTCCATGAGCTGGTCGCAGTGGTCCATGGCCCAGATAATGAGTTGCATAGCTATAACCATGTGTTGGCTGCGGAGGCAGGAATCTAGCTTCACTACTTGATAATGGTAATTGCCATTCATTCATTCATTCTGAAATATTAAAACATAGCTTAAACTTCTGATTAATTGCATCTTCGTTTTGTTTCTCAATTAAAGTTAAAGGGACCTTAATTACTATGAATAATAATGTGAATTTGCCATTCATTCATTCTGAAATATTAAAACAGAGCTTAAAGTTCTGATTAATTGCATCTTGGTTTTCTATCTTTTTTGTTCTCAATTAAAGTTAAAAGGACCTTAATTACTATCAATAATAATGTGAATTTGCTTTTCTCAATCTTTAAATTAAGTTTCTGAAGGAATCATTAACATCCTAATCAACCTAAACCCGGTCAGTAATCATAATGATTTTGTAGGATTTTAGCAAAACTTGATTGGAAAGCGGGCAAATTAGGCATATATCAATAATTAGTCTGAATGGATAATTCCTTTTTAATGTATATATGAAGATGGAAATTCTTGGAGAAGAAGATTATGATATGTTATCTCTTTTCTTCAGCAACAATTCAAGAAGGCTAGGCTTGAACATATATATATAAATAGGATTGATTTGAAGTTGAGAAGTGTATTGTAATTTGTAAGACCTCGACTTCCCTTGGCGCAGCACAAGAATCAAGATGGCCTTCCAAATACTGCGCGCGCCACCCAACAGGCAGAGCTGCTGAAAGCTGTTTGTAGGACTTGACTGTAGAGATTACTTGTTCATCCCTCAACCAAATCTGGACAATAAAGCTGTTCGTTATTTTTTAGGATTCTTTTTCGCACCCTTTTTTTTGCGACGCACTCCATTTTGGGCGCAACAAGAATGCGTCCAAAATGAGATTTTTTTTTTTAAAAAAAAAGTTTTAATCTTGGGCGCAACGAAGACCCGGTTTGCATTTTTGGAAAATTCGACATATAGCTTTATTACTAAACCGGTTTACGTTTTACGGTTTGATTATTAAAATATATGTTTTTAGAAAAAAAAATTAATAAAAAAAAAATTAGAAAAAAAAGTAATCATTATAACAAAAAAATTCTGAAACTTCTTGGATGCTACGTCGTTGCGCCCAAGAAGTTACCTTTTTACAACGGTAACTTCTTGGACGCAACGACATAGTGCCCAAGAAGGTACCTTTTTACAACGGTAATTTATTGGGCGCAACGACATAGCGCCCAAGAAGGTACCTTTTTACAACTGTAACTTCTTGGGGTTTATCCATCTTGTTGCTATATATATGCAATTATTCCTTGACAAATACATTAATCCATTGAAGATAATGTCTTTGTCAAGGATGGATGCTGCACTCAGTCCAGTTGAGCACTAGGATGACGCACCCGGTCTTGATAATTTACGGGTAACTATATATTTACTACAAAGTTTATTTCAATTGTAGTGATTTAAAGTAGTTTGTTGTAGTTTAGAACTTTTATTAAAATGTTTACGATAATATAGTTGATTAAAATGTTTACGATAATATAGTTGTATTTTCTGTATTGTATTATATAGTTGTGAAATAATTTTCTGAAAGTTTATGTGCGAAGTAATTTGTTATTTAGGTGTTTTAATTGATCATTTATGAAGTAAAGTATACATTGGTTGTAAGAACATGGATATGTTAGTTTTAAGAAACGTCCTTAGAAAAACACCTAATTTATGATTTATTTATTTATCATAAATAGGAGGACTCTAGTGATAGTGAATATTCGCCAGTGGATTATTCTGCTCATTTTACTATGGATAAAGAATGGAGTGATAGAGATAGTATGATCAGCTGGGCTAAGAACGTAGGTTTGGAGTTGCATATGGTGATTGTAATAAGTAGATCATGGCCTAACCGAAAGATCATATTGTCGTGTGAGAAGTCTGGGCCATATAGAGTGGCGAAGAATAAGGCGGGTGACGGTACCGAGGCAACCCCTAAACGGAGATACAATGCGAGGACAAAGAAGAGTGAGTGTCTGTTTCAGTTGCATGGGGTGATTGTGAAAGGAGATTGGCTCAAATCTGACCGTTGGAGATTATCTGTCGCTTGTGGATCGCATGACCATGAGCTTTCTAGTAGTTTGATCGGTCATGCATTTGCTGGGAGGCTTTCGCAGGAACAACGAGAGCGTGTGAAAGTTTTGTCAGCCTCCAGAATAAAGCCGAAGGCTATTATGAGTCTATTTCTACACGAGGATCCCAAATGCTTGACATCAAGGAACCAACTCTACAATTACAAGTGTCGGGAGAGGCTGAAATGTAGGGGCAATTTGACGGTGTCGCAGTACATGCTGGATTTTCTAGACGCGAGACATTATTATACAAGCTATGAGACGCGTCGCAATGAAGAAGGGAGGGATGTTTTGAGTGATATTTTTATTTCTCACCACGGAGCTATACATTTGTTGAGTTTGTTCCCCACCATCGTCATCATGGATACGACCTACAAGACGAACATGTATGAATATGTTCAACTATCGCTATTATTACTTCTAAAATATGTAATTGCATACCTTATTTCTTATAATTTTTACATTTATAGGTACAGTATGCCTTTGTTGGAGTTTGTTGGATTCACTTGCACCAACCGTACATTTTGTATTGCGATCGTATTCATGTATGATGAGACGACGGAGCACTACACATGGGCGTTGGACCGCCTAAAGATCATTCTCGGGGGACAGGAACCCAAGGCGATCATGTCAGATCGAGAGCTTGGTCTTGTGAAAGCCGTCGATATAGTCTTTCCCAACACGAAGCATCTGTTGTGTAGGGTCCATGTGAACCGCAACGTGGAGGGTGTTGCTATAAAATGGATCCCCAATGTTGACCATTTTAGTGGTAATATTCGTTGGTTGTTAAGGTCGCCCACTGAGGATGTGTATAATGAGCGACTTGAATACTTGACTGAAAATGTGTATAATGAGCGACTTGATATATCTCAATACAAGACTTGAGATTCATCATGCTGCTATTGATTATTTTTTTGCTTGTACTTTTATGTCATATCATATAAGTATAAAAAAACTATTTTAAAAAAAAAATATTCTAGCCTATGAGTTGAAAAGTAAACGTGTATATATACACAAAATATCAGTACACAATCTATCATGTCAATACAAAATACAATCCAATCCAAAACATAAATACAAATACATAATGTCAGTAGCTATAAATCGTCATCACTCGACTCAGCCGCGACCCTGT